>CM053581.1:321363576-321451289 GCA_028627135.1 Pseudochirops cupreus | reverse complement strand
GTATGTATATATATATATATGCAAATATTATTATTATTATTGACTACATCCAACTGGAACTTGAGATACACAGGCACTGCAGTTGGGAGATCCATCCTGCCCTACCAAAAAGTGACATAGGAGAAAATAGACTGGGGGAGGGGGGAAATACTGGGATGGCTGTTTTGGGGTGGTGGGCGGGGGAAAGACGGGGAGAAAAGATGTAACTCAAAAAAATTTAATAAAGAATCTCATATAAAAAAAAAATGTGAGCTCCTAGTTTGAGTGTATTTGTCTTTCTTTGTATACCCAGCCCTTAAAGAAACAGTGCCTGGAGCACAGAGCAGGTGCTTAACAGATGCTGTTGAGTGACTGACTGGCGCAAAGCACAAAGACGTTTCTGACCGACTTTAATAGAGGAGGGTTCCTTACAGGGGAGCTGAAATGAAAGCCCTCGGAAAGGCCCTATTCCTATACGGATAACTACGATAAAACGTAGCGTCATGAACGGGGTGACAGACAGCTCCGGGCCTGCAGTGTACCCCACCGGTGTAGGAGGCACACAGCATGTTGGGTAGATCGCCTGAGCAAGGTCTATGAGGCCCCTGTAAGCATCTCGGGATAAGACGTGGGGGAGGAGGGATGGGGGGAGCTTTGCACCCGTGCAGGGGGCCCAAGATGATGAGATCCGGACTTTACTGTAAATGTAGGGGTCACGGGGACGGAGAATGACGAGCCTGCACTAGAGACAGGTGCATAGAGAGCTTTGGGGAGGAGGTATGAGGACAACGGGGCACATGGGGTGCTGGGTGGGCCCCCTGCCGCAGCGCCAGAGAGGCTGGTCCATTCCAGGGAAAGATTCTCAGGCAGTCGCCTTGACAACGAGAGGTTCAGCTATTGGCCACGCCCCTGCCTACACAAGAGAATGGGGCACTCGGCACCGCCCACTTAGTGAGGCCACCCACCCACCCCCCCCGCTCCGCCTCCTTTACATTAGACCCCGCCCCATCCATTGTGACGTTTGGGGTCGGCCCCGTCCCCTGGCTATCGGGGTCCGCACCGTGCTTTTCAGCCGGCGGATCACTTGCTCCTGAGATCCAATTACGTCCCGAAGTTGCTGGAAGGCGAAAGGCACTGTATTCTCGTCCTCCAGATAATTCTTCGAAGCCTCCGCCATCTTCCGCCCCTCGCTCCAGTTCGTTAGAAATGGCTGCCTCTCGATTCCTCGTCTATCCTGGGCCAATGAAAGAGCTGAAACGTCGAACGCGTAGAATCATAGCATCCGGGGCGGGTCCCCTGCTCCCCCAACAGACTTTGGAGGACCACCTGCTCCGAAAGAAGTCTCGCGAGAGGACTTTATTAAAAGCAGTGAATGTGACAAAGACAGAGAGCCACGTGCTGTGTATGACCCGGCAGGGGGCCGCAGAGGATCCTGTCGGCAGAGCCCTGCTGTACTCACCCGCCATGATGAGACATGGCATCCTGACCAAGTTTTCTTAAAGCACATTTCCGCAGTTTCCAAATCATGTTCTTTTTTTGGTTGCCTTAAAGAAGTCTCACAAAAAAACCCCTATACAATCCCAGTTTGTCATAATGGCAAGAGACTGCAGGGAGAATTGAACCTGGACGGTCGCAAAGCTGGGAGTGATGGATGATATATCCTCCCTGAACGGAGTGAATGAAGCAGACGATTTAGGAAAGAAGTCCGGAGGCTTCTGTGAACTAATCTTTGAGAATTCTAGCCCGGTTTGTCTATATTGTTGGCACTAACAGAAGCTCTTAAAAATGTTTAGAAGTGTCAAAAAGAAAAACAAAATATTATCTTACTCTCATGCAGAGCCACAAATAACACACGGTCACACGGCTTTGTCCCAGCGCACAAATTATCCGGGAGCAGCAGTATTTGTCCTCGCTGCTTCTCAATCTCATCTTCCTCAGCTTTTGCCACCTCTAGATTCCACCTTGCCTTTCCCTCCAGTCAATGACATGAAGGGCTGAATTCTTTGAGGTACAAGCTTAGCCCTTTTCCAGCTCAACTGCAGAATTGTCCTCTCAACTGCCACTGTCCACCTCATTTCCCAACTGAATTTGCCTTAAGCATAATATTTTCTAGTTCTGACCTTCCAGGTAAAGCTATGGTGCACCCCCACCTGCTCTAATATGGGATTTTTTTTTGACTAGAGAAGATAAAATCATAACAGAACTAGAGGAGGTACAGAAAACCCCCCACTATTTTCATCAGAAGAAAAGTGGGTTGTAGTGGACTGACATAAAAAAACAGACTAAAAACACCAGAACTTTTTAACCTGTAAAAGTGAAAAGTGAGAGGGAACATAATTAAAATCTAAAAAGATGAAACTCCATTTTGCCTAGTTTTAACTGACATTGCCCTTATTCATCATGTTCTGAAATATGGGGATGAAAAAACAGTAAGTTTAGGATACATAAAACAAAGACTTTCTTCAGACTGCAGATAATAAATTTGTCTACTAAATATAATCAGAGCTGACTCCCGCATTCAAGTCCCTTTGCACAATCCTGCTCCACACTACCTGCTCAGCTTTATCTCATACTCCTCTTCTATAAGCTCCACATTCTAGGTAACTGGCCTACTTTCCATTTCCTGTTATCCCATCTTTCTCCCATTGCCTTGACTTTGCCTGTGCCTGGACTCATTGCTATTTCTGTCTATAGTAGTCACTTGTCTTAATGTCTATCTCAGGTACTACTAAGCTCTACCACAAAGCCTTCCTGACAAAGA
The DNA here is from genome assembly GCA_028627135.1 of Pseudochirops cupreus. Classification (NCBI taxonomy): domain Eukaryota; kingdom Metazoa; phylum Chordata; class Mammalia; order Diprotodontia; family Pseudocheiridae; genus Pseudochirops; species Pseudochirops cupreus. The sequence continues at coordinate 321,448,549 of CM053581.1, read as the reverse complement.
GGACCAACAGGCTGTCTCCCTGGGAAATAAATATACCTTGAGAACTCTGTTGGCAACAGGGTCTTGGATCAAATAGACTGTTGTCTGATCTGTTGTGGTAATACCTATAAGCCTATTAATGCTTAAATATTTCCAGTCTTTAATTGGCCTGATTGTTTAATGTATAGACTTGCTTTCCTAGGGTGAAAGTGATTATTTGTCCCTTCTCAAATGGCTCCTTCACTTTGCCTGGCTATTCTTTGTCCTTATGTTATTTTCTTATGTATTACACAATTATTTATACACATTTCCTTATACCCACATTACACTGTAGGAACTTTTAGAGCAGTACTTTCATTCTGTCTTTGTAACAGTTAGTTTTAGTACAGTGTACTTTGTACACAAGGCACTACATATTTGTTTTGAGAACCTCATTATTCCATGAAATGGTATGCACAAGAAAAACAGGGCCTCTGTTGGCAAAAGGATCCTGGGTCAAATACACAATTTATTGTTTGACTAAGTAAGTCCATACCTATTTCCCTATAAGCACTGAAATCAAAATAGGGTTAGAAATGACCCAGTCATCTATGACTCCTAAAGGTAACTGAAACTCCACTGTTCAAAAGGTATGACCTTCACAAGAACTACAACTTGGGGTCTCTGTTGACAAAAGGATCCTGGGTCAAACACAATTTGTTACCTGACCCAGGACATCAATACCTATTTGCCTATTGACACTTAATATCTCCTGTTTTGTATTGGTCTCTGTACTTTGTGAATATCTTTGACACACAAACAATTTCGACTTATATAAACTGATGCCCAGTGAGGCAGCAGAACCAGGAGAACATTGTACACAATTACAGACACATTGTATCTGTGAAGACTTAACTTTGATAGATTGGGCTCCTATCAGCAATGCAAAGTTTTCAGACAATTCCAAAAGACTCATGATGGAAAGAGATGTCCACATCCAGAGAAAAGAACTACAGAGTCTGAATGCAGACTGAAGCAAAATACTTGCTCTCTCTCTTTTGTGTTTTGTTTTGTTTCATTCCTTCTTTCACATTGTTCACTCCATTGGTTATAACTCTTTGTTACAACTTGACTAATGTTTAATGAGAAGGTATTCGTATAACCTATATAGGATGGCATGCCACTATGGGGAGGGGGGAAGGGGAGAAAATTTGGAACTCAAGGGATTGTGGAATTGAACATTGTAAACTAAAAGTAATAATAAATAATAAAAATTAAAAAATAATAAAAAAGTAATAAATAATTTTTTTAAAAAAGATCATGATCTCCTTGAAGGCAGGGACAGTGTTTTTTATTTTAACTTGTATCTCCTTCCTGCAGTGGCTGGGTACAAGACTGAGCAAATAAAAGGGGTTAAAAAAATGTCTGTTGATTGATTTATCCAAATTCCTAGGAAGAAGCACATAATCCTGCCCCATTTGTGTAGTTCACTTCTCAATCCTGATCAAGAAGCATACAATATACAGGCATGACCATGACCTAGTGTGTACTTTTTTGTAAAGCCCCCACTCCGCTCCACCACTGTATTTTGTGTCATACTGCCCCCACTTATATCTTACTCTTTCTGATGCCTCATTGTGATCTGGAGGTGACCATGAGTTCCTGAAAGTTGTCAGTAGAATCAAAGTTTTGGCAAGTTCTACCAAGTTGGAAAGGTCCTGAAGGTTGCTATCCAAGGAACAATATAACCAACTACAGAGAAGTCAGAAGACTGACCACACCAGGTAAAGAATTTTTTGGCCATAGTTACTTTCAAAATAGACAAAAAGAGAAAACTGCCTTGAAACCTGTGTGGTTCCCCTTCTCCAATGACAGTGGGAGAATGGTAGAGGAGTCAAAGGTATTAAAAATCACACAGTTCTTCAGATCATCTAACAAACATTGATTTTTAATATGTCTAAAACAATTAAATGTGAGATCTTTATCTAAAATCAACAAACTGATTCTCTACCAGCAGAACCAACCTGGTCCAAATGGACGTTTTCAGCACAAATGAAACAGGAAGAAATGAAGTTGCAGTCCAAAGTTGCTCATAAGTTCTCCTTGGAGACAATACAAATAAAGGAGTTGGTATGGTTGGTTCATCAAGCACTCACAAGGATACACAAAAATATCATTTCACTTGGTCCTGACACTTGTCTTTCCTTCAAGTGGTTATGATTAATTTAGCAAATAGACCACCAGGAAGAAATTATGGCCCATGTGTCACCATTTATTCATTGCACGGAATGAAATACAATTCTACGAATGACTTGACAAGATCCTCCAAACTAAATAGGATCATCATGGATCTACTTTTGAGATTCAAGGGTCCCAGAGGTCCATTTCCTCTACCATTTATTTCACAGATGAAGAAAGTGAGGCCCAAGGAAGCTGAGTGACTTGCCTAGAGTGATAGGGCAAGTAAGCAACAGAAATTGGATTTTTACCCCAGGTCTGCTGACTCCAGGGTCTTTGTACCACTCTGCTTCTCCTAACTTAACACATAAATATCTTTATTATTGGTGACAATGTGAAGGTAGGAATAGAAGCAAGATCAATGAAAAATTATATAAGAAAATATGACTTGGAATAAAAAATAACAAAGCTTATTCACTCAAAGCCTGTATTTGTGGTAGGCATCAGTGGCACACCACAATGTATAGACATGAATACTTTCATTGAGAAGAATGTCAGAAGGTTCAGGTGATGGTGATCACTGAATAAGATTATGTAAAACAAATGTATGCATGCTAAGGAAATAATTACTAGTCAACATAAGTGTCATTACAGAATCAGATCAGACTGATGAGTCTAGACCTGGAAGAGACACCCCAAGAGGCCATTTAGTCCAAAATCTCTAATTTTATGGATAGTTAAGTGACTTGGTCTCACACATTACAGAAGTATAAGCATTATAGCTAGGATTTGAACCCAGTTGCCCTGAATCCAGAGCCAGGACTTTTCTGTACCTCACTGTATCTTCATGGTCAGAGCAAAGACCAAAAATCAATACCTGGCTTAGAAGAAAGGATAAAGATGAGAAGACACTAACTGTAGACAGTTACAACAGTATCAACTCAAACTGTTTAAGCAAGATGTTAACACAAAGAGGGAAAAGAACAAAAGTGACATTATCACCATTTCAGAGAGAAGTTTAACTAATGTAAAATAGCACTGACAAGAGGAGGCTGACCCCATAAAGAAGCAGAGTTGGCTCTTACTAATTAGAGAAATGTGGTAGGCAGAGACAGATACCAGGTTAGAGTACAAACTGGATTTGTGAAATATTGCAAGCATTATCCGAATAGCAAACAGCCACAGAAGGAAAAGACAAGTCTGCAAAGAGTTTAGCCAGGGGTGGGCAAGCCGTTCTAGGTCCTTGGGTATGGCCTTTTGACTGAGTTCAAGTTTTACAGAACAAGTCCTTTTATTAAGGGGATTTGCTCTGTGAAGCTTGGATTCAGTCAAAGGGCCACACTTGAGGACTGAGAGGGCCATATGTTGCCTCCGGGCCACAGCTTCCCCACCCCTGAACCCATATGATTCTGGGAGGAAAACAAACAGGTATGAAATACTTCACTGTAGTTCTATACAGATCTATTCTAACCAGTGATGCCAATACCATTCAAATACCAAATGCACACATGAAGAAGTGGCCCATTCTAATTTTCAGGGCATTCAGTTCTCAGTTGAGATTTTCCACAGTCAGAGACATTCATGCTCTTTGCTATTTTTTCCTTCACAGCTATTCCATTTTGTGCCTCTTGTTTCAGCTCTTCCAAGTATCATCTTTGTCACCAGAACATTTGTCTCCAAGGTTTTACCTTGTTGAGGATTTGTTGTGGTGTCCCTATGTATATTCCTAGGATTTTGCTCCCTGGGCATCTCTCATACCAAGGTATTTCTCCCTCCTCCCTCCCCCATACAGATTTTTCTTTGCTCATTTCGTCAGCCTCGGTGTTCTAGTTGGAAAGTGGGTCAAACTCTGAAACTGAACATGAGCAGAACCTGCCCTGGTACTCAGTCTGATGGCCAAATAAAACTAGGCACTGCTCCTTCAAGAACTCCAGGGCTGCTAAGTTGCTGGATTCTTCCAGGGGTGGGGTGGGGTCTCTTGCCACAGGGTTCAGGCACCATGCCCCTGCATTAGTCTTTGCTTGAAATCTTTCCTGTGAGCTTGACTCCAGACTGGGCTCATTCTAGGACTTCTCCTTTACCTTTACTTCTCGTTTCTCCTTCCTCTGGGTTTGGTCTGAAGGTCCCGGCACAGCCACAGGTTTGCCTGGGATAATCCAGGCATTTACTCCTGAAACTAGACCTTCCTGGAGCCCCTCAGGATTGTTCTATGCTTTGCTTTCCTGGCTCTACTGCTTTGGCATATCTATCAGCTACCAAAAGGTTCCAAGGGGCTTCTGTGGATCCCTGGAACAGACAGAGGAGTCTATAGGTGATTTTTTTTTTTGACTGGTGCATTTCTAAATCCTATTGATTTATTTTTGGGGGGGGCAGGGAGAGAGATCTGGGCTTCTTTTGTCTTAGCACACCACTGAAATGGCAATGGTATTTAAGATGAAATTGGGAATAACTGCTGCTGGACCTGACCAGAGGTATACTAAAGAAATCTGAGCTGAAGACTACTTAATTTTAAAGATAATCAAGGATCAAAAATTCAAAACATCAAAAGATTAAAAAATAGAAAAGCTCTTGGACAATAAAAGGGAGAGTAGCAGTGGGCCAGTCAGAGTCATTTAAGCTTAGAACCAGGAAAGCCTGTGCTTAAATCCTGCCTCAGATATTGTGTGACCTTGAGTTAGTCACTTACTTTTCCCCATCCCTAAAATATGAATAATCTGGAGCATTTATCTTATAGGATGATTATGAGGCTCAAATAAAATAATGGATTAAAGCATTCTTCAAATATGAAAAGTACCATGTAAAGGTTAGTTATAATAAAAAACGACTAAGAAGAAACTGCCAAGACACTACCTGCCTCCTCACTTATCAGCATAAATTATTTACAAGAATGGTCTTAGGCAAAAAATCAAAATCAAAATCAAACACCCTTCACTAAAACACAAAAATGGAACTGGCAGGCTTTTTAAAAGATTATTTTCTACCACAAAACCCATCTTTCTTTCTTTCTTTTTTTTTTGCTTTTTGGAGGGGGGAAGGTAGGGCAATTGGGGTTAAGTGACTTGCCCAAGGTCACATGGCTAGTTTTGTACTAAGTGTCTGAAGCTGGATTTGAACTCAGGTCCTCCTGACTCCAGGGCTCTATTCTGTGCCACCTATTTTTTTTTTTTGGACAAAACCCATCTTTCACAGCTTGAAGATTTTGAGACTCTAAGATCTCACTCTGGCTTTTGTTGATTCAGTTTTTTTTTAAAGCTACTTTAAAAGCTCTCCTCAAACAAAATGTCTTCCATACATGTTAAAATTATACAGGATTCTATGGAAAATGCAACCTCAGAGAGTACTTTGTTCAGTGATACATTGAGTATGTATGTCTCAACATCACCTAAAGTAAAAAATAGCCTGTGCTCACTTAGGGTGTTTGCCAATGTCACAGAAGACAGCTATGCCTAAGAAACACTTATAGGGCCTCCTTATTAAGAAGGTCATTTAAAAGAGTCAAAGTTTTTATTTGAAAGTTCTTAATATGTTAGTTGGTTAGCCTACCCATCCATGCTGAAAAAACCAATGTGGCTAAAATATGCACGTTGGTCAGATTTGACAAGCAGCATATCAATAGCCCATTAATATATATATATATATATATATATATATATATATATATATGTGTATGTATATGTATATGTGCGTGCATGACAAGCACTGTGTAAATGGATCCCAGGATGGACACAGAAACAAAAATGAACTTGGACCACATTTAAGTGGTCCATCAGCATTTTACAATGATCTCAAGCTACTTTGCTGTCATGAAATAAACCATCCTAAAAAAAACCAACAAAACCATCATTTTAAACAATAGTATTCTGCCAGTGAGTGCTACCATATGGCTGTGGATCATGTAACACCATGATCTCAGAAGAATCAAAATGACAGGCATGGCTGGTTTATGGCTGCAGTATATTACCAATGATGACTTGCATATAGTTACTATAAAAGGCATTACACATTACCAAGGACCTGTATGACCAAAATAAGAGATTAGATCTGTCACATATAGAAAGGGATTCCAGGTACAAATCCATTATATGAAATATATATTTTTAAAAATTAGTTGTCATTTATTTTTAAAGGCTCTATTATCTGAAATATCAAAACAACCTTGAAAAAATCTTTAGTGAGTTAGATAGATCCTTTATAGAGTATCTAAAGGAATATATAAGAATTACATAGGACAAAGAAAAAATGTAATATGCACTTATGAAGTGAATATGCCACACCAATGAAGATCCCAAATCTATCACAGTACCATATTGTACCCTCTGGGCAATCATTTCAACTCAACTGACTTTCTGCTTTCTATCTACTTACCTGGGACAAAAACTTAGACAGCACTGTTCCCCGGCAGCCTGTGTGACCGGGGGGGAGTGATGAGCAAGGAAGAAACCTATTCCTGTATCCCCTGCACACCAGTGTGGTCATACAATATATACGTAGTCTGATGGGAGGGAAGAGTGTCTCATAGACACCCAACTTCATGCATCATAACACATATCTTTACCAGCCAATCACAGATCTAGGGAACATAACGTCACAAAGCAAGGATATGATGTAACAATAATAATGCCCAAGGCTGGCTGTGCTGCATAGTATTATATAACCTCTAGAGGCAATTGTGGTCTAAGAAGAAAGAGTACCAGATTTGTAGTCAGATCTGAGTTTAAATCTTGGCTCTGCTACTTACAAATGGTACAAACTCAGACAAGTCACCTAACCTTGTGAGATGCCCTATTTCCTCATTTATAAAATGGAGATAAAAGTATCTGTAATGCTTGCTTCAAGAGCTGTTATGATCATATGTCAACAAAGATTTATTAAGTATCTACTGCGTGTCAGGCACTGTATTCCTACGACAATGTAAAGTACTTTGCAAACATGCCAGTTATAGGAATAGCTGTATTCTCTCTAGTTACTGATCGAATTTCTTTACATGTTCTTGAGATGAAAGGAAATCAATTCATAAATGTCCAAGGGACCTGATTTACTGATGTTTCCATTCCACTAGCCTCTACCAAAAAAAAAAAAAGAATACATGTTATATAGTGACCTCCTATCCTCTTTAAATAATGGTTACTATATGAATATCCTTTACACAGTTGTAGCTCTATACAGAGCCCAATCATACTATGCGTTTTATTATTAGAACAAGACTTTCCTCAATATTGGCCCATTGGGAATGAGTCCAAATTCTCTGAATAAAGGAGCTGGGATGACATTGATTTACTGGTGTTAAATATAGTTTTGATCTGCAGATAGGTTGCAAATGATTAATGAGCTACAACAGCTGCTGGTTGATAGAAAAACTCAATAAGGAATAGGTGATTCTGCCAATACTCATATTGTTATAAGCAGAAAATACCTACATCAGCCAATACGAGATAAGTGGAATGAAAGTCAGTAAACTCTTTACTTCTGAGTGCCACCAAGGGGTACCTATAAATGCCACAGGCAAAAGAGAAGAAAAAAGAGAGCAGGGAGAGAAAAAAAGATGAAGTGTAGAGCCATTAATTATTTATATGAAAGCCTTTTTTATTTTTTTTTATCAAAATGTACTCCACACCTAAGAACTGAGCTTGATCCAAATGCAACCAATCAAGATGGAAGTGACTAGATTTTTCAAAAATTTTATCCTACAGCAATATATACCACATGTGCATATATGTGTGTGTATATATATATGTATGTACATATATATGTCATCCTTTGACATTCATGGGTTTCACATTCCAAGATTTGATTATTCAGTTGGCTATTGATAATCAAATGGAAATTTTTTGAGATTTTTGAGTACTGCAAAAAATCAAAAGCAATGCACATATATAAAGAAAACTGTAAAAAATTAGTAAGCCATAAATGCATACTGTATATTATTAATCTATTTTATCATTTACTACCCTAGTATACATACATAAATTTATTATAAACAGTTGAATACGCCTCCTCTTTGTCTCTACTATCCAGACTCAGTCACGTGATTTTCTCCCACAGTGATCCCTGTATCTTGCACTTTTTGTAGAAGGCAATCATGAAGTAGCTGCCACAGCTACACTGTGCACAGCGTACAAGATATCAATCTCTGTCCAGCAGAAACTGGTGGGTTTTTTAGTGGGTGCAGTGTGTTGTTTCACTTGTTTTGTGTATTAAGCAAATATGATCAGAATTACTAAAAATAAGGGTTTGGGATAGGACCCAGAGTTATTCATGGTTTCCCACATTTACAGGGGTCCCTGAGAATGTCGAGGGATGACTGTATATGTGAAGGAAGCAATGGAAATAACATAAAGGCCACAACAACTGAAAAGGCAGTCCAACTGACTGATTATAATGACCAGTCTTAGACCTCCAACAGATCACAGTGATCATCTTCTCAAGACAGGAATCTAAGGGTGTAGGATGTGGTGTTCACAGGCGTTATGATCTCTGTGTCAGTTACTTTTCCTTATATATTTTTTTGAATTATGAGGGAGGATTCAGTAAAAGAAAATGATTATGGTGTGAAAACAAAAGGCAACAGTAACTTTTAAAGGAAGGTTAAAACTTTTTTAAAGTCAACTTTGAGCTGACTTGGTCCTTGTGAACTTCAATTTCAACCAGGTAACGATGTTGAGAGCATTCATAACTTTAATTCCAAACATTTTACAGAGGCACATCCAAATGGCACAATCGATTTTTAAAAACGGGCAGACGGTTACTAGTAGTCGACATTTCTTTGCTAGAATAAATACAGTGCAGGCTTAAAAATCTTAAACCAATGGTAATGCTACTCTCCGAAAATAAATGCCTGGATGCTAAGCTGGCATCTTAAATGAACAGTGAGTCTAAAATAAATGCAAAATAAACTATAGTTCTCGTAAGGTATTACAGCATGCACAGACAAAGAACTTTGATGTTCAGCCACGGTTTAATGGAAGAGTGTGTTTCTGTGTTTAGTGTACATTCCCATAATAACCACTAAGGAAATGAGTATTTCTTTTGTTACATGACCATTAAAATAGAATTTATCTGGGCTATGGAGTGCTTCCCACATACCTGTGCGGCTTAGGATTCAATGCAGTCCCTAGCATCTCAAGAAACAAAAGCCTTATTCAGTGACATTCCTTGCCTGGTCCCTTTTGTCAGGTAGTAACACTTAGGTAGGTGATCATGAGGAAAGTCAGTAGCTTTCAGATTTGGCCTAATGGGCAGGCTGGAGCTTTTCAGCAAGCAGATGATTGATCCTGAGGTAACTTTTCTCTTCCCAAGATATGAACCCCTCTGGAGGCAAGAAAGATTTTCCTTTGCTCCCCCCACTATTCAGCATGGTATGTAAAGAGAAAGAGGCATATGTATTCCATTCATAAAATAATTTAGCACAATGGTCTCCACCTTAGTAAGTATCATTTCAAGCCCACACATGTTTCAAACCCACAATAATTTACATAGAAACAGTGCACAGACAGTCTGCCTGCCTTTACGGCAGGAGGCAGCATCGTCCTCACCTGCAATATTAATACTGTTATGGGCCACTCCAAAGATCATAGCAGACACTGTCATGCAGATGGTTTAACTAAAACACAAACAGGACAATTTTCATGTAACAATATACTGGAGATGATCAGCAATGGATCAAAACAAAAACTAACTATTCCCTTGGGAAAAAATCAAATGCAATTGTGTTGTTCTATTAAGAAATATAACACTCTCATCACTGCTACAGAAATATATGCCTCTGGTACATAACGGGCATTAAGACTGCTTTTACTCAACAGCTTCACAAATAACTTATCTCTGACCCCATCAAGTAAATGTCTATGTTATTCATAAATATTCAGAACAGGGCCTTTCATGTTAATTTGATTTCTAACAGAAATAAGAAAAAAAAAGAACTCTAATTTCAAGATTTAGAGGAAGCTCAACTTTCCCCAGGCCTCCTTGAATGTATAGTGCAGATCTTTCTGAAAGAATTATCAAGGGTTTTCAAAGAACACCCCAAAATACCACGTGGGAGCCTGAGATTGTGCCCCCCAAAGCAAACTGCTTGACTCTTTAGAGTACTTCTCTGCAGTATGTGAAACAGTTTATTCCCACCCTTCCTGTGGGCATTTTCCAGCTCCTCAGAGACCAGAGGCCGGTGACCCATACCTGTTCTTTGCTGACTTCAGGAGCTACACTCCTGGATTCCTGGAACATAGAAAAAGGGAAATTTTGCTTTGAAAGAGCCAGCCATGGGGATCTCTTTCTTTCCATTTCTAAAAACATGTGATCACCAAATGGGAATCTCAATCCTAGTCCTAAGAAACAAAGAACCTAGCTGTTTTAGTGCATCTTAACAGGAAGATAAGGAACTACGTGACTGTATGCTATGAAGTGCCCTTTCATCATCAAGAGGAGTGCTTTCTGGAAGAGAGCTGATTTGTGCAATCTCTTCTTTAGTTTCCAAGATTCTTGTGGAGAGAGGCCCTGTCGCTTAAAGGCAAGCTGAGAAATGACAGTGAAGAGAGCCATTACAAATGGCGTACAGAACACAGGGAGACAAAAATCTTAAAGGAAGACTGTTCCACTCTTTCAATCCAGTCTGTATCAGCTCGGCTGATAACTTCATTTTTTTTTTTCTACCTCTCTGTTTTCAAACACAAAGGTTCTGGCAACCTTTCCATTTCAATCTTAACTCTCATACCCCTAAACAAAACCAAGAAATTCAACTTGAATGTTATGTCATATAAAGTGGAAAGACCTAAGAGGGAACTTTCACCACGTACTTATCTCTACTGAAATATGTAGGAGCACACAGGATCATAGACTTTGAGGTCATTAAATCCAAGCCCCTCATTTCAGAGATGAAGCACCTGAGGTCCAGAGATGTCCTATTCTTTAGGAGCAACATAAGTCAACACTTAATTAATTAGGAGCCAATCTGTGAATTGTAACTGTCTAGGATCTAAAGCATTTCCATCTTTGGTCTCTGGTCTGTTGCTGGGTTTTTGGTAATGTCACAGTACACTGAAACCTAAACCAAAGGACAGTAGAATAAAATTCAAATCAGGTGAAACTGAAATCCGGTAATGTTGCTAACATCAGCAACTCTAGCAAAAGAATGGGGGTGTGAAAACTACTAGCTACAATGAGAGTTTAGAATTATCTCTGTGTTATTATTAACAATAATAATAATAGGACATCAGTGTTTTGCAATTTAAAAAGTGCTTTTACATATATTATCTCATTTTATTTCCTTTAAGCATATCCTTCTCATGGCCATGGAATAATGAAAAATTCATTTTAAACACGTTCTGCCTAGTAATCTGGGGGTGAAATGATATCTCCAACTGATGGTAAAGTACTATTTGCTGTATGAGCTATAAATAACTAATGCTATAAAGCTTGTGTGTGGCATGGGACTAAATAGTGGCTGTTTATTTCTGGATGATGCACTTACCCACTGATAAGAGAATATGTTTTGGTTCTACTTCTGGAACAAAGTCCCCAGGGGGTAGTCAGGAATGTGGTGGGACTAGTGTCAAATCAAATACTTATGCACAAGAAATCAATTTAGTTGAACTGTCATTGGCCTTTGGAGTCAGACCACACCAAAGAATATGGGAAGACTGGGAACTGTCTCCACGGCTCAATTCTTTTCAGCTCTGTCCACTTGAATTTTAGCAAGCCATAAAAATGGAGTTGACTTTCTAATTTTCTTATATAAAATGAAACCAGTAACATAAATAGGAACAACTAGGAAAAACTCATGCCCTTGCACAATCTGTCTTTGATTCCATCAACCACCTTTATGGAGGCCAATAAGATTGGACAGTTTTTCACAGTTTTCAAGTTTCAGTGACTCTGCCTTTTGTTTCAAGCGCTCATCTCGGTATAGTCTGGCCAAGTTTGTCAAGTCTGACTCTGAAAAGTGAAAGAGAGAACCAATTAAAAAGGAGATAGTCAAGACCCTAGAACTCACTTTAGTTTTCACTGAATTAAAACCAATTTGTATTTTAATGAACTGTTTCTTTCCTTAAGTTGTGCTTGTGGCTTTGGGTCCTGGGTCAGAAGAGCAATGGGTTTAGTTCTCATCAATCTAACATTTGGCACTAAACTTATGGAACTTACATGTGTGCACAAGAGAATATATTTAAAACTATGTCCTCCAACGTTACTCAGATAACAGTCTGGAAGAGAACAACAGCTCATTCTCCCCGTCCTGCTGTGTGATGCCAAGACAGCTGCTTCATTCCTTCCACTATTTTTTTTTGGATCTTAACTTACACACACTAATTGATGCAGAACCATTATCAAAGATACAAGAGGGAGCCGAGGCTGCCAGAGACATTTTTTTGGTAGGGTACTTGTAGGACAAACAACTCACAAATCAAAAAGTAAACTAATTCACACACTGTGACTTTCAGTTGCTTGGTTAAATGAGTCTGATTTTCTTTAGATGTTAGTAAGGCTGCTCTGTTGAAAATTAGATTACATTCTTAGTTGTTTTCCATGATTTGGTATTTGGATTATATCCAATTTTCATAATTTCTTAATATTTCTTCTTCTTTTTTTTTTTTTGCTTTTTGGAGGGCAATTGGGGTTAAGTGACTAGCCCAAGGTCACATGGCTAGTTTTTTTTGTGTTAAGTGTCTGAGGCCTTATTTGAACTCAGATCCTCCTGACTCCAGGGCCGGTTCTCTATTCACTGCGCCACCTAGCTGCCCCATTTCTTAATATTTCTAAGACATTTCAGGATAGAATTCCTGAAAAGAATCTCTGAGAAAGGGGTCAAATGCAATACTAGAATGGCCTGTTTGCTTATGCTGGATGGATAGCTTCTGAAATAAAGCTATCCAAAAAATAAATTAAAGGATCACTCTGTGAAAATCCTATCTTAATCATTTTGAAATAAATCTATTCCCTTTCAGTTTTCCTACTGAAAGACTGGTATTTCTCTGTGAAAAACAGGCATCAATCTAATTAATCAACAAACTGTAGGAAATAGGAATTAATACATTAATACATAGGGGTTAAACAATCATAGGGAGCATTAGGCATTGACTTTTAAACAAGTTTTCATAAACAGAGAATGCTGTATAACACTTCTGCTCACACAATGGCTCTACTGACACCCAGGGAGGCCCAGGACAACCCAAAGAACTGATTATGAGTAGGATTTGAGGGTGACAAGTAGACAGTGCATGGAAAGCTTCCTTCTGTGACAGCTGGCTCAGATCATATGGGCCGGAAGGCCTTACCTGAGTCAAACCCAGCTAGCTGCTTGATATGCAATTAGGTCTTCCAGGTTCAAACACAATGTGTTCCAGAGGCCAATTCTGTTTGGTTGGCATAAGTGGCCATCAGACTAAGCTTGTCTTGGCACAACAACTCTTGTAGGTGACAGACCTTCAAGGACAATTATTTGGCTCTATGAATTGAAATACCTTTGCTAAGGTTCTCTCCACAGTCAAATGTTGACTCCCTTCTTTCAATATCTTCATCAATGTATGCAAAATGCATTCAGAATTGTTGAACCCACCTAGACCTTTGGATATTTTGGGTTGGAGGTTAATTTGATGCTAGTCTTGGACAATTAGAAGGAACACAAAATGATCTGAACTGAAGTGGGCTCTTTGTTTCTTTTTAATCTCCATTCAATTTCCTTGTGTTTCTATTTCCTTGGCTTGACTTGATTTATTGTTCTGGAGCAAATCAATGGACTGCCCTTAACAATCTAGGATCCAAAGTTTCATAAGGAGGCCAAATTCACAATGCTCCTGCTCAATTATAATACTCATAGAGAAACTTCTCCCCAAACTATTCTTAGCCCTTCAGTGAGCAAAAGGTTGACATAATGAACACGCTAAAGTTAATCTTTTAAGCAACTCCTTTTAAAACAATGGAAAAGATAAGGTCTAAGATAATACCTCTTATATGTGGGGATCAAAATCTTCTTCCAAATTCTCCCTTTATGTTCATGTTGCCCTGACACAAACATCTGGGTAACCAAGAGATGGGATATTTGATAACTTTAAAGGCAAATTAACTTGGGCTTTGGTTAACAGACAAGAGAAGTAAGTCATTGCCTCCACTCCCAAGAATGCTCTGCTTTCAGTTTTCAGATGTAGGGGCTGACAAATTTGGAGGACCTTGACCAGTCTCAGCTGTCATGGTGATACATCTGATAAGGTTAGATTGCCAAATGTTAGACTGATGAGAACTAAACCCATTGCTCTTCTGACCTAGGACCCAAAACCACAAGCACAACTTAAGGAAAGATCCAGTCCACAGTGAAAACCAAATGCATATGTTCAATTAGGAAATAAATGAGGAGGACTAGAGCTATACAGTCCAGGACTCCAGGTTTTCAGCTCTGTTTAGGAGAAAAAGTAAACAAGGCCATGTTTCCTGCATAATCATTCAGTTCTGTTGGTTTTACTTTTTTTTTTAAGTATTCATTCAGATGCAGATATAAAAAAAATAAAGATAATAAAATTTGCCAAGGGGCTAAACAGTCATAGTAAGTGATTACTCAGGAGTCCAAAGATGAGCCACATTTCAGTTAAACATTTTAAGGAATAGTAGAGAAAATGACCAAAAGGTTACAAAAGACAATGGCTAACTTTGCCAAAAAGTTTCCACAGAACATCTTGCCAACAGCAAACTTTGTTTTGAAGTTGCTTTATTTTTGTAACCTCTATGGTGCTAATTTTAACCACTTCAGCTGTACTTGCTGCTGGAGCAGCAGAACAGTTGCTGATCATTTGTAAATAGCTTTGCATTTCCTGCAATGGCCGTAGGCAGCAACTATTCCCAAATACTGGAAATAGATTTTTAAAGATGTGTGGACTAACTAGATCTCACTGTAACTCATAAGCAAATACACCTATTTCCTGAATTTTGTCTGCAGTTGGTGAGGGGCACAGCCATCACATGTGACCTCACCAGGCTCAAAACCAAGCCCTAGCAGAGGTGGCATTACAATGATTTCTTTTATCTACTGACAACGACATTAAATGGTTTCTTTTTTTGGCAACAGCAATAAAAGGAAGGGTTAAGGGAAGAAACAGAGTTTTGTTCTACTTTTGCAGAAGGAACACAATGAATTTGAAAGGCAGGGTGGTAGACTGTAAAGTGCATTGGGGTCAAGTGGCTTCAAGGCTCAGGTTCAAGGTCTGGCTTTTTGACAACAAATGGTTCTGAACATGGGCAAATTCATTTTCCCTTTCTGAGCCTTAGTTTCCTCACCTGAAAAATGTTGATGATAATAATACTTGCACTTTCTACTTCACAGTGATGTCATAGGAAAAGTACTTTGTAAACTTTAAAGCTAATGTCATGACTCAGAATTAGACCAAGATGCAAACAAACTAAACATTCTTATGACATGTTAATTTACATTTTGTTTAAATGAATCAATAATCCTTTGCCCTTTAGGCCTAAGGAACCTATATCCTTCTCTAAATTCCTCCTAAAACTTACAAATTCAGTTCTCAGAACTGAAGATATGACTTTTGCCTGGGGTTTAACAGCACTACCCTAACCCTTCAAAATTTCATCCCCCACTATGTCGGTTTGTTTGGGTAGGCTATTTTTGGTTGTGATGAGGGAGTATTCTATTGGGAACTGGTTACAATACAAAAAGCATAAATAAAACATTTTTCAAATTTATAAAATCTAAGTTTCTTAAGGAATAAGTGCTAAGGATGAACGAAAGAATCAGATAAACTTAGGGCTAGATATGGCAGAGTTTATCTAATTCAACTTCTCAGTTTATAGAAAGACAAATCTTCAGACAGGGAGGAGAGAAGGGAAGGGGAGGTGGCATCTGTGAGGTACACACAACTCTACTTGTTGTTACTACTTTGGCCAAATCTATCCGACCTATATGTCAAGTGACTTATCCTTTGCCTCGTTCAAACAGGGGAAAAGGGGCTAGGAAGGATGCAAAAAGACTAAGAGGAAAGCCTACTGTTTCAAGCTGGAGTACACTAAGCCATATTGAGGAAATGTTTGTGAAGATGATAACAAAACAAAATGCCCTTCCCCTCCCTACCGCCTGCCCCATCTTACTTTGCTGTTTTTCCTTCCAACAGCTTGACTGAATATAATCTATATAATCCTTTTCTACAGTCTTCTCCAAATCACGCAGTGATGGCCCTTTATAGTTTTTTTCAAAATGTTTATCAACGAAATAAGGCACCTGCAGATTCTCTGTTTCTCTGGAAATGGTGTGCCCCATGGACCTGTGAGAAAAGGACAGAAACATGATCCAAGGTTAGCAATGTCATTAATAATATTTGGTGTGTATAAAAGCCTCAAGAAAAACTTAAAGGACACACACAGAAACCTATCTCCTTACCAAGGTTCCCACAACAATTACATCAGTGACATTTAACATTTTATTTACAGAACAGTTACTGCCTACGTCATCACCAATGTTAAAACACAATACACATGCCACTATAGTATTTGTATTCTTCCAATTTCCTAAAGGAACTGAGACCATACTGGTCACCATAATAAAAGCAAAGCTGAGAGAAAACGTGTATACTGTTATTTGTCAGAATCTTCTCTAAAACTAGATCCTCTTTTAGGTTTATTGTGATAAGAGTAAAATGACATTTAGATAAAACATTTTAATTACAAATAATCAGACAGGTAGAACCGATCCATCATCAACAGCAAAGAGACTGAAAAAAATAGCAACTGAAAGCTGGGAGAGATACCTAGGGAGAACCGCAGGAAGGCATGGGTTAATAATTCATCAAGGCTATTCTGGCACAATTTCCCAAGGATATAAACTACATATCTGATGCATAGAAAGTTGAGCTCCTCAGGGCCAAAACCAAAAAACAACCCTGAGGAAGTAGAGAAATTCTAGTGCAGAAATCTAAGCCCCCAAATTCAGAAGCACTAGCCTAAGTTCATATGAATAGCTTAGAAGCTGCTGAAGCAAATTTTTAGGATGGTAAACCAAATTTTAAGTTATAGTAATACGATAAGTTCATCAGCCCTAAACTAATTTTGTTTACGGGGGCTTTGCTTGAAATTTATCTTTTAAGTTCTAGTGAGAATGTTTCACAAAATGGCAGCAGGACTCGACTGGCCTGCCTAGCAGCTGTCTAAGATCCATTTTCTTGGGCTATCTCTCCCAGTGGACTGCAGCCACAGTTGCTCTTTGTCCTTACCCAAATAAACTGTGCACAGAGCATGCATGTTTGTACAAATGCACCACTTTTCTGAAGAGAAGGAAGGCAGCATGATAAAAGAAAAAGCATTGGATGGTAGGGAAGCAGGGGACTTGGGTTCCAGTCTGTGCTCTTCCACTGAGTAAGCTTCGGCAAGGAACTATATACTTCATGGGATCACAGATTTAGGGCTGGAAGGGACCTCAGAGCTCATCTAATACAACTCCCTCATTTTAAAGATGAGAAACTGAGGCCTAGAGAGGTTAAGTGACTTGTTCAAGGTCACACATGTGGTAAGTGATAGAGGCAAGATCTGAATTACTCAGTCACTGGAAAGATGGGAGAGACTCTAGAATGAAATTCTCAAGACACAATGGAAAACAATTTCCGGTGAGGAGGAAACATGGGATTCACCTAAAGAGACTAATCTGGATACACAGGGAACTCACCAACTAAGTGCAAGTTAAAAGCTAAATGTACAGAAGATGGAAATAAGGTCAGAAAAAAAAGCATAAATTATCCATTAAAAACTGTCAGGAGAATTAAAATACCAAATGAGCTGAGGTTGGCAAGGGAAGTTAAGGACAACAAAAAAGAGGATCAAAGAAATGAAAGGCCTTTGCTTGGGGTATAGGGGACAATTAGCTGCTCCTTTCTTATTTGTTTCCTTTTCCTTGACCAAGGGGAGTGACCTCCGCAATAGAAACAACAGAACCAAAATGACTAAGAGGGAGTCAATGCCCAAGATAAGTAAGGAGATAGTAATGAAGCACCTGGTTGCCCTTGAGGAATTCAAGTCTCCTGACCCAGATGAACTATATACTTGAACACAAAGACCTGGCGATGTGACTGCTGAGACAGTGTCAGTAATAGCTGAGAGGGCATGGGAAAGAGGTACTACAATAACAAAGATGAGAAAATGTTGACCCAATTTTCAAAAAAAAAAGGAAAGAGTACAGAGTCTGCAAATTATAGACCAGTGACCTTGACTTCACTTCCTAAGAAATTCTATAATGAACTGTTAAAGAGACTGTTGGTCTAGAAAGGGAAGTGATGATTACAAAGAGCCACGACAGCTTCAAGAACAGATCAGGACAGACTAACCTTAATTCTATTTTTTACAATATTACTCAACTATTCATTGAGGGGAAGGATGTGGATAGTTTACCTAGTTTTAGCAAAGCTTCTGATAAAGTATCTCATGCTATTCTTACACAGAAGTTGAAATAATATGTCCTAGAAAATAATAATAATACAACTGGATAGATTCAGAATTGGCTGGATGCCAGGCTAAGAAAAAAGTAGGTATTAAATGTCAATGTCAAGGTGGCAGGAGGCCTCTAGTCTAATACCTCAAGATCTGTGATTGGCAGTGTTCCATTTAACACTTTTTATGACTGACTTAGACAAAGGCATTGATGGCATACTCATTACATTTACAGGTAACACACAGCTGGGAAGGGTGGCTGGTACCCTGCATGACAGATTCAGGGTCTAAAGCAGGAGTTTACCTTTTTTTGTCATGGACTCTTTTGGCATTCTGACAAATCCTACTGACTTCTTATGAGAATGTTTTTAAATGCACAAAATACATAGTTACAAATGAAACCTATTATGTTGAAATACAGTTATCAAATTAAAAAAAAAGTTCCTGGATACCAGGTTAAGAGCACTTGCTGTAAAAGGATCATGACAAAGGGGACCACTGGGTTGAATTTAATAGGATGAAAGTCAGTACTGATAAATTTAAAGTCTTCCACTTTGGTATAAAATAAAATCAACTTTACAAGTATAAGATAGGGGAAGATGTAGTTAGATAATTGTTCTGAAAAGAAATCTGGGAATTTTACAGTATTAAAGTCAAAAGAGCCAATGACCTCTTGGGCTGCACCATCTCAGAGACAAGGTGACAGGGAGCCCCACTGTGCTCTGCCCCCCTTCAGACTCCATCTGCTCAGCTCTGAGCAGCACAATCTGAGAAGGACATCAAGAAGCTGGAAGGGCAAGAGTATTGAGTCCATTTCAAATGAGGACTGACTGAAAGAACAGATCATGTCTAGCCTACAGAAGGCTCAGGGGACATAAAAGAGGTGTCTTCAAGTATCTGGAGGATTATTATGTGGAGGAAAGATTCTTTTTTTTCTGTCAGTCATCAGAAAGCAGAATTAAGAGCAATGAGTTGAACTCACAAAGATGCATATTTAAGCTATTATATATCAGGAAAAACTTCCTACCCATTAGAACTGTCCCAAAGTAGAAATGGGGCACCTCTAGAGGCAGTAGGTCTTACCCCCTGGAGGTCTTCAGGCAGATGCTAGATGACCATTTGGTGAAGTACGCTAGAGTGTGTACAGCCAGTCCAAGGACATTTCCAACCTTCACATTCTGTGACTCTCAGAACCCAGTTTCTCAAACTCCAAAGCCAGTGCTCTATCCCTGTGTCATGTTGCTGCCTCCCTGCCTTCAGATCTCTATGTCTCAGCTTCCTCAGCTTTAAATTGGGAAGAATGGACAAGACAATCTCTCACACATTCTGAGACCCTTTCTCAGTTCCTTCAGAGACCGGTCACTGCCATTCTTTGTTTTTCCCAGAGGGTGTCACTGTAGAACAAAATAATCTCTTTAAAAATGAGATTACTTCTATACATTATATCTCCAGTAGGGGATTTCATTTCACTGCAAAGCTTCCTCTTTAAAAACCAAGTTTTGTTTTCTGAAACAAATACTGAAATTAAATGAGTAATTTACTGATAGAGCCTTTCAGTCGTTCACTTATCCACATTCCCAAAGCTTATCATTAACAAAAACTGAAAATATTTTACTTACGATTTGTAGAATAAACTGTATGGAGGATTTGTGGCCATCAGCTGAGTAATAACAGATATAATCACAATCACGAGAACTGGTAGCAACTGAAGAAATGCAGAATACATATTCTAAAAGAGAAAGATATTTGGAGTAACCATTAACCTTTACAAAAACAAAAAAATGCTTAATTGGAAAAATAAGGCCAGAGATTAGCTTGTATCTGTGGTATCTTGGCACATGGAAGGAGGAAACTCCCTTTACCAATAAAGGTTGGCATCCTGTACTCTCAGAGTCACCTAGAGCACTGAGACAGTAAGTGACTTGCCCAGGGCAATATATCAAATATATGTGTCTGAAGTTCACTCTCTTATCCTTTATTCCAGCTGTCACTCATTAGAAAAAAAAGTTGGTAGGGTCATGCTTAAAAATAACTTGCAATATATTTATCTGCAGAAATATTTTGGCTAAATCCACTTTCTATATCTATTTAAAACTTAATTTCATACTCCAACCATAAGCAGATATAATTATATGAACTGAATTTGTACTGAATAAATACTGATAAAAGATAACTTGTGTTCACTTGCTACTATATTGCAATGTTAGAACTAGAAGAGTCTTTGCAGATTATCTGATACAAACTATTCTGTAGCCACAAAATTGAAGCCCAAAGAGGGGAAAATGACTTGCCCACTATACTAATCTCCATTCACTGTTTACACTCTTAGCTTTCTACAAAAGACATTTAATTTTCTCTTTAACAAATGCTTACACATTTCATGAACATCAAATGGTATGTAAAATGAACACAAATTTTAGGATATCTGGACTCCACACCTGGTCCTGCACCTGTTAGGTGACCAGGGGGCACAGGGTTTCTCTCGGCCTCAACGTGCTAATCTGTAACATGATGCAGGTGGACATTATGCTCTCTGAGGTCCTGCCCAGCTCTAAACAGTATGATCCTAGGACTCCAAAAAGGAAAGAGAACTGTTGTAAGTATGGAAGATTTTGGAAAGCCCCTCAGACACCTGGAAACCACGGAGAATGAGACTGGGAAGTCAGAAGCTTGCTTTGGTCCATTCTTTACAGAGGACTAGAGGTACGGAATGTTATATTTGCTGTTCACAGTTGTGAATAGAACCAGAACAACTTACACAACCATGACAACAACAGCAACAAAAGTAACGACAACTAGCGCTTGTTTGGTGCTTTGAAGCGTGCAGAGCAATACCCAAAGGGTCTCTCATCTGACCCTCACGACAGTTTTGAGAGACAGGTATTAATAGTGTCCACATTTTTTAGATGAGGAAACGAAGGCAGACGGAGGCTAAGGGTCACATGGTTAGTAAGTAGCTGAGGCTGGACTTGCACCAGGGTCTTCTTGACTCCAGTGCACAATGAATCGCCACGCTGCCTTAATGACTAAAGGACAATGACTCTGAAAAACAACTCTGTTCAATGAAATGACCAACCAGGACTCCAAAAAACCAAGTGATGGACTCACGGCATAGAAAGTGACATACATTTTCACATATGGTCACTGTCTGAATTGGTTTGACCGACCATGCCAGGAGGGCTTTTACGACAAGGGAGGAAGAGGTAAAGAGGGTAAAGAGGACCAAGGGTGACAGAAAGGTCACCAATAGTGACAGGAAGAAAAGAAAGAAAAAATTAGTGAAATATTTTAAAGATACACAGAAAAGGAAGAGAAGGAAATTCAGAGGGAGTTAAAGACAACACGCTGGTACTCTTGTTAAATTTAATGTGCTTTAAAAAAAAGCTGAATGTAACAAGTTAATGGTTTATTGTACAAACCTCTTTTTCTATTTTTCATATTTGGAAATAATTACATTTGCTAAGATTAGAATTAAAAATGTGTCCAAGTCCACTAGCTCTGAACTAAGAGGAATGAGTATAAATCTTGCTTCTAGAAATAACTATCTGACCTTGGGCAAGTCACAACCTCTCTGGGCCTCATTCTTCTCTGAAAATGAGGGGACTGGATATCCCTTCCAGATCGAGACCTAAGATCTCATGTGTTTCTTGGTTTTACTAAAATGCTTTTTTTCCCATTTTTTAAATTCTTTTTTACAGAGAGGTATCATAGCACAGGAAGACATGATTCAAACCCCCTTCTAAAACCTACTTTCTGGTTATGTAATTCATGGACAGTGTTCAAAGCAATTCTCTAAGACTACAAGTTGCAGAAAAGATGATGTCCTACACAAGAAAAGGTGTTTACTCTTTAAAATTCCCTATATTAATGAAGTGACAGGTTTAGTCCTTATCCCTATTCTGTTAAAAGGGACGATTAGGCAAGGGAGAAGGAGGAATATATTTGGAAATGAAGCTGATGTAAAAAATAAAAAGTAGCAATAAACAATTTTTAAAAAGGAATCCTAAACTTGCCCTATAAACAACTGGAATTTAGTAAAAAGAGGTACAGCTTGTTTTTACTAGAATGTGGTATTTACAATAAATACCACACAAAGAGGTCAGAGAAGATATAAAGAAGGCAGGGGATGGGAGGGTCATATGTTAGTCTAGTCAGCTAAAAGATGATTATCAAACCTATCATTCAATTCAATATACATTTATTATTGTTCTACACAAAAACATGAGTTATTTTCTTTGTGAATTTGGAACCAGGGAAAAGGCTGAGAAACCTAGAATCCCAAGTCTTCTAAATTCCTAAGTCAAAAAAATCTAATACAAATGAACTCTACAGTGAGGTTCACATATCAAAGTGTGGTTCACTTGATATACATGAAATTGTATAAAAGTATCAGAGAAGAAATGGTGAAAAGATACCTAGAACCTAGGCAGGGACTTGGCAGCATTCTGCTTACCGAGGGATTCGTAGGACTATGAGACACTCAACAAAGACCCTAGATCTTCTTCCTTTAAAACCAACCAAGGGAATGCTTTGGAGACCCTTCTCCAGAAAACCCACAAGAGTAGATCTGAAGGGGGCAGCTATGTGGTACAGTGAATATGGCACCAGCCCTAGAGTAAGGAGGACCTGAGTTCAAATCCAGCCTCAGACACGTGGCACTTACTAGCTGTGTGACCATGGGCAAGTCACTTAAACTCAACTGCCTTGCCTTCTTCCCTCAAAAAAAAAGGAGTGGATCTGGATCTGAAGGTCATGGGAGATTCTTCACAAGGCAGTGAATTCAAGATGATTTTTGAAATGTATTGGTCAGTGACACAGCTGCTCAATTAAATTTCAATAAACATTTACTAAATGCTTATCCAAACCAAGACACTACGACAGGGGCAGAAGATATAAAAAAAAACCAAAATGGCTCCTCCCCTAAAGAAGCTTCCCTTTAACTGCAGGAATACAACCTATATACTGCTAAGCCAATACAGGGTAATTTAAGAAGTGAGGGACCACGAAAAACTGAAGGAATCGGGAAAGGTTTATAGAGAGACAAATACCCGAGCTGAACCTTGAAGACAAGGATTCTAAGGGGTGGGAAGGAAGATGAATTGCACTTGAGGGACAAGGGACAGACTTGTAAAGACAGAGTCTGGAGAAGAAATACTGAATTCTGGTAAAAGTTGGAAGATACCAGCTGGCTGAAATATAACAAATGGAAGGGACATGAGCAAGCATGAATAATAAGAAATGCCTGTAAAGGTGAGAGTCAGGTTGTATAGGGTTTAACTACCAGGACAGAAATGAGAAACGGCTAAACAAATTGTGATGTGGAGATATAATGGGCCATGGTGTGCTTTAAGAAATGATGACAATGAAGAATTCTGAGAGGCAGGGAAAGATTTATGACGACTCAGGCAGAGCGAAGCAGAACCGGGAGGACGATGTACACAAACGACTACGAGCATGTAAATGGAAAGAACGGGACAGTGACCCTGAGTGCTGTGCAATGATAATGACCACGTCTGGGTTCAAAGAAAAGGCCCGAGTCATGAGGCCACAGGTAGAGAATACTGCATTATGGGCAGAGATGACGTGTTGGTTAGCTTTACTGAGTTGCTTTTCCCCCTTTCTTCTTTAATTATTCTTACAAGGGATGGCTTGCTGGGGAGGGGAACGGTGAAGGGCAGCTCAGGAAATTAAGATAAATCTTTATTTTTAAATGTCAGGCTAAGGAATTTGTACTTTATCTGCTCAAGGGCTTTGAGGAAGAAAATGACAAGGCCAGATTATTTTGGCAACTGTAAAGAAGAGGGACTGAGAAGGAAGAGACTGGAAGGGGGGGAACCAATCAGAAAGCTGTTCCAATAGTACAGAGGTACAATAAAAAAGGAATCTGGAATCAGATGGGAATCTCAGAGTTTACGATCATGGAAACAGTCAAGTTATTAAGCATTTATTAAGTGCCAGGCACTGTGCTAAGTACTGGAAATACAAATACAAGCAGAAAAAAAAGAAGCTGAAAATGGTGAGGGTGGGGTGTGTGCCCACGTGGGGAATGCTAGGGAAAGTCTAGATGACAAAAAGTGAAATCTGCAGAGTGATGAGGATACAGGGGCCTGGGTATTTTGATGGTGAGACAAAGGCATGACCATCCCACTAGCTGAGACAGAATAAAGAAACAGGGCCTGAGAGCTGAGACTAAGGGACTGGAGGCCAGGATGCTGGGAAGACTTCAACAAGTATAGGAAATCCTTGAGTAACAGGGAAGGGGCTTGGTTAGAGAGGAAAACTGTAAAGCCCTAAATTTTTTCAGAAAATCAGCAGTGTCCTATAGGCAGTGGATTACAGCAGAAAGACACTAGAATAGGGTCAGCTAGGTGGCACAGTGAATAGAGCACCAGCCCTGGAGTCAGGAGGACCTGAGTTCAAATCTGGCCTCAGAAACTTAACACAAAACTAGCCGTGTGACCTTGGGCAAGTCACTTAACCCCAAGTGCCCTACATTCCCAGCTCCAAAAAGCAAAAAAAAAAAAAAAAAAGATACTGGAATGGGTGATAGAGAGGGTGAACCTCAAAGAAAGAGATAATGATGAATGATTGAATGATGGTGGCAGAGGGGAGATCTGGAAGTGGTAGTATGGAGGAAAGACTATACTGATTCTCTCTCCTGTCCCAGTATGTTGGATAACATGAAAGAAGAAGCAATTAGTAGGAGTGGGAGGCCAGAGATGCAGCATCTTCTAAAGAAAGCTAGGCTTCCAAGAGTACAAGAAGAATAAAAGTGTGAAAGGAAGAGGTCTGGGATGAAGGGAATTTTGTTAAAAATAGGACAAGAATTCTGGAGGGCACAACGAAAGAGGAAGGCAAAAGAGGAGAGGGAATAGGAAGGTATAGGAATGTGCTAGATGGGAATAAAAGAGTACAGGAAGAGAGAGGCCTTTTACCTTGGCAAATACCAACTTTGAATAACAGAAATTAGTGGAATAGCAGATAGGTTTTTCCAAGCCACAGGACAGGAAAAGTTCAGATTTGACTGGGGCCTCCACCGTCCAGGGTCCTGTTACTACGTATTTCTTGTCTTCTTAAATATGCATAGTAGAACATTTTAAAACATTCTTATGGAGCATGAATGCTGACTCATTATAATTATTTACAGATAGTAACCCTTCTTTCTCCAGTCACCTGAGGCTTTTCCTCTTCTTCTTCCTTCTGGGTCTGTACCCTCTCATTTCGGTGTCGCCGACGGTAAAAGTGTGTGTCATCGGTCGTCACATTTGAAAACATGTGAATATTTCCTGATTAAAAAAAAAATTTAGCATAGGGAGCAAACAAACATCCCTCCCTGCCTTATTCATGACCCCTTTGTGGTCAGTTTTAATTTAATTGCAATTATCTAATGATTTTTCTCAATGGTCTTCTAAGAAAGGCTCAGTAAGTATTCTTCCATATTTTATACACTGGAGATGAAGAGTAATCAAAGTGATGTAGCTATAAACTGAACCTTCTTAGCTCTCTTATCTCTGAACTGGGCCCAAATTTATATATATTTTTAAAAACCTATAAAAACTATGCAGAGGAAAACAGTACGGTTTAATGGATACTCATTCAGGCTATGAATGAAGAACCAATGGCCTTGGCTCTGTCACTAATGACTGGCTGTGTGCAACCCCATCTTATAACTTTGGCAGCTACATATAACAATCACCTATGCTCCTCAGCATTTAGTAGGTAGGCATTACAGTCCAAACTCCAATGATCCAGGACAGCATTTGTAACCCGTAAGCCTCCAGAGAGAGGCATCATGGCATAGTGGATGGGGTGATAGCCTCTGAACAAGGAAGATCTGATCACAAGTTCTACTTCTGGCACAGTGACACTGACATAATGTGTGACACTGGACAAATCATTTAACCTTACATTGTTCTAGGCAAATAATTACAGAGAAGGTTCTGATTTATATTGGGAGAGGGGTTTCCTCATCTGGAAGTTCACTTTAATCAACAAAATAACATATCTAGTCCTTATCCCTAACTTTTCATGAGTATAATCCTACAAACATAACAACTGGTCGTCTAGTCACATTCTTGAATCCACTAAAAATGACCAAAAGCACGTTTGTCCATAGTATATTAAGAATACTAACCTGTAGGAAAATGTCCTCCAAAGAACACATTGAAGACCTCCTCTGGAGTGATGTCAGCTTCAAAATCTGGGTAGTAAGTATAGGGTCTGGCCTGGGGGGCAGCAAAAGTTGCTTGTTCATCTCCATATTCATCATAGCGTAATCTTTTATCAGGATTGCTGAGAATAGCAAAGGCATTACCTATTGCTGTAGAGAAGGGAAGGGGGAAAAAACAGGTCAGAGCTTAGTTAGCCAGCCTTTCTTCCACTGAATTTAAGTATATAAACAGCAACCAGGAGAATAAGGTCAATTTCTATACGGCAACTTTACACAGGTTTAAGGTTAAGCCAAAGTGGAAATTTTGGGATAAGAATAGTTTGTGATGATAAGTGTTCCAAAAATGCTATCCACATCCAGAGAAAGAACTGATGAAGTCTGAATGTAGATTGAAGATACAATTTTCACTTTATTTTTTTCATAGTATTTTTCCTTTTGTTCTGTTTCTTCTTATACAACATGACTAATATAGAAATATGTTTTACATGTTTACATGTTTTACATGTTTTACACTTAACCTGTATCAAATTGCTTACTGTCTTTGAGAGGAGGAAGATGAGGAGGGAAGGAGAAAATTTGGAACTCAAAATTTTATAGAAAAGAATGTTAAAAATTGTCTTTATATGTAATTGGAAAAAATAAAATACTATTTAAAAGACAAAAAAAATTAAGCATTCCAAAAATAAATAATGGATTACATTCTGAGTTACAGAAATAACCAAATAAAACAATCACCAAAAAGTTTTTTTTCACTCTTCTCCAAAAACAAAGCCCTTGCATGCTTTCAACTTATTTTAGAAATCAGTGATACATTTCTTGACTTTTTTTGTTGAGATCAGGTCTCCTTACCTCACCCAGGTTTAGAAGTTCAGAAGCCACTGAAAGGCCCAATACTCAATCTTACTACCTACTCCTTCTTCCCTGTGGATCAGTGCAACCCTCCCTACCCATGAAAGTGACTCTCCCCTAAGGCCCTTGCCACTGAGGGTTCACCATACAGGTGCCGGATTTAGCAGATTTAGTCAGGACACAGTCCCCTGCGGTTCAGAATTCCTGAGGTTGAGATCTCCCAGCTTCAGCCTCCCCTGCAACAAGGATTACAGGAGTTTGAGACGATGCCCAGTCATTTATTAACTTTCAAAGGCCAAAATCTGAATAGGCAACTTGAGAGACAGAATAGAAGGTAAAGCAAAGGTACTAAAAAAAGCGTCTTTTGCAAAAATACTTTTCTGCTTTGTTATAAGTATGATGGGGGAAATATGGATCTGACTCCACTTAAATATTCAATCAATAAAACCATCCTGAAAAGTATCTCCACAGGATCAATACTACAGAATGCTTTAAAGGGAGGACTAGTTTTCATACACAGCACTTTTTCATTACATAATAAAATGTTTATTAATAGCAAGATAATGTGACACTTAAAGAGATATTTATTTCACTTCAAAAAACATTTGTTAAGCATTGACTATATATTTGATTTGTCTTGTGCCTGATTAGCTCAAAGAAGGTAAACTAGGAGATTGCAGACATCACTGAAGTTCTGACTAAAACACTGTCTTCCTGACTAGGAGTTCGGCTAAGTGTTTAGAGTAATGGCATAGCTACTTAACCATTCCAATTCCGTGAACCTCCCAATAAAATGATAGTTAACTACTGTATTGTGTCTTTCCCCTGCCCTTTTTTTAAAGACTGGATCTTGCTATCTCCCCTGGCAGTAGCTGGCAGTGAAGGGGTTCCTCACAGGCCTGATCCCACTACTGATTGGGCACAGGAGCTTTGACTCACTCTATTTCTGACCTGATTTCTGTCTGTCTGTCCCTACTCAACACCTTCCCCATCCCCCTGCCCCAGTCCCTACCAGTTCCCAGGGACTCACCTTGCTGATGCCAAATTTAGTCCTGACATACAATCTGTACAGTCCACTGCAGTTCAAAACTTTCCCACTTCCCACCAGGCCACGCTGTGTGTTCTTAAATAAGTGTGCCAAGAGCATATGGAGTGACTACTTGTTTAACTTTTCAGAGAGGTTGTGGAAGAGAATTAAACGCACCTAACATGGCACATCAAATTTAAAAATAAACAAATTCAACAAATATTTATTAAGTACTTCTTGTACAATCTTGGGGGTAATTTGCTTAACTTCCTTGAGCTTCAGTTTCCTCATCTGTAAAATGAGAGGGTTGGACTAGATTTGTTCTAAGGTCCCTTCCAGTTCTAAATCTATGATCCTACTAAGTGTAAGACATCTGAAGCCACAAAGATGAAAACTAATAAAGTCCCCTACCTTTCAAGGACCTCACGGTCTATTGCAGCAGTTCTCAACCTGTGGGTTGCAACCCCTACGACCCTTTCACAGGGGTCACAGGGGTCGCCTAAGACGACTGGAAAACACATATTTCTGATGGTCTTAGGAACTGAGACACCGAGCCCCTCTATCCGTCTCTGGGCGGTCTGCCCACATGCAGACACGCCCACATTCGAGTATTAAAGGATTGAGGCACTAGGAAGGTTGAGAACCACTCACTGGTCTATTGGGAAAAGACCTGTAGAAGGGTAAGGAGTGACAGGACCAAAGGAAGAAAGATCGGACAAAATACTCCAGGAAACTGTGAGAAGGGAGAGAACACTTGCAGGTGGAGGTAATAGGGAAAGTTTCACAGAGAAAAGAGGCACCTAACCTGAGTTTGAAGAAAGATTTGAGCAGGTGGAAATGAGGAGGGATAGCATTGTAGGCAAAGTGGAAGGTCTGTGAAAATTCACAATGGTGGAAATGGCAGAAGTTTGAGAAACAGCTCATAAGCCAGTGTGGATGCAGCCTACAAAGAGAAGTGACACAAACTAAGAACGGGAGGTAGGTGAGAAACAGACAGTAGAGCGTGTTAAAGACCAAGCTATGGTGTTTATATTTTGTCCCAAGACTATTTTCTCATCTGTAAAATGGGGATAATAATAAATGCCACACCTATCCCACATAGTTGTGAGGATCAAATAAATACAAACCAAACACTGAAAATCTTAAAACACCATATGAATGTCAGCCAGTATATTGTGGAAAATGGAACTGACAAAACATGGTAACTGACAAAGTGGGGGGTGAGAGAAAACGAGGGAAGAATCAAATATTACAGAGGCCACAAACCTGGAGGAACAGGGAGACAGTGGCATCGTCAACCCAATAAGCGCTTATTAAACACCTACTAGCTGCAAAACCTTGGCTAGATCCAAGGGATACAAAGTCACACTGTGAAGCTCTCCCGCTTCCCAAGGAACTTACATTCTATTGCAGGGATACAATATGTAAACAAGTGAGGGCATGCAGGGTACTTTCAGAAGGAGAGAGGAAGCATTGACTAAGGAAAGTCTTATTGTAGGATAGCACTTCTTATTTCTTTTTGGTCTCAGGACCCCTTTACACTCTTAAAAATTACTAAGGGAACCCTAAAATGCTTTTGTTTATGTGAGTTGTATCTATCAATATTTATTTTAGAAATTAAAACATCTTTGTATCATTAGGAAAATGGCTTTGACTTGTGGACCCCCGACAGGGTCTTGGGGACCCCCTCGGGTGCCTGGACCACACTCTGAGAACTGCTAATGTAGGAAACGGCACAGGAATTGGCCCAAGATGGAAGCTCCAGGGCTGCTAAGGGGTGTTGGTGCGGAGACCATCCTGGCATGGAGGGACAGCTTGGGCAGAGGCAGAGGGAGTAAGTGTGTTAGTTTGTCGGAAACACAAGAGTGGAGAATAAAGCTATAAAGACAAGCTACAGACAGACTACAAAAGGCTTCCAACACCAGGCTGAGGAAGCGCTGAGGGTCTCGGAACAGTAGTGACACAGTCTTAGGCTTCAGGAAGATTGTTTTGGTTGCTGTGTGGAGGACGGACTGGAGGGGTAAGAGAGCAAAAGCAGGGAAACCATTTGGAAAGCTGCCCTGTGTTGGAGAGATGAGGAGATGAGGAGAGCCTCCACTTGCGGAGGCAGTTGTATAAACGTAGAAAAAGGAACTAATGTGAGACATGCCTTGGAGGGAGAAAATCTGACTGGGTTTAAGGAGTAAGGGAGAGGGAAAAGTCAATGGAAATAGGGAAGTTTGGTGGAGGGACAGATTTAGGGGAGAAGATTGTGAATTGAGTTTTAGACATACAGAGTTTCAGATACTGATGGGGTATCCAAGTGGAGATGCCCAGCAGAGAGGTGGATATATGGGATCGGAGCTCAGGGGCTGAATAGACAGATGTGAGAGTCATCAGCACAGAGGTAAAAACAACCTGTGAGAGTGAATGGATCACCAGAAAGAGAAAAGAGAAGAGCACCTAGGACAGAACCAAGAGAATCACCACCTGGGGGGGGGGGGGGGAGGAGAGGAGGAACCAGTGAAAGAGACAGATAAGGAGCAATCAGACATGAAGGAGCACCAGGAGAGAACAGTGTCATGGAAG
This sequence comes from Pseudochirops cupreus, assembly GCA_028627135.1. Lineage (NCBI taxonomy): Eukaryota > Metazoa > Chordata > Mammalia > Diprotodontia > Pseudocheiridae > Pseudochirops > Pseudochirops cupreus. The sequence continues at coordinate 321,417,392 of CM053581.1, read as the reverse complement.
CCAAGGAAGGGGAAAGTATCCAGAAGGAAAGGGTGGGATTAATGGTATAAAATGCAGCAGAAAGCTCAAAATAATGAAAATTGAGAAAAGATTAAAAAAAAATTATTAATTGAGAGGCCTCTGAACTCTAGGTTTAAAACCTCTTGTTTTTAGTGCAAGTACTTCATTTTACAGATGAGGAAACTAAAGCTTAGGGTGGGGTAGTGACTTCCTTGACCTAGAGAACATGGCTATTAAGTGGCAAAAGTTAAGATTTGGATACTTAGATTAACAGTTTATATTATGGTTGAAAGTACCTTACCCTTAAGACTGATCTTTTGTCTAAAGTCTATTTTTTAAAATAATGTTTTGGAGTGGTCTGAAATTTTTTTTTCTGAAATAATAATGAAAATAGAGAAAATAATTTTATCTATAAAAAGTTGTTTTACATGCAACTTTTCAGGAATATATTCAATATATAAAACAATATCAAGCTGAAATAAGAACTGTATTTCTGGGATGATGAAGAAATTTGCATTGAGTTAAAAAAAGCAATTCATAACATAAGATGACTACAAAATTGAAAATAAAATCAACACTAAGAGGCAATAAAATTCTGGTCAAATGTAAGGGTCAGTGTAACAGACCATCAAAGTTAAAGATCACACCCGTTCTGTTTATTTACAGCTGAGTAACTGTTTTGGGGGGTTGTATTTTTGTAAGTGAGCTTGATTGGTTGTCTGCTGACAACCAGCTTGTTTGGTTGTCTGCTGTTTTGTCAAAACAAAATGTATTAGTACTCTAAAATAAATGTATAAATACACACATAATAAAAACAATGCAGTTAAACACAATCTATAGTCTCTGAATTGACAATAAACAAATGAGATTGTGGGGAAAAAAAGGAGGAAGGAAAATAAGAAACAATCTACTTGTCTACAAGCAGTAGGTTTCAAAGAAAGTACAGTATTCTTCTGTTTTTAGAATTTACTAAGAACTTCTCTGTACATGTGACTCTATACTAGATTCTGTATATAATACAACTAAAAGATGAGCTTATAATACCCATCACAGAGAAACCAACATTTATTCAAAAGTATCATGGGACAAGGTGGGTATTTAAATAAACCCACTATTTAAAACAACTGTATACTATGGGAAAATAATGATACTTCTGACTGAACAAAATGCTATGACAAAACCTGAAGGAGTCTACCGAAGAACTCAAACATGACTTCAGCAGCTGTACCTTTAAAAGCTTCGGTGGCCCCAGGTGCACAGTTCTTATCAGGGTGAAATTTCAGGGCCAGTTTTCGGTAAGCTTTCTTTAGGTCCTCATCACTGGCATCTCTGTCAACTCCCAGAATTTCATAGTAACTTCTGCATTTCTTTATCCTAAAAAACAATATGTCAAAAGTAGTTATACCTTTCACAAGATGTTTTCATGTGGTTCATTTTGTCTGCTTTGTACCGCTGGTGAGATATAATCACCATTTTACAGAGGTGGATCCAAGACTCATAAAATGCTAGAACAGGAAGGAACCTTCAGAGGTCTCCACCTAGACTACAGAAGCTACCTCCCGGCTCCAGTCTCGTCCATGGAGCCCCTGCAATCTGACCACCCAGAAAAATGAAGGGAACTCTTCGCCTGTGAGGAATGAGACTGTGAAAGCTTATTCCATCCATCAATGTTCTAAATGGAACTTGAGAGTTATGTGACTCTACCTGCTTCTCCTGCAGTAACATCTCTAATGTAAGGCTTTTAATCGTGATCAATGTGTGAATTGGTTTTGGCTGGCTATGCACATTTGTTACAAAGGTTTTCTTTTTCCTTTTTTTACAATGCAGGGGAAATGAGAGAGAAAAGAAAATAAATGCTTGTTAGTTGAAAACAAAAAAACCAACCATCTCAACCCAGTCTCTCCTCCCTCTTTCCCTATGGTCTTTCCCTATGTCCCAACAGCTCATTTTCCAATTCCCATAGGATAAGAGATCAAAGATTTTGAGTTGAAAGGGTGCTTGATGATAATCTAGTCCAACTCTCTCATTTTAAAGATGAGGAAATAATACTAGAGAGGTTAAACAACTTATCCAAATGCAAGTCCTCACTCCAAATCCATATCACCATTCCATTACAAACCTTGTCCTGCTGCTACATATTCCCTAAGCTTTCATCCTTCTCATTAGCCCCACACCTCCCATTTAGACCGTCTTCTCCTGCCTAACTCTTTTACATTCTGCTCTGAAGTTCCTTAAACTCTCCTTTATCTTGGACCTCTTCCTCTTACAGTCACTACCTGTATCAACCAAAAACTGATATTCCCCTGAAAGCACCACATCTCACATTATCCTCTCTAATGCTGGCTGCCTCTCTTCCAATTCCCCTTTCTCACAAGGTTTGGAAGTCAAGACTTACTGCTTTCTCTCCCACCTTCACTCAACATTTCCTCTGAAAATCAGATCTCTCCTAAACCTAGTGGCAGTTACCTACCAAGTCACTTTGCCACCTTTTCCTATCACTTTGGCACTTAGCTCACAGTCTTTTCTATTCTTTCCCTTGGCATGACTCTCAGAAATTTCAATATCCATAATAACGACTCTCCTAGCTCTCTGCCTCATAGTTTCTTGAACTCTTCAGTTCCTATGACTTTTACCTCCATTTTACTGCAGCCAACCATAGGTGTGCACACCCCAAATACACTCTGTGAACATTTATGGCCTTATCCTGGGCCTTAACATCACTCAAAACTACTCTGCCTCCAAATTAATGAATTCTTCAAGATTCCCCTATTGTTATGATCATCTGTCCTTCAGTCTTTCCTACTCATTTATTCCTCCCATATCTGTGTCCTCATCACCTCTGGTTCTTTGATTTTTTTCTACTTTACCTTCATTCCTACCTTTTAAAATTATTTTCCTTTAGATTTTAAATGTTTTGCTTCTTTAAATGAAATTTATCATTTGGTTTAGCAATGTTAAGTATATTCTTGGTAGACTGATTAAAATTGCACTAATTCACTTAGGTACCATTTTTTATCATACTGGCCCAGCTCTGATGGTTCTTCTGGTTATTTTAGTCATCCTTTATTTCTTTAAGGAGCATTTTGTAATATTATCTATGCCACACTTGAATGTGTCTTAGTAATTAATACCCAGATATTTTATGTATTTTGTAATTATTTTGAGTTCCCCTTTTTATTATTTCCTCCTGGATTTTGATACTGCTTATGTAGAAATGCTATTGATACTTGTGGGTTTATTTTGTATACTGGTATTCTACTGAATCTATTATTGTCTCAATTAGTTTCTTTGCTAATTCTCTAAGATTTTCTAAGTAAACCATCATATCATCAGCAAATATGGAACATTATTTCCTCTTTGTTGCTGTTTATGCTTTTAATTCCTTTCTCTTGTCTCATTGCCATTACTAACATTTCTGTAGCTTATGTTAAATGACAGCAGTGAAAAAAGGCTCTTTGGTTTTTTTTGCTTTTTCGGAGGGGAGAGGGCAGGGCAATTGGGGGCAAGTAATTTGCCCAAGGTCACACAGCTAGTGTGTCAAGTGTCTGAGGCCAAATTTGAACTCAGGTCCTCCTAACTCCAGGGCCAGTGCTCTATTCACTGCGCCATCTAGCCGCCCCAAGGCTCTTTTTTTAACTGGTGGATTGGAAAAGTTGTATTTACCCATTGCAAGTAAAGCCAGCTTTTTATATATGCTTTTTCTTACCAAAATATAGCCCTTCCACGCTGGACTTTGTAGGGTTTTTACTATAAACGAGTATTATATTTTGTCAAAGTCTTTTTCTACGTGATTTGATATAATTATATGGTTTTGAATGTTTTTGTTTGTAAAATGTTGTTTTCCTACCATGAAACCAGCTTTGCATACCTTGTATAAATTCAACTTAATCAGAGTCAATAATTTTTTGCATATAATGCTGAAGTTTTTCCCAGGACTTTATTTAAAAATTTTTAGAATCAGTATTTTCTTAATGATATTGATCTATAGTTTTCTTTCTTTGCTTTATCCTTTCCTGCTTTAGGTATTAGCTATTTTCTCAGTAATCAACATTGTTCTGGCCTTATTTTCTCCCCTATCAAATCTCATCTACTCTATTATCAGTTATTTTAATAAAGTCGTCACCTTCACTCAAGAATCACTTGCCACCTCGACAGTTCCACTATTTATACCTTGTTAAATCTCAATCCTAGATAACACCCAAAATCTGCCTCTTCTGGTCCTACTGTGGTATAAATATGAAGTACAATGGATCTGGAATCAGAGGAAATGAGTTCAAATCCTAATTTTGCTATTTATTATTTGTGTGATCACAGGTAAGTCATTTACTCTCTCTGGGCTTCAGTTTTTTGTATCTGTAAAAGGAAATAATTGAACTAGATCGGGGGTTCTTAATCTTTTTTTGTGTCATGGACCCTTCTGTCAGCCTGGAGAAGCCTATGGACCCATCTCAGAATAATGCTTTTAATACATAAAATATATAGGATATTACAAAGGAAACCAATTATATTGAAATACCATTATGAAAATACTTAAAAATAGGGGAGCTAGTTGTCACAGTGAATAAAGCACTGGCCCTGGAGTCAGGAGGACCTGAGTTCAAATCCAGCCTCAGACATTTGACACACTTACTAATGTGACCTTGGGCAAGTTACTTAACCCCAATTGCCCTGCCTTCCCCCCTCCAAAAAAAAATACTTAAAAATAAAGTTCACAGATTCCAGATTAAGAAGCTCTGGACTAGAAGGATGATCTCTAAAATCTTTTCTAGTTCTAAACCCTTTGGTCATATGAAATTGTGAAACTGTGCTAGATCCACTACAAATTTATGCGCTCTACCCCTCAACTTACTGCTGAAAGCTATCTTCTTATATCTTGGCTTATCATCTCCTTCCCCATAATATCTATAACAAAACTCAAGATCTTCCAGAATCTGACAATTTACTTTTCCAGTCTTATTTCACATTAGTGCCTTCCTATACTGCCAGTTCTAGACATAAATAAACTATTCTTCATCCTAATCTTGTCTGTATCTATACCTTTATTGAAGTCTTTTCCCATGCCTAGAATGGATCCTTTTCATTTGTACTTGCTGAAGCCCCATTCACTCCTTCAAAACCCAACCTAAGTGCCAGTTCCACCAAAAAGCTGTCCTTGATACACCATTCTCTATAAAGATGACCTGTCCCTAAGTTTTTTGTAGTACTTTCCCTGGTCCGCTCCTTTTTATTTTTCTAAATGGTTCTCCCTTGTGTCTGTTATTTGTGTATATTTTCCACCTTTAGATTGTGCATGCCCTGAGGGTACAGTCTATGTTTGATTTATCCTTGTATCCCCAGCATCTGGTATGGTGCCTTGAATGTAAAATAGGTTTTAAAAATGTCTAAATGAATGCATCTAATCCAAAGGGGTAATTTTACAACTGAGAAACCAGAGGCCCAAAGAGCTAAAAGTGATTCCAAAGGACTCACGATGGGAAATGCTATCCAATAACCAGAGAAAGAAGTGATGGACTCTGAATGAAGATCAACGCATGCTATTTTTCACTTTCTTTATTTCTATTGTGTTTTCTTCGTTTTGGTCTATTTCTTCTTTCACAACACAACTAATATAGAAATACATTTTACATGACTGCACATACATAACCTATATCAAACTGCTTACCATTTTAGGAAGAGGGGAGGGGAAAAATTTGGAATTCAAAATTTTATAAAAATGAATGTTTAAAGCTGTCTTTACATATAATTGGAAAAATAAAATACTATTTTTAAAAAGAGCTAAAATGATGTGTCTAAGATCAAATAGATAAATAATGGTAGAACAAGGATTAGAATTCAAGTCCCCTAACTCCCAATTCAATGTTCCTTCACATGACCTGCCTAAGATTACACAATGGAGCTCAGATCAGAACCTTGGTTTTCAAATGCTGATGTTTATACCATTCTTCTTTGATATTTCTTAAGTATAGAGCATATATGAAGCAACTCAGGAGAGGAAGGCAGTGGGTATAAAAGAATGGCTCTGGAGTTAAGAGGACCAGGGTTCAAATCCTCATTCTAATGCCCACTACTTTTGAGACTCTGAACAAGTCATCTAACCTTCGCTGTGCTTCAGTTTCCTCATCTGTTAAATGAGGGAGTTGGACAGACAGCCTCTAAGGTCCCTTCCAATTCTACAACTATAGTCCTATCACTCCAATCTACTATACCATGCTCAAGGTTCACTCTACCATTGTTTATTCACATGTGGGTTACATGCTTGATTAATGTAAAGAAGAAAATGTGAATTCCCTAGGATGATATATTAGGATTACCTCTGCACCCCAAGTAACTGTTCTTCTGTATAGATCATGCTAGCCTCTCCAGGCTGAGCCTGACTTCTCTCATTCTCAAACTTCTTTTCCTTCTTAGAATTCATACAGTTATGGCATCCACAGAAGTCAGTAGTTTCGTCAGCTGGATATTTATTTCTTCTAAATGCATCGATGTATGCTGCAAAGTAACAGCACCTCTGTTAGGCCAAGTACTGTCCCTGAAAATCAGCCTCTCCTATCTGACTCAGGAACTCTTTCAGGGAGCAGACAGGAATCATAGCCGCATCATTCATGAGCAGGTGAGTGTGGGGGCCATGCTATGGACTTTATATTGTCTTTTCAATGTCCAGACCAAAGCTGAATAAACACCTGACCTAGGAAAATAACACAGAAAACACGGGAGGAAATTAATAAGGGCTTACACATGCTAGAAACATACAGGGTACTGAGCTTTTGGATTATCTTCATATATCAATTACTTTTACAACAGTCAGCCAGCAAACAGTCTAGATGCAGAATCAGAAGAACTCTCAGGCTCTGGGCCAGCCAAAGCCCTGATTTTAGGAAAAGTGAACACCTACATTTTCAGAGGCAGATGACTGGTGGCTTCCTTTTGTTATAGTCCACTTATCGGTGTTCAAAGCCACCGCGGCTAAAAAGATAATCTATGAAGGACAGCCCAGCTCCTACCACACAATGACACAGACGCACACCCTCCCTCCCTCCTCCACGGGAGGCTAAAGCAAGCTGACCCCAGACCCAGATATGTCACAGTCCAGCCCTGTGCCCTTGTAGAGTGGGAGCTCAACGGAACCCTCAGCAAACACTAAATGAACCTGCACTTCAAGGCGTATGCGCTGAGGGCACGGTAGTATCAAGGGCCGGTTTCGGGTACGCATGCGCGCGAAGGTGACGGGGGTGGGGGCGGGGGCAGGGGGCCCTCCCCAAAGAGAGGGGGAGGGGCAGAGCAGTCCCCTCCCCGGTCCTACCTCCAGGTAGGGCCGGGCGTAGGAAGGTGGCCCTAGGAAAGAAGCAGCTAGAAAAGGATGCTTCGTGCTCCCTATCGGGCCTGGACCTGCTCCCGGGGCGACCTGTCAACGCCGGCGCTCCTCGGGGAAGCCCAAGCCCCCTGCCTCCGCGCTGCCCCTCGACCTCTGATCTCACCGAGACCTGGGAAGCTCCCTTGTATGCCCTAGCCCCCTGCCCTGGTACCTTCGGTCCAGTGGTCTCTGCTCCCCAGAGTCGCCTTCATGTGGGCTCCTCTCAGCCGCACCGCTAGGCCGCAGTAGCGCGCGGAGGAGGATGCAGGTGGGGGGGAGGGGAAAGGAGGGCGGCGGGGGGAGGGGGGCTGTGGAGGGGGAGCCGGAAGTGGGACGGAAAAGGAGAGGAAATAGGATCTTGCGGGGGTCGCCGGGAATGGTAGTCCCGACCGTCCTTGACGCACCAACCGGCGCGATTACGCTGGACTACCGTTCCCGGCGTGCCCTGCGCGCGGGGTTATTTCGGTACGTAATTGTAAAGATTAAAGGATGGGAGAGAGATGCTTGGGGTGAAGGCTGAAAGAGGTAGCAATGAAGGGATGGGTAGAGTCAACGAAAGGAAATTTTTTTCTTATTCGATTGCCTCCGTGCGGCATTTTATGGGTGTGTGACAGTAAACCGTTGTAACATCCTAATACCTGATATTCCTATAAAACTTTACGTGCGTTATTTTATTTGAGTCTCCAGGCAGTCCTATAGGTTGCTGTTTTAGGTATTACCCCCTTTTACAAATGAGGAACATGAAGCACAGAGAGGTCGGCTGGTAGGTGGCAGCCCAGGCCTTTGTGATTCCAGGTCTCACACTGCACCCACCGCTGCTACAGAGCTGTACAAATCCTAATGGGGTTTAAACCCACATGTCCTCTTGAACCAGATACAACTCCAGGAAGCTGAGAGGGGGAAGCTCCAGCAACCCTGCTGCTCACACACCCCAGTTTCCCCACACTTATGTGTGAGATGAAAGAGTTCAGAGTCTGAATCTGAGGTCAGAAAAGGTCTTTATTCTTTCTCAGGAGAAAAGACTCTGCCCCTGTTGCTCACATGGCATCTGCCAGGGAGAGGAGCAACAGGTAGAAGCCAGCCCGTGGTTATATAACCTTCTAATGCAGAAACCTAACCTTCACACTTATTGGTAGAGGGGCTGACCCACAACCTAATCGGGAATCTATCTCTGAGACAAAGGACCGGAAACCGAGGAAAGGCCAGGCTTCCTTATTTGGCATATCTTGTGCTGAGGTGGCGCTGGGGAGGGTCAGGGGACCTCTACACCTAGGCTAGTGAATACTGAAGCCATTCTAGATTTGATTTTTCAGAATGGGAAAACTTCACTATAAATTATCCCTCACACTTAGAAACAGTATTTTACAAAAAAATTCCAAAACCTAAAACCACAAGAAAACCCTTTGACTATTCAAGGGAATAGAAAAGAGACCCAGGGTTGATTTCTTTTTTTCAGAGCCAACTGCTAGGTCCTCCCCATAGCCTATTTTGCCCACACTCTTACTCAGAGGCCCAGTCCTGAAAAGTATTCCCTCTTCACCTCCAACTTGCTGAACCCCTATCTTCCTTCAAAACTGAGCTGAAGTGCCGCTTCTAACAGGGAGTCTATCCCTTGGCATGGTTATTTACTGTTTGTGTGACCTTGGGCAATTCACTTAACCCTTTGGGGCTTTAATTTTCTCTTAAGTAAAATGAAGAGCTGGACTAAATGACCTCTAAAGTACAATCTAACTTTAAACCTCTGATCTGATTGTTTTCCCAATTACTAGAGCCCTCTACCCTCTTTGAAATTACTCAGTATCTACTTTATAAAGGAAACTCACACACAAAAAATTTTTTTAATCCAGGGTTCAGACCTGGTGCATGTGCCTAAGACTTTCCTCATTGGTAGAGATATGAGTACCTGACACTGTAGGATTGCCTGAGGAGGGGGAGCTGGCAACAGCTTGGGAGAAGAGAGAATTTTCATTATTCTGGTTTTGAGAGAGGGCACACACAGTTCTAGGCTTTCTTCATAGAGAGACCCTGTGGAGAGAATAAGAATTTGGAAAGAAGCCAACATGAAGAGAAATTGGGACCTTGACATGTCCCAAAATTTCCAGTTTGCTACACTAGTAACTTTAGAAAATTTTCCTCTGGGTGAGACTGAGGAATCTCAGTTAAGTTCACTCCCAGTGGGAAAATTAATTCACTCTGTGTATTATCTGGTATATTTCAATTTGTGTCATTTCTCTGATTTCTGTTTGCTCTCTGCTTAGATAAATGAATTTATTCTCTGTTCACTGGTCCATAGTCTTTATGTAACTCGAATTTGGTGAGAAGGAATCAATCCATCAGATCATCTTGGGGGCACTCCTTCCCTTGTTAAAGTATAGAGACCAGAAAAGCAGTTTGAACCTAACACTAATTTCTCCTAGACTAGTAATATTTAGGGTGACAGATAGATATAATTGTAGTCTGTATCTCCTCTCTGAAGAGTCTGGCCTTGTGGTCCAATCTCTTGATCCCCTCCAAGCAGGAATCAAAGTCTTCTTTGGATGGTAGATGAGACTCCAAAAATATATATTCATGCATTCCTGTGGGTTGTGTTTAGATGAACCCATGTGTACATACATATAATTTACATGGGGAAGATACACCTCATTCATATATATTTTATGTTCACTTTTCTATGTACATATTTTCCCCAATAAGTAAACTCCTTAAGATAGAGATTATTTCAGTTTTGTCTTTATATTTCTAGCACAGTTAGGCGTCAGGTGATGTAATAATAATTTAACAATTGCCTGTGGAATGAATGAGTAGCTCACATCTTTTCCTTCTGCACTAAGAGATCAGCGGAAAGGAAATAAGGCAATGCTCTCTGAATGTCCTTAACCAGTTCTCTATCGGCTCATGTAGATCCAGCTTCTGCCAAAGCCCAGTTCTTCACTGATTATATCCTTTCATTTGGCATCCCTGAGGTCATCCCCCTCCAGGCCACTCAGAGAAATTGGTGATATTAGTGGAATTGGTAGTCAGGAAAGCTGGGATTTAGTATGGGCTATCCAGTGTGCTATAAAACATGTAACTTCAACAACAGTTTATTTTTATGAGTGTTTTAAGATTTAAAAAATTTTTTTTAATTTAAAAAATTTATGTGATATGATATTTGTAAACAGAGCAATAAAAAAAAATGGCCATGCAGACAAATCTTATCTCTCACCCTCATCTTCTTTTCAGTTCCTCCTGGCCAATACATCTTGCCAGATCAGTGTTGTGACCTGATGGCCTCTCCAGGAGATAGAAGGCCTTAGAATGAAATGGAACTATAACAATAGGATGTGCATGTCCAAGTGGTGGGCCATTATCTTAACAGTCCCAGGGAGTGTCCTCTAAGTTCCAGGAAGCCCCCAGTTCAGTATAGACAACCTCTGCCTTGTGCCAGGTGGCCTTTGCCGTGATCTAGGCAGTGTCATCCCAGGCTCAAGCATCTGCCTTCATGACTCAAGTGATACCCACTTTAGCCTAGACTCATGCAGAGAGGCCCAGCTAAAGTCACTGGGTAGTGTGTTCTGGCAGCAAAAGCCCAGGGTAGGTAGGACAGTGCACAAATCAGAGTGAAAGGAGAAAGAATTCCCACTCTTCCTGCTCCTGCTTTCTTTGGACGTATCCCAATACTCCATGAATATCACAGTTTGAGGGTCAAGAAGAAGAATTGAGTTAAAAAGTATTTTTTTCTTTACAAATGTCTGTCACTAATATAAACTTCAGTTTTCTCATCTGTAAAAATGAGACAGTTGGATAAGATAATCTTTAGTACCCATTCCATTGCTGAGCCTGTTTTTCATCTCCTGTCTCTACGTACATGCTAAGGGACAAGGAGGGAAGAGAAGAGACTATATTCTGAAACACTGAATTGTGCTCTTCTACACCCCTGGTGTCAAACACCCTCATTTTACAGAGCAGAAAACTGAGATCCAAGGAGATTATAGGGCGCTAATTCTTTTTGAGCTTTGATTTTTCACTACTCATCTGCTACATTTTACGTTGTTGATCACACTCTCCTTCTGAATGCTCTCTCCTATCTGGATTTTTGTGACATTTCTCATCCCTGTTTCATCTTCTTCCTGTCTTATCTCTCCTCGTTTTCATCATCCACACTATACCCTTTAACTGAGGGTTTTTCCCAAGGTTCTATCCTAGGCCTGCTATACTCTCTCTCCCTCCCTCCTTCCTTCCTTCCCTCCCTTCCTTCCTTCCATTCTTTCTTTCTCTTTCTTTCTTTCTTCCTTCCTTTCTTTCTTTCTTTCTTTCTTTCTTTCTTTGTAAATTCATCAGCTTCCAAAAGTCTAAGTATTATCTTTATGCAGATGACGTCTAGATCATTTATATATCCAGCCCCAGTGTCTCCCCTGAACTTCAGTCTTGTATCACTGATTGCCTATTGGACCTTCAAAACTGGCCATCCAAGAGACATCTTAAACTCCACATATCTAAACCCAGATTCATTAACCTTATCCCAAATCCTCGCCACTTGCAAACTTCCCATTATTTCTTTCTAAGGCATCGCTACTCTTCCAGTGTCTCAGATTTCTAATTTGTAAAATGTAAATAATAGCACCCGCCTCCCAGGTTGCTGTGAGGATGAAATGACTGTGAAGTGCTCAGCACAGTGCCTGCACATAGGAACTGTTATACACGTTAGCCATTATTATCATATTGTCCTGCCTCTGATGTTGCCCATGAGCTGCCCAGGATCAGATAAAAGCCTCCAAGCAGATAGTGCACTATGCAGCTGGCCCCGTGTGTGTGACCTGGTGATTTGCGATTTAGTCTGGGTGTGCTCTCTTCCCTGGGCCTACAGTGTACATCATTCAGTGAGGGAGCCAAGAGGAAGTCATCTCATAAATATCTACCATCCCGTTGTCTAGACATTAAGGAAGAGATGCGGTTTCAGGGAAATTGAGCGAGTTCCCAATGCACACTTTTGCCAAAGATGGGTCTATCATTTGCATGAAGAGTTTAGTGGGTACAGCGGAACTACACTCTAACAGGTTGCATCCAAGCAAGATTCAGTATAGAAAAATCTATCTTAGACCCCATCTGAGGGGTGCTTTCTATCAGCCATTATCAGCTATAGTTTGAGAAGACTGAAGGTGAGGGGCCACAAGAGTAATAAATATCTTTCATATCAAGAGATAATACTTTCAGAGGCGACTAGGTGGTGCAGTGAATAGAGCACCGGCCCTGGAGTCAGGAGGATCTGACTTCAAATCTGGCCTCAGACACTTACACACACACACACACAAACTTGCTGTGTGACCTTGGGCAAGTCACATAACCCCAACTTCCCTGCCTTCCCCCTCCAAAAAAGGAAAAAAAAAAGAGAATACTTTCTCCTCTTGTGACCAACAATGCAAATTTCCAGATTAGCTGGGTAGTTTGTAGCAGTAGAACAGAAATCATATAGCCCACTAGAATGAAATAGAATTCAGCCATCATTTATTCAGCACTTACTAGACACAAGACACTGTGGTAGGCATTGGGGATATAAGGGTTAAAAACTAACTCCCTACTCCCAGGGAGTGTATGTTCTACCAAGGGATGTGACTTGTATACAAGTAAGTATGATACCAGCTAATTTGAGGAAGAGAGTGTTAGCAAGGAGGAGACTGGGGAAGCTTCACAGAAAAGCTGACGCTTAAACTGAAGCTTGACAAAAGCAAAGAATTGTAAGAGTCAAAGATACAGAGGGAGTAGATCCAGACATGGGGAGGAGAGAGTGGGCAGGGGGCCTGTGCTAATATATGGAGGCAAGAAATAAAAAACTGAGTGCAGAAAAGAATCCATAGTCCAGTTTGGCTGGAAAGTAGAGTGTGGCTAGTGGGGTAACAGGAAATGTCTGCAAAGGGTAGGTTGAAACTAGATTGTGGGAGGGTCTTGAACACAAGGCAGAGGAGCTTGGCTTATAGAAACAATGGGGAGTTGATTGTTGAGCAGTGGAGTGTGTGTCTTGGAAGATTATTTTGCCAGTTTCCACAGGGGAAGAGTCTTAAAATAGGGAAATTAATTAGCAAGCTAAAAGTTAATGGGTAACTGAACTAGGGAGGTAGGCAATGTAAGTAGATATAGATATATAGATAGATGGAGAAACAGATATCCAAAAATAAGCTATTATTTTGTAATGTAGCAACAAAGCCTACTATTACAATGAGATTTATACCTGAATTCTAAAAATAAAGTGCTGTATGCTTTCTATTTCTCTAATACTTCTAATGCTACTTCCCAGATATTTCAACATCCATTACTTTGTTTTAGCTCTAAAGCATCCCCATAACATAGGACAAAGATAGGGAAGATTCTTCTCACTTTATTCAGGGAGAGATGGAGGCCTACCTAAAAAGTTTCAAATATTTATCCAACATAACACAACTAGTGAAGTTGGGACAAGAACTCATTTTAAGTCTAGGACTCTTTCTACCCAATCTTGTTCACCTGTTCAGCATCCAGGTCATTGACCTCCAGGGACAGAAGTGGTGGACTAAAAAAGGCACTTTATCAAGTCAGGAGAACTGACCTCCAGTTCCAGTGTTGTCCCTAACTGTGTGGCCTTATGCCAGGTACCTTGCTCTGGACCTCAGTTTCTCTATCTGTAAAACTGAGAAAGTTGAACTAGATGATCACCAATGTCCTTTTTAGCACTAAGATTCCATGAAAATGATTCGTCTTCTACTCATAATATAAGCAAAGGGAAAAGGACTTTTTGTCCTTTGTTATCCCATTAAAGATAGTCATATGAGTTTTTAAAGCCTAAATATAGGAGGAAAAAACTTTGGTGTCTGAAAATAGAAGTTCCTAGAGGGCAAGTGAATTGATAGTTAATTTATATGGGGACAAAGAATAAGATGGTGAAGGAAGGCAAGCAGTTGAGGAAGAGGATGGGGAGGGGAAGAAGCAGAGAATATTATCCATGTAGTCATGGTTAGTGTTGGGAGCATTAGGCAGCATGGACCTGATGGAGATGGAAAACTACTTGGAGGACTGGAGTTTAAGGTCTCTTTCTTCTAGGGTATTTTGGGAGACCAGACTAACGCTTATCTGAATGATCTTGGGGTTAGTTCATTCACATGTCCAAGTCATTTCAAAGCTGTCAGTAAAACTTTAACACTAACGTGCCCATATTGTCTCAAAATTATCAGCATCATTTGGTGATCTGCTGGTCTTTCATGTGGAAGTCTAGAATTTGTCTGGAATTTATATATCATGGGACCCTGACCACAAAGTCTAGATGGCTTCCCCTGATTCAGCACATTCTATCAGGATGTGATTTTTAGTTAATATATGATGCAGTCTGTAAATTATGTTCCTCTGATCTTTGGAGTGATTTGTACATGACTTCTAAGTTCCCCTTTGCAATCTTACTTCCTGCTATATACTGGCTACTTATAAACTTACTTACTATAACTGACTTGAAATCAGGGTTGGGGGGAAGGTGGTCAGAGGGACCTGGACAAGATACAATTTTAACAAAGCAGGACTCATCTGCCTTCAGTTCAATAAATACTTCTTGAACATCAGCTATGTGCCGGGCACTGATAGGGATATAAAAAAAATATGACACAGATTGTACCCTCAGGGCACTTGCCGCCTAGCAGGAGGACAAGAAAGGTGTACAAATTTAGTAATTTTTACTTGTGTTATCATATTAAATATTACTAATATATAATAATATTTATAATAAATAATATATTTTAATAAATATTATTAACATAATATAAATATATTAAATGTTATATCACAGAAAATGATGGATTATAAGAGAGGGAAAAAGTGCTATGGAATCAGAGGGAATCATCACATCTACTTGTTTGGATCAGAAAAGACTTCATGGCAGAGGTGAAATGGCATCTGACATGAGCCCTAAAAGACAGGTAGAATTTTTTTTTGAAGGCAGAAAATACAAAGTTTTTTTTTTTCAAGGTTTACAGGTAAAGCATGTACTAGCACCTCCCCTGCTCCATCTTCCTCTCCCTGCTCTGGATTTATCTTAAATAGCTCCTTTTTGTAGATCAGGACAACCTTCCTAGAGGCAAATAATTCACTGTAACAATGTATTATACACTATTTAAAATGATTGGTTTTTTTTTTTTAATGTACAGAGTCCTTAAAAAGCACAGTAGAACTTTGAGGATGTTTACCTTCAACATAGAGTACTCATCACTTTCACCTTTCCAGTTTTTAAATCCTGAGTCAAGTGCCCTTCCCTCCAGAAGGCATGCCAGTCTCATTTTTTAGTGGGGGCCCATTTGCCAGATCATGCTCTTTGACTGGAAAAAAACTGACCACAAAACCATAGACAGTCCGTTCAGAAGCATTTGTGATGGACAATGGAGGGCCCAGATGATAGGTAGAATTTTTGACAAATGATGATGGGGGTGGGGAGAAATATAATTCCAGGTAGAGGGAACAGTACGAAGAAAGATGAAAAGGAGGGAAATTATGTGGTATATTCAAGAATAAAAAAGTGGACTAGTCTTGTTTTAATGAGTTATATACATGGGAGATAAGTCTAGAAAGGAAAGTTGGGGTGATATCATAGAGCCCTTGAATATTTGCTCTAAATGCTACTCCCCTTATAGTATGTGCTCATAAATATTAAACTTAGTGTATATATGTATGTGTATATATACACATACACATACAAATGTATACACATATGTAAACATGTGTGTATATGTGTGTATAAACAGAGAACTATGCCAGTGATTCCTCAAATGCCCAGGCAGGATCCCTGGAATAAACAGTTTCCGATTCTAGTCCACATGATCTTAAAATTTCCGTGACTGCTCAGTAGCTGGAATCCCAGGGAAAAGGGTTTGTTAGTGACTGACAGGAATCTGACACTGGCCCCACAAAGTGAATGTGTTGCTGGTCTCTGCAGTGACACAGCCTTAATGTCATTATTTTCCTTCCTCGGATGTGCAAATGCTTTTTGATCTTTCCCCAGCTGAAACCAGGGAGACCAGAACACCCACCCTAGGGCATAATAGGGAGTATGCAACTGTTTTTTTCATTATCTACATAGGTCCAGTTAAAACTGTCTTAATCAGCAACAATACTTTGCTTCAGTTAGCTCCTTTCGTTGGCCTCCTTTCTAAAGGGCAGTGCTATTATTTTTTTTGTTTAAATTATTATTGATATAATAATAGGTTACCTTTATGGTCACAAAGTACATAACATGCATTATTATAGTGCTACTTTGCCTTCAAAATTAAGCGGGTGGGTCAGTTGCTTCATTCCGTTTTTACAGAACAATAAACTGGAACATAGAAGGGCCTGGGCTTATTCTATTAGCTCTAGAGGTGTTTGTTGATTGATTTCTCAGAGTGACCTCAATTTATGTTGACCCAGTGGTGCATGCTTTGCCTTGGGAAGGAGGCCCTGACCTACCTGGGACTCTCTGATCTCACATTCTCTAAAGCAGCTGTGTTCGCAAGCACAGGTCCTGAAAGAAATCATGCTAGGGACCAAAAATAATTTTAATTATATTAAAAATGAAAAGTACAAATATCCCCCACTCCCGACACAAGACCTATTTGGCCCTGCCCTGTAGATGTGTCTTCACTATGATCCCAGGGATGTGGGAGGAGTAGGCTGTGTTTCTGGGGTTATTGTTTGTGTTCAAATTGGGAGATAATGCTCTGAAACCTAAACCAAGGCTTGCATCTTCTGGACTTCAAGTGTGGATTTGAAATGAAATAATTTGGACAGAATATATCATGCCTTGGTCTCCCTCCCATATTACTCCAACAATCCACCATCACAGTCAAAGATTAGCTGCTTCCTAGGTCCTTGTCACTCAAGGTCAATTTTATAGAACCTGCAAAAAAAAAATGATACTCAGGTCAAGGTAAGTTTGTACTAGGGATAAGAGAGAGCTTCATAAGAAATAATAAATACCCATGTTTTTCAAAACACCTCTTTCCTGCATAAAGAGCCCTATCGTAGCTATAGGAGGCCTTCCTACCCAGCGGCAGCAGTGGCCGGATGGGATTTCTCAGGGGAAGAGAAAGAGGATACTGAAAAAGCCAAACCTTCTCTTCTGTGAAGCAGCCCTTGTTGTTGTTTGAATTAATATTCTTCATGGAGATGAGGGTGATGCTGGTGTCCTTCTCCCTGTTGGCCGTGGAACTGCTGGGGAACAGGAAGAAGTAGAAAAATCTCCATTATAAAGAGGGGACAGATGGGAGAAAGGGACATTAAGGTTGTGGAGCTGCGACTGTTAAACCTTGGATTCCGTGACTGATGGTAGAATGTTGCTTGTCAGAATCCAAGTCCCTATGTCAGTTCATGAAAAATCTGCAGTGGCTCAGCCCTGAGACAGGAAAGTTCGGGGCCATGCATCCTCCCGAGGGACCTCACCACCTCCCTGCCAAAGCCAATATTGACTCTGGTCAATACCAAGAGTTCTCTGCATATGGAATTCCAAGTTAGTTGATAACCTGAAAGCTTAGGGTGGGGGGGACCAGTCATAATTAGTTAATTAGTGCAGGTCAAACCTGGGCTTTGCCCTACGGGCATAGGGAGAAGTTAGTATTTCCTCCCCACCCACCCTACCTCCTGCAGCTCTTCCTGGTAGTACCCCAGTGTTGTCAATCCCAGGGTTTCACTCACTTCCCTTCTATGAGTTGGCCCACCTTTACCCCTCCCTGTCAGACAGTCCCCTGGGCATTCCTGAAAAAACATTTCTTTTCATAGCTCCAAGTGGGGGTAATTTGACATCCTCTTGATGTTCCTACCTTTCAGACATTCCAGAACTGTCTGGCTTTTGTGGATCTGTGAGAAAATTAAAGGTATGGAAAGGGGGGCGGGAAGGGGAAGAGAATGGTTCTTAAACTTTGTGTGTGTTTAGGACCCCCTTCAGCAGTCTGGTAAAACTGTATACTCCTCAGAATAATGTTTTTAAATTCATAAAAATAAAATACCTAGAATTACCAAGGAAATCAGTTATGTTGAAATATAGTTGTCAAAGTATTTTAAAAAACAAACAAAAAAACCGAGTTTACAGACCCCAGGTTAAGAACCCCTGCTTAAAGTTCTACCACTCTGATAAGCCCAGCCACACTCAGATCCCAGCTCCCATTTGAAAATTTTAAGAACGTAGGACATTACTAATCAGACTTATGGATAGGCAAACAATTTACAAATAAATAAGAGATAAAGAACAAGATTAGGTACAACATGGATAATTTTCATTATATTAAAAATTATAAAGAATTTGCACAAATAAAACAAATATAGCCAAGTTCAGAAGGAAAGCAGAAAATTGGGGGAAAAATTTATAGACAGTTTCTCAGATAAAAATCTCATATTTCAAATAAAGAACTTTGTAAAATCTATTAGAATATGAGTCATTCTCCAATTGATAAATGATCAAAGGATATGAACAGGCAGTTTTCTGATGAAGAAATAAAAACAATTTATAGTTATATGAAAAAATGCTCTAAACCACTTGGTGATTTTATCATCATTTCCCTCAAACTTCTATGTAGCCTCTTTCTACTGAGTGGGGAATTAGTACAGTGGAGCCCTTGCCTTAAGCCTCCCCTTGCCTCTAAAGCATCACTAAACCAATGCTAATGGTCCCAACTTCTGAGCATCAAGTGGAGAGAGGGACTAAGCAATTCCAAGAGTTTGTACCTTCTGACTCTTTATTTTTCTGACACTTGAACCTCAGGCTGACCACGCTTACCAGGATAATCACTACAACCACCAGAATGATGATGAAGGTGATAACTCCTGAAGAGGAAAGGGGAAGAAGAGAACAATCAGGCATAATTTTTAGAGTCTCAAGTCCCACTCTTTGCCAAGTGCTACATATCAACCACCTGGACCAATGAATCCCTAGAGTTCCTGATCCCTCGCCAGTATCCCTCACACTCTACTGTGCTGCATTCTTATGTTTAAAATGCATGTATATATATATATGTGTATATATATGTATATATATATATATATATATATATACACATACATATACCTGTGGGTACATATGCACGCACACATATAGAGAACAAGAAAGAAACAGGGAGGGAGAGACAGAGGAGGAGAAAGAGAGGGGTAGAGAGAGAAAAGGGAAGAGGGAAAAAGAGAAAGAAAGAGGGTATGGTCAAGGACTCCATTTCCCCCTCCCCCACACACCACCGAAACACTCCAAAACCAAACACAAAGCATTTGCATGAATTCAGCTAAAACCTTATGTGGGGAAAGGTTCATATCTCGTCATATTATTGTAGATTTAGAGCTGAAAAGGACTTTAGAGGTCATCTAATTCAACCACTTCATTTAAAAACAATTTATTCATACCAAAAACTGTTTCTGATACATTTTATTTTGATGCAAAAGGATTTCTCAACGAACACCTGTAGACCCTAAGCTCTTTTGAAACCAGAAAATGTTTTGTTTTCATCTTTGCCTTTTCTTTAAATTTTATAGAACTTTTGTTATTCTGAACTTGAAAAATACCAACAAACCTGAAAATTTCTTTGCACAAAGAACTGAAAAGAGTACTGTATATGAAACCTCAAATCTCATTATATAGTTTGATTTTTTTGTTTTTGCTTTTTTAAGTACATATAAAATTCTGCAAATTAGTTCCAAAATCTGTCCTGATTGTGTTTCCTTTCAAACTTCTTTCTGTGTTCTTTTCTGTGAGTTTTTAAAAACAGTTTCATTGATGTTCTTTTCTGTTTTCCTTTCTTAATTTATTTTTTGTATCGATATCACTACCCTTCATCCCCTCCCTTCCTCACTAAAAAACTTATAAAAACAATCCTTTGTAGCAAGTGAGCTTGAATAAAAGACCCACGTGTTAGTCAAGTCTGAAAATGTGCCTCTTTTTCTGTACCTCTAGTCTACCACTTATCTGTCAAGAGTTGGAAAACACATTCAGTTCTTTGGGGTTGTGCCAACCACCTTACTTAACAGATAAGAAAACTGAGGCCTAGGGCAGTGCAGTGATTTCTCCCAAGGTCATACAGGAAGTGACAGAGCCAGTATTCAAACTTAGGTCTTTTGACTTTAGATCCCACTAAGGATGTAATTTGAACCCAGGGCCCAAGACTTAGATGATCCCAGTCTTGGGATCTTCCTTCTCTATCTTTTCCTCCTTCTTTTTTCTGACTTACCAAATGCTGCCACTGTAAGCACAGTCTCAGATGTTGGGGTGGGGAAGACAGGTTTTTCAGTTGTTCTCTGGTCCATTATGGTTGACTTGGAGATAATGTCTGAGGTTGTAACTAGGATAGAGTGAGAAAGGCAGTCAATGGAGGAGACTGGCATATTTCTGCCACAGGAAGATTCTGGTCAAATGAAAAGGGACAAAAAGAACTCACAAGCCAACAAAATATCTCCCACTCCCTTCCCTACCCCATCCCTAAATATCCTCAGACAAACACCTTGTTTGAATCAAGATCAGACTCTCCATGATAATATGACATGGAGGTCATGACTGGGGGTTTTACAGAGCCTGTTATATATTGAGTCCACATTTCAAGACCCGAAGATGGAGTCTGAATGCTATAATGACAAGAACTTACAGGCTTACCCCACCACACCAACACTCCAAAGGGCAGCTAACCAGGTTAAAATGTAATCTGGAGATATGTAATAAAATAAATAAAAATACAATGGGACATAAATAATGTTAATATGTGGGTTTCTATATGGACCCTCAGGGATGGGGTTTCTTTTTGAGTTTGACTCTGCTGGTCAAGGGCTCTGTGAAGTTACGTGACTTGCCTTGGGCTGCATAGCCAGGATATGTCAAAGGCGGAGCTTGAACCCAGTTCTTCCCAGCTCTGAAATAAGCTCTCTAAATACTACACCATATTGCCCTTTCTTGAGACTTGGGGAAGGAAGAAAAAAAGAAAGCAGGACGATTTTTAACAGGTATAAATTTAACAGGCAAGGTTATTTTTAATTTTTAATGATGGAGAGAAGAATAAAAAGGTGTCAGGCCTTCCTAAAAAAAGTGGAATGACTTTTTGCTTCATTTCCTTCTAATTCCCTTTTTCTTACAAGTTCATAATGTCACGATATTGTACCTTGGGAAGTTACCACCAATGTCTGAGAGCAGTGGTGTCAAATTCTAATAGAAACGGGGTACATAAGAATCCCTGTAGGTGAACACATATTAACTTAGAAAACCACATATAATTATCTATATTCTATTTTTATTTATTTCTTAAATATTTCCCAATTACATTTTAATGTGCTTGGCCCCGTTAGGGAGTGTTGCAGGCTGCCTGCTGTGGCCTGTTTGACACTCTGGTCTTAAAGCTAGGGCAGCCCTCACCCTCATAGCACCCCAGCAGCTGGGGAAAGTGAAGGAAGTACTTCTATCTGCCTGCAACTGGAGACTTGTTCTTAATCTTTTAGTTTGGAACTCAGAAGTCATTTTCCTTTAGATACATTGTTACATGTAGTGGTTAGGTTCTGTATAACTCTTGGTCCTTGAGCTACATTGGGAACTCAATGGTGGGCTAGTCTAGGAACAAAGAGCAGATGGAGACATGAACTTTTAGAATACACGTAACAAGGAATGGTTAGTGTCTATAGAAGTCTTGCCCGTTGAGCTATATTGAGAATTCAGCATGGGAACTCAGAACAGATATACACAAGAACTTTTAGAATACACGTAACAGGGATGGCTAGGTGACAAAGTGAGTAGAGCACCGGCGCTGGAATCAGGAAGACCTGAGTTCAAATCTGGCCTCAGACATTTAACACTTATTAGCCATGTGATCTTGGGCAAGTCACTTCCCACCTCCAAAAGGAAAAGAATACATTTAACAGGGGATGGTTAGTGTCTATAGAAATCTTGCCCTTTGAGCTATTTTGAGAATTCAATGGCAGGCTAACTTGGGAACTCAGAACAAATACAGAAAAGAACTTTTAGAATATATGATAACACAGGGTGGTTAAGGTTTAAAGAACTCTTGGTTCCTTGAGTGACATTGAGAATTCAATGGCAGGCTAGCCCAGGAATAGAGAACAGACAAAGACAGGAGCTTTTCTAATAGAATAATCAGTGGATTGGGGACTGCTGTGCAAATGGTTCTTTTTCATCGTCCACAATGCCATGAGGTAGCACTGTATTGTGGAAGAAGCATTAGATTTGGAGTCAGAAGACTTGAGTTTTAATGCAATCCACTTGACGCTGAGCAGACCACTCCAGCGCTCTGGACTTTATAGTTTCCTCATCTGTAAGATGATGGTGGGGGCTACCAAGAGGGTGAGGTTAGATCAGGGGGTCTTAACCTGGGGCCTGTGAATTTAGTTTAAAAAATATTTCAATAACTATATTTCAGTATAATTGGTTTCCTCCGTTATCATATGTAACATGATTCTAAGAAGAGTCCAAAGGGTTCCCCAGGATATGAAAGGGATCCATGACACACAAAAAGTTAAGAACCTCTGGATTAGATGATCGATAAAGTCCCTCTACCTTTAAATCTTATGATTCACAGAGAGTACATGGGCAGCTAGGTAGCACCATAGTGCACAGAGCTCCAGGCCTGGAGTCAGGAAGATGAATCTTCCTGAGTTCAAATCTGGCCTCAGACACTTACCAGCTATGTGACCCTGGACAAGTCACTTAATCCTGTTTGCCTCAATTTCCTTATCTGTAAAATGAACCTGAAAAGGAAATGGCAGAGCCCTCTGGCATCTCTGCCAAGAAAACCCCAAAGGGGTCACAAAGAGTCAGATGCTATGGAAAATAAGTGAACAAGGCACCAATTACTTATTATTGGTTCATCATCCTATCATTATTCTTGCAATACTAAGGGAGAAATTGAGATAATTTTCTACATAATGAAGGTTTCAGATTGTCTAAGTCCTTTATTCTGTATATCTTTGCCTCCTTTAAACCATTATGCCGATGACCCATTGTGACACAGAGGCAACCAGGAGATTCCTGCAGGGGAGGACAAGCTGTGACAGTGTCTACCAAATTGGAGAGGCTTAGAATGTAAGCTTCTTGAGGGCAGGGATCGAGTTTTTGCCTTACTTTGTATGCCCAGTGCCTGGACATAGGAAGCACTTATAATGACTATTGTTGATGAGGATAATGAAGTATGGGCCCAGAGACAACCTGGCAAAGTATCAGCCTAGTTAAGTTAGGAGAAACCTTTCACCAGACTGGTCACAAAATGACCGATTTTTTAAATGAAAAATTTTCAATGATCCTCTACAAAGTTATAGAAGGGTTATCAATTATGTCATTGGAGGGGATGTGCATATCAGTGAAATTACAGGGTTCTTGGAATATTAATAGTTATAGATGTTGAGTCTAATGGTTGCATTCGGGCCAGTGGCATGACTGAATTCAGTCAACAAAAATTTATCTCCATTCTTTCTCTTTCCTCTTTGGTTCCTCTTGTTCTTGATTCCATTTCAATTTAGGAATATGGTGGAAGGGAAGGCAGCCCAAAGGGAGTTTCCCTGTTTGTCACTGGTCTCTTATGATAAATATCTCATTATTAGGAGTTAGGGACTCACCTGTAGAAGTGGGGATCTGGGATCTTTCCCTGGTTTTATAACTTAGGGCACTTGTACCTGCAGCATGGAGGAGAAGGAGTCCCAGTTATGATATATGGGAAGCACAGAACCACAAGTCCAATGCACCATTCCCATCCTGGATAGGACCCTACTAGCCAGAGTTGAGGATGAGCCTTCCCTAGTTTTTCTTATCTTTCTATCATTCAATTTCCCCCACCTCCCAGTTCCCTTCCCTTCTGTCCCTTACAAACGTCTCAAGTGCCTGCTCCTTTCCCTTTCAATATGACCAGCATTTTGCCTCTTTCTCCACTTTGACAATTCTTCCTACTCATCCCAAAACCACTTTCAGTTTCTCAAATCCCAGTGTAACACTGTTCTAGGGTCAGGGCAGGGACTTGGATCACTATCCTAAGTCCGAATCATTCAATATCAATCACCCGCACATTGAGCCTGTGTTTACCTCGCCCAGAGGTCGCTTCTTGCGTCTGGGTCTTCCTTGTAGGGCCAAAGGGAGAAGACTGAAGACTATGCAAGGTAGATGATCCTGGACTTGACAATTCACCCCTCACTGTGGAGACTAGTGTGGATATCTTCAGAGATTCTGTGAATACCAAGGCAGCATTTGGGGGGAAATCTGAGAACCATACACAGATTTCGCAGAAATGACCAAAGTTATTGCCCAAAATCTTTTAGCTCTCCAGGTAGTGGTTGGCAGTGGGGATTTTCATCTTTGACCATTGTTTTGCCAATTGCGTGTTTCACTTTTGGAACACTTTAGCAAATTTTCAAAGGGTAAAATACTGGGTCCAGGTTAGGACGACCCTAAAGCCTTTAAACCCTTAGTTCCCTATCCTCAGTGCTTACCATCCTTCACTGGACACTGATTCCACCTCACAGCATACCTCACTCCCACTACCTAATCCCCAACCTTAATCCTAACCCTAATCCCACCACCCTTCCCCCAACACTTATTTTCCTTCCCTCCCCCTCACCATCTTCTACCCATGTTATCATCTACCTTCTTTGACCAGCAAGGAAAAACTACCTGGCTCAGGCTCAGGCTCAGGCTCAGGCTCAGGCTCAGGCTCAGGCTCAGGCTCAGGCCCAGGCTTAAGGTCTAGGCTAAATTTCATGTTTACCTGGGATGCCTGTGGTAGACTGAGGTGCCCAGTGAGTTGTGAAGGTGGAAGGCTTACTACCTGGAATGATATATGTCAAATTAGTTTCAGGGAAGGGTTACCAATATGGTTGCCCTGGGGCAATCATTCATCCTGGTTTTTGGAACCCTTGGTATCCTGTCACCTCAAAACCTTGGAGAGAGGGGGATCAAGGTCCTGCACTGACTATCATGTTACTAAAAATTCTCCTCTTCACCCTTTGCCAGCAAATTCAACCTGTCCTTGGAGGACCTGTCTCAATACCAGCTATGGCACTGATGACTCATGAAACAGATAATCTAAGGCTGATGTTACTGTTACTATGTCACTCTGGGGCTTTTTCTCATTTACCTGCTCTTAGTATTGGAGATAATGATATTAGCCACCTTAAATGGTTATTGTAAGGATCAAATGAAATCACTGTATGTAAAGTGCTTTATAAACCTCCAAGTTCTATCTAAATTATTATTATCATTATTATTATTACTGTAAGTTTCAAAGATCTCTTATTTCATCAATGTGGGTACTTTCCTCACCTCTATAGAGCAAAACCTTCTTAATAGATGACCTTCAGAGTTGTTTTGGCTGAAAAACTAATTTCCCTGTTGATCAATCACCCTGGCTGCTACGCTTTTTTAATTTAGCCGGGGGAAGGGGGCAGTCATCATCTAAATGATGACCAAACGAAACAGTGCCTGGCACATAGTAGGTATATCTTCCCCTATTAGACTGTAAGCTCGTTGAAGGTAGGGACAGTCTTTTTTCCATATTTGTATCCCCAGCACTTAGCTTGGCACATAATAGGTGCTTAATAAATGTTTATTTATTTACTAAACCATTTGTTCTGTGAAGTTTGGATTCAGTCAAAAGGCCACACTTGAGGACCTAGAGGGCCATATGTGGCCTTGTGGCCAAAGGTCCCCCACCCCTGCCCTGGTGCTTTCCTAAGCTAGCTTGAGTTGGCCAAGTGTGGAAAACCCCCCAAGTTAAGCTTGGTCTCTTTCGCTGCTCCTTCAGGGCTCCTGCAGTCTGTGCACAATGCCTCCCACCCTGGGGACCCTGTAATAATTCATATGAGCTCCCTGACAGTCCCCCAGTCTCCCAAGTGTTTCCACCTTACCCTGCTGAAATCCAGGGTTCTGGACTCGTGGGCTTTGAGAGGAGCCACCTATGAGAGGAAGAAAGAATGGTACAACCTCCAGTGCTGCTGCCTGTTGGGTCCTGCCACCGGGAACTCAGCCCATGTGGTCTCCTGAGCACCCTGACTAGAAGGTAAAAAAGTAGACAACACCCCTCATGTCGAAGTTGAAAGATGTGAATTTGAATCCTGGCTCTGAAAACTAATTCATTGTGGAATCATAGTTAACTCACTCACCCTTCTCTGGGCCTCAATGTCCCTATATGTAGCATGGAGAGAATCATCCTTGCTCAGCCCCATAGAAAAGTGACACAAGGATCAATGACATGTCTAGCAAGGTCTGGATCTAGAGTGCTGGGCACCCTCTTCGTCCAGTCACTTCAGAGCCTGTGGCTTCCCAGTTGGGAGAAGCTGCCTAGGTGCTCAATTCAAGGTCTCTAGAATATAGATACAAGCTTAGCATAAGTGCTTCTATTTTGAAGACTGTTCTTAAAACCAGGGAACACATTCCATTTTCTCTCCTGTGGCTTTGGTTTGCTTTCCATTAGTAACCATAAGATATTTCACATTTTTGTGCCCAGGAAAGTGTTACTCAGCTGCAGGAGCTTACTTAATCTAAGTGACCCTTAGGTGACTCGTGTCTGTCCTTGCAAGTCCTTCTCATCCTTTAACAACCAAAGACATCCCACTTTTGATGCTATGTAAAGTCTGGACTCCAACAAGCATCTTGACACCCTCTTACTCCCCCATTTTTCTTCCCTCCCTCCCTCTCCCAAAGTAGTACCCCCACTACACTTCATTCCTCCCATGTTTGTTATAAGTTCTTCTTTTGGCTTATGTATAAAAATATATACAGAACACAGAAGTATTGGGGCAATTTTGCAGGCCGTCTTTCAACTGGTCAGTTGATTTAATAAAAAACTTTGAGGGGCAGCTAGGTGACGCAGTGAACAGAGCTCAGGTTCTGGAGTCAGGGGGACCTGAGTTCAAATCCGACCTCAGACACTTACACTTACTAGATGTGTGACCTTAGTCAAGTCACTTAACCCCAACTGCCCTGCCTTCCCCCCTCCAAAAAGCAAAAACAAAAACAAAAAAACAAAATTAAAAACTTTGAGCAATCTGACCTGGCAAATTATGACCAAACATTAAGAAATAAGATAATATTTGTAAAGCACTTAGCACCGTGCCTAGCACATAACAGATACTTAAGAATTCCTTGTTTGGGAGAAGTTAGGTGGAGCAGTGAATAGAGCACCAGCCCAGAGTCAGGAGGACCTGACTTCAAATCAGACCTTAGACACTTGATACTTACTAGGGGTGTGACCTTGGACAAGTCACTTAACCCTAATTGCCCTGCCTTCCCCCTCCAAAAAAAAAACCAAAACAAAAACAAAAAAAGAATTATTTGTTTCTTCCCTCCCTAACCAGACAGTGATCTTTATTTCTCAATTGGAAGGACTCTCTCTTCTACAGGGAAGAGAAGCCCTAGGAAGAATAAAGAATGTGGAAATGGCTATGCCAACCCAACCTGGGGAGAGTGCTGATCACCTAGATTCCTGAAAAACAGAATTTCATGAATACCCTGTGTGTGTGTGTGTGTGTGTGTGTGTGTGTGTGTGTGTGTGTGTGTGTGTATAGGCAGACAAGTAGGGTTGTGTTTGCTTCTGCACAAAGAAAATGTTTCCTCATTTTACACAATGAAATCATCCTCAAAACATGCGAATGAGCTGAAAGGAAAAACAGCCTGGGGAAGTGGAACCACCCAGTTGGGGTTCCCTTCCTACAGCCCAGACTGGGGCTGATGTCTATTCTCTGGCCTAGGACTCCTGTTCTGTGGGCCACTCAGAGTTAAAGGAAGTTCCTGAGGGGCCCACGTTTGTGGAACAGCTGCCCAGCCCTGAGTGGGTGAGATCAGGGAGAAGGATCTGGGACTGAGTGCCAGCGTGCAGCTTGCCTGGTATGTTTATTTTCTTTAAACTGTTGCCATCTTCCACTGGTCTTCCACAATGTTCGCAGCATTGTTCCCGGCATAGGCTCATGCAAACAATGAGACTGGGTTTCCCAAGTCATCATCCTTCTTTGCCACAACTGTAGCCCCTTCCCTGGAGGGGAGTTGTTTAACGATAGTAGAGGGGCCTTCCTATCAGCAGGTAGAGGCATAAATGAGATGACCTTGACAGAAGGACCCTGACAGCCCAAGGAGCTCCTTGATTCTAAGAATCCATAATCAATCACTGGAACGCTAATCAAACATAATTGCTGAGAGCCATACCATGTACAAAGCACATGCTGGCTCCCACCTATTTTTCCAATCCTATTGCTACTTTCACAGACTCTACAATTAGAGTAAACTGAAATACCTATTCTTTCCCATTCTTACCTTGTTCTGTTCCTTTATTCATGCTGCCTTCTGTGTCTGGAACTGACTCTTCCCATCCCCATCTCCCCTTGTTGAAATCCCTTCCTTCTAAGACCCATAAGTACAAAAATATTTATTGTAGCTCTCTTTGTGGTGGCAAAAAACTGGAAATTAAAGGGATCCCCATCAATTGGGGAATGGCTAAACAAGTTGTGGTACATGAATGTAATGGAATACTATTGTGCTATAAGAAATGGGGAAGAAATGGTCTTCATATTTACCTGGAGAGGCTTATATAAACTGATGCTAAGTGAGAAGAGCAGAACCAGGAAAAATTTGTACACAATCACAGACACATCGTATGTGTGACGACCAACTTTGATAAACTGGACTCTTCTCAGCAACACAATTATAAGACAACTCTACAAGTCTCAGGATGGAAGAAGATATCTAGATTCAGAGAAAGATCTAGAAAGAATAGAGTTTAAATGGAGACTGAAGCAATCTACATGCTATCGCTCTTTTCCATGTTTGGTTTTGTTTCTTGTTTCCCATTGTTCACTCCGTTGGTTACAACCCTTCTATACAACCAGACTAATGTCCAACGTGAAAGTATCTGCAAATCCTTTACATGATTGCACGACACCATGGGGGGGGGGGGGGGCAGGGAAGGGAGAGGAGAAAATTTGAAACTCAAGTGATTGTGGAACCGAATCTTGTAAACTAAAAGTAAATAAACAAGTCAATTTAAAAAAAAAAGAAATCCCTTCCTTCCTCCAAAGCCCAGCTCAGGTGTTCACCTCCTCTACTGCCTTCCCTGATGCCTCCAGAAAGAACTAAGCTTGCCCTTCCAATTTCTCACAGCACTTTTTCTGAATCTCTTCTTTATACTTAACAAATTGGAGGTCACAGTTATTTGTGTACATATCTTATCCTTCTCTTCAGTGGACTATAAACTCCTTGAGGACAGGTTATACTTGCATGGCTATATTCCGAGTAGCTACAGTATATATCTTTTAAAGCAGAGGTTGTTAACTAGGAGCCTCTGGATAAGTTTGAATGGATTTCTGGACTTGGATAGGGAAAATATATTTTTATGTTCACTAACTTAAATTTGGCATTTCCTTAAATTATGAATTAAAAAAATATTCTGAGAAGGGATCAATATGTGCTTCAAGGAGCCCATGACATAAAAAAGTTAAGATCCCTTGCTTCAAAAATCACAATAAATTACAAGCTGGAGGAAACTTTAGAATTCATCTAGTCCAATATTCCCATTTTACTGACTGGTAATTTAACAAGCATTTATTAAGTTCCTACCACATGCTAGGAAGTATGCTAGGACCTGGAGATGTGTATAGACTGGAGTGGGAGACATTTGAGGAAGAGAAACCAATGAAGAGGCTGATACAATAATCTAGGCAAGAGGTGATGTGGTGTGCACATGGGGAGAAGGAGTCAAATGTGACTTACGTTGCAGAAGTCAAAACTACAATATTTGGCACCTGATTGGTTTGTGGGGTGAGGTGAGGAGTCAATAATAATGAAATTATGAACCTGAGAGATTAGAACAATGTTGGTGCCTTGGAGAGAAATA
Organism: Pseudochirops cupreus; assembly: GCA_028627135.1. Classification (NCBI taxonomy): domain Eukaryota; kingdom Metazoa; phylum Chordata; class Mammalia; order Diprotodontia; family Pseudocheiridae; genus Pseudochirops; species Pseudochirops cupreus. Next base: position 321,387,242 of record CM053581.1, on the reverse strand, counting down.
GGAGTAGGCTTATGGGGAAAGATAATGAGTTACTTTGAACATGTTGAGTTTAAGATGTCTCTGGAACATTCAATTTGACATATCTAATATATAATTTGTGATCTGGGTCTGAAGCTCAGAGGAGAGACTGGGGCTGGATATATAAATCTGGAAATACTCTGCATAGAGATGATAACTAAACCTATGGGAACTGATGGGGTAATAGAGAAAGACAGTACAGAAAGAGAAGAGAAGGTCTCAGGACAGAGTTTTGGGACAGATGAAAAAACTCAGATCAGTTATCTGCCCAAGGTCATAAAGGTAGTAAATAATAGAGATGGCAGCTGAACTCAGGCTCTTTGAGTCTAAAGACATCATTCTTTCTACTGTACCACAAAGCTTCAGTGTGCTGCACAGAGTTGGAGTTTAATCTGCTTGTTGAATTTTTTGAAGGCAACATGCTATGTCCTGTAAGATTAAAAGAACAAAGTATGCCTTCCCCTACCTTGTTCCTATGGGTAGTTAGCATCTTGGGAAGATCAGTTCCAAAGCCATGATGATTTAGCCCCCATACCCCTTATTACCACCACTTTTTTCCTGTGGCTGTCAAACGGCTCAGTCTGTGATGGATGTAAGAGAATGGAGATCAGCTCTGAAGACTAGGGTACCTCTGAATAAATAAACTCTTTGCTAACCACCAATCACTCTGCCTTTCTTCCCCTTGGTCAGAGCCAGGAAAGGGGGAATTATGGTGTTAGATTAGAAGATTTCTAAGATTTCTCTGAACCCTGATAATACTCTAGCAGAAGTCCAATGGTACCCCCTCAATGTCACCTTTGAATTTCATTGTACAGATAAATAATTATATACCAGTCACAAACCTGTCCTAGATAGAATTCCTGCTTGGCCCCATCCCCAACAGAAGTCCAAAGACAGAGAAGCAGGAGTCAGCCAATGTAGCAGACTACCTAACCTCTTCTGTCATCTCCAGTTTCCTCCTGTTAACTGCTGTCCCTTCTTTCCAAAGCCTCTCAAATGCCTATCACCCAGGGCTGGAAATGAAGATACCACCCTGGATATTCCCACCCGAACCCAGAGATGCTTAGTGAATAAAGCACAGCTCATGCCCCTACATCATATTGTGGAGATCAGTGTGACTCTCCCATCATACTTCAGCTCCCAGGATTTATAGAGAAGAATCTGACTTCTCCAGTCTTCTGCTGGGTCCTTCCCCTGGAGACTGAGTCACTAGACAAAGTATTTGGTATAGGAAGAGCAAACAGGGCAGGTTCTCCCAGGAATATAGGGTCCGTTGCCCTTAAGAGGGGTTCTCTAGTATGACTCCCCTTTCTTGCCTGCTTCCCAAAGCACTGGCTGTCCAAGCTCTCTACTTAATGTGGGAGTGGGGCAGGGGAGGAATTAAAGGGAAGTTCCTGGACTTGTGAGTCACAGTCTCCAGGACCTTTCTCAGTTCCCAGCAATGGTTCCCTAATTAGGAAGCCATTAATGATCTAACTAGCTATTCACAAGAAGCAAGGAAAGCTGAATAGTTTTATTGTCTCTGTGGCATTGATTCTTCTTTATCATAAAACATCTAGAGGTCATCACATCCATCCTCCTGCCTCCATAAAGATATCAGCTCCTCCTGCCCGGGATAAGAAAAATAAATTCACTTCTTGAAGAACTTCAGGGAAGCTGACCCTGTGGCTTTGTTTCATGGTTTCTTTTAGTGAATGATTCAAAGGGCTGGTCACCTTCCCTAGAGGAAAGTTCTTCCTTCTAACCCTAGTTTGTCCCGCTATGATTCAGGATCAATGCCTCTCTGGAAGCATAACACCAAAAATCAATATTGATTAGTTAGTTCTCAGATCTAAGAAAAACATGGTACCTTGAATGTTTGGAGACAAAGAGAGTTTGATGTCAAAGACATGAACAATAGACTGCATCTAGGACCAAGAAAGGGTTAGCCTCCTCCATGGACCAAGCATCCTAGGTGCTTCTCAGTTATGAGGTGCTGGGATGTTCAGATGTTAAACACCGGGATCCTTATTCCCCAGGACCATTATTACCAGGGTTATAAATATCACCTCAGCTTTCTATGCCCCCTTAGTAATTAATTTAGAGTTATGATTTATGGAAAAGGGGGAGGGCAAGGGAAGTGCCTCTCTCCCTTCCCTCCCTCTTGCCCCAGAAATAGAGTTATTTGGCTTTGGAGCAAACTCTAGAAAGTGTTGAACACTGCTGACCTTGTGCCGTTGGGCAGAGAAAAATGACCTTCCCCATTTGAAATTCCAGACATGGGACTTAATGACCGGGGGCTCAGGTTTCTCCAAGTTTCTTTCTCCTGGGTGAGGATAGCAGGATGGGGTTTCCCTCTCCGCATATCACCTTGGGAATGTGCCCTGCATGTCCACAGTTATCACCCAATAGTAATCTGATTCTTGGGCTTCCCCTTTGGAGGAAAAATTTGAGATTTTTTTCTTGGATGAGTAAAATGGATGTAATTCTTTAGAATCTATGAGGACCACGCTCCTGGGGCTCTCAGACTATCATTTCTGAGAGGAAGAGGAAAAAAAAAAGCATCCCTTACCTTGAAACAGAACGTAACTTATGATCCCCAAACATAACTGGGCCCTGATTGTGCTCATATCCACTGGTCCTGCTGCTGTTCAGCTCAAGGGAAGCTCTGTCCATAATGAGGAGGAGAGAGGGAGTGCTGGGGTGGGGCTGGGATTGGGGGTAGCTGGCTCTCTGGAAGCTTCCTGTCAAAGAATAGAAGGAAACAGATTGGATCCAAGGGGGTGGGGGTGGGGGAATGGAAGGGGCTGGTTTCCATTAATCTGTGCTATTCCAGCCTGGTGCTAGAAGGATGCAAAGCATTGTGGACCAAAAACTGAGCCCCCAGGGATGGGGGGGAAAGAGACATTTTCATGAAGAGTGGTGACCCAGTTGCCCACTTTGTTCTCCCTTACACTCCAAATTCTCCACCATTTTGCCTAATCCAGCTCGGAAATTCTTCTTGGTATTTACCCTCAAGCCCTCCCATGACTTTTTCAACCTAGGTCTTCTTATTCTGGGGCTCTGTTCTCTCACAAATTCACCACTCCCACACCAAAGCCCCACCTTTCTGCAGGGGTAGAAATATTCCAACTGTCTTCCCCTTCTCTTGGAAATTACAATATAGATAGGAAGAATTATTGAAAAAAAAATCCTGCATCAAGGTTCTCTGATAAAAGGTTATTCAAGATATATGGAAAATTGAATCAAATATATAAGAACAAGAACTATTCTCCAGTAGATAAGTGGTCAAAGGATAGTTGTCAAAGGATGAAGTCCAACTCATCAATAGTCATATGAAAAAATGTTCCAAATCACTAATAATAAAGAAAATAATACAGTTCTGAGATTCTATCTTATACCTATCAAACTGGTAAAGACGAAAAACAAAAAAACCCTCAAAACCAAGAAATAACAACTATTGGAGGGGCTGCAGAAAAACAGATACACTAATGGTGGAGCTGTAAATTGGTCCAGCCATTCTGGAAAGCAATGTGATCGTGGCTGGCACCAGTAAATATGATCTGAGACCTGGTTCACCTCTGTAGAGAAGAGGAAAGCCAAGGACTATGTCTGTGCCCCAGCAGAGGGGGAGGGGCAGGTAAGCCCTAGGAGCAGTACTAAGGATGGGCACCCTTTCCTCCAGTCTCTGAGAGGGGTACTAGACTAGAATCATTTCCTCTAAATATCTCTGGTCTAGGGCTACAAGTCTAGGTTCAGAAAGAAAGTTACTTCCCTGATCCCTCTTAAGAGGGAAGGTACCTTAGTCTATACTTGCAAACTTGGTTTTTTTCCAAACTAGTTACACAAAAGTAAACCTATTTATTCAAGCAAACATCAAACAGAGATAGGAGAAAATATACAAATTAGAATATGCCAAAGAATATACAAGAGTGAGTGAGTTCTGTAGCTGGAAGTGGAATGAGATTTTAACTCAAATTAGGAGAAAAAGAATATTTACTTGGGGGGCGGCTAGGTGGCACAGTGAATAATAGAGCACCAACCCTGGAGTCAGGAGGACTTGAGTTCAAATCCAGAATCAGACACTTAATACAAAAACGAGCTGCGTGACCTTGGGTAAGTCACTTAACCCCAATTGCCCTTCCAAAAAAAAAAAAGAATATTTACTTGGAAATAGTACATTCTGGCATTCTAGTTCAAGTAAATCTAGGGATGTGATGGGACTAGCTTCCCATACTTGTCACTTCTATGGAGTATCCTCAGCTTATCTGTCTATCCTGAAGAATTTTGGGCATTCATTATGTAAATATCTTAACACAGGTTTTCAGTATCATGTTGAACTAAGCATTCTATCCATCAGTCTAGAAGAGTCGTGTCTTCTGCACATACAGCAATAAGATGCCCCAAGTTTGAAAAAGATATTCTACAAAGAAACCCCCAAAACTTGTATGAACTGAAGGAGTGTGAATAAGAACTAGGAGAACAATATATATAATGACAACAACATTGAAAAGAAAAACACCTTTGGAAGACTTTGGGACTCCAATAAATTCAACGGCCGGCTCTAACTCCAAAGGACCAATGATGGGGCATGCTACCCACCTCCTAAAAGACAGGTTATGGACTCAAGGCATGCAAGAGGACACGCACTCTTGGATACGGTCAATGTGTGGATTTCTTTTACCTGTGTTTGTTACAAGGTTATTTTATTTTTTCCCTTTTCTTCAAGGGGGAAAAGGGAGAATAGTTACAATGATATTTTTAAAAGAGATTAAAATAGGGGCAGGTAGGTGGTACAGTGAATAGAGCACCAGCCCTGGAGTCAGGAGAACCTGAGTTCAAATCTGGCCTCAGACACTTAACACTTACTAGCCTTGTGACCTTGGCAAGTTAATTAACCCCAATAACCCTGCCTTCCCCCCTCCAAAAAGCAAAAAAAGAGATTAAAATGGCTATTGAAGTATTTTTAAAATTCACAATAAAGGGGAGGGAGAGAATAAGCATCTATATTTTGCCTACTATGTGCTGTGTTTTTTACAAATGTTATGCCATTTGATCCAACAACCCTGCAAAGTAGATGCTCATTTTATAGTTGAAGAAAAGGAGGTAAATGGAGGTCGAGTGACCCTGCTAAAGATGTATTTACTGGTTGCGAGGGCCAGAGTTTCTTAACTCTCATTTTCCAAGATTCGTCTTGTGCTATGGAGGATTAGGAGAGGACAGAAGGGTTGTTCCTTCTCCTGTACAGCCAAGGGGCCTATCTGAAACAGAATCACTGAGATCTTCCCCTTCCTTGCCCTTGAAGTGGAAGAGATCTCTTTCTGTTTAGGCTGTGGAAGACATCACTCAACCTAGAAGGAGGGGTTATAAGATGTTCTTGAGCCCAGCCAGGAAAAAGTGTCAGAAAAAGACAGTGGCAGACAGGTCTATCCTTGATTCCATCTTTGCTATGGCAAAGTTCTCTTCAGACAAAAAAGATTAACCTCAGATTTTGCTTTCTGTTTTGCTTCTTTCTAAAATAAGAAGTGGTTGCCAGTCATGAAAAACTTGAGAATCCTCAAGAAGAGAAATAGAAACAAAAATGCAGGCACAGAGTTAAACAGGAAGCATCTAGTCCTTGTAAGAACTTACTTTTTCCCTAAAATAGTACACTCCTCAGGTAAAAGAAGCTGTCTTTTACTGTCAGTGGTTAGATTGGGACTTCATCCTCTTCTCAAGACTCCATGACCTTTCAAGTGTCTCACAATTTTTATTAGGAGCCATTTGAAAGTGTAAGGAATTAGGGTTTTGCCCTCATACAATGTAAATTCTATAAGAGAAGAGAATAATTATTGTATTTGTGATCCCAATACCTAGCACAGTGCCTGAAATTTTTTTTTCTGCCTTGCACCAGATCTGTGATCCAATATGCATCAAAGGCAGAAGAGATCTTTCTGACTCTTAGGTCAGCTATCAATTACTCCCTGTGGAGCCTCTCAGAACAGAAGTCCACAGCACAGTTAATACATTTTTGTTGATTGTTTGGGCCAGTGCCCTATATTAAGTGGTGGCACACTCTTGATGACTGGTGGATGCCTGTTGACCCTTTCCTAGTGGGGAACAGTAGTAGCCAGAGATCCTAGACCCTACTCAGTGGCAGGATGGAGATTTCTTATGACATGATTGTTAAATGGAGATAAGAGGCAGGGCCTGTTCCTGTTGACACTGCTTTCTCATTGGTGCTTGGAAGAGGAAGTAGCATTGTGACTTCAGAGCTGACACAGTCAATCACCTTCCCCATTTCTCAGAACCTTTCAGATAGCTTAGCCCTTGCCCGTGGGGGTACTGTGGAGCTGGAAAGATGTTGCAGAGTTTTCCAGGTGTCAGAGTGAGGGACAGTTTGGCCGGGCTCTGTTTCCTGAGAGCAAAGTTCTTTAGAGAGACAAACAGTCTTCATTTCAGAGCTGGGCTTTCCCACGGTGTTTTCCAGTTCTCCAAGCCTAGTGTTCTGACGTGGAGGTGGAAAGGGAAATGGGGGATGGGGAGAGGGGTCCCTTTGGAGTCAAAACTTTTCCTGAAAAACAACCCTCCCCAGAGACAAGAGAAACCTTTATGGGCATTTTGTGACTTGAACAAATGGACACACACACAGAAGCCCCTCTGTAAAGAAGCATAAAGATATAGAAAGGCACACATGTTCATTATTTTACTCAAAATAAAAGGAATTTTTTTTTCTCCCCAGGAAAGTGAAAAGTGTCAGAAATACATAAGTCCCCTGCCCTTGGTGTGGAGAGTCAGTATCTGTGGGGATGTTGCCTGTAAGGGCTGCCCTGGTACCCAGGATCAGAGCACTGTAGGGAGAACACTGGGTCCTACAGGTGGAGACAAAGAAGGAAAAAGAACGACAGAAATCAAGAGAAGCAGAGAGCGAAAGGGAAGATATTTGGAATAATACAGCTAGCATTTATATAGCACTTACTACTAAAATGTGCCAAACATTTTACAAATATTATTTCACCTCATCCTCATGACAGCTCTAGGAAGTCGATGCTAGTATTATCCCCATTTTACAGATCATGAAACTGAGGCAAACAGGTTAAATTACAAGGCCACATAGCTAGTAAGTGTCTGAGGCCATACTTGAACTCAGGTCTTCCTGACCCCAGGCCCTGGGTTCTAACCCCTGGGCAACCTGGCTGCCACTTGGCCAGAGAGAGAGAGAGAGAGAGAGAGAGTGTGAGAGAGAGAGATGAAAACAAAGAGGGAGACTGAAATGAGAGACAAACAAATACAGGGACAGAGAGAAACAGAGACAGGGTGAGTAACCAAGACAGGAAGAAAAAGAGGGTGAAAGGGGACCTGGAAAGGATAGAGAAGGAAATGGAGAGACAGGAAGAGAGGGACAGAGAGAAAGGAGTTATTTTAGTCTTGCCAATGAACTTCAGACTGAAGAGGGAGAAAGAGACCAATAAAGGGTGAGAAAGAACTAGAGGCAAACAGCCACATCTCAGGGAGTCACAGCTCTGTGACAAAGAACTTGACGGAAGTGAAAGCGCGGGAGAATGAGGGTGTGTTTTATGTGAAGAGGGTGTGTATGTGTGCATGTGTGTTTATAAGACGTGGCAGCTTTAGGGTCGGGGAGTCAGCTCTTTGGCAGACCAATTCACCGCCACCACACTTTTGGTCCCACAGGAGCCTCCCAACCTTGAAGATGCACCTTGAGCTTTCTCATGTTCTCTCTTCTGGACTAGGATAATCAGGTACCCTCCTACTCTCCCCCCCCCCCCCCCCCCCCCCCCCCCCCCCCCCCCCCCCCCCCCCCCCCCCAGCTTCCAGGGTTACTCTTCTTTGGGGATTGTCATTTCCGCAGCCTGCGCCCTCTCTGGCAGAGGGAGCCTCTTCCTTTTCTCTCATTCTGAATTCTATGGCAAGAGACCAGAGAAAACTTCAGACTCTGGGGGTGGGGAGAGGGAGATCTCAGGCTGCTCTCCTGGCTTCCCACATCATCCCTGAGCGCTGAGAGGAGACTAGAGCCAAGGGTTCCTGGGAACTGTTCCTTTCCTTTACAGAACAAGGATAGTCTTCTTCTGCCTCTACCCCCACCTCCCCTGTTGACAGCATAGCAACAGTGGGAGGAAAGTAGCCTGATGGACAAAAATGAGACTCCCTTTTCCTGAGGTTTTAGGAAATAGATGCCCATTGCACACACAGGGTGAGGAAAAGTTAATACTCATGGAGGATCTAGAAGTAGGTATTTTAAAACTCCCAAGTTCTTCCAAGCGTACAGGGTTGTACAGTAAAAAGATCCTGGGACTTAGAGATAGGAAACCGGGGTTGGAATCCCAGCTCTTACATATGCGGACATAAGGAGGACAGTGGGCAGGCAGGAAGGTGGAGAGTAGATTTTAGTGAGTTGATATTCATTTTCAAGGTTATAACAAAGTTTTTCTCTCTTTTCTCTCTGTTTCTCTCTTTGCGTGACTTTCTCTGGTGTTTTCACCTTGCTCTCTTGTCTCTGTTCTTGGTCAAGGTCTTGACTTTGATCAGGGTCTTTGCCCTTTCTTCTCCTTCTTGCATCTTCTTTTCTGCCTCTTTCTCTCCATTTTTGACTTCTCCATTCCCAGGTTGCCTTCCTGCCTCTGTCTTCACTGGTGATGAATAGCTCCATTGTGCAATACCCCCCAAGCTGTCTGGGCACTCTGGGAGGACAGCAGAGTGGGTCAAGGGGGGATGGGCTGCCTCTCCTCGCCATCATCGTAGCCCTTTTTGTCTTACTGGCGATCTGCATTATCATGGTTGTCCACTTTGGTCCTGAGCTGCGAAAGGTCCGGGTTACTCTCCCTCAGGAGCCCCCACCCCTGAAGCAAGAAGGTGGCATCCATCTTACCCGTTGGCAGGCACTGGGCTCCCAACCTGGAAATGGGCCCCAAGAGAGCTACAGGGAAGCCCAATCTTGGCCTGCTGCTACCAGCCTCTGCACGCATTCCAGCTTCACAGAACTTACATATTTATGAAGAGCAAATCTGGAGATTTCTCTTTACCACCAAAAAAAGAGTAAATAGTTGGACAAAAATTTAATAGGAAAGGGAATAGAGGATCTGCACTTCAAAACCAAAAGAGAATGGACAAGATGGATTTCTTGCCTGAGCTGATGATTTTCCAGGGGTCTCCTTCCTGGGACTAGAAAAATAAATGCCGAATTGGAGGTCCTCCTGGAAACATGCTGCAGTTTGTGTACTTCTAATACTTCCATCCCTGACCCACCTTCCACTACTTCACAGACCTAGAACCCCATTCCTCTCCTCCATCCTGTCATCCCCAGACCTCTCAACCTTCTTCCTTTGCTTACTTTTCTCTAATCTTCCTTCCCCAACTTTCCCTCCTCTTCCAGTCTCCTTTGCCCCAACATTATGGTCAGTAAAGTCCACCTAGAAAAATAACCCCTCCAGCACCCTTTTTCATTTCCTGAGGCCCACTTAAGTCCTACCATTCCCAGACCCTATGGAAGGAAGTGATTCTGCTGGGGTCACCAGCTAGCAAGATTGGACATGAGGTAGGGAACCCAGGAATGCTGGCTCCTCACTTCCTCTCACTCAAACCCACCCTCAACCTCTATTAGAGCTCACATTGGCAGCTGGCTTTAACCTCAAACCATGAATGGAAGATGTCCAACTGGATTGGAACCATCCTCTAGGGTGGCCGGAGCAAAACAAAGAAAACAGGCTAGAGATAGGAGAGTCAAGAAACAAACAGAAGTTTAATTAATTTCAGAGTGAGGAAAATGACATACACATATGGAAGCCCCCCTCCTAAGAAGGAGAGCTTAACATGTTGGACTAAAGGCAGTTCTTACATACATGCTAAGGCTAGACCATGACATAATTATTTTTAGATCTTGAGTTACTATTCCCATGGGCCCTGTGGGAAAAATATTGTCTCAAGTCTTGAGGGTCATGCCCATCCTAGAGGGTATAGAATGAGACTTCTGTCACCAGAACAGGGATTGCAGATATGTGATGGAAGGCCTTGGGAAAGAGGGGGAGCTAAATCCTGGTGCTGGTCCAAGCGATACACTTTGCCAGAGGGTGATATCATCCCAAGCGCAAAGGATTATTGTTATGCCAAGCTCAGGGCACAGCCTGCTTCTTAGGTCTTAGCTCTGGAAAAAAAGTTTCACCACATAATGGCTGCCGCCACATAATCATTGCACCCTGTTTTATCAGTCCAAAAATTGCTTTATAACCTTTCATTGTGTAATTGTCACGTGGTATAATTCTGTTTGTCATGCTGCTTAAAAGGTAAACAACAGCAATGCATTCACCAGTGGCATAAGGATATGCATTCATCTCTCGCAAATTGTGAGCTGTGAGCCTAGAATTCTCAGCACAAGTGCATTGTCAGTATATTTCTGAAAGCCAACTTTAGTGGTTTGTTTAGAGCCCTACAGGACTAATGATATTGTCACCCAACCCCATAATGAATTGCCATCAGAGCAAGGGGAGCGGGAGGGCAGGCAAAGCTGCCATGAGTAAGTCATGTGATATGGTAATATTGGCACAATTTCTTAAAAAAGTTTCACACAATGGTGGCATGCTACTTCTTTGCAAAAAAAAAAAATTGGCACAAAATCTGCGATGATTATGCAGTGAAATATAGTTTCACCAAAATATTTTGACAAAAATATTTGTTCCCCTCGCATCTCCATCCTCTTAAAGTCAATACTTTCTGTTCAGCTTTACTTCTATAATGGTTACCAAAACAGACCTCTAAACTAGGGGTGGGAAACCTGCGGTACTGAGGTCATTTGTGGCTTTCTGGGTCCTCAAGTGCAGCCCTTTGATGGAATCCAAACTTCATAGAACAAATCCCCTTAATAAAATGATTTGTTCTGTAAAACTTGGGACTCAGTCAAAAGGCTGCACCCAAGGAGGCTGACAGTTCCCCGCCCCTGTGAGTCTAAACCCTTAAAAATTCCCAGACATCAAGAGGCTCCAGAGGTAGACCACTAGCCTTCCCTTTTCAGCAAAGGGGAGATTAAAGGAGTTTGACTATTGTCACTCAGTGTCCTGTTGGGTATGGTTTAGGGAACAACTGCACACAAACACACAAGACCTTCGCCAGGAATCTAGGAGTGCCAGCCTTTGACCCTCTCCCTTAGAACATACAAACCCACTATATAAAAGCAACCTCCCCAGAAAAGGAAAACAAAGCCCTGTTATAGGTGGGGATGGGAAGGGGTCCACTGCTGGGAGAAGTAGAGGAAGCTCTGAACCTAGGAGGGGACAGCAGGAAGGATCAGAAGCTGCAGGTGAATTGGATAAGAGGCTGAGGAGGCAAAAGGAAAAGACAAGGAGACATTATTTTTGAAAGGTCTTGTCCTTTAGTGCCCTCCAAGTTCTCTCTCAAAGCCCATTCTGTGGAGTTGTCAGTAGGTGCTGAGTGACTACTCTGTGCTATGTGCTGTGGGAAATGGACCTCTGCCCTCAGACACTTAACAGGATGCTTATTAGTTTTGTGACCCTGGCTGAGTCATTCCACTTTTGAGTGTCCAGCACAGGGTAGGGGACTCAAGGTTGGCTGTCAGATATCAGTCCAACTATAAAAATAAGACAGCAAGAGGATACCTCTGCAGGCACAGTCCTTTGGAGGAATCTACTAGAAGACAGCGGCAGGATCTTCCTGAAGAGAAAGGAAAGGACTGTTCTGCTGTTCATGGTACATCATCCTGCATCTTCTAAATACTGGGGCACATATCCCTGAGTACCAGTCCTCAGACAGCAATGGGAAAGAGAGAGGGATGTTTGCCTGACAAACTCTCTAGTACAGGGCTTCTTAACTGGAGGATTTGATTTTTAAAATATTTTGGAAACCATATTTCAATGTAATAGGTTTCCTTTTTAATCTCAGGTGTTTTATGCATTCTGAGATGGGGTTCATAGGCCAAAGGGGACACAGAAAAGGTAAAGCCGAGGCCTAGCAGTCCCAGGTCCCAGAGTCAGGGATGGGGAGGATGAACAGTATTTTCTGTCCCAAACTATTCTCAGTGTAAGGTCAGAAGGGTCAGCAGCGGGGGGTGGAGCCAAGATGGCAGCATAGAAGCAGGAAAGCTCTGCAGCTCCCACAGAGCCACCTCAAATACCCATAAAATATGACTCTAAACAAATTTCAGGGCTCCAGAATTCACAAAATTACAGATAAAACACATCTCCCGCTGAAGGCAGCTTGGCAGGAAGGGCTCATCGCAGCTCGCTGGGAGCCGAAACCAGCCCAGCCTGAAACCACGGCTTGGCCCCAGGGAGGCCAGGACAAGCAGCAGCTGGAGCTTCAGGAGAGTGGATCAGCAGCAGCTGTGGCAGTTTCCAGAATTATCAAGCCATAATAAACAAGGAATAAGTGACAGGTCAGTGGAACTCAGCTAAATTTGGGGGAGAAAAGCAGTCGGGCCAAACTGCCTCCAGGGCAAGGAAGTGGCAGAAGCAGCGGCCCTGAAGCCACCTCCATGTGGCTGCTTCAGAGCTCCCAGCCTGCAGACTGCAGCGGGGGCCAAGTGATCATTCAGAGGCTAAGTGCTCTTGCACTGAGAGGCCTGGATCCGGATCACAGTCTTGGGTGGTGGTCCTGGGGTGCGTTTTCAGTGAGCCAAAGCTGGCAGGGGCTGCAGCAGCCTCCTAATAGCTCCAGCAGCTGCGAAAACCCAAGAGATTTGGGACTGAGCTTTCCTCTCTGGAAGCAGAGTTCCACAGAGCTAAAAAGTCAAGGAATTGACTGGCAAAATGAGCAGGCAAAGGAAGCAAAATAAGAACAGCAATCAAACTTTAGATTCCTTTTTTAGGGGCAAAAAGGATCAAAGCATGGAATGGGAGGAAGACAACACAGTCAGAACTCCCACATCAAAAGTTTCCAAGAAACATGAAGACTTGTTACAAGCCATAGAGCAGCTTAAGAAGGATTTTGAAAACCACATAAGAGAAATGGAAGAAAAATGGGGAAGAGAAATGAGAATGATGAAAGAAAATCATGAAAAGAGAGTCAACAACCTGACTGAAGAAAATAACACCTTAAAAAGTAGATTAACTCAAATGGCAAAAAAGGCCCAAAAAGCCAATGAGAAGAATGCCTTAAAAAGCCGAATTTGCCAGATGGAAAAAGAATCTCAAAAGCTCACTGAAGAGAATAATTCCTTCAGAATTAGAGTGGAGCAAATGGAAGCTAATGACTTTATGAGAAATCGAGATACTATTAAACAGATCCAAACAAAGAAGGGTCAGCAGCATTGCCAGGCATCCAGCAGTTGCAGATGTCTGACCTAGAGCAATGGGATGACCAGAGGACCAGGGCCAGGATTTCTTGGGTGTAGGGGCTGAGTCGACTCCAAGTTATAAGAAGGGAAGATCATTGCTTAGAAACCATCAGTACGGAGGGAGAGTGGCTGCTCTAAGCCACTGATGAGGAGCTGAGGCTCCTCAAACAAGGTGGAGGATGTGGCCACACCCAGGGCCCTTTCAGGCTGCATAACAAACTCTTCTTTCCGCTCCTGCCGAAGGTGACGAAGAATCTCTTTAGACAAAGAGAAGTTGCTTAGAGCTCTATCCTCAGGCTCTGGAGAGTGAAATCAAACAATGAACAAATAACTTTTTTTTTTTTTTGCTTTTTGGAGGGCAGTTGGGGTTAAGTGACTTGCCCAAAGTCACATGGCTAGTAAGTGTGTCAAGTGCCTGAGGCAGGATTTGAACTCAGGTCCTCCTGACTCCAGGGCCGGTGCTCTACTCACTGTGCCACCTAGCTGCCCCAAACAAATAACTTGTTAATCAACTACTATGTGCTAAGGACATGGGAACATTTTTATCATTCATGCAACTTTACTGGATGGCACAAGGAAATGGGCACACACCATTGGCTCTTGGGACACCAGGAAAGCACCTTTTCTTATATGCTGGACGTTGGGGGCTCCATCTACCCCTAAAAGCATCCAGTAAATAGGGAGCAGGGGGCCCCCAGAGCCACAGAAGCACATAATCATGGAACAGTGGTGCTGGGAGGGACCTGAAAAACGAAGTCTGACTCCGCAGTGTTCCAGGTGGGAACACTGAGCCCTGAATTGGAGTGAATCTCCCAAAGTCCCACAAGGATTCGTGGTAGAATCAAGACTAAAAGAACCAGGGCCTTCTGACACCCTGGGAATACTTCCTCCCCACTTCTCTAAGTCCATGTCTCCCAGTGCCAGGTTGAAGTTCCTTAGAGGGCACTGTCCCAGGTTCTTGGAGAAGCCTGCCCAGTGACCCTTTTCTCCAGGGTGAGGCAGGATAAATACATATGGGTGGGGGAGGTCCTGGACTTGGGGTGAGGAGGCCCGAATTAGAATCTCAGTTCTGATGGCATTAGCTCTGTGACCTTGGGTGCATCATTCAAATGCTCCTCATCTGTAAAATGGCAAGGAAGGAAGGAAACAGGCATTTATTAGGCACCAACTATATGCCAGGCACTGAGCCTGGGAAGAGGAAGCTCTTATTATCCCCATTTGACTGATCAGGAAAATGAAGCAAACAGGTTAAGTGACTTGGACCCAGGGTCATGTAGCTAACAAGTATCAGAGGCCAGATTTGAATTCAGGTTTTCCTAACTTCAGACCCAGGGCTCCTTTATGGCTGCTAAGAATTCATTGTTAGAGCACGTCAAAGAACTTTCCCTCCTACAGCTCTGTGAGGGAAGTAGCATAAATCTTTTTATCCCTTTAATTATTCCTATTTTACAGATGAAATGGAGGGTTAAGGACAGGTTAGGTGACTAGTGACTAGAGCACTGGCCCTGGAGAGAGGAAGATCTGAGTTCAAATCCAGCCTCAGACACTTAACACTGAATAGCTGTGTGACCTTGGGCAAGTCACTTAACCCCAACTGCCCTGCCTTCCCCACTCCAAAAAGAGCAAAAAAAAAAAAAAGCAAAATGGAGGTTTAAAACTTGTCCATGATAACAAAGCAAGTAGCATAGCCTCTTGCTTCTTAATTTAGGAGCTCAGCTATGTTTCTTGCTTCTTCTTAAAAGTCCTCCCTGGCCCAGGGCCCACCCTGACCCTGCCCCCTCACCCTGGTACACAATGAGGCGACAGTAGTCACGGGCCTCAGGGGCATCCTCAAAGATGTCTTCCAGTGTCCGGCAGAAAAGTTTGGCTTGCTCCAAACGGTCCTTCCGGCTAAAGCCAGCACGCTCATCCTGAGACATGGCAAACAGGGTCTGCAGTGGGGTAGCAAACTCGAGGACACAGACTTCTGCCTGGTAAGGGTAGAAAGGAAGGTGGGTTGGTCTCCCTTTACATGGCAATGGCAGTTAGTGCCCTCTGACCTGAGGGGCTGTGGCCTATGGATCTCCCTACCTGGACTCCACTCCCCACTCCCACCTCAGCTGGCAAATAAGGCTTCTAGGGGCATGACAGTGTTCAATTTATTTCTGCTCTGCCAGGAAGCCAGGTTGGGGTACTGACTATAACCTGTCTTTGCTCTTGACTCTTCAGTTGGCACTTGGCCTGCTACATATGTTGTTCTTACCCATTACCACCGTGGGGGTTTTTTCCAGAGGGAACCCACAGAATTGAGATTCTTGGCTGGGCTGGGCAGAAGTTGTGGTTCAGTAGAACAATTCTATACTCTGAAACCCATAGTGCTTCTGATGTTCATTCTTCAGGTTTTTGGAACTGAGCCTTGGGAAAACCCTAATCAGGACAGTGATCTGCTGAAGACTACATGCTGAATTGTGGTCAGAGCCAGATCCAGGAACACAGAATCCATATTCCTGCCTCCATCCCTGGCCTCTACTCCCTGCATTCCCCTGCTCTACCCCTCTCTTTCCTCACCAGGCATTATCACTCACCTGCTGTCCATCTTCCCAGATTGCATAGATGCTGTTGGAATAGATCCTGCCTTTAATGCCTGCCCGGTCAGCTCTCTGCTGAGGTAGTTCTTGTAGGAAACGAATGTTCGGGTCAGCCTGACTCAGGTTGTCAGGGACCTTGCAATCCAGAGGGATGAGGATGTGGAGCCGATGGCCCTCAGGACTCCTCAAGACTTCCTTGTTGAACTGATTGTAAACTTGGATTCGGGCCTGGAGCCCTAGGTGGGGACCAACAGCAAAGTCATTCAAGGAAGGAGAAAACCACAGAGAAAGGGAAGAAAGGTGAAGGGATAGTCATCTTTTCTGATTTCCTGATGCCTATCAGAACCCCAGAAAGTTAGTGTGCAATCACAGGATCATGGATCAGTTCAGAGCTATGATGGATCTGGGAGGTCATCTGGTCCAATCGCCTCATCTGGGAGATGAGGGGCTAAGAGGGATGAAGTGACCTGACCAACCTCACAAAGGTAATAAATAGAAGAGCTAGGATTTGAATCCAGATTCTCCAACTTCAAACCCAACAATCTTTCCTTATGACTCACTGTCTCCCTCTGTTCTTAGGGCTTAACCAGGAGAATTCCTGCCTTGTGTTTCTTTTCCTGGAGAGAGGGAGGAACACTGGCAGGGGATTTTTGACAACCGTGCCCCTTAACCTGGCCTCTTCCGTGGACCCACTCAGCTGCAGGGCTGTATGTTTATGTGTACATGGAGCAGAACCTATTGCCTGCCCTCTGGGAAGACAGTAGCCTGCCCTGGTACCAAGGCACTTGTGCCTTACACGACTCTTGTATGGAGAGACACGCAACTTCACTCAAAGTTCTTACTTTATCTAAGCTCAGTCTTTCCTGAGGCCCTTTCCTACCAAAAAGCAGAAAAATAAAAACCACTCTCCCCCAGCAATCTTGGAAACAAAAGAGGAAGTCAAGGAGAGAACAGCAAGCCCCAGGGACTATTCTTCTCTTCCCATTCTTCTCTTTCCCCACAAATTCCTGCATCAGCAAATATTCCATCCATAGGGCTGTAAGAATGAGGTACAGTTCCTCAGAGATAATGACTGAGGTTCATGCTACACCCTTGTAATGGAATCATGGCCTAGATTCAGGGTTGGTCATTGGTTTCTGGTCCTCACTTCCCCATAGTGGTACTGATGAATGGAAATTCAGCATCTGGAAGTGTAGGGAGACCCCCTTCCACCATCTCTAGGGCTTGTCCAGGAGGCAGTAGGGAACAGTGGTACTTAGCCTACGAATTTGGAAACAACCCTTCTCCCTCTTCTCTCCTCCCCCTTGGGTTTGAATTTTGGCTCCATCACTGATTCACTTGGACCCTGGACAATTTACTTTACCAGTATGGGCCCGTTTCTTTATCTATTAAATGGGAATAATACCTGCCCTATCTATCTCCCAGGGATTTGTGAGTAATAAATGAAATGACATTTGTGAAAGCACTTTGGAAACTATAAAACACTTTAAACAGGTAAAGAGTCCTTATTATTATCTAGTGGGTCTTAGAGGTGGGGAAAGAATGAATCAGGGAGGGCTGCTCACCAGGCAGGATCAGCTTCAAGTACCCGATATAATATGACCAGGCCAGTCCATGGGCCACATTGAGATGTCTCTTTTCACAGACTTCAGAGATCTCAGCTGGACTCAGGCTCTGGAGGGTAGGGCAGACACCCTCATGAGTGTTGGGAAAAGGAATCCATTCCAGGAGAGTCACTCAGCCCTGAACAGTGCTTACTTATCTTTTGGTGCTCAGTCTACCAGTCATGTAGCATCACTGGCTACTTCACACAGAGTAACAGAGGGCTCAAAAAACAAATTCTCATCTGTGTTTTCTAAAACCACAGATCCCCGGTAGCCTCTCCTATACTCCCCTGGATAGGTCAGACACACTCACACCCACTCCCTCCCTCCTGATTTGTGACAAGTATCCTTCTGCCTTCCCTGTCTCCAAATCTTTTGTACCTGAAAGCCTAGGAGGAAGCTCAGTGCTTGAGACAGGCCCACTAAGGCAAAAGTCCAGGTCAGCGATGGGCTTGGCTTAGTCGAGAAGGTGACACAGAAATATCCTGAGAGCAGCAACAGAGAGCCCTGCTGGAGGGGGGAGCCTGTACAGGCTCGTATTGCCTGCCAGTAACTGCCCTGGTACCTGGAGGGTCACACAAAGAGAGAAGAGGGAGTAAAAATGGTACATACCCAAAGGCCTGGACTAGCACCAACAGATTCTACCCTGGGTCTCCTGACCGGCCCTGAATCTAGGCCCTGATTCCATTACAAAAGAGGTAGCACGAGCCTGAGTCATCACCTCTGAGGAGCTGTGCCTAGTTCTTACAGTCCTGTGGATGGAATATTTACTGATGCAGAAATATGTGGGGGAATGAGAAATAAGAACAGGAAGAGAGAAGAATAGTCCCTGGGGCCTGCTGCTCTCTCCTCGACTTCCCCTTTTTTTTCAAGGTTTGGGGGAAAGTGGATTTTATTTTTCTGCTTTTCAATGGACAGGGGCCTCAGGAGATACTGAGCTTTGATACAGTAAGAATCTTCAGGCTTGGACTAGTTACATGTGTGAATGGTTGAAGTTACGTGTCTCTCCATACAAGAGTCACGTAAAGTACAAGTGTCTTGTTACCAGAGCAGGATGCTGTCTTTCCAGAGGGCAGGCACTACGTCCCACCCCATGTACAGAGCAGAGATGAAGGGTCATGAAGGAAGGGGAGGACACATGGAAGAAGAGAGGCTTAGGAGGGATCTGAAGGTGAAGGATGGAGTTAGTGGGTAAGAAGGAGGTAAGGAAGATCCTAATAACAATGATAGATGGCATTATATAGCATTTAATTTTCACAATAGCCCTGGGACTCAAGTGCTATTATTATCCTCATTTCATAGATGAGGAAATTGAGGTTGATAAAGGTTGACTTGTCCAAGGTCTCACAGTTAGTAAGTATCTAAGTCAGGATTTGAACTTGGATCTTCCTGATTCCAAGCTGTTCTGTTGTGTCTGACTCTTTGTGACCTCATTTGGAGTTTTCTTGGCAAAGATACTGGAATGGTTTATCATTTCCTTCTCTAGCCCATTTGACAGATGAGGAAACTGAGGCAAACAGGGTTAAATGACTTGCTCAGGGTGACATAGCTAGTAAGTGTCTGAGGCCAGTTTTGAACTCAGAAAACCAAGTCTTCCTGACAACAGGTCCGGTGTTGTGCAGAAAATAAGAGCAAGCTGAGACCTGGGTTCAAAATAAATTTAGGGGTGGATTTATTAAGCAAGCACACAACTACCAGAGTGTTTACTCAAATTGGCAGTGATCTTTGGGGGTACAGACTTTGATTATAAAGGTTAAAATCACAAAAACCACAATAGGGAGGGGATCTAGCAGAAGTTATGATGTACAGAAGCAAAGATCAGCCATTGGTTAAAATCTATGACTCAGAGGAGTATGGCACAAGGGTACAAGGGTGCAACCTTCCTGTGAAGTGGGGGTCCTTCCTAGAACTGGGTGAGGGTTGTAGTCAGCTTTCCAGAGCAGGGTGGGGGGTCATGGGATGAGAGGGACTGGAATTCCCCAGAGCATGCCAGGGTCCTGTTCTGGGGAAAGGGGGTAGGGGCCCTGCTTGGTCATTGGAGCAGGACAGGATGGTGCCTAGATAAGATCCTTGAACTATAATGAGCCTTGTACACCATAATGATTCAAGGAGAAAATATGAAATGCTGATTGGGGGAGAAGGAGTCAGGGAGCTATGCCTTGAACAATGCCCAGACATGCCTTAAAGCTGTTTCAAGCTATGAGAAAATATAAAACAGGGACAAAGACAGAAATACAAGAGGGGCTTAAAGGTGGGCCACCAGTCAGGTGGTATGTAGTGGCCTGGGTGGCACTCCATCCTCTGTGCCACCTAGCTTGCCCCCCAATACCAGGACCAGTGCTCTACTCTTCCTACTACCTTACCTGGATTGGATATGACTGAGTTCCTCAACCAGGCAGCAGGCCCCCTTCAACAGCAGCCCCACCTGCATAGAGGTGAAGAAGAACAACAACCACTGGAGGGTGTGGGCAGCTGGTTCCCCGAGGACACACACAATGGCCAGACAGAGGCTCAACAGGACACAGGCTGCCTTCTGAGCCCCTTGGCCTCGGGGCTGGGGGATGGAGGGATGGAGATGGGGCCTCTGCATCTGTGGGTACAAAGAGACTCACTGATTTGGCTAGCGGCTCCCAACTTTCTTCCCCTCTTTGAAAAAAGCCCCACCTTGGAGAAAAGGAACAGACAGGAATGAGATCTCATCTCTGTCCTCAACTGCCCATCCTTTCAGAGGGCCCCCTTATGTTCTCTTCTCCATAGATTACAGAAGAGGAATATACCTGAAGATACATAGTTAGATATACATAGATGTGTTACTGACCCTCTCCTCTCTAATCCCTTAGTTAGCCAGGTAAATAATCTACCCTTTACCCTTCCACTAGCATCCCTGCTCAGCCTCACCCACATTCCTTCCCTCTCCAGGAAGCAGAGCCTTGAAAACTGCATAAGTTGTTCATGTTTCAGTAGGGGAATGAGTCTAGTTTCACAGATAGCTACAGCCTGAGGATCAGGGTCTAGGGGGCATGGGATTGTAGGGAGGGGTCCATGTCCACTCACCTTCTTGTCTTTGTGGCCCAAAGGCTTCTGGAATTCCTAGGCTGCTTCCTCTGCCCTACCACTCTGCTCAGAAATCTGGCAAAGAAATCTCATACACTTATTCACGGGGTAAGGATTTAGTCATAATTATAGAGAGTCTTCCTGGAAAAGAACAGAAAATAAACTTGTTGGGACTTCCAGTGACAAGATGGTAGAGTAAGGAAGGAATCTTCTGAAGCCCCCCAAATTCCCCTCCAAACAATTAGAAAATCACCTTAGAATTGATCTAGGAGCAGGAAAGCAGCTTACCGGGCACAGGAGGAAAGGTCTGTCACAGCAGGGGGCCTGCAGCAAGGCTCCAAGCCAGGAGCAATCTACCAGTGAGGCTCCACCTTCCTGCAAATGCAGCCCCATAGGCAAGTGAGCAGTCTGTGTAATGCAATAACATCCAATCCCAGAGACCCTACCCTTAGCAGAAACCACCAGCAAGGGTTTGACCCTATTGCTGACCAGTAGTAATGCCCCACTCTGGGGCTGACCAACAGTGAGACCCCCCAACCCTTCCCACCTACCAGTAGAAAGATCTTATTTCCATAGCAACCAAGCAACAGGGCCCCATCCCTGGGGCAGACTAGCAACAAGATCCTTCCTCCAGAACCAGCCACCAGAAAGACTTTAGTACCATAACAACTCAGCAGCACAGCCCCACCCCTGGAGCAAGCTAGCAGCTAAACCCCATATCTGGGGAGGCCAATGGTAAAGCCCCACTTCCCAATAGAAGCCAAAAGGGAAGCCTACCCTCCAGAGAAAGCAAGCACCTAAGCCCCGAAACCCAGTGAAAGGCAGCAGTAAGACCCAGAGCCCCAGCACAAAAAGCCAGGGTCCAATTCTCTCACACCAAGTCACACACACACACACACACACACACAAAGACCAAAAAAAATGAGCAACAACAAAAAAGAGCTTGATTATAGAAAGTTACTAAGGTAATAGGGAAGATCAAGGCATAAACTTAGAAGGGGACAATAGTGTCACAAAACAGCTACGTGTGAAGCCTCAAAGAAAAATGTAATTTGGTCTCAGACCCACACAAAAAAATTCCTGAAATAGTTTTAAAATGATTTTAAAAAGCAAATTAGAGAGGCAGAAGAAAAATTGGGGAAAAGAAATGAAAGTAATGCAAGAGAATCATGGAAAAAAAGAATCAATAGCATGAGAAAAGATATACAAAAAGGAAATATATATACCAAGGAAAATAACTCCCTAAAAAACAGAATTGACCAAATGGGAAAGGAAGCACTAAAGCTCACTGAAGAAAATAATTCTTTAAAAATTAGGATTGATCAAATGGAAACTAATGACTCTATAAGACATCAAAATACAACAAAAACAAAATCAAAAAACTAAAAAAAATGGAAGAAAACATGGAATTTCTCATTGGAAGAAACAAGTGACCTAGAAAATAGGTCTAGGAGAGATGATATAAGAATTATTGGACTACATGAAAACCATGATTAAACAAACAAACAAACCTGGACAACATCTTCCAAGAAATTATCAAAGAAAATTTCTTGATATATTAGAAGCAGAAGGCAAAACAGAAATTGAAAGAATCAACTGATCATTGTTTGCAAAGGATCCCAAAAGAAAATACAAGACTTAATGGAAACAAAAAAAGATAAAAAAAGAAACAAGAAAGAGAAAACATAAGAAATTGAATGAGGGGAGTTGTTAGGTGGCACAGTGAATAGAACACCAGCCCTGGAGTCAGGAGGACCTAGGTTCAAATCCAGCCTCAGACACTTAACACTTAGTAGCCATGTGACCTTGAGCAAGTCACTTAACCCCTGCCTTCTCCCCTACAAAAAAAAAAAGAAATTCAATGAGGTTAAACTGTTTATATTTCTTTTTAGCAAAATAATATTTGTAACTCTTAACAACTTTATTACTATAAGAGCCATTAGAAGGAGTATATGTAGACAGAGTGTGTGGATATAAGGTGATTTTGATGGGATGATACCCCAAAAACAAAATAAAGGGGTGAGAAAGAAAATTTCACTGGAAGAAGAAGGAGGGGGGAGATTGAATGGAGGTAAATTATCTCACATAAAAGAGGCATGAAAGAGCTACTAAAATAGAGGAAAAAATGAGGAGGGAGTGGCAGGCAAAGCTTAAACCCTACTTTCATCAAAACTAGCTCAAACAGGGAATATTATGCAAACTCAGTTGGATATAGAAATCTATCTTACTCTATAAGGAAGTAAAAAGGAATGGGATAATATAAGGGGGGGGACTGATAAAAGGGAGGGTAGAGTGGGGAAGGTGATGATCAGAAGCAAAACACTTGTGAGGAAGGGTGGGGGGAAGAGAGAGAGGGATATAAATAAGCAAAAAATACCATGGAAGGAAATACACAGTTAATTATCATAACTATAAATGTGAATGAGATGAACTCACCCATAAAATGGAAGCAGATAGCAGAATGGAAGCAGAAGATAGCAGAATCTTACAATATGTTCTTTATAAGAAATACATTTGAAGCAGAGAGATACACACAGGGTAAAAGTAGGGGGCTGAAGCAGAACTTATTGTGCTTCATCTGAAGCAAAGAAAGCAGAGCTAGCATTCATGATCTCAGACAAAGCAAAAGCAAAAATAGATTTAATTAAAAGAGATAAAGAAGAGAACTATGCCTTGCTAAAAGGTACCACAGGCAATGAAGTCATATCAATACTAAACATATAAATGGTATAGCATTTAAATTTTTGAAAGAAAAGTTGAATGAGTTATAGGAGGAAATACATAATAAAACTGTACCGATGGGGAACCTCAACTTTCTCCTCTCAGAACTAGATAAATCTAACCAAAAAATAAGCAAGAACAAGCACATATCTGAGTATATGTATAAATGAATCCATAGAGGGCATAAGATCAATTGAATAGGAAGGGATAATATTCCAAATGGTGAAATTGTGAGGAGAGAGAGGATTAGATTGAGAGGAGACAGGGAGAGTCAAAATGGGGTTGAGCATGGAAAAGGCAAGAGAGAATTGTTACAATAGAGGGGGAAAAGAGGAAGGCAAAAGGTAAAGAGTCAAACTTACTCTCACGGAATTTGGCTTAGGGAAGGAATGACATAAACTCTAAACTGGGCATCTTACCACACAGAAGAGTAGGGGGATGGGG
>CM053581.1:321341551-321363076 GCA_028627135.1 Pseudochirops cupreus | reverse complement strand
TTTCACTTCTCTCATTTGGTTTTCAAAATCCTTCTTAAGCTGATCTCTAGCTTTTAGGCAATCTTCATGTTTCTTGGAAGCTTTTGGTGTGGGAGTTCTGACTGTGTTGTCTTCCTCCCGTTCCCTGCTTTGAGCCTTCTTTTCCCCAAAGAAGGAATCTAGGGTTTGGTTGTTCTTCTTACTTTGCTTCTTATGCTTATTCATGGCTGGCCAGTCCATGATTTTTTTTAGCTCTGTGGAACTCTGCTTCAAGAGGGGAAAGCTCTGTCCCAAATCGCTGGGGTTTTCCCAGCTGCCAGAGTTTTAGGAAGCTGCTGGGGCCCTCCTCCACTCTGGCTCACTAAAAAGACACCCAGGACCCCCACCCAAGACCATGATCTGGATCCAGGCTGCTCAATGTGAGAGCTCTTGGCCTCTGAACGATCACTTGGCCCCCCTGCAGTCTGCAGGCTGGGAGCTCCAAAGTGGCAATATGGAGGCGGGTGCAGGACCTCCGCTTCTGCTGCTTCCTTGCCCTGGAGGCGGTTTGGCCAGACCCACTTTTCTCCCCCGATTTTTAGCAGGGTTCCACTAACCTTTTAGTCCTTTTTTTTTCTTTATGGCTTGATAATTCTGGAAACTGCCGCAGCTGCCACAGATTCACTCTTCTGTTGCTCCAGCTGCAGCTCAGCTCGTCTGGCTGCCCCCAGGGCCAAGGCGCTGTTTCAGGCTGAGCTGGTTTCGGCTTCCAGCCCTGAGATGGTGCCTCCTAGTCAAGCTGCATTTAGCGGAAAGTATATTTGTGTATGTTTTAGAGTTCTAGAATTTGTTTAGAGTCATATTTTATGGGTATTTTGAAGTGGCTATGTGGGAGCTGCAACACTTTGCTGCTCCTACGCTGCCATCTAATAAATTTGACAATCTAAATGAAACAGATGAATATCTACAAAAATATAAATTATCCACATAAAAAAGAAATAAATACTTAACCCAACATTAGAAAAAGAAATTGAACAAGCCATCAATGAACTTCCTAAGAAAAAATCCCCAGGACCAGATAGATTCATGAGCAAATTCTACCAAATATTTAAAGAACAATTAATCCCAATACTATTAAACTATTTGGAAAAATAGGTGGGGATGGAGTACTACCAAATTCCTTTTATGACACAAATATGATGCTGATTCCCAAACCAGGAAGAGCCAAAATATAAAGGAAAAATTATAGACCAATTTCCCTAATGAATATTGATGCAAAAATTTTAAATAAAACACTAGCAAAGAGATTACAGCAATATATCACAAGGATCATATTCTATGACCAGGTGGAATTTATACCAGAAACGCAGGACTGTTTCAATATTAGGAAAACTATCATCAGAATTGACCATATCAATAAAAAAACCAAAAAAGCTTTTGAAAAAATACAGCACTGTAATGGTAATTAATTTAAATTTGAAGACCCCTTTTTGTTATATCAAGTAAGCAGATATTCAGCCCTTAGTAACTAATCAAACTTTTGTGGCTAAGAGGCAGAAGGTGTGAACTCTGTCTCCTGTTGCTGACATAACAGGAAGGGTTTGGCTGAAACAGGAAGCCAATGCTTTGTGTGTATATAAGAAGGGTCCCAGAGAGAGACAGGCAGAATTAGAATTTTCCTCCTGGAGGGCTCCTGGTGGAAGAAACAGAATTTTCCCAACATCTGGAAGCTGGGTTGTTACTTGCTGGACTAAGAACTGAGTTGGAGTTTTCTTGAGACCAGAATCTGGTGAAGGCTAAAGTTGCTGTGGAGAAGGCCAACTAGAAGGCTAAGATTTCTTGTGGAGAAGGCCACCTAGAAGGCTGAGATTTCTTCTGGGTTCTAGGGCCAGCCAAACTGCTGGAGGACTGAAGAAGCATGACAGGGATAAGACTTTGTTTGTTTGTAGCTTGGTTGATCCTTCAGTTCTCAGTAACAGACGTTGTTAAGGTTTTGAGATGTGCTGGACCCTGTGAACTTCAGTGTGTAGCAAGAACTGCCCGGAGGACTGGACAAGGACCTGGGAGCTGTCTGCCTCTGAATCCAGGTGACTGTTTGGTGGATTCAGGTAGGAGCTGGGACCATAGAAGGGGATCCAGGGAATCTGAGAGACCACCCCCAGTCAAGATGAAGAAAAGGCCTCTCCTTGGATGTTGAATGCAGTGATGAAATTTAAGTGTAGTAGACACTGAGGGGTAGAGGATTTGTGTAATTTTCTAATGATTGTATTCAGTGAGTAATGATACTTAGTGTCTGATTGCTAGATAAGTGACTGATTACAATTGCCCCACGAGTGGAACATTGACTATTGTATTGTGAGATGACTGAATGACTGAATGAGGAGGCAAACCTCCTTAGGGATATCAGATGATTATTCTTTTGTTCTTTGTTCTTAATACTGTGACCACTTTGGTGAAAACTATGTGGTCATTCTAACGTTAAACTGTTGTGAACTCTATATTGTGATTTTCTGTGATAAGATGTAATGTTGTGATTATTATATTGTGATTGGTTGTGAATGTTTGCCTTGATTTGTTATGGAATAAATGGAGTGTTCACTATACTGTGTAATCAGAACTTTACAGTAGCATTCTTTTGGAAAGCTGCTTGTGCATGGTGTTACAAGCACCCATTCCTATTAAAAACACTAGAGAACACAGGAATAAATGGAGCTTACCTCAAAATGATAAGTAAGTAATATTTATCTAAAACCATCAGCAAGTATTATCTATAATGGAAATAAGCTAGAAGTCTTCCCAGTACAATCAAAGGTAAAGCAATGATGCCCATTCTATCATACTAGAATATCATATTAGATATCATACTAGAAATATTAGCTATAGCAATAAGAGAAGAAAAAGAAATTAAAGGAATTAGAATGGGCAATGAGGAAACAAAATTATCACTCCTTGCAGATGATATAACACTACACTTAGAAAATCCCAGAGAAACTGAAAAACTCCTTGAAATTATTAACAACTTTAGTAAAGTTGCAGGATACAAAATAAGCCCACATAAATCATCAGTACTTCTATATATTATATTAACAACTAAGTCTAGCAATGAGAAATAGAAAAAGAAATGCCAATTAAAATAGTTGCAGACAATATAAAATACTTTGGAGTCTACCTGTCAAAACAAACCTAGGAACTATATAAACACAACTAAAAAACACTTTTCACACAAATAAAATCAGATCTAAACAATTGGAAAAATGTTAATTGTGCATGGGTAGGCTGAGCTAACATAATAAAAATTACAATTTTACCTAAATTAATCTGTTTATTCAGTGCCAAACCAATCAAACTATCAAAAATTATTTTAGGGGCGGCTAGGTGGTGCAATGAATAGAGCACCAGCCCTGGAGTCAGGAGGTCCTGAGTTCAAATCCAACCTCAGACACTTAACACAAAAAAACTGGCCATGTGACCCTGGGCAAATTGCTTAACCCCAATTGCCCTACCTTCTCTCCTCCAAAAAAAAAATTTTATAGAGATAGAAAAATAATAAAATCCACCTGGAAGAACAAGAGCTCAAGGATATCAAGGGAATTCATGAAAAAAAAATGTGAAAAAAGGTAGTCTAGCCATACCAAATCTTAAACTATACTATAAAGTGGTAATTATCAAAACAATCCTGTACTGGCTAAGAAAAAGACTGGTGGATCAATGGAATAAATTAGGTACAAATTACATTATGGTAAATGACCATAGTAATCTAGTATATGATAAACCCAAAGATCCAAGCTTTTGTAACAAAAAGTCATTATTTGACAAAAACTGCTAGGAAAACAAGGTATAAATCAAGTAAGTATAGACCAACATCTCACACCATATACCAAGATAATGTCAAAATGGGTACACGATTTACACACAAAGTGTGATGATAAAATAAGAAAATTAAGAGAGCATGGAATAATTTACCTGTCAGATTTATGGATAAGGGAAGAATTTAGGACCAAAGAAACAGAAAGCATTGCAAAATATAAAACAGATAATTTTGGTTATATATAAAATTAAAAAGCTTTTGCACAAACAAAGCCAAAGCAACCAAAATTGTAAGGAAAGCAGAAAAAGGGGGGAGGGGATCTTTTGCAACAAATATCTCTGATAGAGTCCTCATTTCTCAAATATGTAGAGAACTGAGTCAAATTATAAAAATACAAATTATTCCCTAATTGATAAATGGTCAAAGGATATGAACAAGCAGTTTTCAAAGAAAGCAAAGCTATCTATAATCATATGAAAGAAATGCAAATTAAAACAACTCTGAGGTATCACCTCACACCTGTCAGATTGGCTAACATGACAAAAAAGGAAAATAATAAATGTTGAAGGGGATATGGGATAACTGGGGCACTTAAGTGCTGTTGGTGGAGGTGTGAACTGATTCACCCACTCCAGAGAGCAATTTGGAACTATGCCCGAAGGGCTATAAAACTCTGGTCCAACAATACCACTGCTAGGCCTGTATCCCAAAGAGACTTTTTTTTAAATGGAGGGGGGACTTATTTGTACAAAAATAATCATAACAGCTCTTTTTGTGGTGGCTAAGAATTAGAAATCGAAGCAATATCCATCAATTGGGGAATGGCTAAATAAAATGTGGTATAATGGAATATTATTGTGCTATAAGAAATGACAAGCAGGCTGATTTCAGAAAAACCTGGAAAGACTCATATAAACTGATGCATAGTAAAGTAAAAAGCACCAGGAGAACATTGTACAGTCACAGTAATATTGTTTGATGAAGAATTGTAAATGACTTAGCTATTATTAACAATACAATGATCTAAGACAATCCCATAGGATTAATGATGAAGGATACTGACTCCAGACAAAGAACTGATATTATTTGAATATAACAGACTGAAATATGTTATTTTTCCCTTTATTTTTTTTCATTTTTTTCTTTTATTCTAGTCTTCTTGTACAAAACAACTAGCATCAAAATGTTTTACATAACTGCACATGTATAACCTATATCTTATTGTTTACTATCTCAGGGATGGAAGGACAGAATTTACAACTCAAAACTTTTAAAAAAAGTTAGAAATTTTTTTAAATCCTGGGGGGGTGGTAAAGAAAATAAACCTGTTAACTGCCCCCTCCCCCTACCAGATTGGTATAACTAGTATTTCAAGCATTTTTTTTAGACATGGGGTCATTAGCCCCACCTAGGGCTTCTGTCTCCCTTAAGAAGGAGGGAGCCTCAGCAGGATTTTGCCAACATCAGTCTTGATTCTCCTGAACTGAAACTATCCTTGCCCCCTCTCTGAATTTTCCTACAGCATATCAGATCTCCCTAGGTTAAATCTGTTGGCGTTTGCTCAGTTTTGATTCTCCTTGATTTCTCTGTAGCTCTTGGTACAGCTGAGCATCCCATCCTACACACTCTCTTGGGAGGGAACAAACATTTGTTATGTGCCAAGTACTATGTCAAATACTTTACAAATATTATCTCATTTGATCTTCACAACAACCTTGGGAGATAGGGTCTATTATTAGCACCATTTTACAGCTGAGGAAACTGAGAAAGTCAGAGGTTAAGTGACTTACCCAGGATCACTCAGCTAGGAAGTGTCTGAGGTTACATTTGAATCTAGGTCTTCCTGACTTTGGGACCAATACTCTATCCATTGTACCACCTAGCTGCCTCTTGGCTTCCTCAGCATTGCATTTTCTTGCTTTATCTTTCTACCTTGTCCCTAAATCTGAGTTTGTCCTCCACAGCTTTGCTGGGACTTCCCTCTTGTTTCTCTACCCCACTCTCTTGAACTTGGTGATCTCACTGGTTCCCCTGTGTTCAATTATTGCCCTAATGCAGATGACCCCCAAAATCCAGATTTTTCAGCCTTATTCTCTCCCATGAATTCCATTCCCACACTAACTACACCTGGTCATCTTCTGGATGTCTCATCAGCTTGTAGAAGGCAACATTTGCAGAACAGAACCCCTTATTCCTTCTAAACCTGCCATTTCTCCAGACTTAGATTTTTCTTGAGAGCACCTCCATGCCCTCACCAAGTTTGTACCCTCAGCATCATCCTCGCTTTTTATTTCTCTTTCAATCTCCAAACTGAATTAAGTTCCAAGTCATGTCAACTCTACTTCCATAACATAATAATAGTTGCTATTATTGTAACAATACATATTAATCTATCACTTTAAATTTGACAAAGGACTTTACATATATTATCTCATTTGATTCACAATCTTTAAGACATCTCTTCCCTCACCTCCATTCATACAACTGCCACCCTGGTTTGGGACCTCATCACCTCTAGCCCAGACTATTGAGACAGCTTCCTAATTAGTCTTACCCCTTCCAATCTCTAAGCAATTCATCCTCCACACAGCAGCCAAAACAACCTTCCTAAAACACAAATCTGACCATATCATTCCCCTGCTCAAAATTCTTTAGTGACTCTTTGAGATTAAATACAAAATATTCCGTATGGTACCAAGGGCCCTCCATAGTCTTTCTCCAACCTACCTTTCCAGCAGTACTTCATGTTATTCCTTTTCACACACTAAACAAACTGTCTTAAATAGGAGGCAAAAAGGGAACTGAAAATAGAAGCGTTAATCCCCCGTCCATGGGTAGTTCAGCCCACAACTCTAGCACAGCACAGCAGGAATCTAGTTCTAAGATCATTAGTACTGAGACTGCAGATTTCCAAGTCAACCTACTAGTTTCATTAGGCTCATCAGTGACCTTAGGTCTTTTAGTTCAAATCATTTATATTACATCTAGGAGGAGAGAGTGGTCAACAGTATTGAATGCTACAAAGAGGTCAAGAAGGATGAGGGCTGAGAAAAGTCCATCAAAATGGGCAATTGAGAAACCTCTCGTCCCTTAGAATGAGCAATTTCAATTGAGTAATCAGGGCAGAAGCCACACTACAAAAGGACTCAGAAATGAGAGGAAAGGAAGTGAAAGTACCAAGTGCAAATAGTTGGGGATTGCTCTGAATTTGGCTGAAAGAAGGAGGAGAGAGACAGGATGATAGCTTGGGGGGATGGTAAGATCTAGTAAAGGTTTTTTTGAGGTTGGGGAATACTTAGACTTAGATTCAGGTGAGGAAACTGAGGTCTGTAAACATTAAGTAACTTTCTCAAAGCCGCATAGAAAAATCCATCACTTTTTAAACTATTCCCTAAACTCAACATCCCATCTCTGGCCTCCATGCATTCCCATAATCTGTCTCCTGTGTCTGGAATGAATTTTCTCATTAATCCCACTGCTCAAAATTTTTATCTTCACACTTAGCTCAACTGCCACAACCTTTGGAAAACCTTTCCTATTCCTTCCAATCATTAGCACTGCCTCCCTCCTCCAATTATCTCATGTTCACTTCTTTATGTCCATGAGATATTCTCCTCCCTAATATATAAGCTCCTTGACAACAGGGGCTACTGAGCAGAGCTGGAGGAAGAGAGGTAATGAGCATGTGGATATGACCCACGACCAACATATGTCATCGATCTCACCTGGGCCCTCACTGCAACAAGACAAGCCCTTACTCCTTGCTAACTGATTCTCTATCCCCACAGCAGCTATTCCAAACCTCTTCTCTCCTCCAGTCTCCCACACCATTCTCTCCCTCCTCCCAAACCAAAGAATTGTATCTCATACTTTACTAGATGCCAGTTTTCTGAGCACCCTCTTCTCCGCATTCCTGCATCACCACCCATGGACATCATCCTCCATTTTCCTTACTCTAATCTGTGATGAAGAAGTAACCCTTCTCTTCCATAAAGGCCAGTCCCTTCTACATGTATCCTGGTCCATTCCTTCGTTTCTTCCCCAGCTGACTGCCCTTACAATCATCCCTTATCACTAATCATCAATCTCTACATGTGCTCATGGAATCATATGGGTTCAGGGTAGCCTTGAGGTCATGTGTGACCCTCTAGGCCCTCAAGTGCAGCCCAGTGGATGAATCCAAACTTCACAGAACAAATCCCCTTAATAAAAGGATTTCTTCTGTAAAACCTGGACTCAGTCAAAAAGCTGCACCCAAGGACCTTAAAGACCATATGTGGCCTCAAGGTCACAAGTTCCCCATTCCTGGACTAGGCTTTCCCAGAATTAAGCTTAAGGACAATCTGCAACCAAAACTATTTCAAAGGACCTTTGCCCAACTTCTAGGCTTTTCTACTTTATTAATTTTTAAACCTTCACTGATCTATCTTATCCCTGGCTGTAAGTGCCAAACCCCTCATGGTCCCCCTGCTCCTTGAGCTTGCTTGGGTCACTGAGTTCTGAGATTTGCCACACCCAAATTCAGTCCAGTACCATGGATGCTCATAAATGTTCTTATATTACCTTCATCATGCCCATGCCACCCACTTTGATCCAAAAAGGGGAAAACCTATGCCTCTCACCTCCCCTCACCCATTAAAAAAAAACCCAAAATTTCTCTTATAACACATATGCAGAATTAAGCAAAACAAAATTCCCATAACAGGCCTAAAACTTGTAAAGACAATCTGCAACCTTTAAAAAAAGGATTAAAATGTCAGTAATTATTACTATTACTCATAGGTAAAATGATGTGCTTTTGTGTGTTTCAGAGTGAATGTGTGTGTGTGTGTGTGTGTGTGTGTGTGTGTGTGTGTGTGTGTGTGTGTGTGTGTGTGTGTACCTAAGGGTGGAGTTGGTTATGAGATACTCTCAGGTCCTGTCCATAAGAGAGGCTTAATGTCCAGGTTACAGTCCCATTGTTCTCTGCCCAGTTCTGACCACACTGGAGTATTGTGTTCTACTTAGAATGTAGGACACTCAAAGCAAGAGAGAAGATAGAAGAGGTTGACCAGGGTGATCAAAGGTCTGACTTGAGGCTCAAATTAAGGAATTGGGGATGATGAGCTTGGAGATGAGACAATTGTTTTCCAATATTTTAAGGGACAATCTGTCCCTTAAAACAGAATTGTTCTGCTTGTCTCCAGGGGACTAATAGGTAGTATACAGTATTAGCAGTAAGGCAGATTAAGGCTCAATATAAAGACAACATTTTTGACAACTAATGTCATCCCAAATTGGAATCAGCTGCCTTGAGAACTGTGCCTTCTTTCTAATTGTAGGTATTCAAGTAAAAGCTAGATAACCCACTTGTCAGGTATGCTGGAGAGGAGATACTTATTTAGGTACAGATTGGACCAGATGATTCCTGAGATTCCAGCTCTGAGATTCTGTAACTTCTTTGGACAGACTCTATCCTCAGGGAAATTTTAACGCAGTGGTTCCCAAAACATGCTCTGTAGATTCCTGGAGATCCCTGAGACCCTTTTAGGGGTTCCTCAAGGTCAAAACTCTCTTACAATAATACTAAGATATGATTTGCCTATAAAAATATTCCTTCCTTTTCTAACTACATATTTGTGTGAGGTCAGATTTTTTTTTCATGTATTTCAATAAAAACAACATAGTGCAAAAGACTGAACATAGATATAAGAATCTAGCTGTTAAAAAGATTTGCAAAAATATATAAAACAATGTCACTCCTCTCACCAAATTTTTCATTTTGGAAAACATTGGTACTTCATAAGAAATGTGTCATTTATATAAACATCTAATGGGGTGGTTATTTTTAAAAGAATTATTAAATATTTTAAAGTTTAATCCATTTTCATTTCTAATACAGTAAACCTTGATAGCTATACGCCTCACGAACAATAAGTCTTTGGGGTCATCAGTAATTTTTATGAGCATAAAAGTGTCCTGAAACCAAATTTCTAGAACTGCTGTTTCAAAGTCTAATTTGCCTTGAGTGGGCTTAGTGGTGCTCAAAGAGCATCTGCTTTGGCAACTCTGTGCAAAGCCAAGAAGTTAGAATGAGATTTGCACTTGGCGACATCTAGTGGCTATTGGGCTAACTGAAGGCAGTATTCCATTTAATGACTAAATGTTCTACTGTGTAAAAGATACAAAAATGAAGAATTTCAAGAAGCTTACAATCTAATAGGGTCCTAAGACATATGCACATAAGAACAATGCAAGGTAGAGTGTGATAAGGGCAAATAAAGGGTCTTGGCAAAATTCAGTAAGAAATATGGAGGAGTCACTTTCAGCTGGGGGCATCAGGTAAGGCTTGAAAGAAAAGGTGCAGCCTGAATTTTGGCTGGAAGGAAGAGATGAATTTCATCTGGCGGAGGCAATAGAAGTCAGAGAAGACCAGCTGAGACTGGGGAAGCAGCTGTTTCCTGAATCACCATCCCCCTATCTCTGCTCCCTCCCCACAATACACACACATCAGTATTTCTTCCAGCAGAGTCAGCTTGCCTTTACAATTTTTCTTTTCCTTGGACAGCTGTGGGAATCTAGCCCAGGAAGCACACTTTCCTCCCTATAATAATCCTAGTCTCAAATCCCTTCCATCTCTCCTGGATACTGAAGCCTGTCCCCATGGCAACAGGCATAGTTCTCTCCCAGCCCTCCCACAGGGGCCAGGCTTAAGCAGGATAGTAAAATAACACCTTCCCTTTCCATTGCTTTCCTCTACCCAGAATGGAGGACAACACAAACACATTTATTAATAAGTGACCTATACAAAAGAACTATTCCAGTTCTACTATTAACCAACAGTGCGCCCTTGGACAAGTCACCACATTTCTGGGCCTTATTCCTCACCCGTGAAATGAAGTGAGTAAACTAGGTGATCTAAAGTCCCTTTCAGATTTGAAGCTCAGGGTTTATAAAATTAAGCAGGATTCAGACAACAAGGGCAAAAACTGAACCTTCAAGGGGTAATCAGTATGCTTGCCATCTTGGGGTGGGGGATAGGGGAGAGATGGGGAGAAAATTTGGAACTCAAAATCTTGTGGAAATGAATGTCAAAAACTAAAATAAATTTTAAAAAATTTTTAAAACTGAACCTTCAATTTGACAAACATTTACTTAATGGGTGATGTGAAGGATGAACTTGAAACATGGTCCCCCACGTGGTCTGTAATTTCAAAAACCTCACAGTCTAGGAGAGACAGGCTTGCACACAAATAACTGTAATACAAAGCAGAGTGAGAAAATGCTTAATGTGACTAAAGGCTGTGAAAAATCACAGGAAGAAAGGGTAAAATCGTTCCCTTGTACTGCTGAACTTTACCATTTACAAAGCATATTTACATAGATTAACTCATTTGATGTGTAAAACAGCCTGTAAATTATGCAGGGCAAGGATTTCCCTTTCATGATGAGGAAAACTGAAAAATCCAGAGAAGAGAAGGGTCTTCCCCAGGGTATCAAGGTCACAACCTCTGTAGTCAGTGTCCTGGGATCTCTGATGCAAGCACACCTGACAGAATAGGCAAGGACTCTGAGAAGGGGAAACCTCAGGAACCTGGAGATCTGGGACTGGAAGTGAGCTTAGAGGTCATGGGGCTCAAACCCTCTCACTTTACAGGTAAGCAAAGTGAGGGCCAGGCAAATGAAATTACTTGCTGGGAATGGAACCTAGGTCCTTTGATTCCAAATTCAGTACTCTCCCATAAGGAAACTGCTCACTTCAATTCCATCGCATTGGTAGTGTGGTGTGGTTCAAAGAGAACTATACTTCTGGTCAGGAAAGCTGGGTTTGAATCTAGGCCCTGACACTTAATAGTTATATAACTTGGTAAGTCTTTGAACCTCAGTCTCTCATCAATAAAATGGGGATAATATTTATCTCACAGGGCATTTGTGAAGAAAACAAATAAAGTAGAATGTAAATATTCTAAATTGTATTTAGAATATTTATAATCTAAATAAAGGAGAATATAAACCCCCCCAACAGGACGTAAGCCCCAGAGGGCAGGGATTATTATGTTATTTTCTTTGTTTTCCTCCTGCCTGGAAGAGGGTAGGTGTTTAATAAATGCTAACTTTGAATCAAGAATTGTAAAAAAAATGTGAGCTATTATTATTAAGGATGTAGTTGTTACTGATCTTATAACAGAGCATTTTCACCAGTCCTTTGGTGTATTCTGTGCCCAAGGGCTCAGATTTACAGCCCTAGCCCAGCACATAAAACTTTCCCAGAGACAGGGATACCATCCAGGACGAGTCACCCAATTAACCACACTCCCCAGACTTGCACTATTCTGCCACAAAGAAGTTTCATGCATCTTTCTTGTTCTCCCTCCTCTTAACACAATCAGCCCTCCAGCTACAGTATGCAGGACAGTTTAAGAATACCAATCCAGAGGCCTTGACTTTTTCCTTCCATGTGCTCCCTGGGGAAGGATGGGAGGTTGGAGAGAGAAACCGATGCCCTTGTTGGGGTTGTTGGTGGCATTTTCAGCCTCCCTGTTACCACATCCTGTCTCCCAAATTGGTAACATAAGGTAACACAAGTGTCAGAGTCAGGAACCATATCTAGATCTTGTCTTAAAGTCAGGTCCTATTTCCACTCCCACCTTGAACAAAGAAACTACTTAATAAATATTGATTGAATGATAGGTGGTTTTAAGTGGATCATCTTGCTAAACTCCTCAAAAAAGAAACTTGGCCCAGAAACTTTCTGGGAGGGGCAGGGTATGGGGCTGCCTCTGACATCTGGGATAAGTGTCAAGCCTTCTGTTCCTTTTGGAAGATTTTGGTCCTGAAGCCTGGAATGAGTCATTTGTCTGGATCTAGATTTCTCTATGCTGCCCAGAAAATTCAGGACACTATTTCTGTGCCCTTCTCAGGGCAGCTGAAACACAATGGCTAAGGCTGTGGCAGGGGTGCCACATCACAATGCCCTAACAGCTCAATGATGATGGTTCAAAAAATGAAGCAGGAACCAGGGGATCCTTATCCTGAGTGGGAGAAGTTATGCCATAGAGACAACCTGGAGTACTTTCTGGGAATTCTCACATTTAAATCAAATGACATGCCTAGATGGAAATCCTCCCAGTCCAAGTAGCACTACGCTTGCACCTCTGTTTCTGGTGCTGGGGTAGTGGTTGGGGAATCAGGTCAAGGAAGGAAAGGGAGAATTTTCCTACCTTCTAATAAGGTCATTCTCATCCCCTCTCCCCAGGGAGAGGTGCAAGTTCTTAAAGCCCTTAAGGGATACCCGGGGGGGAAAAGCCCTGCTTGCTTCCAGCCTTTTGGACCATGCCTGTGGCACAGACTAGAGCACTTTTATCTCTACAGAGGCAGCTGGGCTGCTCAGACAAAACCAGCCTGCCTGGCTTCAGGTCCTTCCTCTACCGCTCCACCATCCCTAACCCTCACTGTGACCACTCCCAGCATCCCCCTCGATGGTGACCTCATCCCAGCTCAGAGTGCGGATGGCAGGTGCCTGCACTAGATGGAGCCACACAAAGCTCAGCTGCTCTGAGAGCCTGAGCCTAGTCACAGTGCGCAGGCGCTAGGGCAGGCTGGGAATGAACATCCTGCCTGACAGGTCAATCCCCCTTCCTCGTTTCCTTCAATGGGCCTGTTATGCACAATGAGGCTGCACAATAAGTGCATTTCTTATCCTAGGATTAGCTGTGCCAGAGACATCTCTTTCGCCTTAAATATCAATGCTGACAGTTGTATCTGGCATTTGTATCTGTTGTTTGACTTTTTTTCCAAAGTACTAGGTGGCATAGTGGATAGAGTGCCAAGCCTACAGTCAGGAACATTATCTTCTTGAGTTCTAATCTGGTCCCAGACACTTACTAGCTATGTGAGTCTGCGCAAGTCACTTAACCCTGTTTGCCTCAGTTTCCTCATCTGTAAAATGAGCTGGAGAAGGAAATGGCAAACCATTCCAGTATCTTTGCCAAGAAAACTCCAAATAAGTCACAAAGAGTTGGACATGACTGAAAATGACCGAACAACAAACTTTCAGAATCTATTCCCTCGTCTTACTCACATGCCAGGGCAGGGGCTATTTTTCCCAAGTGATGAAGGAGGAAATTGAAGCTCAAGAGGGGAAGTCTTCTGAAGTCATCCAACTTCATAATGGCTAGTTGGTCTACATAGCAATCTTC
The DNA here is from genome assembly GCA_028627135.1 of Pseudochirops cupreus. Classification (NCBI taxonomy): domain Eukaryota; kingdom Metazoa; phylum Chordata; class Mammalia; order Diprotodontia; family Pseudocheiridae; genus Pseudochirops; species Pseudochirops cupreus. The sequence goes on along the minus strand of CM053581.1, from coordinate 321,349,132 downwards.
CAGTCCAGAATGTCAGGAAGGTGACTAAGGTCATGATTGGACAGTTGTTGAATACAGGATAATCCAAGTTACTGAACCAGTACAGAAAAGCAAAGGGTAGCATTTACATAGTCATGATAAAAATGCAAGAGCTACAGATTTCCCAGTGCTGAATTTTCAAGTGTCAAAAGGAAAGGAATATGTTTCTTCCTCTCCTGAGACTTCCAGGATAGTGCCAATTGAAAAGTGAATACTGTGTTATTATAATGGTCAAATTTGTCCTTAAGAGGAGATGAGAAAACACATACACCTCTCATCTTTGCAGAGCTGGGGAACTAAGGACATAAAATATTGCATTTGCTGTCAAGCGTGGTTATATGTTGGTTTCACTGAACTGTTTTGTTTTCTTCTCTTTTTAATCTTTGTTACAAGAAATTGGGTGGAGGGGCAGATTTGGAAACAAAGGTGACACCAAAATATTAATAAAAATAAGATAAAGAAGAGGAAAAATAAAGTGAGAGGATGACAGAGAAAAAAAAACATATGAGATGTGGATGAGTGAGGAGGTGATCAGTAGAGTTCCCTCAGGTATCATCATATGGGCTCATGTTGTCAGGCAGCAACCCTGCTGAGTTATTCCTCTCTAAAGATGTCAATGCTGACCCAACACCCACAGGGAATTCCTGATGAGGTGACTTTCTAGGAGTACAGAGTTGCACTGAGTTTTCTGGTTTCCCAGTAACCAAAGGCAGACTTAGGAGACACTGGGTTGAGGTCGAAGATGCTGGTTTCTAGTTGTTATGTATTTTGTGAGAAGTTCATTGACTTGTATGGGGATTTAACTATGGCTTTCCTTGTGTCGTGCTCTAAACATTTGGGCTAACTAGTTCAGACCAGAAAGAATTCTTTGCATCCTATTATAGAGAGAAGCGTCCTTGTTTATACCTAAACTCTCATATTCTGAGGTGTTTCCTGGACCTGTGAGGTTGATACCCTAGAGACTAAAAGCCCAGACTTGCTAGGAAGGCAGAAGTAAACAGCTCCTATCTCCAAATATCATAATCAGCCAGTAAACCCTATTAGGTACAAGGCCCTTTCAGCCAGTAGGTAGTGGTGGGCAGCCATGGTTGGGGTGGGATAGAAAATGTTTCTTGGCATTTACCCCCATTCAATTCCACAAATATTTGTTTATAGAACACTTACTATAGGCAAGGTCCTGTACTAGGTGCTGTGTCAGTCACAAAGAAGTAGACACTGTCCAACACATGGTCCCCACCTTTGACAATGTTACAAACTAGAAGGAAAGATAGCCATGTACCCAAACAACTGTAATAAAAAAGTGTAATAAAAACTGCCTCTGAGGTTCAGAGCACTATGAAAAGTCCTTGGAAGAAAGGCATATATCCCTTATTTATACTGTCCTTTATCATTTGCAAAGCATATTAACTCATGCGATCCTCACAATGCATGAATTAAACATTGTTGGGAATACAAAGATGAACAAGGTCCCTGGGGAGTTTGGTTTATTAGGGGATAGGATGGGAGATAGACTTATATACCATCTAAAGACAACAAGAGAAATTTCTACTTTGCCTATCTGAGGAACACATTAGCTTTTTTTTTTCTTTTTTGGGGGAAGGAAGGTAGGGCAACTGAGGTTAAGTGACTTGCCCAAGGTCACATGGCTAGTTTTGTGTTTATTGTCTGAGGCCAGATTTCAATTCAGGTCCTTCTGACTCCAGGACTCTATTCCTCCTGACTCTATTCACTGCACCACCTAGCCACCTTATACATTAGCTTTTGATAGTGCTATTTTCTCCTTAGCCTATGTCTTAATCAGTCTTCTGAGGGCCACAAATAGATTAACTGGACATAAAATTCCCTTATAAATCTCAGCCATCCTGCAAGAAACGGATAGGTACTCTTGGGGCTGGGATGGGCAAACCACCAGTGACAGACAGGCTCTCAGGTACTTGGGCACTGGAACTTAAAGAAACCACAAAAAGAACCATCCCCTAATGGACCAGTGATCAAAACATATTAACAAAACATTTTCCAAAGAGGAAATGCAAATTGTTATACGAAAAAATTTTCTAACTCATAAGATAAATAACAATGAAAGGAATGCTGAAGTTCTACTTCATACCCACTAGATTGGCCAAAATGACCAAAAAATGGTAAATGCTGGAGAGGATGAAGAAGGCAGGAACAGTGATACAGTGTTGTTGAAGACCAACTGAAGAACAGTTGGTCCAACTGTTCTGGAAAACAATTTGGAATTATACTAGAAAAGTCACTCAAATGTACATACCCTCTGATCCAGTGATACAATTACTAGACATATACTCTAAGGAGATCAGAGACATAAAAATATTTGCAGCAGTACTTTTTGCAAAGAACTGGAAGGAAACCACTACCCATCAATTGGGGAATGGTTGAGCAAAATGTGATATATGAAGTAATAAAATATTGTTGTGCCACAAGAAATGATGAAGAATTAATGAAAGAATTTGTGAAGAATTCGGAGAAACTTGGAAAGACTTATACGAACTAATGGAAAACAAAGTAAGTACATTGAAGAGAACATTGTAGATGATGACCACAATAATGTAAAGGAAACAATGAAAGACTTTAGAACAATGTAGGTGGTTTCAGAAGACTGGTAGTGAAATATGCCTCCCACTTCAAATGAGAGAAGTAGTGAACTATCTAAAAGTGAAGAATGAGACATTCATTTTCAGACATAGCCAATGTATTGATTGTTCAGTCCTATCAGTCATGTCTGACTCTTTGTGACCCCATTTGGGATTTTCTTAGCAAAGATACTAGAGTGGTTTGTCATCTCCATCTCCATCTCCAGTTCATTTTTACAGATGAGGAAACTGAGGCAAATAGGGTTAAGTGACTTCCCCAGGGTCACAAGGCTAGTAAGTGTCTGAGGCCAAATTTGAACTCAGGAAGATGAGTCTTCCTCCAGGTCCAGTACTCCATCAGCTATGCCACCTAGCTGCCCCCACTTTCCTTAATTTTGCCTCTTTGTTATTACCAAGGTGGGTACAGAAGAGGAGGAATTATTAGGAAGTGTCAGAAATGTCAAACATAAATAAGTAAACAAATGAATTTTGGAAATGTAGATTAAAAAAAAAAAAGAAGTACACAGCCTCTTGCTGAGGATGGATGGAAGATGAAAAGGAAACCAGGGCAGGCTTATTTGCTAGTATTTCATCTCTTAGCTACGATAGTTGAAAGAACAAAAGTACTTACAAACTCATAGAATTTATAAACAGCTCCTTAGTAATTAAAGTGAATGTGAATATGAAATGGTCACCAGATTTGAGTCTGGAGAGAAGAGAGTCAGATTTCAGCCCTGCTACTGAGAGGGTCTGGTGGAATTGTGTATAGACAGTCATATTCTAGGGTTCTAAGACGTTCAAAGTAGAACCATTAACGGCTGTGAGAAACAGTAACTGGGAAGGAGATACAGGAGATACCGTGGGGAAGTTGTAACAAAACAGGCTACAGGATAAGTGCCAAAGGAGATGATTACAGATTTTTCAAAAGAAGAAATACAAACTATCAGCAACCATATAAAAAATGTTCAAAATCACTAAGAGAAACACAAACACATCTGTTATTACTGTCACTGTTCATTCGTTTCTATCTTGTCCAACTCTTTGTGACGCCATTTCTTAGCAAAAATACTGGAGTGGTTTGCCATTTCCATCTCCAGCTTATTTTACAGATAAGGAAACTGAGGCAAACAGGTTCAGTGACTTGCCCAGGGTCACAAAGCTATTTAGTGTCAGAAGCCAGAATCAAACTCAGGAAAGTGAATGTTCCTGACTCCAGGTTTGACATTCTATTCACTGTGCCACCTACCTGTGCCAGCATAAAACTGATTAGATATCAAATTGGGAAAGATGGAAAAAGTCAAATTTGGAAGGGATATGTGCAGAAAGGTATACTAATTCACTAGCATTTGGAAAACATTTTGAAATTCGTTGAGAAAAATTACTAAACTACTCATGCCAATCAATCCAGTGATCTCATTCCTGGATTTATATATCCCAAGGAGGTAAATGGCAGAAATAAAACCTCAAAAAGTACTGAAATATTCATAACAATACGATTTTGTAATAGTGGAAAGCTGAAAACAAATTAGACTCCTAAGCCCGAGGAATAGCTAAAAAAAATTGTGGTACCAGACTATAATGGAAAATTATTGTTCTATGAAGAATGAAGGTGAAGAATAAAAAAATGGGAAGATTTGTATAAACTGATGCAAACTGAAGAAAGCAGAAATCAGAAAAGCAACATAAATAATGATCAAAACAATATAAATGAAGGTAACATGACAAGGCAACAGAGCTTCAGTCAACTACAAAAGACAATGCTAGTTCTAAATAACATAAAACACATTCTTTCTGTTAAGAAACAGTAAAACTACCAAAAAGGTGGGAGAGGGAAGAAGGAAATTTACACATAATATCATTCACACTCAATATGTGAATGATGACCATATAACTTTGCTTAACTTTTTTATGGAAAGGTACTATTGAAGGGGTGTGTGTGTGTGTGTGTGTGTGTGTGTGTGTGTGTGTGTGTGTGTGTGTGTGTGTGTGTGTGTATGTGTGTGTGTGTGTGTGTGTGTGTGATTGTTTATTGGCAAATGATTAATAAACAAAAAAACTAGTAACAATGGTCAATAAAGAACTAATTGAGTTTAGGCAATACTATCTCACATTTTCATGATACTTTAAGGTTTGTGAATCAATTTACATCCATTATTTTACCTGAGGGTCACAACAACACTGTGAAGTAGGAATTATTTTACAGACAAGGAAACCGAGCCTTGGAGAAGGATGCTCAGAGAAGAAGATCCCCAGAGAAGGCTCATATATTTAGTAAGTATCTGAGAAGTTTCCTCATTTCAAGTCCAATACACTATCTACTGTGTCACACTGGAATAGCAAGACACATCTTTCTGCTTTCTGCTAAATGACAAACAAATATTTGGGTCTGGAGCTTAGATACCAAAAGAAAAGGAAAACATTTATTAAATATCTATTATGTGTCAAGCACTTTGCTGAGCTCAGTATATAAGCTAAACACTCTATAAACATCTCTTTTAATCCTTAAACAATCCTTCGAGGTAGGTGCTAGTATTATCTCCTTAACAGATGAGGAAACTGAGACCAAAAGATGTTAAGAGCCTTCAGTGCAACCAAGAACAGAAGAGAAGCAGAAAGCTGGGAAACAATTTTTACAGTGAGTGTCCGATAAAGGCCTCATTTCTAAAATAGAGAGAATTGAGTAAAATTTATAAGAATATATTTTTTTCATATGACTATAGACAGCTTTAATTTCTTATGATGATTAACTTTGCTAGACTTATCTCTTCTTAGCAATGCAAGGATCCAAGACAATTCCAAAAGACTCATGATGGAAAATGCTATCCACAACCAGAAAAAGAACTATGGAGTCTGAATACAGATTAAAAAAAAAATTATTTGCTCCCTCTTTTTCTTTTGTTTGTTTCTTTTTTTCTGGCTCTAATTCTTCTTTACAACATGATAAATGTGAAAATAAGTGTAATATGAAGATATATGTAAACCTGTATAAAATTGTATGCTATCTTGGAGTGAAAGGAGGGAAAAGATGAGGAGAAAATTTGGAACTTAAAATCTTATGGAAGTGACTGTTGAAAACTAAAAACAAACTAATGTAATGAAAAAAATTTTTAAAAGAATTATCTTACAAATTTTTTAAAAATGCTCTAAATCACTATTGATTAGAGAAATGCAAATTAAAATAACTCTAAGGTATCACATCACATTTATCAGATTGCCTAACATGACAAAACAGAAAAATGATAAATGTTGGAGAAGATGTGGGAAAATTGGAACACTAATGCATTGTTGGTGGAGTTGTGAACTGATCCAACCATTATGGAGAGCAATTTGGAACTAGGCCCAAAAGGCTATAAAACTGTGCATACTCTTTGACCCAGCAATACCACTTCTAGGTCTGTACACCAGATAGATAATAAAAATGGGGAAATGACCCACACGTACCAAAAATATTTATAGTAGCTCTTTCTGTGGTGTCCAAGAATTAGAAATTGAGAGGATGCCCATCAGTTGGGGAATGGCTGAACAAGTTGTGATATATGAATATAATGGCATATTATCGTTCCATAAGAAACGATGAACAGGTGGACTTCAGAAAAACCTAGAAAGACTTACATGAAGGGATGCTGAGTGAAGTAAGTAGCACCAGGAGAACATTGTACACAGTAACAACCACATTGTGCGATGATGACCAACTTTGATAGACTTAACTATTCTCAGCAATATAAGGATCTAAGACAATTCCAAAAGACTCATGATGGAAAATGCTATCCATATCCAGAGAAACTATGGAGTCTAAATGTAGATCAAAACATACTATTTCCTCTTTTTTCTTTCTTGTGGTTTTTCCCTTTGATTCTAATTCTTCCTTACAACATGACTAATGTAGAAATATGTTTAATATGATTGTACATGTATACCCTATATCAGATTGCATGCTGTTTTGGGGAAGGAGGAGCAGAGGGAGGGAGAAAAAATTTAGAATTCAAAATCTTATAGAACTGAATGTTGAAAACTAAAAATAAACTAAAAAAAAAAAAAAAGATCTTAAGGGACTTGCCCAGGATCACATTAAGTATATGAAGTCAAGTTCAGACTTTCCTGACTCCAGGACCAAAGCTTTACCCACTATACTACCTAACTGCCTTAACTTCAAGACAGTCAGATATGACAAGCATTTGGCAACAAGGCTTGGGATTGAGTTCTAACTAGTTGACCATGAAGCCCTTATGTCTGATGCTTTAAAACTCCCTTGTGGGAACTCTCTTCACCAATGTAGATCACAATCCCTCAATCTCTCTTTAATAAATAGTTTTAAGAATTGTTGTACAGGAATACAATAATCCAAGACAATTCTGAAGGACTTATGATGAAAAATGCTATCCACCTCCAGAAAAAGAACCGACAGAGTCTAATTGCAGATTCAAGTATAATTTTTTTTTACTTTATTATTCTATGGATTTTTTTTTCCTTTTACAACATGGTCAATATGGAAATGTTTTATATGACTTGCATATGTAGAATCTATATAAAATTGTTTGCCTTCTAAGGAGCAGGGAGGGAATTTGAAACTCAAAATTTTAAAAAATGTTAAAAATGTTTGTTTACATGTAATTGAGAAAAATGAATGAAATTAAAATTAAATGTGAAAAAGAAAAAAATTTAAATTATAGTTTAAAAAAAGCATTTGGTGGCCTCTTAGCACTTAGCTACATTACAAATGTAGTCTTTTACTATAGTTTAAATGGAGACTGAAGCAAAACTCGTTATCGGTCTCTTTCATGTCTGGTTTTGCTTTTTTTTTTTTTCTTTTCCCAGTGATCACTCATTGGTTACAACCCTTCTATATGACCAAACTATTGTACAATGTGAAAGTATTTGCAGATCCTATACATGATTGCACGCCACCATGGGGGGGGGGGGGAAGGGAGGGGAGAAAATCTGAAACTCAAGTGATTGTGGAACTGAATCT
>CM053581.1:321300041-321341051 GCA_028627135.1 Pseudochirops cupreus | reverse complement strand
GGAGAGAATAGACTGGGGGAGAGGGGACACACTGGGATGGCTGTTTTGGGGCGGTGGGCGGGGGAAAGACGGGGAGAAAATATGTAACTCAAAATCTTGTGGAAATGAATGATGCAAACTATAATAAAATAAAAAAAAAGAGATAGAAGAAAAAAAAAAAAGAAAATACCTTCAACTATCCCTGCCTATCAGGCACTCTCTGGTCTTTATAATGATGAATGCTTTAAATCAGAGGCTTTTAACCTGGGGTTCATGAACTTGGATAGGGAAAAAAAAAATAAATCTTTAGTTTCACTAACCTCTACCTGAAATTTTAACATTCTACAAACCACAGTGGTATCGTATTTCCATATCATATTACACCGGTGGGAGATCTTAAAATAATTTGTGTTAATCACTACTTCAAAATTATTATAGTTCTAGGACCTGCTGCTAGATCACACATCATCAATCTTCTTTTCTACAGATGGTATCTCAATGTAATTTGTTTCCTTTGTAATCATATGTATCTTATTCATTTAAAAGCATCACTCATAGGCTTTACCAGTTGCCAAAGGGGACTAGAACACACAAAAACGTTAAGAACTGCTGCTTTAGAGGGATACCTGGTATCTCCTGTGCGATTACTACTTATCTTCCAATACAGTGCATGAACAGAAAATCACCACTTTTCTACAGACACACGTCACAGTTAAGTGACAAACTTATCTGTAATATCTATGTAATTACCTTTTGAAATAGTTAGTGCTGGTGACCACTGTGACCGTAGAATATCAAGACAAATGCTGCCATTACTGTTAATATTTGGATGGTAAATTCTTGTTGTAAATGCAACCTAAAAAAAAGTTTCACACAAACTGGTTTACTGAAGTTATTAAAAAATGCATATAGATATAACTAGGGAAAAATAAGATACTAAATAAAAAATTTTTTAAAAATGCACACAGGAAAGTAATTCACATAGTTTACCTACCTTAGGTGGTTTGAAGGGATAATCTGTGGGGAAATGAATTGTCAAGAAAAATACTCCACCCTGATAGGGACTATCATTCTGTTGATAAAGAGAAAAAAGTGGTTATGATGACTGACTTGCACAGGCTATTCTACATTGAAATTAATCTGAATACTTACTGGCCCCATTATTGTAGCTTGCCAATGGAACACTGAAAGAGAACAAGAAATCATTAGGTATCACCCCAAATATCAACTACTATGAACTTCTTCTCGAAACTTAGTTCATATTTAGTTATTACTCATCACTAGAAAGCTCAATGTACATTGTAAGTATCTGATTTTGAAACCAGGACAGAGTGAATTTACTTTATGAACAGGAATAGGAAGCCTGAGTCAAGTGAGACCTTAGAAAGAAACCTAGTCTAGTTATCATTCTAAAATGTTGTCCTAAATTCCCAATTAAAAATAACAGGGGTCTTAGTAAATACAGTGAAACTTCATGATGATTCTAGAAGTACTGCATAGGAGTAACAGATAGACCAATATGGATAAGTAAAATTTCAAAAGCAATTATAATGATGTTAAGAGACAAGAAGGTCCATCAGTGGTTAATGTTGGACCTGGAATAAGGAAAACCTGAGTTCAAATTCACCCTCAGACACCTATTAGCTGTGTGACCCTGGGCAAGTCACTTCACCCCTCTTTGCCTTAAATCCACTAGAGAAAGAAATGGCAAACCACTCCAGTATCTTTGCCCAGAAAAAACTTTGCATAAAATGTTCCACAGGGTCACAAAGTACAACACACAACTGAACAACAAGATTCACAAGAACATTCATTTTAGTGTCTAAAGCAAGGCTTCTTAACCTTAGCATCTGTGAACAATTGTTCCCTTAATATTTTTATTATAAGTATTTCATTATAACTGGTTTCCTTTGTAATCTTATATATTTTAGTTTATGTACTTAAAAATATTAATCTGAAGAGAAGCCCACAGGTTTCACACTATCAAAGAACTCCATGACAGCACCTCAAAAAAAGATGAACTGCAGCCTTTCCATAAGTTCTGATGGGCCACAGACATAAAATATGAGACAAAATATTTTCCAAAAATAATACAGTCCTTGACAAGGTCCCATTCTGATGCTTCATAATGGCATGGAAGAGAGGGAGGGAGAGGGAGAAGAAGAGGGAGAGAGAGACAGAGAGAGAGGAGTGGGGGGAGAGAGGGAGAGAGAGAATGAGAATGTGTGTGTATCTATCAGTGTTAGCAAGTAAACATAGTATTGAAATATAAATTACAAAGGTCTACCTACAAGCCATTTCAAATTCAGCCTAGAGTGTGCAGACTATGCAGAGATAACAATCCAAACACACTGGCTTCTGTAATAAGACAGACATGAATGATAAACACCAGCCTAAGAAATCAAAAGAGGTCTGGCTTATCTCCCTGACAAATTTTAACCAGCTCACTGGAGAACGAACCTACAAAGAAAGCGTGTAGGAACTGTTCTATTTTCCTCATCAGTCCACAAGAATGGGATTCACAGGCTAATTTAAGATGAACATATTCAAACATTTTTGGTGAATAGATTACTTCATCAACAAGTAGAAAAACAGCTTAGAAAAATAAGCTCTACCAGAAATCTTTTGGCCTGGAAAAACCAGAATTCGTTTCTATTTTGTTTTGCCTTTTGTCACAAAAACTGTTAACAATATGAATCAAATGTCTTAGTAATAATAAGGCTCATTAGACAAAAATGTTGGACTAGGAATTAGGAGATGTATTTTTTTTACACTGTAGACAAACTATAATGTAACAGACATCTCTCATTCGTTTATATTATTTAGAACAATTATAAGGTGTATAATAAGTTATATTGTGCTTATTTGGGGATTAACTAGAGAACTATATAAGTTTCCTTTTTTTTGAGAGAGGGGAAGGCAAGGCAACTGGGGTTAAGTCACTTGCCCAAGGTCACACAGTTAAGTGTCAATTGTCTGAGGTCAAATTTGAACTCAGGTCCTCCTGACTCCAGGGCTGGTACTCTATTCACTGTGCCACCTAGTTACCCCTACCATAAGTTTCTTAAAGATAAAAGCCAAGTGCTAATTTGTCACATATCTTCCATGAGTATCTAATACGATCCTTTGCATACATGGTAGGTAATTCAAAATGTTTCAAGTAAATCCATCAACAATCAATTAACTATAATATCAAACCACCAATTAAACTTTTGCTTTGCACACAAGTAAGCTTTAAAAAAAAACTGCTACGAAAAGTCAGAGGGGTGAGGGGGGAAGACATAGGAGAGAATAGACTGGGGGAGGGCGGACACAGTGGGATGGCTGTTTTGGGGTGGTGGGTAGGGGAAAGATGGGGAGAAAATTTGTAACTCAAAATCTTGTGGAAATGAATGATGCAAACTAAAATAAAATAAAAAAAAAACTGCTAAGTTCATAATGAACCAAATATTTCACTTAAAATAATGTAACTTGGTGCAGCTAGGTGGCGCAGTGAATGCAGCACTGGCCTTGGAGTCAGGCAGACCAGAGCTCAAATGCAGTCTCAGACACTTAACACCAGCCGTGTGACCTTAGACAAATCACTTAATCCCAAATGCCCTACCTTTCCCCCTCCAAAAAGCATAAGCAAAAAAATATAACTTGCTCGAAGGATAATGGCCTAAGAGTCAAATGAAAAATTGATTACAATCTAGAACTTGGTGCGAGTAAATGGATACAGAAAAATTTTGAGATAATGCTGGTTATCTACCAAGAATGCATAGATAACTCAGGACTGGTAGAACCTAAAAGCACCAGTAAGGCAAAATGTACATTGAGATGAATGTCTGATTGGTAGGATGATAATCAGATCAAATCCTAAGAGAGATTTTTTTAAAAGGGATATACTGTACCTTTTTTTCCCCCCAGTTGGGAACCCTTTTATTAAAATCAATTTAAAGTTAAATTGCTAATTTCTTGCAATAATTTAAGCAGGAGGAACCAGAAAGGCAAAAGGCAGGGCTTGAATAACAGATTTTTTTTTAAAGGAAAACCCCCCAACTTCTTGCTTCTAATGTCCTCGGTATCTATATAGCATTTTATTTTTGTAAGTGCTTTCATAGCCAACATTTTAGCTGATACAGCTAGGAAGAGCTGAGGACTCTACACCGAGTAAGGGACTCATCCAAGGTAACAACTTAACAATAAGCAGCACAGCTCTCCTGCCTTAGCCCAACATTCATCTAATTACAGCCTTAAGTCAGAAGGTGGGTAAGTACCATGAATAATACCAAATATCAAATATTACAGGTGTTAGGGGAAGGAGAGATCACTTTAAATTAACTAACTAAAAATTCTAGAAGCCAACATGATAGGACTGAGCATTAAAACAAAAACCACCTCCTCAAGGGTAAAAAAAAAAAAGAAATAATTTGTAAGTCAGAATATTCTACATAATAAAGTTAAAAAACCTTTTTCTTATATTGAAAAGAGACTCCTCCAAAGATTGTATTGGTTCCCCACCCCCTGTCTAACCAAAACTACAATTTAACTTTAAAAACCAAAAAGCAAAACAAAAACAAAAATAACTTGATTGAGAACCAGGTAGTAAAAACATAGTTTTTTCAGTTGTCATAGCTATCCAATCTTCTGATAGTGATATTCTGTCATGCTAGTTCAACATCAAAACTTAAACAAGATACATTTGAGTCAATGATCTTAAGCAGACAAAAGACTTTCATCTTTAAGTTTCCTGAAGCAATTTCTTTCATGATGGACAGCTTATCAATGGTTAGGAATGAGCTGTACCTCAGACTAAGAAGCCTCCTCTCATATTATATAGATCTATAAATAGCTCAAAAAGTTCTGCTAAAATATCTACCATCGGAGGGAAGTGAAAAACTGGGAAAGAATTTTTACAACAGTGTTTCTCATAAAGGTTTCATTTCTAAAATATACAGAGAATCGAGTCAAATCTATAAGAATACAAGTTATTCCCCAACTGATAAATAGTCAAAGGATCTGGACAGTTTTCAGAGGAAGAAATTAAAGATATCTATAAGCATATGAAAAAATGTTCTAAATCACTACTGATTAGAGAAATGCAAACCAAAACAACTCTGAGGTACCACATCTCACCGGTCAGATTGGCTAAGATGACAAAACAGGAAAATGATAAATGCTGGAGATGTGGAAAAATTGGAATGCTAATGCATTATTGGTGAAGTTGTGAAATGATCAAACTATTCTGGAAAGCAATCTGGAACTATGCCCAAAAGATATAAACAAGTGCATATACCCTTTGACCCAGCAATACCACTTCTAGGGTTGTATCCCAAAGAAATAACAGATTGAGAAAAGGACCTGTATGTACAAAAATATTTATAGCAGCTCTATTGTGGTGGCAAAGAACTGGAAATCAAGGGGATACCCATCAATTGGGGAATGGCCTAACAAGTTGTGGTATATGAATGTAATGGAATACTATTGTGCTATAAGAAATGGGGAGCAGATGGACTTCATAATAACTTGGAGAGACATATAAACTGACACTGAGTGACGAAAGCAGAACCCGAACTTTGTACACATTTACACACACACACATCTCACGAGTGACAACTAACTTTGATAGGCTGGGCTCCTCTCAGCAATGCAAGGTTAGAAGACAACTACAAAAGACTCATGATGGAAAGGGATATACTCATCCAGAGAAAGAACTACAGAGTCTGCAGATTGAAGCAAACTATTTGCTCTCTCTAGTTTATGTTTTGTTTTGTCCCTTCTTCCTCACTGTTCATCCCACTGGTTATAATCTTTCTTTACAATATCACTAAGGTATTTGTATAACCTATATTTGATTACATGCTGCCATGGGGGTAAGGGAGGAGGAGAGGGAGCAGGAGAAAATTTGAAACTCAAGGGATTGTGGAATTGAATATTATAAACTAAAAGTAAATAAATACATTTTTTTTAGGGCAATTGGAGGTAAGCGACTTGCCCACGGTCACACGGCTAGTTTTTTGTGTTAAGTGTCTGAGGCCATATTTGAACTTCGGTCCTCCTGACTCCAGGGCTGGTGCTCTACTCACTGTGCCACCTAGCCACCCTAACACTAAGTATTCTTAAGCACAATTTCAATAAAAAAACACACAAAACGCTTTCAAGTCTCTTCTCGTGCTTTTTAAGGAAAACAAACTTGCTGTTTAGAGCTGAAGTCAAGATTTTATGCTTGAAATATCCTTGCCAAAAAAAGTAGGGGAGGAAACAGACTATTTATACTAAGTGGACAAATGTTTAATGGAAAGAGTTCATAGGAGTTATGGGAGTTTCAGTCAGCTTCTGACTGTACCCTCCTTGCTACTAAAAGTAAGCTTCTTAAGGTAAGAAATACATAGTACAACTACTTAAAAAAAAGGCAACTCAAGTAAAGTGTACATTATCTGCCCTATTACCTTACAGCATATGCTCTCATAAAGAAAACTCCTCTCTGGGTTCCCTGTGAACTATACAGATTCTGAATGATTTCGTTAAGTACTTACTGTCATCTCCAACAGGACCTGCTGAACACTGAGCTGGGGGGTCACGTGCCAGGTCATTCAACTCCTTAAAAAAAGAGAGGAGAGGTTTAATCAATAGGAGCATACAGAAATCTTACTTTACAGGTTTATTCAATATCTTTGCCCCATTTCCCCACTGGGCTTCTCTTCCCAGGGACCAATCTAAAAATCCTGATGACAAAGTAATATTAACTTAGGATGAGTCTTCAGAACTACATTCTATTAAAGTTGGTATTCTTGTCCAGGAACAACAAATAACTTCTCCTCTACTCTCCTTTTGTCCCATTCAATTATTTTTCTGGTCAAAAGTGAAACATTCTGTTCAGATTTTAGTAGGTAATCCTGTTAAAAATAAGGACACAGAAGACTTCTGGAGATCCCCCCTAATAATGTACTATTATTACATAGCAAAAACAGTTTTCAAATTGGAATCAGGGCTTTTGTTTCTTTTTGAGGTCTGAAATTTTCTGCTTTAATAACTTAAAAGTGTTTCGCTTAAGTTTTTTATGCTTTCTATCTGTGCTTGTTAGTGTATTAGAAAAATGTATAAAATAAGGAGAACCCAGGAACTTGGGTTTCAAGTAGTTCTAAAAATATAGAGTAAAAATCCAGGTATAGTAGCACGTATTATGCCTCAACCCTCAGACACCTCTAGTTTTAAGTGTTGGTCTTTCCACACACCCCAAGGAATGAAATGAGAAGAAAGGAGGGGTTTAGAAGAAGGAAGTTTATTAACTCCTTAACTTTTTTACCATAGATGTTTTCTATAAAAAACTTTACACTATAACCAAAGCACTCCTTTATTTGAGCCAAAGTAAGCACTTCTTTTATATGTTGTAGCTATGTTTCTAGCTAAATATAGGATTTTAGAAAATTTTTAAAATTCTGAACTAAAACATCAAATAATGAGCTATATAATAGGCATTTAGCAAGCTTTTTTGGGGGCAAACTTATAAAGTATGGATTTAAGCTGTAATTCTTTTAACTTTTATTCATTCAAAACAAGAGTTAACATTTTTACATTAAAGTGACATCAAGGAATAAAATCTAGAAGCATCATTATATTTATTTGTGAGACAGATTTATCTAAGCCACCCATATTTCACTGCTATCACTAGTGCCCATTTAATAAGACAACTATAAAAATGGACCTACTTTAAAGGAAAAAAAAATGCTAGGCCAGATGTATGCTCCGTTAATACAAGTTCATCATCCAAATCACAGGAAATAACAGTTATTCAAAATAGCCAAAGGCAGTATGGTACACTAGAAAGAGTACTAGTTCCTGGGAGTCAAAAGACCTGTGTTTGTGTTTGGGCTGGGCTAACTGTAAAACCTTGGATAAGTCAAAGATCTTCATCTGTAAAATGTGAGGGGTGATAAGGTCCCTCAGAGCAGTAGTGTCAAATTCAAATAAAAATGGGGGCCACTAACCCATACATTAAAGATCCTTTTAAGTTAAATATTGACAAGTTTTAAAATGTAAAAATTACTTATTTTTATTATATTTATTTTATGAACTATTTCCCAATTACATTTTAATCTGGTTCAGGCTGCACCTCAAGAGTTGTGACCGTGCCACATGTTTGACATGTCTGTCTTGGAGTTCTAAATCTATGACTCTTCAAAAAAAGTGTACTGAATACAACAGGAAACAAACATAAAATCCTAGCCCTCAGTTTATAATCCAGAAGGGAGAAAAGGCAAGTATACAAGCAACCAATATATTATAAAGCATAACAGGATAACCTTCACAAGAAGCATTTTACAAAGTGCTAGAAAGATCCAAGGGAGGAGTGGGAGAGAGGCTTATTAATGAACAGCAACTTCAGTGTGGAAGGAGAACTTTCCTGACAAAGGCACAAAGGTCTCTTATTTGTGCTTATTCCTGTACAGTCTTCCATTTTCCCCTAGGGAGAGCCCTACCGCCAGCCACTGACTAGCTTAATCAACAGTCTCAAGAAGTCACTAAGAATACACATGCAATAAGCAAAGAATCTTTAAATATCCATCCCTACCCAGCTCATCTGCCACGGCTCCCCAAAGTTATTCACGTCTTTCTGTTCTCTTCTAGCTAGCAGCAAGCAGCTGAAAAAAAAAAGCCTATCCACACTGGCTGTGAAATAGCAATTTCCTTACAGGATTACAAATAACCAAAATTTGGGCAGAGATTAGGATGGTAAAGGACAGCTACAGATAAAACCTCCTACTAACAGTCCTAATATATTTGTTACCAAATTCTAATTCTTTCCTTCATTACTGCTTCTCTTAGATCATAGACCTAATCATAGAAAATAGAAAAAGGGGGGTAAGGGGGACCAAAGAAGTAACAGGGCACAGAAAAGCTAAGTATATATATTTTTAATGTTGAGAATACTCACAATAAATCTAATACAGAGGCCTCAATTCAAAAAATATATATTTCAAGACCTGCCATGTATATAGCACTGTGCTGAATATCATAGACTAATATTTTTTTTAAAGGTAGAAGGCTATTCCCACTCTCAAAGAGATGGTTATCATTCAGATGAGGTAACATGCACACTTTGTGGTTGTTCAGTCCTAGCCAACTCTTCGTGACCCTACAGACCAGTGGTTCTCAACCTTCCTAATGCGCAACCCTTTAATACTCCTATGTGGGCATATCTACATGTGGGCGGACCCACCTGGAGAGGGATAGAGGAAATATGTGTTTTCCGATGGTCTTAGGCAACCCCTGTGACCCCTGTGAAAGGGTCATTCAACCCCCAAAGGGGTCGCAACCCACAGGTTGAGAACTGCTGCCATAGACCATACACAGCCCACCAGGCAAATTTTAATACTATTCATGGGGACAGTATTAAAGATACTGGAGTGGTTTGCCATTTCCTTCTCCAGTGGATCACCTTCTGTCAGAACTCTCCACTATAACCTGTCCATCTTGGGTAACTCTTTACAGCATAGCTCATAGTTTCATTTAGCTAGCAAGCCCTTCCTCCACAACAAGACAGTGATCAAGGCGGGGAATATGCACACTATCGGACTATAAATTACATTGAAGTTATAACTAGTCTTATCTGAACACTGTACCTCCCCCCAGAGCTTAACAGAGTAGATGCTAAATATATATTTGTTAAACGTACATACATGAAAAGTTTAAAAATCCACAAGTTATTTAGCAGTAAAAGACAAAATATATATTGTCATAAGGAATTATAAGAGCCATGTCCAGGTACAAACACAAAATGTTACATGATTTAAGGGTTGAATCAACTATGGGTTGGGTGTAGTAAGGAAACCTTCATGGTACAGTAGAAAAAGCACTTCCTTTGAAGTCAGAAGATGGGGCTTCAAACCTTTCCTCTGATGCTTACTTTGGAGTGACATTGGGACAAGTCACTTAATATCCCTGGACCCAGTTTCCTTATCAGCAAAATGAAAAGGTTGGACAAGATGGTCTCTGAGGTTCATTAACTAAAGAGAAATGCAGAGAACAAAACCGTATGAGAGAATGTACTGTGAACCCAAGGAGAAGCAAGATGTCCATGGAAGAAAATTTCTGAAAAAAAAAAAAAAAGAAAATTTCTGAAGGTAAAGAGTAATACCATAGTAACTATAGTATACTATAGTTTAGTTGGAAAGGTAAAAAGAATACTGGGCTAAGGATTATAGACTTTATCCTTGGGTTAGGACCCAAGAGAAATTGGGTGTTATTCACCTAGTAGTAGTAGTTGAAAGACTTGAGAGTAAAATAATTTTCTGTTTGGAAAGAGATTCAGAGGGCCAAAAATTATCCTTCATGAAAACTGCAGTAGACAGTAAAACCTAACAGGTATGCTAACTTTTATACATTCTATAAAACTGTCATCTATAGCCAGATGAAAATATGGTTTAAATATACATTACAGCACTAAAATGAGATGAGGGAGGGGAGAGAAGATAAATAGGTACACAAAAATTACACAAAAGATTACTGTATAAAAATTTTTTAGATTTGCTTTAATAAAGAAGTCTCAAGACATTTTTATCATCACTACTTTCTTCATTTTGTCATTTATATTTGTTCTTTTACCAAGAGTACAATTATACACTGAATTCTCATTTTGGGAAAGGTAGATCTTGGGAGTTAAAAAAGAAAAAAACACCACCAAAAACAGTGGCCTACATTCAGACCAATAAAGTAATAGAAAAAAGGAGAAAAATGATCAGAATAAAATTATTCTTAAAGCTAATAAAATCTACTAATACTGGTAATTATCTAAATAGATGTTACATTACATTCTTATTATTTTTTTCCATTTTAAATTGTTAATTAACTTTTTAGTTTACATCATTCATTTCCACAAGATTTTGAGTTACGAATTTTCTCCCCATCTTTCCCCTACCTACCACCCCAAAACAGCCCTATCCCACTGTATAACCCCTCCCCCAATCTGCTCTCTCCTGTGTCCTCCCCCATCACTCCTCTGACTTTCTGGTAGGGCAAGATGGATCTCCCTACCCCAGTTCCTGTACATCTTAATTCCCAGTTGCATATTACATTCTTTTTAAAAGTTTGTATAGTTTTAAGTAAATTCATATTCACAAATTTTTTTCTTCTTTTCTATTCTAGTTAAAATAGACCTGTACTCAGATTTGTATCACAGATAATGGGTAAGGCCATATCCAAAATAGAGGTAGTAATTTGTTCTTTCCCATAAACAACTGTTTCCCACTGAAAAGTATATTTATTGAAATGAACAAAACCCAAATTAGTAAATTTTTTAAAGTTAAAAAAAATGACTTATCAACATAATGGCTATATCTATGGATACATATCATTTTATACCTCTTTCCCACTACTATTTAAAAGAAGTTAAAAGTCCTTTATTATGACTGAAAATCCACAAAATTCTAAAAGAGAAAATTAATATTCACAGTTTATTTTACTTTAAAGCTAAGAGATTCTAAAGAGAAATTCCTCTGGAAAAAACTACAACTTCTACATGGGCACTAAGTTACTTTCTTTCTCTAGATCTAGACGGTATTTCTATTTGGAGGTATGGCATATTTTCAGACAATAAACCAGAGTTGCAAAGATTATAACTTCTTTGGATTTTAAGGGCTATAAACAATTTTCATAGCTTCTAGCTTTCATATACTTATTTCTATACAGAGTTTATTTGAACCTAAACTGACAGCAATAATTTCCCTTTTACATATTAAAAAATTTCCACACTGATCATTATGAAAGTAAAAAACATGTTCACTTGAGAGACACTGTTTTTGGTCTTGGGCAAGAGTTTTTTAAACCTTTTTTGTGCGTCACAGTCCGTTTTGGCAGTCTGGTGAAGCCTTGGATCCCTTTTCAGAATATCTTTAGATGCATAAAATAAAATACATAGGCTCAAAAAGGAAGGAAATCATAGTGAATACAGCTATCAAAATACTAAGAAAAAGTTCATAGTCACCAGGTTAGGAACCCTTTGTCTAGGAACCTAAGGATAATAGGCTCTCTATCGACTCCTTAAAGTGGCCTTACTAAAACCACTGAAATTTCTGGTGTAAATTTCAGAAAAGATTTTTAGTGACATGTAGCATTCTTCCCTCTCTCCCCTCTTTTTATATATTTTAAAAAGCTGTGCTACAGAGATAAAGATCTTAGAGATGCTGAACAAGTCATTTATTTTGTTTTTTAAGTTACTTATCTTATATTCCTTTTTTATTTTTTTGCTTTTTCAAGGGGTGTGGAAGGCAGGGTAGCTGGGGTTAAGTGACTTGTCCAAGGTCACATGGCTAGCAAATATTAAGTGTCTGAGGCCGAATTTGAACTCAGGTCCTCCTGACTCCAGGGCCGGTGCTCTATTCACTGCGCCACCTCGCCGCCCCTGAACAAGTCATTTATAAAGTAGTTTATAAAAATGATTAATTTGATCTTCACAGCAACCCGATGAAGACAGACAAATCATTCTAAACAGACCCAGAGAAGAGAAATGAATTGTCAAGGGATTAAAATTATCACTAGATAAATCAGGACTTGAACCTGGAATCTTCCCTCTAGGTTCAATCCTTTCTCCACTATACTGTATTGTTGGAAATATGACAGTTTGTTAACCTGAATATGATAGAAGAAAATGATATGAAGATGTTAGAAGTTAACAAACACTTCCACACTACTAGGAAATTTAAGGTGATTAGGGCTAGCTACATAAAAAATGCAGATAAAATCTGAAGAGACAATAGAGGTCACTAAACCCAATCTGTAACAAAAAGCAAAATACTGTTCACAACATCCCCAACAAGTGGTCTTTCAGCCTCCACTTAAATCATTTCTACAGAGGAGGAATATACTACCTCTCCTAAGGTAGACAGCTTGCTTACCTCAGTATCTGAGGCAACACTAAAGTCAACATCAAGGCTGCAGAAAAATAAAGCCGACCATGGAACTAATAAGAGATGTTTATGAGTTGGCCTAAAAAACGTTGGAATAAGAACTTCTAACAGCCAGGTTAAAGGACATGAAAGGTCAGCACAACCCTTGCACACTCATCAGACTCCTAAGCAGAGTAACAGGGATAGTGAGCTGAGTTAGCATTTCAGTACCTACATACTCAATATGGATCTTTGACCTCAGTGCTATTAATGTTCCTTCTAATGTTGCAGATCAAAATCCTATCTGTCTATCCTGTGAGTCTCGTTCCTGTCCTCCTATTAAGTTTACCTGCGTTTCGCTTACTTCTCCAACACCTCAAGGATACTGGTGGCAAACACACAAGTTGTTCACTACTATCTCTCTTCAGGAAACGCAAAATTATTTTAATTAACACAAAACCTTACCTGTAAATGAAAGACTATCTTTTTAATGCCAACATTCTACCAATGATGTTGTGTGGCTCTTTAGATAGGAGACTTAATAGTCTTTAGACCAACAGAGTAATGTCTTTGAAGAACTGTGAGCAGAATGCAGCATACAGCAAATAAAGAACTGTGAGTAACTTTAGTAATAGATGTCAGGGAAATTTACAACAACAACAACAAAAAGAACAGCTCCTCACCACTATCTACACATGTATGTTCTGGAAAAAAAATTTCACAATTCACAGTACATTTTACCTTAAAGCTAAAAGGTCCTAAAAAGAAATTTCCCTAGAAAAAAACTCTTAACTTCTTCAAGTGCCCTAAGTTACTATCCAGCTTTCTCCACCAAAAACTTCAGTGATTTTAGTCCAGCATTATGTCTGGTAACAGAGACCATACTCTCTAAAAATCACTTTTGACTTCCTTCCCTAGAACAAATAAAATTCAAACAAACTCAAAACTAAACAAGGATTGTCACTCAGGGTCTAATCCAACCTGGGACAATAATCTCTGAATACATACAAAAAAAAGCAAAGGAAACTAAGACAACAAATTTATATAAAAACAGCACCCTACTTTTCAAAGTAAGGCAAGCAAAGAGAGGAAGGAGGGCAGATTAGAGGCTGCTCACATGGCTTCCTGCTGAAAGATCCACACTAAAGCTAAGTGAGAAGCTCCTCTCTCTAGGGCCAGGATCTATCATTCTTAATTCCAGAGTTATGTGAATAAGGTTTAAGGGGGAAAATATTTTCTAGAGGAGATTCTAACAAGATCCTTTCCTTTTCTTAAGGGCATATGTGGCACTTCTACCATTTCGGGTTCTTTTGGAATCACTGCTTCCTTTGAGAAACCAGTCATGAATCCTAGGCATAGTTTCCTGGAGCCAGTTTTTCCTTATACTATATTTAGCCATGCACAAGTGGAGATAGGATCACAGACTTACATTAACCTCATTGCTTTTTTACTCTGTGAGACTGTATAGTAGAATGAGCCTGATGTTAGAATCTCAAGTCTTGCCACTTTCTACATGTGTTACTTTGGGCAGGTCATTTATTTTTTTATGCTTTCCTTATTTGTAAAACAAAATATGCTGGCCTAAATAATTTCTAAGGTCCCTTTCCAATTCTAAATACCTATGATCTTATTATTCTGGTTCTTTTGAGATTAATTCCATTCTGTTTTTCAAACTCCTTATCCACCCCTATTTCACTCAGAAATGGTTAAAGTCCTCATTTTAATACTAACAGAGTCTACCAATTTTTGGTGTGAATTTGTTACAGGAAGCATAGTCAGAAAATTTTAGGCCATAATATCGGTAGCATGATGGTACAGCAAAAAGCATGTTGAACTTTGGAGTCAGAGGATCTCCGAGTTACAATTTTCAGTCTTCTACCTATTCTATTATGATCCTATGCAAATACTTCACCTCCCAGGACCCCAACTTGCTTATTGTAAAATTAGGAGTAAATATCCTTTGGGGAAACCACATGTCATGCAGTCAAGTCTCAGTTTCAGATTTTACTTTCAATTTCTAATGGTAAAAGCCCCATGGAAGGTGATGGGGATAGGAGTTGGGGAGGGAAGGTTGACAGCTGTGTTGAATACGTGTTTTATACCAAGGTGAATTTAGTATTCCCACATTATAGCTGTCTCAATTTTCACCACGTTCAAAGAAAAATACTGTACTAAGCACTGGAGTATTAGATACTAAGACAAATGAGAACCAGTTCATGCTTTCAAGTACCTTACATTTTATTAAAATGTATGTGTAAGCTCAGACAAATATAAAACCAGGTAATCTGAAAAGGAAAATAGATTAAGGTAGGGGAAGGGGAGGAAAGAGTAAAGAAATCAGGGCATTAACTTAGTACCTGTTATTCCTTGTTCCAGCAAAGTAGGCAAACCATAAAACTTAATGAATGATAAACAGCTTGTATTATTGGTGTGAATGAGAAGAAACCATAGCTGGGATTCCAACTGGCCTCCTTGTATTCTACCCCTAGGTTCCATCCCTGCCCTTTGTACAGGCAGGCCTCTAGGTTTACATGTCCTCGCCCACTGCTCTTTGAATTCCAGTTCCCTTTAAAACTAAGCTATAGAAGGCACTTCCTTCAAAAGATCTTTTTTGATTCTCAGTCCTTAGTATCCCATCCCCAAAATTACTTTGTATGTATCCTGTATTTATCTATGAACATGTATTCTCACCCACCTACCACTTCTAAGTAGAACTGTCCTTGAGGGCAGGTATTTGTTCTCAATCTGTATCCTCAATGCCTGACACACATTAGGCTTAGTAAATTATTTGATATATCCTAACTAGGATTGCACTCATACTTAAATAGCTGTCACAGATGTTCAGAATTGGTTTTGGGCTCTCAAACTTTTTAACAGTATGTATCACATGCTATTATACAAATGAAATGCTGGATAAATGAAAACAATTCTTGCTTTTAAGTTAAAGGAAAGAATTATCAGGACTGTTTATTCAACAGCATGGTAAACTGTGCTATTTTGTTTTTTTAAAGGTATGATTGTTACATCTGGCTTTACAGGAAAGGAGATAGATGGCTTTTTAAGTGATGGAGAAACATTTTTCCTATGAACCATAATACTATTTGAAGAGATTGACAAGTCTTTAGAGAATGGGTACTTAACTTTTTATGTCATGAATCCCTTCTCTCTATGAAGAATTTCATACTCTTTTGGAAGTATGGTGTGCACTCTGCACCCCTTCTCACAATATTTTAAATACATAAAATATAAAACACCAATTAGATTTAAATAATTTTTTAAAATTGGTTCCAGATTTGAGATCTTGTTCAAAAACTACAGCAAACCATTAAAAACTAGTATAAAATTCCACTAATCAAAGTGTCCTGTACTACAAATATCCTGGAGGAATGCTTTTAATACTTAGAGTACCCCATAGTTTGTGGAATTCAACTAACTTATTTTTAAATTCCAAAAACAGGCATATACTTACAATAAACTAGGCAAGGCTATCTTGATTATTCTAAGGTTCAAAACAGCCACAAATACAAGATACACCATAGAAACTGAGATTTCTCTTTATTTTATGATAAATCACACTTCAAAGTCTTGAAAACCTAAACCAAAAAAGCTAAGTTAAGAAGTCACAAAATAGTGAAGTCTCTTTGGTAAGGCAAGGGAGAAAAAAAAAATCTCTGAGAAAAGCCTTTTAGAAATATTAGTAAACAGGATATAGTAAAAAAAAAACAAAACAACTTAACACTATTAATGCTCCATCACTATAAAAAGACAAAAACTTATAAACATGTTTATTGAGCGCCTAGTTATGCACAAGGCACCACAGACACAAACAAAAAAAAGTCTCTGCCCTAAAGAGCTTACATTCTACCTGGGAAGGGAAAGATAAGAAGGTACACAGAAAAGTAAAATAGAAAGTAGGTAATTTTAGGAGGGAAGTGAACACTTCACAGAAGGCTTCATGGAGGAAGTTGAACATCAAAAGAAAAGAATTCCAAAAGGCAAAGATGAGAAAGGAAATTATTCCAGACATAAAACTGCATAAACCAGTACAGGATGGAGATAGAATGTGTTTGGGGAATTTCATTGGAATGTAGAATATGTAAAGAGAAGTAATGTAAAATAAAGTTGTTAAGACCTTTTCTTGATAAAACTTTCTTTAGAGATGGTACAAATTACAGTAAAAAGCCTTGCTTTAACCAGAACTCAATTAACTTTCAAAAGGGCATCTCCCTACTTTAGGATGAAGGAAAAAAAGATCCTTCACTGACTATTCCAGCCCTCACTTTATTTATTATTATTATTATTTTAGTTTACATCATTCATTTCCACGAAATTTTGAGTTACAAATTTTCTCCCCATCTTTCCCCTACCCACTACCCCAAAACAGCCATGCCATTGTATCCCCCCTCCCCCAATCTATTGTCTCCTGTGTCTTCCCCCCTTCACCTCTCTGACTTTCCGGTAGGGCAGGATGGATCTCCCTACCACACTGCCTGTGTATCTCAAGTTCCAGTTGGATGTATATAATAATAATAATAATAATAATAATAATAATAATAGTATATACATATATATACATATATATACACATATATATTTTTAACATTTGATTATAGAACTTTAAATTCTAGATTCTTTCTCTTCCACCCCCACTGGAAGGACAAGCAATCAAATACAGGCTGAACATGTGTAATTACGCAGAACCTCTCTACAATGGCCAGCCCTCACTTTATCTCCATTGGATGTTTCTACCATTTTTGTAGGGCCATCATTTTAAAGTTCTGACCCATTTAAAGTAATAGGTTACATAGTTCTTTTCTGAAACCATTATAAAGAGCAAAATGAGGATTTGTGATATATTTTCTTAACTACTGACACAGTTGTAGCCAATGTGATTTTACCATTGTTGCTTTTTAAATTTTTTTTAAAGGGGGCATCCAGAGCCAGAGTAGATAGAGTTCTGGATCTGGCATCAGTTAAGACCCAGGTTTAAATCTGGTCTCTCATACTTATTTAGCTGTAAACCTGGGCAAGTCACTTTATCTCTCTTGGTCTCAGTTTCTTCATCTGTAAAATGGGGCTAACAGAACCTACACCACAAAATTGGTGTGAGGATCAAATGAGTTAATATGTGTACAGCACTCTGCAAACTTAAAAGAACTATATATATACTAGTTACTGTTTTTCTCCCACTCTTTCATTATGTAATTTGTCTTTATTGGCAATCTTGATATTGGTTCTTCCTTTTAGATGCACACACATACAGGGCTCCAGTCTACTAATATATACCACAGTTCTCTCTTAGCTATTAGGAGGCATGTGAGTTGTGTCTAATTTTGATATTACAAATAGCAATCTTAACCTATTTTAGAACAAATTACATTCTTTTAGAGTATTTTCTTGGGATTTATTTCCAAAAGATGAATTACCAGGCTAAAAGAATAAATCATTTTGAAGCTAATCATGTATCACTCTTCTCTAGAAAAATTAGACCAATTTATGGAGTCACTAGCAATGTATAAAAAAGGGTGCCTTGGGACAGCTAGGTGGCCAAGTGAATAAAGCTGGCCCTGGAGTCAGGAGGAACCCAAGTTCAAATCTAGCCTCAGATACTTACTAGCTGTGTGATCCTGGGCGAGTCACTTAACCCTGATTGCCTTTAAAGGCGGGGGAGGGAGAGTATGCCTACACTCCTCTCATTTGATCGTAAACCGTCTATAGCCTAGTTTCCAACCTCATTCAACTGAAACTTTGCTCCAAACACAAAGATCCTTCAATTACCAAATCTAATGACCTTTGCTTAATCCTCATCCTTCTTGACCTCTCTTCAGTCCCTGACAATGGCATTCACTTTTTTTCCTTGATACTTTTTCCTCTCTAGGTTTCTGTGACACTGCTCTGGTTCACCTCCTACCTTTCTGACTCTTCTGAAGTCTCCTTTGCTAGACCTTCCTCCAGCTTATGCCCACCAAATGTTGATATCTGCCAAGATATTGTCCTGAACCATCTTCTCTTTCTATACACTCTCACTTATCCTCTGCTCTCCTGGGTTCAATTATCTCTATGCAGAGGATTCTTGCATCTATTTATCTATCCCTGATCAGTCTCTTGAACATCAGCCAGTTTAACATCACTGACTGCCTCTCAGATACCTCAAATTAGATGTCCTGTAGACATCCCGAACTCAAAACAATCAAAACTCATTACCTTTTCCCTCAACCATGGGCTCTCCTGAACTTCCCTCCATTACTGTAAAGACACCATTATTCTCTTAATCCCTAGTGTTCGCAACCTCAGTTTAGTCATTCCTGATTCTTTACTCAAGTCTTTTATTTCTAGTCTGTTGGCAAGTCTTGACAACTCTACCTTCACAACATCTCTTCCATACATCCCCTCTTTTTTCCCCCACTCAGTCAACAGGTTTTCATTACCTCACACCTGGACTATTTCAATAGCCTCTTGGTTGGTCTGTCTCAAGTCTTTCCCTACTACAGCCCATCCTCCTGTCAGCTGCCAAAATAAGCTTCGTAAAGTGCAAGTCTGACTCCACCCCACCCCCAAATTCCAGTGGCTCCCTATTTGAGCTCTCCAGGACAGAATATAAAATTCTTTGCTTGGTTTTTAAATCTCTTCACAATCTGGTCTATTCCTACCCTCCAATTATCTTATACTTCCAAAAACTTTATAAACTAGGTAAACTGGCCTACTTGCTGTTCCTCACATGACACTCCATCTCCCAATTTTGTGCTACTTCACTGGCTACCCCCCAAGTATGGAACTCTTCTACTTTAACATCATTCCCTGGATTCCCTCAATACACAGCTCAAATCCCCTCTTCTACAAGAAGCCTTTCCCCACTTTTCTTCCCCTGCCTTCTTCAGTGCTCTTCCCTTAAGAGATTGCCTCTTCTAGAATGTGAGTTTCTAGGGGTGGAAGTGATGCTTATGTTTTTCCCTTTCTTTGTATCCCTAGCACTTTGCACAGTACCTGAGACGGAGTAAGCACCTAATACCTGTTGACTGACTACCTGGTTCTTACATCCCCAATAGAGGGCTTTCTAATTGATTTTAATAAGTATGTTATTTGAAAGTACCTTAAAAGCTTTTTCCAATTTTCATTTTCCCCTGTGAAATTTAAGGCCCATTTCCTCATACATAAAGTACATTTAACTCCACACCTTTTGTATCAAGTTCTTTACATATTTTGAATAAATTTTCATCATTCTCTTGTTTTCCTTTTGTACCTAGAGTGCACGGCATATATAACAGTATTTAATTATGTTCTTTTTCATTTCTCAATGTTTTCTGTTAGAATCTCCTCCCCACCCCACCCATAGGAGTATGATACTTAATTTTATTCTATATACACCACAGCATCTAGCCAAGAGTTGAACATTACCACCTCCTCCTCCTCCCCCCATTACATGAACAAGTTAATGACACAGAGCAAAAAACATTCAGGAAATATCTATCTCAGTGCATTCTGCCTTACGTTGTATGAAACGAGAATTGATATTAACAATGTTCACTCTAAGATAGTAAATTAATCTATTAGCAATTTAACAAAACAGAGCCCCTAATGCTGTTAACTGGAACATTTAAGTGAATCAGACAGAATAAAAGCTATTAAAGATACTTGAATCAAGCATCTTAGAAAAGAAACAGAGGTGGCTAGGTGGCACAGTGAATGGAGCACTGGCCCTGGAGTCAGGAGGACCTGAGTTCAAATGTGGCCTCAGACACTTAACACTAACAGTGTGTCCTTGAGCAAGTCATTTAATTCCAATTGCCCTGCCCTCCTCCCTCCAAAAAGCAAAAAGAAAGAAAAGACACAGGGACTGGTCTTGTGATTTTATTGGTATAGGGAACTCCAGGTGAGGAAAACTTCCTATATTAATGCAGGTCAGATACTTATCTACAACTTAGCTGCTCAAAGCACTGGGAGGTTAAGTGACTTACTCAAGGTCACAAAGTCAATGTGTCAGTTAGGACTTGATTTTTAAAGCCAGCTCTCTATCCACTATACCATAATGACTTTTGTGTACTTCAGAAAACACTCATTATTAAATCAATCTCTCTTAAAAGTTTTTTTTAAGTTAATGAAAGATAAAAAATCTTTTTGTTTGCCTAGTTTAAACGAATTTAATTCCAAATATCCACATATTTAATAAAAACTCTCAAATTTGGATAGTCTCCTTTTTATTAGTGATGTTTTGCTCAATTTTTTACTCCGAAGTTAATTCATATCCCTGCCCCATTTATGTATGACACAGGAGAGCTAAAACAGGCTACCAGAGTAAGGTATTCCCCTACTTCAATTACTCAACTTGGAGTTCTCAGCCAGCAAGGCACATGCCTATAGATATCTCTAATGCTCAATTCAAGACTTGACAAGGGGAAGGAGATACAGTAAAGTTTCCAGAAAGTAGACAAGCTACTTGATGTCACTATTTTGGGAGGACCCTGGGAATTAGCTCTGACGGAAATATCATAATACCAGAGGCTGCTCTCTGGTACTTGGGTAGCCAGGGTCTCCAGCTGACTCCTGGTGTTGCTGACATCTGTCTAGTAAGTATGTCATTCCTCAAGATGTCTGCAAGAGTCTGGGAAAGATGCTGTTAGGAGGTACATCTGTGATCCATAGACACCAAAAAGGAACTTTGGTTATTTTGGCAAGAAATGCCTCCAACACATACCACATTGATCACCACCATGGCCCCAACCTGGAGAAGAGAGGGAAAAGAGAGGAAAGAGTGAAAGTTCCATCCTGGGATGCTTTGAGGATACTAAAAAGTGGTGGGCTTAGGCCATCAAGGGGAAAAGAAAATGGCATCCATCCCACCTAATTTTTTCCTCTCCAACAAATCCCACCAAATCAACATCAAGCATTGCTTTCTGGGTTATTTTCAATTAGAGGATAAGCACTTGAATTTGTTAGCTGAGATGAAATCTTGGAAACTTAATACACTATTTTTGATTGATTTTATCTCTAACTATATCAATGTCTACAAATTTTAGAATCTTCTATTTCCCTTGCAGTGTCAAAAGAATGCAGACACTTTGCTGGAGTTAAAGAAAAAGTATACTCCAGTCAATTTGATCATTGTTTGGGTCAACTTTTATGCTGATTTTGTTGATATTCTTTATATAGTATAGACTACCAACTGGCTAAAAGTTACAACTTTGGTGGGCTGGGAAACTGTGCTTACAAGTAGTTTGGAAGAAGGAAAGAGCAATCTACAACTGAGATCCAAATTATATCATGTATATTATTTTAAAATATAATTTAAAAACCAATTACTCGGAACATTTCTGACCCCCCTTCCCCAAAAAACTCAACCCCAGCATGTGATTTATTAAAGTCTCCCTGTAATAGACTAGTCTATGTTTAAAAAAAAAACAAACAAAAACCACTACAAAGCATGAAGCTTAAGCATGAGGCTTATGTTAACAGAGATGAATGAATAGATGCTTTGGGGAAAACTATTTAAAGTTCAATTACCAGTGGCTTTTTCCTTAGTTCTCATCATTCTTAACTTCTCTATATCATTATTATACTGCTGACTCTTCCACTGCTGAAGGTATTTCCCTTTCTTTGTCTCAAAGAAACCCCGGTTTTCTTCTCACACCTCTTCTTTCCTGTCCTTTTTGTTGGTTTCTCATCTCCTTCATATTCACCCAAGCATAAAGCTCTCCCTCAAAATTTTCTATTTGGTCCCTTTCTCTTTTCACCTTCTTCCTTGGCAATCTTATTCACTTCCATAGTTTGGACAAAGTTTAGTATAGCTTTGTGAAGGATATATTACAGTACAATGAAAACTTTCAATTATGAACAAAACTCCTCTCTTTGTCATGGATTTCTATTTCACTTGTACCAAGTAATATATGGGTTATGGGATAAAGTACCATACAAGAAGACTCAATATGTAGTTGTTTGGGTACCCTTGCACAGGGGCTGGCATGCTTTAGCAACTGCTTAAACTTTTAAGTAATGAGTATTATATGATATCATTGTATATAAGAGCACAGATTTGGGGGCAGCTGGGTGGCACAGTGAATAGAGCACCAGCCCTGAAGTCAGGAGGACCCAAGTGCAAATCCAGCCTCAGACACTTAACACTTACTAACTGCGTGAACTTGGGTAAGTTACTTAACCCCAATTGCCCTGTCTTCCCCCTCCAAAAAAGCA
This sequence comes from Pseudochirops cupreus, assembly GCA_028627135.1. Lineage (NCBI taxonomy): Eukaryota > Metazoa > Chordata > Mammalia > Diprotodontia > Pseudocheiridae > Pseudochirops > Pseudochirops cupreus. Next base: position 321,318,021 of record CM053581.1, on the reverse strand, counting down.
TAGATTTAATAAGCATTTTCCCCCATCATTTTCCAATATCTACCCCCTCCAACACATTTCCTCATCTACAAAACAGGAGGGAGAAGATGGGAAAGGAAGGGGGAGGGAGAAAGGGGCTGACTAGATGACCTGTGAGGTCTCTTCCAGCTCAAAATCTATGACCCTATGTTTTTCTTTACATCAGTCATTTCTAGATGCCACTCCCTCTGTCCCAACCTAGTAAATCTTCCTTTGTAAAAAAAAAAAAAAAGTTAAAACCAAGACACAACTACTATGGATGCAATGTTCTCTACCCAAAGTCTACCACACCTATCCAAGGAAAGAAGAGAGATGCATTTCTCATCTCTTCTCCAGGGCCATTCACTTTCAAAGTTGAAGGGTTTTCTTCATATCATAGATAATCCTACTAACCACCAAAGTGGGAGTAACCACTGGAAGATTTCCAGAAAGCACTTCTGAGATTTGCACAGTGGAGCTAGTATGCCAGTGAATTCTCAAATCTGTTACACAGGGAATAAAGATATTGTGAATTAATTATGCTGGTACTTCCTTTTTAAAAACATAACTATTTTTATTGATACCTTTTATAAAACTCTGCCCCCCCAGTCTCCCCTTTTAACAAAGGTTTAGAAAGAGGAAAAAAGCAGTTCAACAAACCCAACACATTCACCATATCTGACAATATATGCAACATTCCACATTCCCCAACTTTGTAATGAAGGGAGGGACGTGTATTTTCTACCTTTTCTTTGGAACTAAATTTGAAGATTATAATTAGAAAGTTCAAACCCCTCCCCCCTTCCCACTTACAATATATTGTATGTTATATCTTGCTTACTTCATCCTTCATCAGTTCATGTAAGTCATCTTCTGCTTCTCATTAAGTCATCCTTTCTTGGACTGTGCAGTAATAATATTCCATCATATTCATGTAGCATAATTTATCTAGTTATTTTACCCTGCCCCAAATCAATGGGCACCTACCTGGCTTCCATTTCTTTGCTACTACAAAAAGTAGCACTTTGTTTCAGGTTAGTTTTCTTACATAGGCTACTGATGAGGTTATGAGGAATTATGATCAAGTTACTGGGCACTGGGTTAACTAAGAAAATTAGACCTTACCATGGAAGAAGAGAGCTGGTAGGCTTCCATTAGTCAGCCACTAAGGCTTCCATCTCATTTTCTTACAACTATCACAGTTTTAAAGGTCTTCTAGATAGGAAAATCCAAATCTAACATTCTAATTTCATAACAAAAGAAGTAAACTTTAATAAGACTTTAATATCTTAATACTGCTTCTCTTCAGTCCTAGATTGAGAACCAAATGAAGTGGATGTTACAAGGACAAAAACACAAAACACCAAAAGGAAACATCCTACATTATATTTTAGGGAAAATACCAAATGTTTATGTTCTTGGTCTATCTGATCAAATTAAAATGGTTTCTTTGGAAACACTTTTAACTAAAGAAATCTGAGACCACTAAAAAATGAAAATGGAAACACACACACACACTCAAAAATCCCAAATTCATATATAAAAAAATCAGGCCACAATGACGTGCTGTATTATGAATAGTGATGCTTCATTTCTCTAAATTGTCTTTATCACCAAAAGCCTAAAAACTAAGATTGTATTCTTTAGACTTCTCTGTCATGCTTCTATGCCTGGTACCTCTCCCCATTAAGTTACGACTTCCCTTTGTATGCCATCTTCCTCCTCTAGGACTGTAAGCTCTGTGAAGGCAGGGAAGTCTTTCTATCTGGATACTAAGCCCTAAGTATACTGCCTGGACATATATTAGGCACTTAAATGTTACAAGGTAGTTTACTTGAACATGAAAGCTTATCTGCTTCTGGTATTATTATACACTATCTGCTTCTGGTATTATTACTGGTATTGTTATACACTAAAGAAATATAAATGCCTTTGAGATCAACTAGACCCTAGCAATAGACATTTATTTTCTTATTGACAAGGTACAAAAAAGCTCACAGGAAGTTTCTATGTCCCAGGGGATCCACATCACCTTACAGATTTGACTTCTTATTTTATAGACCATTAAATATCCAATCTTTGACAGAAAACCATACAACTTCTAAGACAGCAACACTAACTTCTTAGATCATGTTCCCTTTAAAACCTTGAAAGCCAAAGCCTTTTCTGACCACAAATAAGTTGTGAGGAAAGGCTGCAAGCTCTATTTTTAAAATCAATAAACTAATTCAATAGCAAGGTACCAATTAAATTCATACCGGGATGATAGGACCAAAACATTCTTTATAATATGGTGATATCTGAGCCCTAACTCCTCCCCAACCCACCCCCAATTAGTCTCAAGTGGGCTTTAATAAAATTCAGCACCTGTGGATTCACAGGTTTATTAGTCTACCATTATTCAGAGGAAGAGGCTTCAATCTCTGGATTAGCCTAAACCTGGTCTTCTTTCTATCCTAGAAATCTGAGAATTAAAACCATAGTCCTCCCCATTTATTCCTAAGAGCAAATTCTAGTCATAATGAGCCAGCAACCAGAAGTGGACCCAGAGGCTTAACGAAGTACACTGTTCCCTGGACTGGAACATCTATAGATTCCTTAGGAATTAAAGACAATTTGCCCGAGAGAGGTCTTCTTTCTTCTTTTCAAGTAAGTACTAAACTAGCTACCAAAAAACTTATTTAGGATTCATTTAGACAGTTTAAAGCAAACTTAGAGTTGCACCGTCAAACAAGCCTGTTTTGCCTGTATTTTTTTTAAACATTCAAGTTACAAATCTATCAAGGCTTACCAGTGTTTATGTCTGTTTCATAACTTATGCTGCTGTTACTAACAAGCTGTTCCACTTAAGTCTTTTGATCCTACACTGAAGTTAATTACTAATGTTAGGCAAATTGTCTTTGTATTGTGAATTTTATAAGATCTTATGTCAGGATAGAAGGAATTTTGCCCGAGATGAAAACAATTAGAGTACAAAGAATACAAATCAATTTCCTGAGAGAAGTCACAGCTCTAAAGAGTTACAGACCAATATGGTAGAAAGAACAAAGACCCAAGAGTCAGGAGTCCTGGGTTATTCTAATCCTCCCTCTACCACTAAATAACAGCTAATATAATGTGAATCAAATCACTTCACCTGTACAACGAAGGGCAGAATTATATAATGTCTCAACTTATTCTTGGTTCAAAGATGCTATGATGACTCTGACTTAACTCTGAAGATGAAGAGGGAGTTCTTGGGAAGGTAATCATCCTCAAGAGAACATGTTCCTGTCCCATGTCTATCAAGCAGTCTTCTTAGGAGGCTATTCATAACCTAAAAATATCATGGAAATCTTCTGTAGTTCTAACTTGCACTTTCCATTACATTTAAATGTAACATTCAATCACATTAACAATAACAATCATGGAACCTGCAACCCTGAAAAAATTCACGAAGGTTAAAAAGAAGCTCATGCTTCTTAACAGCGTCCCACATATCAGGGTTTGAAAAGGAGGGAGGGGTTATGTTCACAGGATAAACTTTTTGCTACATATACATGTTACTTGTTACTGGGGGAAAATATTTCCACCCCAAGAAACAATTTACTATCACTGTAACCAAGTATTAGAAACATGTTAAGAGTGTATTTGTTAAGTAGGGTCTTTACATTTATAGTAAAAAGGGACACACAGTTCCCTTCTGCATTAAATATTTTTTGAATCCTATGAGAGTTTAATACTTCTATTAAAAAACTTCTGGGCTAGTCACAAACTAATGTACAAAAGGATGATGTACAAAAAGTATTACTGAGAAATGTTCAACTAGGACATCCCTCCTACTGTAATGCCAAAAGACTCCTTCCTATTCCCCTAGTGCAGAGACTGTGGCTCCTTGGCAACTACTACAGAGTTCATTGGGGTACATTATCTTGGAAACTACCCATACACTACACTAAAGATATCATTTAAACACCTAACCAAAAATAGTAGAAGCATTTCTTCTTTGGAATTGTCTGTTACCAATATAACCTGGTTTGCTGCTAGTTTTCAGTAATTTCCATCCTTCACCCCCAGTCAATAGCATTTATAGAGAATGAGACACTCTAAATAAAATATCAGGTGGATGTGGATTTAAATAGCTGAGATGGGGGGGAAATATAAGTAACATCACACATCATCAATGTATTAGGGAAACTACTATTAAAAAAAATAATTATTCACTGAATCCCAACATAAAGACCCTATTCTTTACAACGTGAAAAATTATGAAAGGACCTCCAGGAGAGATTTATTTATTTATTTATTAGGCACTAACATCTCTGCACAGCATCATTAACTAATTTTTAGCAGTGTATTCCTTACACATATCTTTTAAAAAGGTAATCTCTTAACACTAATATTCTCTTGATGATGCTACAACTGCAAAACACACCCGGAACACCAGGATCTCCCAAGAATCAAAAACTGCACAACACAGATGGTAGAAGGGAATAAGCATCTATATAGTGTCTACAGTGTGCCAGGCACTGAGCTAAGCACTTTTTACAAACATTATCTCATTTGATCCTCACAACAACCCTATTATTATCCCCATGTTATATCTGAAACTGAAACAGAGGTTAAGTGACTTGCCCAACATCACACAGCTAGTGGGCTAGCTAGCTAAAGTTGAACTCGGGTCTTCCTGACTCCAGGCCCCTTTCTACCGACTTTGCCACCAGCTGCCTAATGGTGGGGGGTTAAGCAGATTAAAGCATATTACCAGCAATGATTGTATATCCCAAGTATGTACAGATATATGAAGGACAAGGGCAGCTGGTTTCCTCCAAGCAATGCAATTTTATCTACAAAATATTAAGACGCAGAGAAGAATTTTCAGCGTATAAACTATGAAGCATACAGGTAGAGACTGAGATTACCCAAAGTGATAAAGATACTGGTCCACTGATGTATCTAAGTCACAACTTTTCCACACCCTTTGTAAGAACCAGACCAAGTCATTGTAGTCTCCAACTCATAAAAACGCTTCGAATCTTTCTGTTATAGTATACAACTACAATATGAAAAGGAGATAATGATAAGAGTAAGAAGAACATGTAAACTTTTACATCATATCAGATCAGAGTTTCTAGTTCAACTTTAGCAAACCATAGCAAGGTCATTAAAGCTAGAACTTATGCCAATTAAACTATTTTAATCTTGCCTAATAGCCAAGCTATTATAATATCAAGTTTTAAAAGGTTAAACATTATGGTTCAAATATTTGTAACTCCTTAAATCCACTGGTTATATTTTCATCCCCAATGCAGAAAAACAAACAAAAAAATCAGGTTTCAAGAACAGATTATTCACAATGCCACTAAGTCTGAAGTCCAAACACTACATCTATTTCTTACTATATTTTCTTTTCTGAGGCACTATCTCTTAGAAGTCACCTACTGTTTTAACAGCCAAATGCCATTCACAGATGGCTTAAGGGCTGAAAGGAGCCTTAGAAACCTGTCTAGTTCAACTCTATTCTCCGCCTCCCCCCTATTTTATAAATGAGGAAATGGAAGCCCAGAAACTGACTCATTCAAGGTACAGATAAAGTAGTAGGATTTGAACCCAAGCTTTCTGTGTCTAGTCGGTGTTCTTTTCATTGTACTACATAGTTCCTAACAAAAAGCTATTTACTATAAAACTAGAAATGGTTCTCAATAATCATCTTTCTTTGTTAAACTATCTCTCTACTTAATTTTTAAAAAGCATGATACCCTATACTAATTAATATAGTTTTAATTGCAGTAGGTACAAAAATATTTTAAAAATCTACTTTGCTAATTTACTTTAGGTTTTCTTGGACCTCACTAAAACAATTCCTCCCAGTTTGATAGGGTCAATTTTCTTTTTTTGTTTGTTTTTCTTTTTGGATGGGGGAAGGCTGGGCAATTGGGGTTAAGTGACTTGCCCAAGGTCACATGGCTGGCGTTAAGTGTCTGATGCTGGATTTGAACTCAGGTCCTCTTGACTCCAGGGCCATATCGCCCCATAGGGTCAATTTTCTACTCTTCATAAGACAAGGTAAAAAACATTATTGAATTTTCGAAAAGATAACTTTCAACAATTATATTTTTAATAAGAGTTCACTCATCACTCTGAGAGTAGGAAATTGTTTCATTCTTTGTATTGCTATCCCCTACACAGTATCTGGCCCATTGTAGGTGTTTAATACGTGTTTATTTATTATCTGACTTCCAATTACCCAGCACACCTTCAAATAGTCTATAGGCAACCAAGACAGAAGTCACAAAGTTCAGGTACCAAAAAGGTTCATGTACTTCACTCTGAGTCTATTCACTGATGCTATTCTAAGAAGTATGATCTGGTTTTTCAGGCCTCTGAAGCTTTGAAACAGCAAATGAGAAGGTAAGAGTGGTAATGCTACAGGAAAGAACAATGACAGTAAGCAACAGGAAGTGATAGGACTAAAAAGGATAGAGTACCTTGCACATAGTAGGCACCAAGTGTATGAACTAAAGAGACTGAAAACCACTACAAGTATAATCTAGAACTTTTTTTAAGGGTTTCTCAATAACTCCTGAGGACACCATTATATATACAACACACTATAATAATAATGCCCCTGAATCATCAAGAAAAGACAACTGTTAGGACAAAGAAGGGAGTTTTTTAGATGAATTTCATCAAAATGATTCAAATGACATGTTGCCATTTATGAGTATATTTCACTAAAGTTCCTTTGACAGTGTCAGATAACTGATACATGACTGAACCAAGGAACACACGACTTTATTAGTGAATACTGAGGCACAGCATATTAGAACATCATGCTCTCAGATATGATCAGATGCCTACCTAATGTCAGCTTTCAGGTATATTAAAGTTGAAGAAACTCAAGAATAATTATTGGGGTGAGGACTAAAGAAGCCACATAAAAGTTTAATATAACAAGTATGAAGGTAAAGGGCCAAGGTTCAAGCCATTTATTTGTTCATGTGACTTTAGGCAAATTGCTTAACTTCTATGGCCTCAGTTTCTTTATCTGGAAAATGAAGTAGTTGACCAGATGATCTGATGTTCTTTCCAGTTTGAAAACTAAGTTTAAAAAGCTTAAATAAAGGATTCTTGTTCTGAGTTAGGCAAGCAAAATTCCCTTTCAATTCAGATTCTATGAAGTCTTAAAAAAAAAAGTTAAAAACCATACTGCAGTGGAAATAAAAAAAGAATAAAGTTGAATAGCCTAACATTTATCAATTTAGACAATGAAAAGTTGAAGTTACTTAAGGGATCTTTACTTATTCAAAACTAGTTTGTTTCTTCATTTGGCCAGATTGATTTTAACTAATTAGGAACCAGGAAGACCAGTAGACAATCTACTTAAGAAGAAAAACTAGATGCAATCCCAAATTACAGAAGTTCTTTGCTCAAATCAAGTTGGTGCCCGCTGCTGTATGAAGTTGGGTTTAAACACACCCATAGTTTACATCTTAAACACCACGAATGTTTCACTAGACCTTGTACTGCCACAATACTAAGTATTTAATTGATGCACAAAATCAAAGTTACTATAGGTGTCTTATTATTTCTGAGAAAATAATTCATGCCAAATGGTACAGAGAAGCCATAACAGAGTATCAGCTTGATGCTTCACTTCTGGTAAATGTCAATGGGATAAACTTCTTACCCTTAAACTGTCCTCAAAGTTTATCCCCTAAACGATATAATTTATCACGAAGTACCTAATGGAAAGCTAAGTCATCAAAACTCAACCCAACTATAAAAAAGGAAAGTGGAAGAGTAATGATAGAAACTGAACAAAAATGCCCAAGTTCATGGAAATGCATAATCATTTTTGAAAAGTTATCTTGCAAAATTCCTTTACTGACTTTGGTTGTTTGGAGGGTTCATCCTCCTTTTCAAAATTAAAAGATCTTCTACGTGCAGGAGTTCTACTTCAAACTGAAATGGAGGCTGCTGACTGTACACATGGCGACCTAAAGGGTATACAACGGCGCTCCCTCTACTCCCCCTCTCTCAGATAAAGCACATTATTTCCTTCTTAACTTCCTGCAATAACAGTTTCTAGACGATCTGAGTATGCGGATGTGTCCTGACCTTCCACCGGGTTTTTAGTTCTCCCAACAGCGTGGAGAAGCCTTTCCTTTCGTTTCTCACTCACTACAAGGCCTAGATCTGGCTTCAGACGGGAAGGTCTGGCCCACCTAATAGGGGGACCAGAGGAGGCGGGAGAGGGGAAATGAAGAGGCCACTTTCCGACCCCACACTTCCTCTCCACCTCCTACGGGACAATAGCCCCGAGGCGCAGCTGTGGGGGGTGGGGGTGGGGTGGGGTCGGGGAGGATGACCCAAGAGAGTGGGACCCTGGAGATTTAGAGACAGAGCTGGCAAGTGGCGAGGAAGAAGTGAGCTTCCCCAAAATGCTTGCCGAGAAGAGCCAGACTCTGGCCTAGCAGCAGGCAGGGAACCCCGGGCCTCTCCAGGCGCCATCACTGGGAGTGGGGGAGGAAAAAAGAAACCTTTGGCCGGGCCCTCCTCCTTCTCCCCCCTCCCCCGAAGCCCCCGCCCTACCAACCAGACAAGCCCGGGAGGGGTCGGGGTGTGTGGTCCAGGGTGGGTGGGCGGCAGGGGATCACAGCGAGGAAACAGCAGCACCCGCGGGCCCAGGCCTGCTGGGCCCGACTAGGCCCGTCCTGCCTCCGGGCCCGGCCCTTACCTTGTGGATTCTCTTCAAAGCCATTGTGTGAGACGGGCGGCGGCAGACCCCGGGGCGAGGACGGGGATGGGGGAGAGGGACGGGGAGGGGAGGAGGGGAAGGCGGAGGGAGCTAGGCCGCGGCGATTTCTGGCCCTAAGGGGGAGAAGAGGGAAGGGGCTGAGGGAGTGTTAGGGAAGGCGGGGAGCGGCACCGGCCCGGAGGAGAGGGGCCGGCGGCAGCAGGCAGCGGCGACGGGGCAGGGGACCAGGGAAGGGGACTGGGGAGGAGGAGGGATGGAGGGAAGTGCGGTGCCCGGGCTAGGAGGCCGCAGCGGCAGGGAGGGGAAGGAACGAGGGGTAGGGGGAGGGGAGGGGGCGGGGTAAACCCCTCCGGTAGATCCCTGGACTTGGCTCTTGGGCGCTACCGCAGGGAGGACCGCATCACCCGGCGGCGGCCCCTTTATGCGCTGCTGCTGCCTCCTCCTCCACCACCGGCGCCGCCGCCGCCGCCGCCACCGCCTCCGCCGCCGCTGCTGCTGCGCCGACACCGCCTCCGCAGATCCCTCCGCCAAGGAGGGAGAAGAGTAGTCCGCGTCGATCCCTCCGGGCCTGGGGGCCTTCTCGGCGGCGAGGTCGCTTCCTCGATAGGCAGCCCGGCAGGGCTGATAGAATGGTACCAGCGCTATTACACCGGAGGAAACGCACGGAGAGAAGGCTGAGGAGGAAGTGGTGTTGGAAGGGACAGCGGAAGGATACGGTCGGAGGGTGTGATGTCGCTGATGCTGCCGCCGACGCCGCCACCGCGGCCGCCCGGAGAAGATGACGCGGGTGGGGGGGGGGGAAAGCCCTAGGAGTGGAATCTCGCGATGCTCGGGGGAAAGCTGCGAGAGTTGGAAGGGGTCGGCCTCCGGGAGCTGGGGTCGGTTCTGTCTGCGCCGGAGGCCGTGTAGGGGCTTCGCTGTGCACCTTACGTCTTGGCCTGTGCGGCGCCTTGTGGCGTACTCTGGGCAGGTAGTGGGAACTATAATGACTTTTTTCTTCACTTTTTATTTTTTTCGTCTACATTTCAAATAACTTTAATATACACTGACGTCGTCTCTCGCAAGCACCTGGGGTCGTCTCTTGGCTATCATTATACCCATTTTACAGATGAGGAGTTTGAGGCCCAGAGCAACCGAATGTTGTTGACTTCACTCGGGAGCGAAGCTGGGACTAGAACTTTGGTCTTCCTGAGTCTGAGTGCCTCTGAAAACTCCATCCTCTCCCCCAAAAGGTTAAATCGTCCTGGGAAGAGCCCCAGGGACCCTGATACCCAGGAGGAACCCGACTTGGGGGTTCAGAGGTATTTGCCATGTAAAAGTTTTTCGTGAGAAGCAGGTCTTATTCTTTTCACCAATCTCCAGAGGCTGCAGCTGTCCAAATGGAAAACCCAGGCTGGATGCGTTTTTGCTGAAACTCTTATGACACGCAGTGAAAGAAAGACCCCCAGACTGGCTTTTTTGATCCTGCAAAACAGCCTGGAGAGATGCTGACGTTGCTTTGCTATTCTTCTGTACACACTGTTAAGCCCAGCTGCCACCAATAAATTGTTAGTGAGGGACTGGCGACCAACTCTTGTTTTATGAAATGCTCTATAGAAACAAACCCTTCTTACAGAGATCCCCTGGGGATCTTAGCACAAAAGAAGCACCGTGTTACCTCCAATAATATGCCAGCTTTGGGTCTCATATTCCCATTATTTTACTTTGATAGATAAGTCCAGAAAAACTAGGTGGATATGTGTGTGTATGTATTTTGAGAAAAGGTAATGAGGATAAATCTTTAATAATAATTTTTTATGTTAAATCAGCCATCGAGAAACAATGTTTAGCACCTGTGGTGTTCACAGCACTGGTAAGATGATGGAGAGAAGCAAAGTATAAGACGTTGGTGTAGTGGTAAATGTTTAACAACCAGCTTGAGGGAGAAGGATGTGGAATTTGCCTACAACATACTTTTAAGTTTAGTCTTCATTATTAACGTTTTCCCCATCACTTTCTTAAGTCTAGACAATCAACAAAACTAACTGAAGTCCTGATTTGTAGTATTTGTGGATTTCTGAGGTATAAATGGTCACACTTAAAATTTAACAATTGATCATTCCTCTCTCCCCCAAATCCCTACCACAGCCGGTTGAAGCTGGCACCCACTTCTGCCAATATAAATTTACAATCCATTGGGGATACAATTAAAGAACAATAAATGACTGTATTATGTGTTGAGTGATTTGGCATAGAATATAAGTGTGAAAGGAATTGGAGTTCATTGGAGCTTGGAGTTTGGGAATAGGGTTTCATAGAGACCAAGGGGCTTAAACTGGGCTTTGAAAAAGGTTGGGTAGGATTTGTTCAAGGGGGGAGAATTGGGAAAAGAGCATGACAAAAAGCACAGGTACAGTAATGATGAGTAAGATCTATGGGGAAATCATCCAGATTGGAGTGGATAAATAGGATAGACTTAGATTGGTTTCAGCATGACCAAAGAAAGCACTTGTCCAGGGGGCTCTTTATGTGGGAACTCTTTTTTTTCCTTTTTTTTGCTTTTTGGAGGGCAATTGGGGTTAAGTGACTTGCCCAAAGTCACATGGCTAGTAAATGTGTCAAGTGTCTGAGGTCAGATTTGAACTCGGGTCGTCCTGACTCCAGGGCGGAATGTGGGAACTCTTTAGGGAACAGAGATTTCCATTCTAATGTGACACAAAAAACTTTCCTCAAAACAACCCTGGTGAGGTTAGTGTCTGTATACTTAATGTGGAAAAGCCTGATTTCACTGAGCCCATTTCCTCATCTGTAAAATGAAAATATCACCTACATCCCAGGTTTGATGGGATCAAACGAAAAAAGACTTATAAAGCACTTTGCAAATCTTTGAACATATGAATGTGAGCTATTATTGCTGTTGGGGATTTTTTTTCTCCTAATGATTATGTGAATCCCAGTCATTTCTGAGATCCAGTGCATCAGATTGTGTTTCTTCCTAGCTTAAAAAATTTTTACAGGCCTATTATATTATGACCTCCCCTATAATTATGTTGGGCATTTATAGTCTAAGGTGCTTTGAGAACCCAGCTGGGGGAGCACCCATGTTTTTGTCTTCACAAAAGGCATTCCTTTGACAAAGGTACTTTGGCCATCACTAGCAACTGAAAACCAACCAGAGACTGGGGAAATCTTTGTAAGTAGATGGATGATGCCTATTGTGAAAAGTAAAAATCACAAAAGGTTCAAAAGGGGGATCAGGCAAACAATATATAGTAACTTACATCCAGGCTCTTTCATAATACAGAGCTGATCACTATAAAAATAAAGTGGATTGGAGTTAACTTTGAAACTATTATCATTCATAACAGAACTATAAAATTGGGGAAGACCCTAACGGTCATTTACTCTAACTCACTCATTTTACAGATGAAAAAACTGAGTATAGCAAGAAGTGATTTGCCCAAGGTCACAAAACCAGTTGAAGACACAACTGTCACTATGATTTTTTCAGTGTAGCCTCAGAATATAAGAGAATGACAAAATAAACAATTTTGAGCTGTACTTGTTTCAAATGACACTGCTTACCAGGTCAATCTTTCATTTACTTAGAATGCTAGACTTACAGAAGCTCAAATTCTGGCAGCAACTTTTTCCGTAGAAAATAATGAAAATGATGGTTTAACAAAGGAATCTCCCTAGATTCTTCTCAGCAATGCAAGGATCTAAGAAAACTCCAAAAAGACTCACAGTGGAAAATTCCATCCACATCCAGAGAAAGAACTTTGGAGTCCGAATGCAGATGGAAGGTCACTATTTGCTCTCCTTTTCTTCTGTTGTTTTGCTTTGTTTCTTCTTTCTCATGGCTCCTCCCACTAGTTCTAATTCTTTACATCATGACTAATGTAAAAATATGTTTAATATGAATGTATAAATAGAGTCTTTATCAGACTGCACGCTGTCTTGAGAAGGGGGAGGAGAGAGAAGGAGAGAAAATTTAAAACTCATAATCTTATGAAGATGAATGTTAAAAACTAAAACTAAATTAATTGTAAAGCTAAAAAAAAAATAAAGAATAGGGGCGGCTAGGTGATGCAGTGAATAGAGTACCAGGACTGGAGTCAGGAGGACCTGAGTTCAAATGTGACCTCAGACACTTAACACTTACTAGCTGTGTGACCTTGGGCAAGTCACAACCCCAATTGCCCTACCTTTCCCCCTGCAAAAAGCAATAAATAAATAAATAATGTTGGACTTTAAGTTAGCTTTAAAAAAAAAGGAATCTTCCCAGTTTTTAAGTTCTCTTCGTACTTCCAATCTATTTTGACAGACAGTCAGATTTGGAGCTTGCCCTGAATAACCAAAACTAAAGTCTAACATTTTATCATCACTACATTTCATAGGAGGCACAGTGGATAAAGAGCTGGTCCTGGAGTCAGGAAGACTTGTCTTCATGAGTTCAAATCAGGCCTAAAACATTTAACTAGCAGTGTGACTCTGGGCAAGTCACTTAACCCTGTTTGCCTCAGTTACCTTATCTGTGAAATGAGCTGGAGAAGGAAATGGGAGACCACTCCAATATCTTTGCCAAGAAAGCCCCAAAAGGAGGTCAAGAGTCAGACATGACTGAACAACAACATTTCATAGAGGGAAAATGTTAAATCCAAGTAACTGATAATTGTGTATAATTTCATTGAAAAATCTTAGAAGTCTGGGAGCTTCAAGAACAGTTCAAAAAAGACAGTATTCTTTAATAAACATTTATTTTGAAAAATTATGAATCTGTAACATACAGTTTCAAAAACATTTTCACATCCGTTTTTGATTCTTATAACACCCCTAGGGTAAGGCAGAGAGTATCATTCCTCATTTAGAATAAATCATCCCCAGTTAAGTAAACTGAAGACTTAGGAATTAAATGAGTTACCTAAGGTCATATAACCAGTAAACGGTGAAGCTGAGACTAGACTCTAGACCAGTGGTTCTCAACCTTCCTGATGCTTCGACCCTTTAATACAGTTCCTCATGTTGTGGTGACCCCCAACCATAAAATTATTTTCATTGCTACTTCATAACTGTAATTTTGCTACTGTTATAAATCTATCTGATATGTAGGATGTATTTTCATTGTTACAAATTGAACATAACCCACAGGTTGAGAACCACTGCTCTAGACCCATGATTCTTCTACTATGTACTACTCTTTTTACTGTCAATCTACATGATTCATAATTAAAATATTCATGTTGAGGCTCAACTTTATAGAACTGTCTTTTTCTGATTACTCTCACTCCTCAGAAATTACTTTTTACATGTGTATATATGTCTACATTTAAATATACACATACCTATATGTATGAACATATATGTGTTTATTTGTCCATGTACATGTTCTGGCTCCCTAGAACATAAGTTGAATGAGGGCAAGGGCTGTTCCATTTGTATTCTCAGTGTCTTATGTACAGAGGAGATGCTTAATAAATGCTTGTTGAACTGACTTGAATCAAATAGTGTTTCAAGCAACCACTTTATGAAATACAATTTTAAGTTCAAAAATCCCTTTGTGGAGGGAATTATGGGTCAGTGTAAATGACTTGGAGCTCAGCTTTGGATATAGTGGTGTACAAATTAACTTGGACAAAGTAACATAATTAAAGTTTTTGATGCATATAATAAACCTTACAACTTTTGCATTCTTTTAAAAAAAATCTTTTGGGGTAGGTAGGTGGCACAGTGAATAGAGCACAGGCCCTGGAGTCAGGAGGACCTGAGTTCAAAGCCAGCCTCAGACACTTAACACTAGCCCTGTGACCTTGGGCAAGTCACATAACCCCAATTGCCCTACCTTCCCCCCTCCAAAAAGAAAAAAAAAGATTTTGACACATTTATTCATTATGAAATCACATTAGAAAATATGCATACTTTTGACAGTTGATTTTTTTCTAAATCTGGACTTCATTATAGTCCATAGGTTTTCAAGAGGTTTCAATCGGGTAAATTCCTAGGCCACTGAAACATCTTTATTTCCATCTAAATTTCTTAACCCTTCATGACATGGTGTAAGGTTGTATTGCAGTATTACATCTCTATTTTGGAATTTCTTTTTTTGGAGGGGGGAAGGTAGGGCAATTGGGGTTAAGTGACTTGCCCAAGGTCACATGGCTAGCTTTGTGTTAAGTGTCTGAGGCTGGATTTGATCTGTAGTGGAATTTCTGTAATTCCAGAAAAATTCTGCTTCTCAGTATATCAATACATTTATCAGAGTTCATCATTTTCTCGAGCGGGGACAAGGTTTCTAGGCCCATGGCAAGATTTAAAAAAAAACATTTTTAGAGGTGAATATTTTAGATTCTGATGAAGATGCTTGGCTCTTACAGGTTCACCTAGATTTCTTCAGACAACAGTTTTGATATAACCTTGACTGAAAAAGTTAATTTCATCAGTAAGAATCACCTTTTCCCAGTCTTCATTACTCAAGTCTTTGTATTGTATTGCCCATGGCAAGCATTTTTTCTTCACTGAACAAGTGTTAACAGCTGTTTCTTTTTAGTCTTCTCTCTCCTCTTCCATCTTTTAAAGAAGCTTGTGCTACATGGTCAAGGAATCAATAACAATCCCTCCATCTGCCAGGTGCCTATGAAGGTCTTTGCTTATTCTCTAAAGATAGTTAAGGCTGATTTACAGTAAAATTTTGTCTTAGGCATTGCTTTTTGTTTTTAAACACTTTCCTTTTCCCTTAATTTCAACTGATTCCGTTTCATTTGTAGGCTAGAATGATCCTTGACATTCATCCATAAGCCACTGTATTTCAGTGTGCTCTTTAAGAACTACAACTCTGTAAGTGACCTTTGAGTAATATCTCTTCTTAGAAACCACAGAATTAAAAACACAACAAATCAGAGTGATGAAACATGTATATGGCACAAAATCCAGTACTCAACCAACAGAAACTAACCAAAGGTGGGAAAACCAGCTGCTCTGGTCTAAGGTCAGACACTCTGAATCAGCTTAGTTCAGATGGAAGCATAAGTGACCATTATAGTCACAAAATGAAACCATATCAAAATTCTTGCTCGTCCCAAGTAATTTGTACATGACTGTAAGTCCTTACTCATGCCCAGAAAAAGTACCTTCAGTTCAAGAGCTAAGTTGCCATCATTACTAGGCTTTAAGTACTTGTTTCCCCAAAAGGAGGACACAGTTCTTTGTTATTTATGTTGGATTTGAGAATTTTTCTTTTGCATCTACTCCCCAAAAATGCCTGTTAATGCTGATTCAAAGGATTTGGCATTAGCAACTAGACTAGTCTAAACCACCTGTCTCTCATTAAAGGTGGCAACAAGTTTTAATCTTTGTTAATCGGGCTTGGCATCCTGTTGCAATATTCATAAATCATCTATTACCCCTCTTTCTATTAAAATGTATTTCTACTAATACCACTACTAGGTCTGTATCCCAAAAGAAATTTAAAAAAAAAAAGGAAAAGGACCTATATGTACAAAAAATGTTTATAGCAGCTCTTTTCTGGGGGTAAAGAATTAGAAATTGAGGGGATGCACATCAATTGGTGAATGGCTGAATAAGTTGTGGTACGTGATTGTGATGGAATACTATTGTACTATAAGAAATGATGAGCAAGATGCTCTCAGAAAAACCTAGAAAGACTTACTTTTGTTGATGCAAAGTGAAATATAATGGGTACAAAGTAACAGCAATATTGTAGGATGATCAGCTGTGAATGACTTAGCTGTCCTCAGCAACACAATGATCCTTGACAGCTCTGAAGGACTTAGGACGAAAAATGCTGGGATGAAAGAATTGATGGAGTCTGAACACAGATTGAAGCAACTTTTGTTTGTTTTTTTCACTTTATTTTTCTTGAGTTTTTTTAAAATTAGGTTTTCTTTTACAACTTGACTATTATGGATTTGTTTTGTAGAGTTACACGTATATAACCTATTTGTAATTGCTTGCTTCTCAATAGGAGGGGAAAGGAACAGAGAAAATTTGGAACTCAAAGTTTTAAAAATAAATATTAAAAATGGTTATTTACATGTAACTGGGAAAAAATATTAAATGCAATAAAAGGTTTTTTTAAATGCTTTGCTGCTGCAGCAAGATTTTTATGGGTAATATGCTATAGTTATTGTTCAGTCATTTTTCAGTTGTGTCCAACTCTTCATGATCCCATTGGGGTTTTCTTGGCAAAGATACTGGAATGGTTTACTATTTCCTTCTCCAGTTTATCTGACATTAGGAAACTAAGGCAAACAGGGTTAAGTGACTTGCCCAGGGTCACACAGCTAGTAAGTGTCTAAGGCCAGATTTGAACTCAAGAAGATAAGTCTTTCTGACTCCAGGCCTGGTGCTCTATCCACTGTGCACCTGCCTGTCTCTAGTATAGGATATGACAGCATGGTAAATCTATACAACTTTGAGATAGGTTCATAAAGGTCATAGGCTCAGGTTCCATGTGAAAAATATGACGGCAGTTATTAGAGTTTTAGATTTGGAAAACCAATTTCAACAATGGAACAAAGCTCCCATGTGGGACCTAACTCTGGGAGGAAATACTAGCATAAGAAATATCTGGAAGAAAAAAGCTGTGTGTAAAAAATTGCCCACCAAATCCCAAGGTTTTGATAATTATAATTTAGATGACTTTAAAGAAACAATTTGGCTTCTATCATGAGGCTACTGATAATTATAATTTATAGGTTTATAATTTTTTGAATGGATCTTCACTGGTGAATCTGATATTCCTCACTTTGAGGAGCCCAGTCCCTCAAGTGTGGTCAGCATGTTCATATAAGACCCTATTATTTAAGAATTTTAAGCCAGTTATAAGATTGGAAAGGATTCTCAAAGGAGACAAGACTCTACCAGAGAAGGAAATTCTTAAGGAAACTAGGAGCCTATAGGAGACTGTAAAAAGGCTAGGGAACAGTTAGACATTTAAGGACCTTTACAATCCAATGTCAGCTTACCTTTCCAGGCTTGTTGCATGTCTTCCCCTTCCCTCACCAGGTTCCAGCCAAACCAGTTTACTTGGTGCTCCTCATACAGGACATTCCATCTCCTATCTCCCATCTCCTATCTCCATGTTGTTCACAGACTGTCCCCCCTTCCCCCCTGTAATGCCATGCACCAGCAGATTCCCAAAGGAATGCTACTGTGAACAGCTTTTAGAGTTCAGATTACAAAATAGAGTGAACACTCTGTTTATTCCATTACAAATCAAGACAAACATTCAAAACATTATTAATA
>CM053581.1:321283524-321299541 GCA_028627135.1 Pseudochirops cupreus | reverse complement strand
CCAAAGAAGGAATCAAGGGTTTGGGAGCTGTTCTTACTTTGCTTCTTATGCTTATTCTTACTCATGGTTCTTCAGACCGTGATTTTTTTTTTAAATCTCTGTGGGGCTCTGCTTCCAGAAGGGAAAGCTCTGTCCCAAATCGCTGGGGTCCTCCCGGCTGCCGTAGCTCTCAGGAAGATGCTGGGACTCTTCCTAATTATTTCCGGCTGACTGGATAATGAAGACTCCAAGACGGAGGCCCAAGACAGCGATCCTGATCCAGGCCACTCAATGCGAGAGCACTGGCCTGAGAACAATCGCTAAGTCCCCCTGCTGTCTGCAGGCTGCGGGCTGGAAGCTACAACGCGGAGGCGGGTGCCAAACCTCTGCCTTTCACTTTTCTACTCTGGAGGCCTTCTGGCTGGACTGCTTAACTCTCCTAGATTAGCAATTCCCACTGAGCTAGTTCTGAACGCTGAGATCAGCTGCGGCTAATCCGCTCACCTGAAGCTCCTCCGCTCCTCCCATCCAGTCGCCCCCGGGGCACAGCCGCCCGCTTCAGGGCAGGCTAGTTTCGGTTGGCAGTGCTGATATGGTTCCTCGTAGCCGAGCTGACTTTAGTGGGAAGTATCTTTGTGTGCATTTTGGAGTTCTAGGATTGGTTTAGAGTCCTGTTTTATGGGTATTTTGGGGTGGCTATGTGAGAGCTGCAATATGTTGCTGCTGCTACGCCGCCATCTTGGCTCCGCCCGCCCTAGTTGAAGGTATTTTCAAACTTGAGTACACAACTCTTTTCTTTTTTTCTTTTTCTTTTCTGTTTTTGTTTGTTTTTTGGAGGGGGGAAGGTAGGGCAGTTGAGGTTAAGTGACTTGCCCAAAGTCACACAGCTAGTTTTTTGTGTTGTGTCTGAGGCAGGATTTGAACTTGGGTCCTCCTAACTCCAGGGCCAGTGTTCTATTCACTGTGCTACCTACCCGCCCCCCCTTTTTTCTTTTTGATACATAAAAGGAACTTTATTTTATTTTTTTTAGTTTTCAATATTCACTTCCATAAGATTTTGAGTTCTAAATTTTCTCCCCTTCCTCAAGACAGTGTGTGCAGTCTGATATAGGCTATACATATACATTCATATTAAATATATTTTCATATCAGTCATGTTGTAAAGAAGAATTAAAACCAAATGGAAAAACCACAAGAAAGAAGAAATAGAGAGAGAGTAAACAGTATACTTTGATCTGCATTCAGACTCCATAGTTTTTTTTCTGGATGTGGATAGCATTTTCTGTCCTAAGTCTTTTGGCGTGGTCTTAGATCCTAGCATTCTCCAGAAGAGTTAAATCTATCAAAGTTAGTCAAGTCATTACACGGTGTTGCTGTTACTGTGTACAAGAGCGCATAACTCTTGATCTAAGTTTATTAATAGGAGATATCATTCAGGAATGGAGGGATAGCTGGATACCTGGTACACAGGTATAATTCCTGCTACGGAGGCTGGTAGATCACTGGAGCTTGAGAGTTATGACTGAAGCAGAGCTCAAGTCAATTGGGTGTCTGTACTAAATCATTTAGTACAGGGGGGCCACCAGGCCACACTGAAGAACGAGTGATTTGACCTAGCTCAGAAATTGAAAGGGGCAAAGCTTCTATGCTGATCAGTAGTGGGATTGGGCTGTGAATGGCCATTACAGTTCCAGCCTCCCTCTCCCTCCCCAAAACGAAGGATAAATCCATTGCAAAGTATGTAACTGCTTGTTTAGATAAGTCCTTTTATGAATGTAATAAAGGTTATTACAAGAAGTACTTAAATTATAAAAATACATACTCTCTGAAGGACTGCCAGTGATTATAATGTTTGAGTTTCTATTCAGTGTTATCTTTACCAGAAATTTTCCACAAGCAGATTAACGATATTAAACTTTTTGCTTGTGACTTAGACTTGAATTCTGTTAGAAATGTGTTTGAGAAACATAAAAAGGTACTAGCAGAAGAGAATAAAAAAACCTTCCTTGAGGGTCAGTTATTTTTCCATTATGCTTAATGATGAAACTAGGGGATGAAAGGGAAAAGATTATGGCATCCCTTGCCACATGTGATATTGTTATAGGTTGTGTCTATATGGGGTGGGAGTGGGGGGTGCAGCTGGGTGGCACAGTGGATAGAGTGGCAGGCCTGTCCTCATATACTTACCAGCTGTGTGACCCTGGGCAAGTCACTTAGCCCTGTTTGCATCCATTTCCTCATCTGTAAAATGAGCTGGAGAAAGAAATGACACTCCAGTATTTCTTTGTCAAGAAAACCCCAAATTAGGTCATGAAGAATCAGACACAACCGAATAGCAACATATACCAGGGGGTTGGCAGACTACAGCCTGTGGGCCAAATCCATCCCACTTGTTTTTGCATGGTCCACAAGCTAAGAATGATTAAAACCATTTGTCCTACAGGCCATGGTTTGCCACCTCTTGCTGTATGCCATTATAATATAGTCTACTGAAAATAGATTTTAAACCTCTAGGCCTCCCTAATCAACGTCATAAACTATCATTAGCAATTATCTCTCCTCCCCTTCCCCCAAAAAAGACAAGTTAAAAAGTCTTTTGCCCTTTAATAACTACAAATTAAACTTATACCTTCAGAGAAGGCCTCTCCTCTTTTATAGGCCTTTTTATAATGCAAGGGCTCTTTGGATAGTATTTATGACTGTACTTTTGAATGTACTTTAACTAAGGTTAGAACCATGACTACACCAATCTGGTTGGGCACAAAGAGAGGAGGTATTTCTACGTACCTATAAATCATAATCATAACTTGATTTTTACCTTTTCTCCTACATCTAAGTGTTACCTTTGTAAAAAAAAATTTAGATACTATTCAAGAAAATGTTTGAGCTCTTGTTTCACTGTTTCTAGGAATCTGTTTTTCAAGGAAGCTAGAATGTGAAAAGTTATTAAACTATTTTGAATCAGTGGTATGTGTAACTTCATTTGAAATATTGTATCAGCTTTCTTGAAATTTCATTTCCTTAGCATGCCTCATTTGGCTAAATAGAATGTACAAACACCTTTGTAAAGTCATTTTTAGTAAATTGGCATGATTTTCAAGGCATATGTATGTTGAAAAATATTTTGAAAAGCCATTTGGTATGCTGTTAGAATTGAGAAAAGCTGTATGTCCAGATGCTAATGAAAAGGATGAATATTGGGAATCTTCTTGATGAAGTTTGCAGCCTAGTGAATGTCCAAGCACTTAAATGGAAGAGTTGAAGAAATGATAAACTAATGACCCATTACTTTGAGGGATAGTGGGGAGTGGGATATAGAGAATACACTTTAAAAAGGTCAATTAACTAAAAGTCAAGAAGGAAAGTAACAAACATGAAAACAATTTTCTGAGTAGTCGAAAGCTCTAATAGATGCTGATTTGATGGGTGATAGATCTATAAAAAGAAAAATGAGTTAACCATCATGATAATTCATAGTAGGTATCTGAAATTAGTTCAAATAGTGAGTGTACTGGTTTAGCTTATGAAAATGACTGGCTGTATCATAGCTAATGTTTTACATAGATTATATAGTTTATTGTTTTCTTGTGTACATTTTCTCCATTTTGAATTTTAGCTATTTGAAAACCAGGAAATCTGTTTTTGTAGTTATTAAAATGTATTAGAATTAATGTGCCAGAATGACTCCTGGAATGGGAATACTATTTGGAGGCAGCCAGGTGCTGGACTAGGAACCAGAAAGATCTGAGTTCATATCTGTTGTCACTTACTAGCTATGTAAGCCTAAGCAAGTTACCTCTTCCTGCCCCAGTTTCCTCATCTATAAAATTGAAGTAACAATACTATCTATCAGCATCTCAGGCTTGCTGTGAGGGTCACATGAGACATTTGTAAAGCACTTTGCAAAAAAGTGCTATATAAATGCTGTTATTATTTGGAGGATTACTATTAGAATACTAGAGTTATAAAAGCTAAAGGAATTTAAAGAGAAAAATGAACAGATTAAGAACATTTTCCCGCACAATTTTCTGTTTTTCTGAGTCTCTTGTTTTTATGAACTGATGACAGTGTAACTTTAGATATGTAGAATTTGCTGAAGTTGTATGAACTTCCAATCATTCCCAATCTCCCTGCCCAAAAGACCCACTGTCTACTTCTAGTGGATGTTCTGTGACTTCCAGACTTCTACAAATGTGCTCATCTTAACAGATAGAAAGTTTAAAAGATAAAATAAGCAATAATTTGAGTTTGTGGAAAGTAAATTGTTCACCCAGATTAGAATACAATGAAAGTGTTTTAAGTTGAGGTGACTAGGGATAATATATAATAATATCCTAAATAAATATCTTTAAATCCTGGGCTTAGCAAGGGTTAATAGTCATTGCTCAGTACACAGAACCAATAGAGAGAAATTAGGCAATTATGCTAGCATCAAAATTTAGAAACAATCATTTGAACAGAAAAATTTCAACTGAAGGTTACTTTCTAGTAAATGTGGTCTACTCTCCATTTGTGTCATAAGATGAAATTCTAAATTCTCACTGAAAATATTAACACTAAAGTAGAGGTTGTTCATGCCCTTTGTAAAGAAATGTTTTAAGTGCACTTTGGTTAATGGAAAATTCTGTACTTTTCATGTATTTGACATGTTAGCTTGTTTAAAATCAGTCATCAGATTTCTGAGCATAGTCTCCTTAAGCTGGTACGTAATCATTATTTTGCCACTGCCATATGAATAAAAACATTTAGACCAAGTTTTAAAAGCAACATCTTGGCCATACATGTTAATTTTTAATATACAATGGCATCTTAAAACATCTTTGTATTCCCTACCAGTGCCCTGTGTAATACATGGTAGGTGCTCAGTAAATGTTTTTGTAAGGAATAGTCAGCACAGACTTCACATTTGTCAACCCAGGATGATTTGATCATATTCAAAAAAGTAGCTGCTTATTCAAAGAATACAGTATTCCGCCCCCCCCACAAAAAATCCAAAGAATACAGTAGGTCACCTACTTCCAAAAATATTGATAGTATAGTTAATGTTTCTAGATAGAGAGGAGAAGAACTGAGCTAGAAAAGCCTAAATTTATTTAAAGGTTATGCTGGTACTATTAATGTTGAGATAGACAAGCTAAGGAATTAAAACTTGCAGCTCCAGGAACCAGAGAGAGCATGAAGGTTTGGTGCATGATGACTCTACGTATTTGTGATGGGTTTTGTTTTTCTTGCCTTCTCAATGGGTGGGGGTGGAGGGAAGAGACAGAGAGAAAGTAAAATAAAATCAGATTTTTAAGAAGTGGCACATGAGAGATCAACAGGAATTGGTAATGGCATGAGTGAAGTAAGAAGAGCACCGTGTAAACCTACTTAAGAACATCTGACACCACATTAGCAAGGCGTGAATTATATTTCAATATTGAGCTCGCTGGAGTTCAGTGTTCTCCATAGAGACACAAGTGGAAAAAGTCTGTCTTTAAAAGGGGAAAGAGGATAAAGTTGAAAAAGAGAATTGGAGTTATCTGCTGCTCTGTGTCGTCAATATAGGTATCTTTTTGTTGATGCTACTTAAGATCTGTGATACAAGGGAGGTTGAAGCCAGGGTTAGGTTTGGAGGTAACAGACCTAGGTTCCTGTGGTGGCTCCATGATCCTGAGCAAGCTATTTCGACTCTATGCCTCAGTTTCCTTATCTGCAAAATCCCTGTATTAGATTAGATGTTCCCAAACATCCCTCCTGGCTCTAAAACCGAGAAAAGTATGGTTAAAGGACTTTGTTCCCTGTTACTTTTTTGATACATTTTCCAGGGGAGAGGGTGATCTAAAATACCCCTAACAAAATAGAAAAATATCCAAAAAAAGATGTCTTAGTTAAAAGTTAGAGTTTATTGCATTATTTGTACACTAATTCTGTGCTTTAAAGCAATATAATATATATAAATTATAGCTTACTCTATATATACACATACACATATGTGTGTGTGTATAGGTATGTCTATGTGTCCCAAATCTTGAGCCTAAAGTTTCAAATATGAACAGTTTCCAGCCAAAAGTCAATTTTAATTTTCCTTGTTTTCTTCTTTGAAAGTAAAGATTTTGGGGGGCATCTAAGTGGCACAGGAAATAGAGTACCAGCCCTGGAGTCAGGAGGACCTGAGTTCAAATGTGACCTTAGACACTTAACACTTACTAGCTGTGTGACCTTCGGCAAGTCACTTAACCCCAATTGTCCTGTCTTCCCCCCTCCAAAAAAACAAAAAGAAAGGATTTTTCTGTCACCAGTCTGCCCTCTTAATCACTCATAGCCCTTGTTCTGTTACTAAGCGAAGGGTTCTACCTTCTGAAAGTATTTACTGGTTCTTTCTCACCAGTTAGCTAATGTTAAGTTGATGTTAGTTAAATGATGCCTAAACATCATCACTGCTCTGTTCATACTGCCGTTTCTTCACTCATTCCCCAAGATTTTCTAAGTAAACTGTCATGTCATCAGCAGATAGGGATCGTTTTCTCTCCCCTTTGGCTGTCATCATATCTTTAATTTCTCAGATAAAAGTTTAGTGTCCAATTTATATACTAACTAGTATATAAGTTAGCATATTAACACATATACTAACACATATAGGTAAGACCAACCAACAGCCATTCCCCAATGACTATTGGGGATATAAACAATTCATTTCTCAAAGAATTGCAGACTATTAACAATTCCATGAAAGAATATTTCAAATCACTAGTAAGAGAAATGCAAATCAAACCAATATTCAGTTTTCACCTCACACCGATCAACTTGGCAAAGATGACAAAAGATAAAAATAGTCCATATTAAAGGGATTGTAGGAACATAGATATGCTACTGAATTTCTGGTGAAGCTAGGAATTAGTACACTACTGTTTTGTAAAACCATTTAGAATCATGGATAAAAAGTAACTAAAATGTCTATATTCCTTTTACCCAGAGATTTCCACTAACTAGTCTTATACCCCAAGGAGCTCACTGATGAAAAGAATAGACTCTGCCATATACACTGAACTATTTATAGTAGCACTTTTTGTGTTAGCAAAGAACTGGAAACGAAGTAGATGTCCATCGGTGACTGTAATGGAATATTACTGTGCTATGAGAAGTGACTAATAGGATCTTTACAAAGAATCATGGAAAGACTTACCTGAATTGGTAAAGACAACATATATAATGACTATCACTGTGGAAATGAGTGGGGTGGAGGTGGACAATCAGCACAGAACAGTTAGCAGTGAATGTTAACAGAATAATAAAGAAGGAGCATGACTTCAAAAAAGAGATAGAGGAGACCTCCTTTACAGAGGTAAGAAGTCAGTAGGTATGAAATAATGTATGTATTTTCAATTTTTTTTTACATGTTAGTTTACTGATGGTTTTTCTCTGATTCTTCCTTTTCTTTCTTACTGTACAATATTATCCTATTACATTCATATAATTTCTTTAGCCATTCTTCAGCTGATAGACACCCACTTTGTTTCCAGTTCTTTGCTGTAACAAAAAGTGTTGGTGCAATATTTTTGTACATATAAGACCTTTCTGTTGGAGTATTTGCCAAGTAATGGTATCATTGGTTCAACTTGTGTGTACATCTTAGTGACCTTTTAGGTATGGTTTTAAATTCCTTTCAAGAATATGCTTTATTTTACAATACTGTGTCTTATTTGTCCATACTTGCTTTAATTGCTTAATGATAACTACTTTTTAAATTACAACTCTGAAAACTTTTTGAAATCCTTAGTCTTTAAGAATAACTGATAAGTACAGTCCTGACTAGAACCAGAGAAAGTGTCATTTGACTTTTCTCATCACCCTGCTAAAGTTGCTGTTTGTTCTTTTCCTAGTACTCTTGTCCATCTGTTCTCTGTTGTGTGATCCCAATCCAGATGATCCTTTAGTGCCTGAGATTGCACGGATCTACAAAACAGATAGAGAAAAGTAAGTATGGAAGCCAGATAAAGGAGATACAGCTTTAGACCTCAACGAAGGTTTAAAGGTAGTCATCATCTGATACATCCCTATAAAAACTTTCATATTTACTTAGAACTTCATACCTAAGTGGGGATTTAATATATAAATATTTTTCATCAAGAACTCATACACTGCGAACAGACTGCTCAGATTAATTTAAGTTCTAAAACAACAAAGAGGATAAAACCATCAACACCATTGGCAGCATCTACTGGGGAAAGTCTATAAGTGCAACACAGAGAGAGAATTTTTTTCCTTGTAAAACCTTCATTCTGGGAATCAAAGACATTGTAGAAATCTCCAACAAGAATCCCAAAAGATTCAAGATCTATTAGGATCAAAATGTGAAGTGCATTTTAACATCACTCATATAGGTGTTCACTTAGAAAATGGGAAGTACTTACTGATAGATAAAAACTTGGCAATTTTTTTTAACAAATATATGGAAGATCTCCTTTAAGGATTTAGAATTTGAGTTTGGCCTTTTTTAAAGGTCTGGTGGTCATCCTTATATCTCATAATAAAATTGCTAAGTAGTATCTAGGCCTGAAATAGTTGATATGGATCATTCAGCTTTTTGGATATATTTGGAATAAAATGAACCAAATTTTGCGTCTTTTCCTTTCTGTGTGAGTGTGGGTCAACTAGCATAAGAACTTTTAACTCCACCCCTTTCTAATGAACGACTTACAGAAAATGTGTTCTATTTAAATGCTTTTATATTGGACAATTTGAATTAAATGTAACTTTTTCTAGAACAGTAAGTTATCTATATCACCCAGGATGATTTAAGTTCTGTCCAAAGCAGCTATTGCAGTAATTAAATGCCTTTATGTACAGGGCTCCTGTGAAAAGTGTGCAGTCTCAAGTATGCTAGAGGTAACAAATTTAAGATCTTTCTTGGCAGTAGAAGGCCAACCAAATATAGAATAAGCTTAGCACTTGCTCAGAGACTGGTATATACCTCTATTTAAATGCTTTACTTTTTTTCCCCCCGATTAGGTTATGAGTACTTTGTACTGTGGTCTTGTTTTGAAATAGGTAGCACTTCTCTATTTTTGTGGGGGGAAGGGGTGAAGAGGATTTGAAGATTGTTTCCGTTTTACAGCCCGATACCCTTCTTCTCCCTGGGTTTTTTGAATAAATACAAATTAGAAAACTGGGCTGGAAAGGTGTCTACTTAAGTAACTGAAGTCTGACATGTATTATTAAGCCAACGCTTTCTTTGTATGTACAGGTACAACAGAATAGCTCGGGAATGGACTCAGAAGTATGCGATGTAATTAAAGAAATTATTGGATAACCTCTACAAATAAAGATAGGGGAACTCTGAAAGAGAAAGTCCTTTTGATTTCCATTTGACTGCTTTCTATGAGCCCACGCCTCATCTTCCCCTGTGCACATGTTTACCTGATACAGCAGTGCTGCGTGTTGTACATACTTGGAACAACAAAATAGAAATACTGTATTTCCCGTACCAACATTGACTCCTAGCAAAGAAGTGTGTGTGTGAAAAGCCAGTTCTTCAGTCATAACCTAGTTGTGAGACTAAAAGCTTTCCTTATTGACTTAATTGGATAAACAATGCAAGGGCAGGGGTGGGTGTTGTATGGTTTGGGGTGGGGGAGGACAGTTACACTGACCTGTGGGAGAATTTTTTAAAAATTGGAATCCTTTTAAACTCATAACAGTTATGAAAAGCAAGGTGAAGAACGTCAAGCTGTTTCTGTATTCATTTTATTCTGAAGGACCTACATCTTAGGTAAATGTTTCGACCAACAAGATTAAACTGTACCCACATCCTGTATTTTAAGGTCTAAGTTTAACTGGTCAACATTTAAATGGATTGGAGCTATTAGTACATAAAGTGATGGGTGTTTTTTTTCCAGCTCTTCTCCATCACCCCCCTTTTCCCCCAATATTTTTTGGTTTGTATGTGGTTTCTCAGTTAATACATAGCTAATAGCTCTTAATTTTTCTTATGTTTTTTAACTGCTTAGGTCTATCTGGATGTAAGGGTAAAAATTCATTTGACAGAAATACTTGTGTATATTTAAAGACCCAATTGCTCCTCTGGAGCTTGTACGTTCAAGAATGATTAATCTGTGTAATAAACTGATTACTACAGTCATTACATATAATTTTGTGTGAACAGGCTTTTTTAATTTCAAGAACAGTTTGTCTAGCTAAGATTAGTGGTGGATTCCATACCCTCCTACCTTCCTTCCTTCCTTCCCTACCCCCACCCCAACTTCTACATTCAGACCACTTAACATTTCAGAATCATGAAACAATCACAGTTTACATTGTAAAAGGCTGTGTGTTAAATTTGACCAAACAAGATAGGAACATAAGCTTAAAAGCACCTTGATAAAATTTAGATGTTTAGTGTCCAAGGAACATGACTGTTAAATCAAATAAGAAGTTTACTTTATTAATGAAAATCTAAGCAACACATCATGAAAACTTATGACATTCCCATATGTGGGATATAAGATACAAATGCATTTATATTGTTAGTTAACCTTTGTAACTGGATATCAGATGTTAAGAGTAAAATTTAACAAACCTGAAAAACATCGGCACAATTTCATAATGAAGAAATCTACATTATTACTTTGCACTAACAATTGCAAGATGTTCATCCAGTTTAAAATTGTACTTGTATATGGCTTTTTTTTTTAAGTCTTCACTTGACTCTAGTAAAAGATGTAGTTGGAAACTTTACTTGTAAACCATGTCTTTGCCAGAAACATTCCATGATCTAGGTGAGTTACAAGTTTTTCTTCTCTGATCTATTTGTAAACCAGGCCACCACAAAGCAGCACCTTTAGATCTGAGGTTCTGTCCCATCCGTTTTCCAAATGCATCTCGACACTTGCACAAAAGAAACTGAGGAATAAATGTCCACTGCTTTTGGTTTAAATTTGTTGAGCTTGTCTTATCTCTTAGTGTCTCACCGGGTTATGTAGCTTTGAATTTAGATGTGATATTTAACTCCAAGGTTTGTTTTTCTTGCATTCTTTCTGGTATTATTGTCATGTAGTATTTTCCACATCCTGCTTTGGCTAAGAGGAGGTTTTTTTTCTTCATAACTACTCTCCATAAAAGAATGAAAGGTCTTTTTAAAAAGTGATGCTAAGCTTCAATCTAGTTATGCTTGAGCCCTATTTCTAATTTGAATTAGTCTTAACCACAGTATTATGGGAAATAAGGCCTTCCATAGCTGCTATAAGATGTATATATAGTTGCTACTTTTTCCCTGAAATTCAACTTATTTGAATAGACTTTTATCCCGTCTTTGTCTACACACACAAAAAAGCTAGTTTCATGTAGTTTTTTGATCCCCTCACTAGGTAGTCTCATAATTTTTAAGCACTAGATAAAGTCTGATACTAGCACATCTTATAAGCCCTTAATGAAAGGGTACAATAAACCTTGAATAATCTCAAACATTTTTGTTTGGGATAGAATGCATTTTTACCTTTTTTTCTATTTGAGGAATGCATGTGATTAATTACCGAAGAGCTGAAAGATGGCTCTCCCATCTTTACAAAGTAGTTAAAAGAGATGTCACAGGACTCAAAAGCAAAAATTGTCTATAGATGATTGAGCTATTTCCATACAAACATACCAGGAGTATCATTAGTTATTTGAAAGAGACCTGCAGAAAAGCCTAAATGTGATTATATACCCTTTCCTCTTAACTTCCCTGTACAAAATTACTCCTTTTTATTTGCTAATGTGATTTTATAAAAGTACACTTTGGGAGTATAACAAAGTGACATTAACTTGCCAATTTCTATACTTTGGGTGATTTTCCAAAGACAAAAAGGAAGACCTTAAGAAATTTTAAAGGAAGGAAAGGTATAGGATAAATTAGAGTTCCTGACATAGGGCCACATGAAGAAAGCCTCAAGTTATACTATTTTTCAGTCACCCTACCCCTACTCCACTTTACACTGACATTCAGCTTGATATTAAAGGAGAGTGTATTTCCTGAATCAGAGACAGCATGCAAATAAATGTATTTTTGCTGCCTAAAGTTATTAAAATAACTTTTTTCCCCCTTAGCATTTTAATAGCAGTGGGGAGTTGAGGACCACCTTAACTGCTGCTTATTAAAAGACTTGAGCACCTTAAGTATTACTTGCCATGCAGATTATTCACCTATAACTATATTTAGTGTATTGAAAATTTTGTCTTGAACTAAGATGTTACCCTTGGTAAATATAACCTGTTTCATCTTCCATTTAAAAGAAGTACTTGAAATTTGGGAAATTTACCCCATTGCTTTCTTTCTGTTATTGAGACAAACTCTAAGCATCTGTCAAATTTAAGGCATCTGTTTTATCCCATTTTTATTTGTAATTTGCTCTTTTGACTTAAAAAACAACAGCAATAGTGCTTTCTGACATTAAAGTAAAGATGGCTATTAGATAGGATAATGCCTTCAAGAGAGAAGGAAGACCTAAAACATTCTATAATTGAATGATTGGAGTTTGTGCTATGATTTGACAAGTCATTTGGGCTGCTTTCCAAGAGGGGAAGCTGACTTCTTTGAACAAGTATGGGTGGTTTATTCTGGGTAGTAAACTCCATTGTAATGGACAACACCAACATAAATTGGTATGATCCATGATACAAATGAGGTTTGGTTGCAAAGTTAGGTCTCCCTTTATTTAAAGGTTTAAATATTGCTGAGTTTAGTGTAACTAGATACATATTACTGCTGGAATATGGCTGTAGAGGCATGAAAACTAGGGCCAAGGTCATTCAAGGAAGTAATGTTCTATCACGTATCTGTTCTTCACCAAATTCAAGGAAGTTTAGGTTTTCACTTTTACTATCAACATATTGCTACATGTGTCTTCACTGATTTGGTATTTTAGGCAATGATCTGAGCCCAGGAGAATGAATGTAGTTGCATAAACTCTACTTGGTGAAATGTTAGTTACTGGAACTAAAACTAGTCATTTTATCTGGAATTAAGTGACCAAATATGTACTAAGAGTTTCACAGTAGACTTGGACTGGTAGAGGCCAACAAAAAATACTGCTGTTATAGCAATTTTTTTTCATCTTAATATCTTGCAATTTTGCAGCACATCAGATTGCCTACTGTAGATATCTTGCTCCATTCTAACAGCCCCCAGGTGTTAAGACCAAATTAGAATATTTTAGTTAGAGTCCTGTTTTAAAGGTAGTTAAAAGACTTGCCTGCATTTTGGAACCAAAGTCCTTTACACTGCATGGTGGTGTCATTTTTCATATCTGGATAATTTTAATCAAAGTTTTTGCTTTAGTTTTATCCATTCTTCAAGAGGCTAAACCCTGAACAACTCAACTTCTCTTCCCTGTCCTCCCAGGTCCTTCATGGGCCTGGCATGGGTTTTGGACGTCCATGAAATAGAAGGGCTTGGTTTTAACTTCTGAAGGAAGGCTACAATGGGTCCTTTCTGAGCCTGACCCATCATCTGCATTTAGCTGTCTAGGTAGTACTCTAGCTTTCTTGAAAAAGGAACTAAAAAGAACTGTCTGTCTTTGAAAGAGGAACCCAGTGTCAAAGTTGCTCTTTAAAGTAGCGAAGAATAGGTTTCTGACTGATAGCCTATGCCCAATAATTTCTAGATACACAGGTTAACAGATTTGGTGTTGGTTAATATTTTGCACCTGTTCAAACTTAGTGATGGCATAGTCAACCTACCTTTAATGGAAAGGTGAACAATTCATTTGAGCCCCAAGTTGAAGGAACTTTAATCCATAGGCCAACACTGAAGGCTGTTAGTGGTTTCAACACCACCATTCTGAAGATCTTAAAACATTTGAACTTTTCCCTGTAAAAAGTGCCTATTTAAAAATTCCAAGTGGAATTTTAAAAATACTTTGTAAAAAGTATTGTTTTTGGGGCTTAGGCCTTCAGAGAAAGTGATGAGAAAAAGTCAGCTAGGCTTCGAGCGCTGGTGCGCTTGTCAAAACAGTCTTATCCAGAGTTAGATTTGAAACACACCGTTTTGGCTTACCTGAACTAAATTAGGTCCAATTCTACTAGCTAGCTGTGGGATAACAGAGAAGAAGAGCATGAATTTGTAATCTAGAGGGGGAGATAAGGCAAATTCACATTCTCGGCATAACTAACAGTTTTCATGAATCATGCAGTTACTGGTGGAAGAGCTGGGGTGTTTGGTTTTTGTAAGGACTGTCTCAGGTTTGAGCTGTGGCTATAGTAAATAAAGGTGGTTCTTTGATTGGGAAGGTCATCTGGGAGTGTCCTAGATTGGTAGGGAGTGATCACTCAGTCTTGAACAAAGAAACTACGTCTGGGTTGTAGGCTTTCTTCAATGAGAAGTCAAATTGTTGGTAGGAGAGACCTACATACAAGAGTAGGAAGGTGTGTGCTGCCCTCAGGTGGCTACTTCAGAACGAAAAAAATTCACCTCCATGAATAGGTGGTCAGACCAAAGTGGAGGTGCCCCATAAATAGTGGTCTCCTTCCACCATACTATGATTAGAAGCACTGATACCTCTGCTTGCTTCTATGATGTGAGACTATCAGGACAGGGCAGGCCAGCCAGAATGATGGGTGGGAAGAAAAGGAGATTTACCCCAATTTTAGCTTTGTCTCTACGTGTCTCTTTATAGAGGTCAGAAGAGTGGTTTGTGCCAAAATGCCTCCCAAGTAAGTTTTTTAATTTTCCCAGTATGCGAGGAGTATCCTCATTTAATGGTATCTTAGAGAGAAAGGCTCCGTAGATGTGAACCGGAACATAAATGCCCTTTTCCCAGCTTTTGTACCCATCCTTTCCTGAGTCCCTGACATGGCATTATAGAAGAAGAGAAACAACCCAAGGCCTCCCAGCTAGGGCTAACATCCAGTATATGGATACAGAAACTCTATTTAGATTGGGGGTCAATGGAGTTGATAGCCAAACAAAAGTTCGCCCTTACGATGAATAATCAGTGTGTCTAAGTCTGTTGTGCTACACTTCGAGGGCCTTCTTGCCTTGTAAGTGAAAAAAGAACAGCTCTGGAGTCAAGGTACCAAAGTTACCAGCCTTGCCCCCCTCCCCATTCCCCCTACCCAGTCTCCTGGGACGTTTCTCCCTTACTCCTTTCATAAAGGACAAGGTCCTCTACTGGCTTCTTAGGGGCCTTCCCAGTATGTAAACACATTCCTATAGCATAGTCACTACTTACTTTCCCAGGCCTGCCCCAGTGGAGAGTTCTTTTACACAATCCAATTTTCCATAAAACCTTTTCTTTGCACTTATTCATAAAGGACTAGGGGCTAAAGTCCAGATTTTTCGGGGTAGAGGGGCTCCAAGCAGATTCTTCAGTTCATATCAATAGTTGAGACAGAGTGGCATCTCCCAAGGTATGAAATCTTAGGCACAAATTTTGAAAACTGAATTCAGTAGTGCTGAGGCTGAATTGAAATGAGTGGAGCAGGTAGTGGTGGCAGTTGCCCTTCGGTCTGAATGAGTGCCAGTGCTTGTTTAGCCAGCAGAGGGCAGTGGTTACTCACAGCATTGGCCAGATCAGGCCTGGTGGTCAAAGAGGCAAGGGGCAAACATCGAAGACGACATTGCTGTACTTCCTGAGCACTGCAGTCCTGGGGGTAGGGGATTAAGGCGCTAGATTGGAGCTGATTATCTCGGTCTCTGGTTGAGGGTCCCAGGAGGGATGGCATACAATGGTGACTGGGAAAGCCCGAGACCCCTACACTGAATGGCATTTGCCAGCAGTCATCAAGAAATGAGGCTGAGCCTTAATCAATTGAGTATAAGGGCAGTTTTGATAAAGGGAAAGTTTCTCATAACCCTGAATCCACCACATAAAATCACTCTGGGAGGAGAAGCACAGGAAGGGTTTGTGGGTAAAAGAGATGGTAACAGGACTGGTCTCAGAGAGAGCCAAGGTAGTCAGTGCTGTGTGCTAGCCCCAATCCTAAATACAAAAGTCTTTTAGGTGTCCCCAATTCTCATGGGGGTAATTTGGGAGAGAAACATTTCAGTTATCCAGCCCTTTTCAACATTAGACAAAGAAAACC
>CM053581.1:321246152-321283424 GCA_028627135.1 Pseudochirops cupreus | reverse complement strand
GGGCTTCAGGAGTAATATATTTCTCTAACAAAAAAGGAACTTGGGAGCTATTGAATTCCTCTTGAGTCATTGAGAGTCGGGAGGAGAAGAAACTGACCTCTCAGGTTCTCAAGATCGTTAGGATCTAGTTGGTTCCTTCTAACACCTTAGTAGAAGGACCCCCTCCCCGCCATGCCTGGCTGACCCAAACCTGTGGGCAACGAGAATCCAGCATCCTGGATACACAATCCAGTGGTTTCTTCATCTCACGCTTCTAGGTAAATGAGTGCCTCCTTTTGGTTGAGATAAAGTTACTCCTACCTGGACAGTAGGCTCCTTGATTCCAGATGATAATGAACCTTCCTCCCACCCCCATTGAATTTCCTGGGGAATGGGTTAGGTTCATCTTCCATATAATAGTTTAGAGAGAAGGAAAGTCAGTGGTCTAAGCCATACAGTACCTAGGAGCTCCCACCTGAGTTCGTTGAGGGGGAGGATGCGCCTGGGGCACCCCCACTTTAGCCAGTTCTCAGGCTCAGCAGCTGTAGGCCAGCAGGGCTAGAAAGAGCTGCCTCCTCCCAGGGGGAATTCTTTGAAATTCCAGGGCTCACCATCTGGGTTATGCAAATGTCTTCAGATTTGAGGAGCCTGCCATCCTCTGCCTTTACTTCCACAGTACCCCACCCCCAGGCCCTGGGAACAGTGATTATCTAAACCACCCCTTCCCCAATATTTCCTGGGGAGGGGATAGAAAACAATACAACTCCAACTGTAGCCACCAAAGACCCAGCCTGAAATTACCCACATCAGCCAAAGAGCATTTTCTGATCCAACCAGCTGCTGGTGCCTTTCTCTCAGAATCACTTAGTATCTGGTGTGTGTGTGTGTGTGTGTGTGTGTGTTTGTATGTATGTGTATGTCTATCTATGCACACATATATGTAAATATTGACTTCCTGGCTAGACTATAAACTTCTTGGGAGGATTTCATTTTTGTTTTTATATGCCATTATCTAGCACAGTGCTTGCCATATAACATAGCATATCATAGGTGCTTAATGTATGTTGATTAGTTGACCCTTGCTGCTGTAGCTCAGTAGAAGAAAGGAATCCAGAGTGCCCATGCTAGATTTGATTCCACCTTAGATCTCAGGGAGCCCTAGAGTGAAGGGAAGAACAGGGTCAAGATGGTGGCATTGCTGTATGACTGAGGAAGGAGGGGGTGGACAGGGCAGAAATAGCACTAGACTGACTGAGGACCTTTGAATGTGTGGAGGTCGATCTCTGAAACCAAGAGCAGGAAGAGCTGTTGTCTGATCCCCAGAGAATGAGGGAGGAAAAGACCTTGGCCTTTGGCTGAAACCAGAAAGATTGTTGCTGGGATGCTTCTGATTAAGGGGAACTGAGTGGGAACAAGCAGACAGAGACAGACATTCCCAACCAGATGTCCTGTCGATTCCATGATATCTCTTGCATCTGTCTGTTCCTCACCATCCACATAGCCATAGTTCAGGGCTTTATCACCTCTCACCTGGACTACTGTTAAAACCTTCTATTTTGTCTCTGCCTCCAGTATCTCCTTATCCAATTTATCCTCCTTCAAGATCTAAATCTTTTTAACACTGTGACTTTCCACATAGTTGTCAAAATAAGCTTCCTAAAACAGACCTGACTAGCTCACCAGTTTGCTCAAAAACCTTCAGAGGCTCCCCATTACCTTGAAAAAACACAAACTTCTCAGCTTTTCACTTAAAACCCTCCACAGTCTAGCTAAAACCGGACCCCCCTCCCTTGTCAGCCTAATTTCCCATTGCTTCCCTTCACACACTTCCAGACACACTGAATTGCCAGCTACCTGCCCAACTAAATTTTCCATCTTTCACCATGTGTCTGAAGTACACCCCGCTTCATAGCAGAACCTTTGTTTCTCAGCTCTTAGGAGCCATTTGTGATTCTCACCAGCTGTCAGTGCTTTTTTCTTTTCTCAAGTTACTTTGCATTTATGTGTATACATGTTCTGTCACCTCAATAAAACAGAAGCTTCCTGAGGGTCAGGACCATTTCATCTTTGCATCCCTACGGTCTAGCGCAATGATTTATGTATAGTAGATGCTTAATAATGCTTGAAAATCGATTTCGGAATCACTGAATTTCAGAGATGGGCTGAGCTTTAGAGGTCCTCTCGTTAATTTTGCAGATGAGGAGACAAGCCCAGAGAGAAATGATTTGCCAGAGATCACAGAGCCAAGTCAGTGGAAAAACCAGGACACTCCTCGAATCCCTACTGGATTCCAGCTAGAGTCAGAGAGAGAGAGGGATGAATGATGGTGAAGTGAGAAGGCCCATTCACAGGCATTCCCAGTTA
Source organism: Pseudochirops cupreus (assembly GCA_028627135.1). Lineage (NCBI taxonomy): Eukaryota > Metazoa > Chordata > Mammalia > Diprotodontia > Pseudocheiridae > Pseudochirops > Pseudochirops cupreus. The sequence continues at coordinate 321,281,081 of CM053581.1, read as the reverse complement.
TTTCTCCTTTTTATGAGGCACAGCCTCCATTCCACCCCATGATGGCTTTTCCCCTTGTCTAACCTTTGTCCTCCTGCATGTTGAGTCTTCAAATACAGCTTAAGAGTCGGAGAATATAGCAGCACAGATCATGGTTGGGGGAGCTCTTGGGTATCCCTAAAATGGAATTTAGTATTATAGTTCCCCTGACTCTACCTATCTCTCATAGGCCTGAAGGCCAGTCTCAGCCAGGGAGAGAATCCAGGATCTCAGAGCCTCAGCACTTACCCTGTAAGGGCCTACTGATCCCAAGTGCCTTGATGGGGTGGGGGTCAGGTGCCAGGAGAAAAGAGGGTGGTGGGGAATGTGGGGATAGGAAGAGCTAAGTGGCGTGGAGGTTTCTGAGCCTTTGGGGATATAAGCAGAACTCCATGCAAATGAGATGCAAAATAACATGCAAAAATATATCCTTTCAGTCATTTCTAGTCCTTGGCTCTGGCACTTTTAGTCTCCATTTGGAGCAGCAGGAGGTGATGAGGAAGAGGTCCTGTTGATGTCTGCCAAGGCTCATGCCCTGGGTCTCTCTCCAAAGCTCCTGCTCCTATTAGGTGGCCCCAGGAAGGGGCTTTTTATCCTTTTCCTCCAGGCCAAAGAAAGGACGATGGGAATTTGGGTCCATCTCAGAGCCCAGAGGCAACGGGATGGGGGGAAGTAGAGGTTCTCCTCCCCCAGTCTTCGTTCTAGTAGCAAAAGTCCCCTACTCTCTTTTCCAAGCAGCATCCTCCTTCCCCCACCATGATTATCAGGTAGAGGAGACCCTGGTATGTGTATGCAAGAGGGTGGTGGGAGGGAATAGGAGGAGGCCTTCCCTCTGAGGGGGTCAGGGTCAGGGCCAAGGGAAACTTGGAAATGCCAACAGGATGTTGGGATAGAGCCACCAGGAGTGCAGGGGAAAGCGTGTAATGGTGGGAATGTGTAAGATAGAATTTTAGTGACAGAATATGTGAAGCTGTATGAGTTTCAGTCCTCATCACCTTTTGCCTGGGCTACTGCAACAGCCTCCTAAGTTATCTCCCTGCTTTTAGTCTCTTACCCACTCAAGAATATTCTCTACATAGCTTCCAAAATAGCCTAACCAAGGCAAATAATCTGATCAGGTCACTCCCCCTGCTCAAAAACCTTTGGTGGTTCCCTATTGCCTCTAGGATAAAAACCCCTCATCATGGCAATTAAAGTCCTCCACAATCTGACTCTGACCAATCTCCCACTTTATTTCCCATTGTTCCCTTTCACATACTCTGTCTTTCAGCCAAATTAAACTACTAGACTAGAGCATCAGAGAACCTGGGTTTGAATGTTGGTTCTAATTCTTATTGCCTATGTGACCTTGGGCAAGTCACTACCTCTCTGGCCTTCAGTTACCCCATCGGTAACATGAGAGGGTTAAATTACCTAACCTTCGGATTCCCCTTGAGCTCCAGATAATTATATGTATTTTCTATGATTCCTAGTTAGCACTAGGATCCTAGTTAGTCCCTGAATTCATCTGCCTACTTTGGATATTCTTTCCTTGGTTCTCTTCAAAATTCTTTGTCTCTAAGGCTTACTTGAGTGTCACTTTTTGGGAGAATGTTCTCTCCCTACTCAAATTAAAAACAAAATTGGGTAGTGAATGACTCAGGGCAAACCCATGCCCAAGACTGAACTGGAGCCCTATGAATTTGAAGCATCATCTTTCAACATGGCATCTACTATCTGGGTATATACTGGTGTCCCTCAGTAAAATGGAAACTTCTTGAGGGTAGATACCATTTCATGTTTACCTTGGTATCACCATTACCTAGGAGCGTGCCTAGCACATATCTGGGCAATTAGGGAATTCATTTGTCAACTGAATGTGTAAGAGGACAGTGATGTGGAACTACCAATAAAAACTTTCTTTCCTCACAACAGTTGTGTTAGGTAGTACAAATGTCATTTTCCTTATCGACAGTTAAAGGAGTAACTTGCTCACTGTCACAGTAAATGTCAGAGGTGGCCTTTTGTACTATGTACTACTGCAGCTGGGATCCCACCACTAAGAATCTGTCTCCTTTTCTGACTAGTGCTGCTGCATCTCTGGCCAAGAGATCTCTGACCAGCTGGAGAACCAGGTAGCATAGCCTTCGTGGTCCATCCTTTCCCTCCCCCTCCTCATCCCAGGCTTTGGTTGAGAGATGGAGGGCAGGAGGGAGTGACCTGGAAAACAGCCTCCCTCCAACACATCCCCAGCTCCTCATTAGAGACTAAAGCGGTTTTTCTGGGATTGGCTCAAGCAAGGCTTCTTCAGGGCCACTAGTGGGAACCAGGCCTGCACACTGCTTATGTGTGCATGTCATAGTCTCGGTGTGTGTTACTCTTCTCCCAGTTTCTCCCACCTAAAGGCCAGTCCAATTCAGGGTCTCACGTTATGGGAATGGGAGGGGGGACAGAAAAAAAAATCTTTATCAAATAAATCGATTAATTCAGTCAGTGTGTCCCTCACTGTGTCTCTGCTCTGGTGTCTCCAGGTGGGTCTTTGCCCCTTTGCAGTGGCTTGTGTGTCAATCCTCCCGGCAGAGGGTCTGGGCCTGGCCAGATAAAAGGGGAGGGTAAGCCAGGCCCTGCAGAGCCATAAATCGTGAGAAGCTGCTCCAGGCCCAGCTCTTGCCTCAACCCCCCACCCCCACCCCTGTCACTGGAGGAGGAGGAGGGGAGAGGGCAGCGGAAGGAGCCCAGACCTCTCTTTCGACAACCCCCCCACCCCACCCCAACACACAGCTGTTTCCCAGCCTATGCGGGAGGGAAAGGAAGTGAAGGGGCGGTTGTTGGCTCTCCAAGCTCCACTCAGTCTCTGTTTCCTCCGGGGCATTTCCGGAGGCTTGGGCTGAGGCATACTGGGAGGAATCTCTGCCCAGGTTCTCTCTCTACCCCCCATTCTTCCTATCCCTCCTCTCCTCAGGTGGCACTGACTGGGAAGGAATTTTAGAGAATGTGTAGTCCAACTCCCTCATTTTACAGAGAAAACAACTGAGGACCATCAAGGGTAGGTGACTTGTCCAAGGTCACACTTGGCCAAGTTCAGACTAGAATCCAGGTCTCCTGATATTCGGTACAAGGACTATACAACTCTTTATTAATAGTAATAATTAACTATTAAAATAGTAATCTGTCCCATGCGTATATATGCTTAAGCATTTTCATATCTATTATCTTATTCAACCCTCATGACAAATATCAAACTGGTTAAAGTGGTCAGAGTAGGAATGTATATGTTATGACCATTTTACAAATGAAAATATGGCACAGAGATGATATTGATTTGATCATGACCTTGGGCAAATTAGGGCCATAGATCTGAAGTTGGAAGGGACTTTAGAAGTCACCCATTTTATAGTTAAAGAAACTGAGACCCAGACAGGTTAATTGACTAAGGATCAAAGAAGAAGGTTCCCCACTCCCCCGCCATGTACATAAATACACACTGTCTGTGAGCTGCTGGGTGAGGTAAGAGGTCAAGGTAGGAGAACAGCTGCCCTCATTGTGCCTTCAAATCCTTCCTCTCTCTCCCGAGAGCAGGGGTAGGGAGTGAGGGGGGGCGGAGGTGGGAGATGGGGGGGGAACAGAACAGGTCCAGACCCTGAAGAAAGAGGGAAGTTCGTTTGGAGTCATACCCATGGGTGTCATGGTTGTCATATTGCATTTGTGTGGCTTTGCGTGTCCTGGCAAGATGATGTATCTATATGGAAGACTTTGGGTGAATTCGGTTGTACGTTCCCGTGTATTTGTGACTTTTCTCGACCCTGTTCATAGGTCTGTGATCAATGCTGTATGTACGTCTGCAGGAACCAGCAGGAAATCATAAGGCACACTGCTGACTGGAGGGAAAGGAGAGGAGGGAGGGCTGGAGGAAGGGAAAACCAGGCCCCCCCCCCCATACCTCCCTTGGCCTCGGCGGCCTCCCTGGCTGGCCAGCCCTGGTTAATGATTCAGCACTGTCTGAGGCCCCCTTCCCCCAGTCCCAGACACTAGCATTGCAGCTGGACTCACCCTCACTGTGTCACAGTGCTTTTGTGTTGTGTACACAGCTTATTCCCGTTGTGCAGCCAAGGAGTGTGTATCATCACCGCCTTGTTTGCACGTCCTGGGTCGCATCTGCCCCGTGTGACTGTTGCCTTTAGCAAAGTGTGTTCTTTTTGCTGCGGTGTTTGCAGGGAGCGTGGGAAAAACTGTTGTGTTGCTAGTGTAAGCGCAGTGCATTGTATCGCCAGGGTGCGAGACGCTGCGTGCACTGGGCTGTTGTGTAAGTGCAGCGTATTGCGTTGCCAGAGTGCCGGACGCATCGCACTGGGCTGTTGGGGGCGAGTCTTAGGGTCCCACATTTGGAAGGGACTTTAAAGATGGGTTCAGAGGGTTGGAGTGTGGCAGTAGTATACTGTGTGGTGTGTCCCTGCCGTGAAGTTGTGTGTCCGGGTGTCACTAAGTTGTGCAGTTGGGTGTCACTGAAGCTGTGTAGTCAGGGTGTGTGTCATTGCGTTGGCGCGGCTGGGGTGGGTTGTTGTGCAGTTGTGTGATGGGCTCTTTCCCCGCCCCCGGCCCCCTCCTACTCCCCCCCAAGCCTGTCTGAGCCGCCGCGGCCGCGATCGATCGCCATTGATTGTCCCTGACGAGCTGCTCCACTTTCCAGCCAATGTCAGGCTGGGGGGGGAAAGGGGGGGAGGAATCTCCGCCGCCCTGGCGGTGTCATTTCCACACACACCCTGGGCCGCCGCCAGCCCACCCGGCACACGCCAAGAGCCGGCCTGGATTCCGGCTACGTGCGGACCGGATCCCACAGCGGACCGGGGGCTGAAGAGGCGGCTGGCCCTGGGGCTCGTCCAGAACTGAACGGGGAGGGCTATCCCCCTGCCCCGCCCCGCCCCGCCCCGCCCCGCCTCGCCTTGCCGGGCCTTCCGCCTTCTACCCCTTCCGGCCTTGCTTTTTCCAGGTCCCCCAGCTTCCCTGCACACCCACACACTTGGGGAACTGGGAAATGGACTGCATGACCTCTGGTGGGCGCCTGCCTCCCTGCCCCTGGTGGTTGTGCATTGCACGTCAGACTCCTTGGGGTGCCGTGGAGCCTGGAAAGACGCCCCCCCCTACACTGGTCCTGATCACTTTCCCAGCCCTAGAGTTTTGAATTCTCCCCACACCCTTTTAGTGACACTCCTGTGGCCATAACCCGACTCTTCTCCCCGCCCCCACCCCCCCCACTCTACCCTTCTACCCCCCTACCAGACCTAGGCTACTCGTGGAGGAGAGGGAAGTCCATTGAATTAATGAAACACACCCACTATGCTTATTTCTGTGGCTGTGTATACTTTGCTATGTGTTCAACTATACACGTGTATGCATGTGTGTGGGGGGGAACATTCGCTGTGTATGTAAGTTGTAGCTAGATGGGGAGGGAATTTTTCAAAGCCCCAGAGAAAGCCTCCCAGTGCCAAGAGAGAAAACCTTCCCCTCCCTCGAAGCGCCAGATAGATGCTAATGATCAGCCCCCACCCCCACCCAAAGATATTCCTGGAGGTTCTGGGATCCGAGTCCCAACCTCTGGGGACAAAAGATGCTTCTCCCCATCTCACCTGGACCCTACACTTAAGGCTTCCTGGCTGATGCATTCAGAAGAGGGGAGGAGGAGCATTTGGAGTCCGGCGAATTAGGTTCTAAGGGCCTGCTGTCCAGCCAAACATCTCTCCCCTCTGATTCTCTGGTTTCCCCTCCTTTCACAAGAAATCTCTGCTGGTGGGGCTGAGGGTGGGCGTGGGAGGGGGCCATGTTTCCTGTACTCAGTAAGGCCAAACAGATACCTTAGAGACAAAGTTAACTATCCCCAACTAGGATGGTTGGCTGGGCAATGGGTGAACACTTTATAAATGTGTAGTTTTGAAGAGGAAAGAACATTCTATTTGAAATGAGAAACCTGGGCTCCAGCGGCAGGATCATAGATTTAGGGGAAGCAAGGAGCTTCAAAGGTCATGAAGTCAATGGGGACATCTGAAGCACCTAGGTGAAAACCACCGGGAAGTAGGCTTTTGAACTAGCACACTTTCCTCTGACCTTAACTGTATGACCTTGGCCAAGTCATTCACCTTCTCTTAGTTTCTAGGCCTATAAAATAAAGAAGCTAAATTAGATGATCTCTAAAAAGCCTTCCAGCCGCCCTTAAAGCAATGAAAGTGTTTGTTTTTATTTGAATTGATGGGGCATTTGGCTCTTTGTCCCGTCACTCATCCCCCTCCCCACAGGAATGTGGGAACTGGAAGCGCAGTGGGAGGCAGTGGATGCCAGTTCTGTAGACCTGAAAGTTTTTCTTTCCCCAAATCTTGTACCTTCTACCAGAAGTCTTGAATTTTCCCCTACTTCTGAGAGCCAAAATAGACTCCAGGAAGTTGGTGATGAATTAAAAGATGATAGGAAGTTGTGGGTTTGGGAAAAGAAACCAAATTCTGACACTAAGGTTAGTTTCCCCTGGAGGTCATTCCATCCTGGCCTTTACCTCCTGTCAGAACAGAAGATGACCAGGCCTAGGCTGATAACCATCTACTACCCTGCTGTGAACTCAGTCCAACAGGGAGAAATCCTTACCTTTGTGGGTATGTTATCCCAAGGCCCCAATGTGTTTTCTCCTTTCAGGGTAGCCTGAAACTCTCCTGTTTCAACATCACTCTTTTCTGTCTGCTCTATCTTTAGCCTTTTCTTCTCCAGGTTGAATATCCTAGCTACTTGTTTCCCTCTCCCCAAATCCTGCTCTCCATAGCCCTCCTCTCTCTCTCTCTCTCTCTCTCTTTCTCTCTCCCTCCTTCCTCCTGACTGGCTGTGATTTCACACAGATGATGAAGCCTTTCATCCCCAGGGCCCTGTCATACCCACAGTATGAGCCCCAAAGTGCTGCCCATCATTTCCCGATTCCCTCCCCTGCCTGCCCCTTCAGGGTCTTGGCTAGTGCTAGGGGCTCTGAACCTCAGTCCCTCAGGGATTGTGGATCCACAAGGGATAGGAATCGATGGGGCGGAACAGTCTCCCTGACAGATGGACAGATGAGGACTCTGGCTCCACCATCCCTGTCTCCCTAGGAAACCGGAGACAAGGGAGGCCACAGAAATAGAAGCTGGGGGGAGAGAGACAGAGACAGAGACAGAGGGAGAGACAGAGAAGAATACAGAGCAGGAATGAAAACAGAGACATAAAAAAGGAGGGAGAGAAAGAGAGAAGGATGCAGAGAAAGAATTAACATAGACAGAAGGACCCCTAGGACTCCTCTTCAGTGGGTGGGGGGGTAGCATGGGAGATGCCCAGTTGAATGAGCCCTACCCAGAGGCAGAATTTTGGGCTGAATAACCTCAGGCCAAGAACCCCAGGGATTATCTTTTGGAAGCTCTCTGGAGGATTGGAAAAGGCTTTTCTTGTTCCAAAGTGCTTAAAGGGCAGAGAAGGTGGGTGAGAGTTATTTCTAGCAAGGAAGGCTGGTATGGCATCATCCATACTCTGTCCATAGGTACTGCACTTCCCTGAAACTGGGGGTGGAGTGAGGTAAGGGTATGTAACCAGCTAGGCTGAGGGCCAGGGGCATTGGGAAGCTTGGCTAGGTCTAGAAGTGTTTGTGATTCTGTAGCTGCTCTGGTGGGAGGAAGGGAGGGGAACTGGAGGGGATTGGGGGTGGAGGCTATGGTTCCAGCTCAGAGAAAGTAACCCTGGTGGGAACAGTCTTGTGTAGTGGTGAATACCCCCAGGCAGGGTCCCCTTTATCCACCCTTCTTTGAGTTGGGGCCAGCTTCCAATGGAGCTATGTTTCCCTGGAGGCTGTGGGAAAGGAACCAGAGAGAAGGGAAGGTTCATTCCCCCCCCCATCTATCCCCTGGCCCCCCTCCCAGCCCAGTGCCTGTCCTGTTAGGCTGGGCCCAGCAGAGAAGGGCTGTGGAAGAAACATTGTCGTCACTGCTCAGATGTGCCAGGCCTCCTGCCAACCCTGGCCCTTCCCAACCTTGAGACTGTTGAAGGCTCTGTAGGGGGGAGGGAGTGAGAAGGGGGCTGGGTCACCACTGCAGGGGGGAAGGCCCAGGAGGTCCTCACTGGGGTGAAAGAGCAGCTTCTGACAAAGGAGAATTCTGCCAGCCTGAGGCAATGTTAGGAGTGAGCAGGTTGGTGTTTGGGGAAGCAGGTTCCTTCTCCTCATGGCTTCTTGGGTTTTCCAAAAGCTAAAGTCTGTTTCCTCTCTACCTCTGGATGCCTGATGTTCTGCCCACGGCCTGGGCACAGAGTCCTGGCTATGGCCTCTGGGATCCATGGTTCCTGATGGTTGAGGCTGCAGCTACTCCTGAATGGGGGTGGGGTGGGGGGAGAAGAAATATGTACTGGAGGTGGGAGTGGAGTAGGCAGGGGCCTAATCTCTTAATGCAAATGATTCCTCCTCCCTCCTTCCCCCACTTTAGTTTTCTTCATGCCAAGAGGATGAACTGGAAATTTCCCATCTGCCTCCTTCTGATCCCAACATCTCTTTACTCCTTTCCTGGCCCACACCTCTCACCCACCCGCACCCCTTTTCCTGATGAACTGAGGACCCTTGATATCCAGATTCTTGGGGGGGAGGGTGTGGAGTGGTGGCCCTAAGAGGTGGTCAGGACTAGGAGAGGTCTTTGATCTCATCCAAACCTTTCCTGTCCTACTCCATCCTCTCCAAGTAGTTTTAGCCCATTGCTCTGGCCCTCTTTGGAGAATGGCATATTAGAGAGCCATCAGAGGCCCAGCCCAGCCAGCAGACAGCTGGGCCACCTGATCAAGGAGTGCTCAGCCCAGCTGGCACCAGGGATGGCACCAAGAGAGGGGGGAAGAGGAACAAAGTAACCACCTCTGGCCCTGCAGTCCTCCAACTCTCGCTCCCTCCTTTCTGAAAAGCTGTACAATATGCAAAAAAGAAAACTTGATTTGAGATCAGTGGAAGTGGTGAGACCCTCCCCACTCCCAGCCCTCACCTCTGGGTCCCTGCTGTCTATGGCACTCAGTCCAAAATGATCCTCTGGGATATTCTGTCTCTGGCCTGCAGCTGGGCCTCATTGGGGAGGTGGAAAGGATAGTGAGCTTTCAGATCAAACTCTGCTTCTTGTTCTTGGGCAAATCACTTAACTTTTCTGGGTCTCCATTTCTTCATGGGTAAATTGAGGGGGTCAAACTAGAATGATCGTGATGTACCCTCCTAGCTCTCTGGAAATCAGAACATCCCAGTCCCACTCCAGGATGCAGCTGGATTGGTCAAGTACTTTTTCTAGATTCTCTCCTTCATTCCCCAGCCCAGACAAGAAACTTGTGTATTGGCGAGAACCTCAGCTGTCCTCTCTCTCCCTCTTCCTAGCTCTCCCCTTCATTTCTCACAGTTCTCTCTGCAGAGTGGTCCCTCTCAGTACCTAGCCTCACCTCCACCTTCTTTAGCATTGCCCTTGGTCTGTTTGTTACCGACCTACCGCTGTAAGAGGAAAACACTTTAGAAAAAAATCAAACAGGAGTCCATGGGTCACATTAATGCACTGTTGGTGGAGCTGCAAATTGGTCCAGCTATTCGAGAAAGCAATTTGGAACAATGCCCAAAAAGTTACTAAATTGTGTATGCCCTTCCTGATTCCACAACTACGCCTATACCCTCAAAAACATTAAAGGAAAAGGAAAAGGACCCATATGGGCAAAAAATATTTTTAGCAGCTCTTTCTGGGGTTGCAAAGAACAATTGGGGAATGGCTAAACAAATGATCAAACATGATTATAATTGAATGCTATTGTGCCTTAAAAAATGACCAAAGGGATAGTTTCAGAGAAACCTAGGAAGACCTGTATGAAATGATGCAGAAAGAAAAAAAGCAGAACCAGAAGACAAACAACTTTGAAAGGCTTCAGAACTCTGCTCAGAATAATAAGACAGCTAGGTGGCACAATGGGCCTGGAGTTAGGAACATTTGAGTTCAAATTCAGCCTCAGACACTTCCCAGCTGTGTGACCCTGGGCAAGTCAGTTATGCCTGTCTGCTTCAGTTTTCCCATCTGTAAAATGGGAGTAATAATAGCCTACCTGTCTCTCAGAGTTATTGTGAGAATAAAATGAAAATAAAATAAATTTACAAATACTTGCAAAGTGCTTTACAAACCTTATAGCACTATATCAGTTCTAGCTATTAGTCTTAGTAGTAATTAGCCATGATTCCAGAGGACCTGTGAGGGGGTATACTACCCACCTCTTGACAGAGTGGTGATAGACTTGGGGTACCAAATTTTTTTGGACATGGTTAGTGTAGGAATTTGTTTGCAATGCATATTTGCTACATGGTTTTTGTTTTCCTTTTTCCAGGGTTGGGGGAGGATGGGAGGGAGAGAAAATAAATTCTTGTTCATTGAAAAAAAATTTTTTTTAAGAAGCCTAAGGTTCTGAGTTCTGAGTATACATGGAAGAAGGAGAGGAGGTAAGTAGAAGATGAGGGGCCTTGGAGAAGGGTCATGGATAGTAAACCCTTTTAGTTACTGCTTCTTTACTCACCAGGATAGAGGAGATTCTGGATGGGGAGACAAAGAGGGACCTGGAAAAACTTTGGGTCAGTAACTTCAGGCAGACTGAATTATGTTGGAGTGAGTCATATTAAAATAGTCTCCTTCCACAATGGGGCAAGGGTAGGGGATTGAGTTCCAGTCACTTCAAAGGCAATACTCCTTCCTAAGAAATAGGGTCTCTGAATGGGGAGATACAGGGAGAGAGGGGTGGGTCTCTCTAAGCCAGGGCAGTGAGGTTCCCATGTCTGAGGCAGTTGGGAATAAAGGAGGAGGGAGATGAAAGTGGGGGGTGGGAAGCTGGTAGATAGAGGGAAGAGTGTCTTCTCTGTCTGAAATAAGATGAGGAATGTTCCCTGGAGCTGCTCCATCCTGAGATCTGGAGAAATAGCCCAGATCAGTCTTGAGGAGATGTTGGGCATTGAGTCCCAGTGGTCACCACATGGGTCCATCTCCTTCTCTCCAGGGTTCCCCCTAGCCCTCCCCTCCTTTTATAAACTGCTAGGGTGACAGGACATTCTCTTCCCTACCCCTTTCTAGGTTTCAGCAGGAGAGAGTTGGTTGTGATCAAGGGTTGTAAGTGGGGTTTCCTTATGAGACGGTCTGCAAAATATTTCCCAGCCGCCATTCAATAGAAAACATTCCCATGATCTTGTCTTCCATGTCTCCTTCTTACTGTTTTTCCCCTGAATTTATATTTTTTAAGAAAATTCAGGCCCTTATTACTGATTTCATATATATGTATATATTTATAATACATACACACACACACACACACACACACACACACACACACACACACACACACTATCTTGTATATCTTAATGATTTCTCAACAGCCCCTGATTGAAGCATGCCCAATTTAGCTCTTGCCATAAGTAACTTTTTATATATCCTTGGGGAATAATTTCACTTATGAATCTTCTAAATCTGCAATCTCAATTAAAAGTTGATGTTGTTTTTCTGTTCTCCTCTCCTTTTGAGATCCTTCCCCAATGAAATGGTGCTGTCAGAGCCCATCAATCCCAGATTGTTAGTCTGTCTGCCAAAGGAGGGATAAGTCATTCTGGGAGACTCCCTGGAGAGTAAGGGTGGGGGGGGGGGGTCAGGCAAACTCTCTGCAATAGAGGGTCAAAATCTTGGTGAGGGTAAGTGGGGTTTTCCATAGTCAGATGAGATTTCTAGAGAGATATGCTAGTTTTGGAATGAAGGGGGAGTCACCCATTTCTCTGGACTGATTTCTATCCAGGTTTCTTCCCCCAAGAGGTCTCCATTTGGGGAGGAATGCTAAGAACTGAGGTCACTTCCCCCCACCCCATTCTCTTATCTCTTAATTAACCTCTTCATTTCTGGAAGGGTGGACTCAGGGGAGGAGGGGAGTATAGATAGGGGTCTTTTGGAGTTCATCCTGCCCATTCCTCTGTTCCTTCAAATAAAATGAGAGAGCTGGAGGAATCTCTAAGTTCGCTTTTATCTCTGACATGCTAAAATTCTCTCTCTACAATCCCAGAGTTTTGCGGATGCCCAGACCTGAGTTAAACAGGGACGAGGGCAGCAACATCTGCTTTTCACCTTCTCAGAAGTAACCAGCCATTCCTTCAACAAGCATGTGTTTGTTAAGTGTCTGTGCTGTGCCAGTCAACATTCTAGGTACTGGGAATACAAAGACAGAAAGTGAGACGTTCCCTGCCCTCAGGAAGCTTGCATTCACATACACACACATCTCTGCCCTCAAAGAGCTTACATTTTATTAAAGGAAACAATTGGCACACAGATAAATACATGAAAAACATATATAAACTAAATGTCAGGTTTTCTGCCTGTAAGGGTGGAGGAGGGCGGCTAGGTGGCGCAGTGCAGAGAGCCCTGGCCCTGGAGTCAGGGGGACCTGAGTTCGAATCCAGACTCAGACACTTACTAGTTGTATGACCCTGGACAAGTCACCTGACCCTGTTTGCTGCCGTTTCCTCATCTGTCAAATGAGCCGGAGAAGGAAATGGCAAACCACTCTAGTGTCTGTGCCAAGAAAACCCTAAATGGGGTCACGGGGAGTCAGACAGGGACTGAAATAACCAAGCAGCAACAGGAGTGGGAGAAGCCTGACTGGGGAGTTGGGAGAAGCTTCCTGTAGCACTTGGGGCTCAATCTGAATTTTGAAGGAAACTAAGAGGAGGTGGTGAGGATAGAGGTCACTCCATGCATGGGAGACAGACTGTACACAAGTTTGGAGAGATGGAACATCATGTGTTTGGGGTAGCAAGAAGGCCAGGCTTGACAGGACATCAGGAGGTAATGAGGGGGTGTTGTGTGTGATACCTGGACAGGCAGGTTGGAGACCAAAGAAACTACTACTGTTATGCATCACCGGTGGTGTGGAGTGCCCAAGGGTGACACTGGTGCCTCTCCCTCCCCCGGAGACATCGAAAGAATCACAAGAACCACCTTCACCTCATTGTGGAGGATTTGGAGAAAGATGTGAACGTGGATCCAACTGGGGAAGAGGGTTGGGAGGGAGCCCTTCTTGGGTGAGATCAGTCCAAAGTAAAGTACCTGCTATCCTAGTCTCTGAAAAGCCTCTGGGGACATTGTGCGTTCCCCCCTGAGGGAAGGGGGGGACTGAGCCCTAGAGTGGGGAGATGATTTACTTAAGCTAGCTAGCACCAGAGTGAGTATCAGAACCCAGGTCTCTCCATTCCCAGTTGGGTGGTCTTGCTTTTGTATCAGTGAGTACATCTTTAGTACCACACCCCAACTCAGGACCAAAAGCCATCTCTCTGAGGGCACATCTACATAGGGGTTAACAGGAGGCCCTCCAACCACAGATCAGGCTGGATTTGGGGCCCCGTGCTTCCTGGGATAACTGTTTAACCTTCACCCTGCTGTGTGTGTGAGTTGGGGGGGGGTGTCTGATAATAGTGGGGAGTTAGTTGTGTGTCAAGTTACCAGCTGAGGGAGAAAGAAATGTGGACAGAGGGAGGCAGGGGATTCCTGCCTGGCTGGAGTTAACGATTAACCCTGGGCCCCTCCACTTCCTGCTTCCTTTCCTCCCTCTTGGTTTTCCGGGCCCCTGGCCCCAGGGACCGACAACCCGTGACCAGCCTGCTGGTTGTGGCTTCCAGACTCAGAAACCAGTCTCTCCAGTTCAAAGAGCAGCTCATCCTGTCCCTTCCCCCTCCTCCCCCAGGCCAGAAAGCCTGGCCCTTCTCTCCCAAACTAAACTCTCTTCACAATTCGGTTCAATTGTTGGATTCGCTAAACATGACTACATCCCAGATTTCAGGCTCTGGAGGGACAAATACAAAATTGAAAGCAGTCTTTCTTTGCCTTCAAAGAACTTACATTCTACTGGGAGGACCAATGCACATTTGTGAGTAAATAGTAAAGGACAGGGCGTGTCAGAATAGGAGATGGTACTTGAGCAGGGCCTAGAAGGAAGCCGAGGTAAGGAAAGAAAGCATTTTAGGCACAGGGCCCAGCCTATGCAAAAGTGAGGAGATAGGAGATGGAAAGTTATGTATGGGGCAATAAGGTCAAATTGTCTGGAATGCAGAATCTGTGCCCTGGACAAATGTGAAATCAGTCTAGAAAGACAGAAGGTGAAGGGCTCCCTGGAAAGGATTTTTTATTTTACTTTTGAAACAACAGAAGCTTCTTGAGGGGTGGAATAAAGTGATCAGACTCATGCTTTCTCACCTCAAGTCATTCCATTATTTAAAATGATGATTTGACTATATACTATGATAAGGCTAAATGGCCCTTGATTCTCTGTGAAAACTTCTCAAATCTTCATTCCTGCCTTGCCCCTAATTCCTTCCCCTCCCTGAAGTCTACCTTACCCTGCTTTCATTCCTCCAAGAGTCTGCAGGTTTAAGGAGCAGAGACTAGACCTAGGTCTAGGAATGGATCTAGAAATTTCAGCACACCTGAGGTTCTTTAAGTGCTTAAGGAAGAAGTAAGTCAGAGCTGGGTGGGCCTAGAGAAGCCTGGACACAGGCAATAGTAAGGTCACACTTGTGTTACTTTCAGTTCACAGAGTAAACGTTATTTCATTTGATTCCTTCAAACAATCCTGGGCTCAGGGGCATCTAGATGGGCAGTGGAGAGCACACCAGTCCTGGAATGTGGAGGACCTGAGTTCAAATTCAGCTCAGACACTTCATAACTGTGTGATTCTAGGTAAGTCACTTAACCCCAACTGCCTCCTCCCTCCTGAAGAGACAGGAATTATAATTCCTATTTTATAAATAAAGAAACAGCCTCAGAAAAGTCTCAATTAATCCATGGTCTACTATGTGTAAAGTACAATCCTGAGAGTTGAGGGTTTAAAAGCAAAGCCGAGCAGACCCTGACCTTAAAAAATTTACACTTCTACTGGGTGCATTCAACTTGTTTGAAAGTAAGTCAACAAAAATTACTGTTTATACAAAATAAGAAAAAGCTTTGTGGGATAGTGGACAGAGGTGGAGGTGTACCTAAAGGCTGTATGGCCCTGGGCAACTTCTCTTTTGCTCCAGTTAATACTGCAAGATTATAAATGACTGCTAGAAGGCAGGTAGGTGACTTAGTGGATAGGGAGGGCCCTGGGCCTGGGGTCAGGAAGTTGTTCATTCTTTTCAGATTTTCTTGGCAGAGATGCTTTAGTGGTTTGCCATTTCCTTCTCCAGCTCATTTTACAGATATGGAAACTGAGGCAAATAGGGTTAGGTGACTTGCCCAGGGTCACACAGCAGGTGAATGTTTGGGGCTAGATTTGAACTTAGGAAAATGAGTCTTTATGAATTCTTGCCCAGTATTCTATCTACTTCGCCACTTAACATGTTAGGAAGGCTGAGTTCAAATCTAATCTCAGACACTTACTAGCTATGTGATCTTGGGCAAGTCACTTGACCTCTCTTTGGAAAAAGGAAATGTCAAACCACTCCAGTATTTTTGCCAAAAAACCCCGCAGACACTATGGTTTACTGGGTCACAAAGAATCAGAAGTAGTGAACAAGTGAACAAAAACCCAAATTGCCAAGTTGTTGCCTGGCCTTCATTGATCTCCTTGCTAGGAGTTTTCTACGCCGTTGGAATCACAAGTTTAGAACCCCACCCCTCCCAAAAAACAAACCACTGTGTGTGTGGGGGGGGGGGACACAATAAAAAAAAGTCCCGTGTAACAGTAGACACCTAAGCACCTTTGAAGGAAACTAGGGGTTCTTCGAGGTAGGAGGTGAGTAGGCCACAGTGCATAGAGGCATTTAGCAGGCCCTTAATGAATATACCTGGATGGCAGACCGCTTATGCAAAGTCAGACATCATATACTGTGCTAGCAGATCAATTTGACTAGAGGGGACTGTATGCGAAGATGAGACTTGGGGTCTTCCATTTCCAAATATAGGGCTGGTGCTCAGGAAGAAAAATCAACTCTTTTGCCCCAAAACTCTAGCCAGCCCTCAGGGAATGATTCGCACTAACCTTGCTCCCCTCTGGGCTGAGAGGTGTAGCCTAAGTCTGGGCAGCTCACTCCTGTCCTGGGCCTCTTTTGGTGACTACCAGTGCAAAGTCTGGGGGATGCACTCAGTGCATGTCCCAGAGGCTTTCCTGTTCCCAGAGACCCTGGAAATCTACCCCACGGGCTGGTCCTGGTCATTCTTCTCAGTGTTGCCGTTATTCAGTCGTGTTGGACACTTCATGACCCCATTTGGGGTTTTCTTGGCAGAGATACTGGAGTGGTTTGCCATTTTCTTCTCCATCTCATTTGACAGGTGAGGAAACTGAGGCAAACAGGGTGAAGTGACTTGCTCAGGGTCATACAGCTAACTAAGTATCTACGATCAAATTTGAACTCAGGTCTTTCTGACTCTAGGCCAGGCATTCTATCCACTGTGCTACCTACATGCCCCAATTCTCCTTAGTATATGTGCACCCATATAGCATTTTTCTGTCTGGGAAGTTATTTGCACTGCAGAGTATACTGAGGTATATTGGAAAGGGCTCTGGATTGGGTAATAGATGACCTGGGTTAGGGTCCTGGTGGGGCTACTTGTTAACATTGTAACCTTGGGCAAGTCATTTCATTTTTCTAAGTTAGATTCCCAAATCTCAACAGTGAGGATTTTGGACCATGTGAGATGTAAGGTCTCTTCCAGTTTTGAGACCCCAGGATCTCCTTATGTTCTGTCACAGATTGTACAATGCTGCGGAACGTGTAATGCAATCCCAGATCCCCAAACCCCTTCTCCTACACAGGGAACCAATGGTCTCATAGGCTTTGCTGGAAGACCTTGTCTGGCCCCTGCACGGCGCCTACACCTGAGAACCTGTGACTACACCTAGCATCTGTGTGTGGATGGATTTGTGTGTGTCTGGATTTGTGTTCCCTCTTGCCTTGCGATAGCTAGGTGGTACAATAGGCAACATGCTGCACCCGAGGCTAAGGCCTGGGTTCAAATTTCACCTTAAACACTTACTAGCCCTACAGCCTTTGCAAGTGACTTAATCTCCATCTGCTTCAATTTTTCATGTATAAAAGGGGGAGAATAATACCTCTTACCTCCCTGTATTATTGTGGGGCAAAAGTAACACGTTACTAATAAGATGCTTTGCAAACTTTAAAGTGCTGTATAAATATTATTAGTATTATTATGTCCTGGCTGGGCCCAGAGGACTGGGTGCCCTTTCTGTGTGTCTGTCTGTGTGTCTGTCTGTCTGTCTGTGTGTCTCTGTGTGTTGGAGGTGGAGCTGTGAGCTCTCTTCCTCTGGGCTGCAGCCCCAAGCCTGGAGGGGCTTTCCCTCCTCCTCCCCCCCCTCCTCCCTGTTTACACAACTCCTAGGCCACTTCCTTGGCCAAACAAACAGGCCAACCCCAGGGGTAGGTGGGGGTGGAGAAGAAGGCCAGGAGGTAGGGAGCCTTCCCTTCTTGGGGAAAAAACACAATAACAACAAAACTTTCTCCCATTTCTTCTCGAGTTTTGCAAAGCATCCCCCCTCCACCTCTGAGGTCATAGAAATCACTGTCCCCTCTCCCACACACTCATACTTCAAAAATGTTCAGATTAATTAATTCATTTTATGAGTGTAGGAACTGAAGCCCAGAGAATGCAGGAGATTTGCTTTAAGTCACAGAGCTAGGAAGAAGAGGCAGGAATTTAACCAGGAGTAACCACTGTTTGGATACACCCTCAGATCTTCAACTACTCCCTCCCTGTCTCTCCCTTTCCACTGACTAAGAAATGTCCTCAAATGTCCCAAGTCCTCAAAGTGAGCCTACCCTATGCCATTGTACTCCTACCCAGTTCCTTCCTAACTTTTTCCTAGTCACTCTTCTTCTTCTCCTCCTCCTCCTCTTCCTCCTTCATCTTCTTCTTCTCCTCCTTCTCCTTCTTCTCCTTCTTCTTTATCAACTTCTTGAAAAAGTTGTCCACATGGAGTATCTCTACTTCCTCAATACCCAGCCTCCCCAACTAAGTCCTAACAGCCAGAAAATCAAGCTCTTTTTCTTCCTTAAACCTAATCCTCCTTCTGTCTTCACTGTTTTTGTCCATGGAACCATCATCCATCATCCATCCATTTGCCTGGTCTCCCCAGTCTGTAACTTGAGAAAAACTGGAATGAGGGGGAGGGATGTGTTAATAATGTGAGTACAAGAATATGGGAGTCATGTGGGGTCCTTGCTCACTTTTACATGTATGTTCTCATTCTTAGAGTCATTCTCCCTCTTTGTAGTCCAGCCAAATTGACCTCTCTGTTCCTCACACACACACAGCACCCCATCTTCCTTCTTTCTTCTTTTGTGTTGGCTACCCCTTGCCCCCATGCCTAGGGCACTCGAGCCCCCTCATCTCTATCTCTGAGAAATCCTAGTTTACTCTGAGACTCTCTGCTCATGGTTCACTTGCTATATGAAGCCTACCTGATTTCCCCACTTACTAACTCTTCACTGAAAATTTTTCTTGGTTTTAGGTCTTATATACTTTTTTTCTTTGCTTTTTGGAGGGCAGTTGGGGTTAAGTGACTTGCCCAAGGTCACATGGCTAGTAAGTGTGTCAAGTGTCTGAGGCCGCATTTGAACTCAGGTCTTCCTTACTCCAGGGCTGGTCCTCTGTCCACCATGCCACCTAACTGTCCCTCAGTGTACTTCTTCATGTAAGGTAAGCTTCTATAGGGCAGGAGTTAATGTAACTTTTGACTTTGTGTCCCAAGAAACTAGCCCAAAGTCCAGGACACAGCAATTAACAAATGCTTGTTGATAGATTGAAACCAGAGAGTTACTTCTCATGCCAATTTCATAACCCAGAGGCATCTTTCTCCCTTGGAAACAAAGTAAAAACCCTTTACCTGGAGGTATAGTTACTTGTCTAAGGTCACACAACAAAAGTGCCAGCCAGATCAGGAGTCAAAAAACGTACTCTTCCCCCCTCTCCCATGAGAATGCTTATAATTGCAGGCAGCCTCAGAGTTACACTTACCAGGAGGGTTACCTTGAGCAGGTTGCAACTCTTAGGACCCCTCCTCCTTTGCTCTTCATCTCCCTACTCCCATAACCACCACCACAACAAAAAAAACCCTAGCTGCCTAGAGAGTAAAGAATAGAGATTGTTTTGTGTTGTTGTTGTTTTAAAAAAAAGATCTCCTTCCCCACCCCAAAATTCCCTGGTGGCAGAATTGAGTGCTTGTGTCAAGGGCGTCTCATCACCAGGGGCTCAGGTGGTTTTGGGTCCTCTGGATATTCTGGATGAGTAGTCATCCTATACATCCAGAAAGGCTCCTGGTGAGGGTTCAGCCAGAGGACCAACCTAGCTTGGTTCACTTCAGGGCCATGAATTTTTCAGCCAGAACAATTCTCAAAAGACTGAAGACACCCTATTAAGTTTTTGGGGTTTTTTTTTTGGTATTTCTTTTTTGGAGGAGGGAAGGCAAGGCAATTGGGGTTAAGTGACTTGCCCAAAGTCACACAGCTAGTTAAGTGTCAAGTGTCTGAAGCTGAGTTTGAACTCAGATCTTCCTGATTTCAAGGCCAGTGCTCTATCAACTTCACCACCTATCTGCGCCCCACCCCTACCAAGTTTTTTAAAGAAGGAGTGTCAATCTGTGTAGTCAGGTCAGCAAGTATTTATTGTGTTGACTAAGTTCCAAGTCATGAAAAGTTGAGAATACCAAGGGAGGCCAAAAAAAATGGTCCCCTCCTTCAAGGAGCTTACAATCTAATGTCGGTGGAGGAAGCAGGCTCTCTAAAGAAGCCACACTACGTCCTAGAGATAGTAAAATAAGTCAGCTCTGTTCAGCTTGGAAGCTGAGCCATCCAATCTAACAAGTATTTATTAGGGTGTTACAGGCAGCTATGCATTGTGCTAAGACCTGGGGAAACCAGTCAGTAGGAAATCCTTCCTGACATCAAACAGATTCCCTGACCCATCCCTGACTAGGTCTCTGGCTTGCAACAGGCTAGGTAGTGAGTGGTCCAGGGAGGCTGCTCTGGGGGAGGGGAGGGCTCTAATAGCCAAAACTAAAAGACGACTTGAGGCTCATGTACGTACAAAACTCGAATGTCTTCACTAAGCATGTCTGACTGGCCTTCCCTCTCTCTTCCTTTGGAATTTCTCAGACTGCTCTTTTTCCCCCCTGTTTTTGATTCAGAGTGGGTTCCTGGGATCAAAGACCTGGAATAAATTCATTTCATCTAGACTAAATGTTCTCAAAGGGCCCTTCTAATTCTAGAACATATGATCTTAGGAACTTACCCTGACTTTAGAACTATTCAAGACTGCTTTAGAGTTCTTCCTATTTTCTATTCAATTCCAGCCTTTAGAACTAGCATTGACCTCAGAGTCTGGAGACTTAGGTTCTAGTGGGGATTCTGCCTTTAATTAGTTGTGTGCCCTTGGGCAAGTAATTTCCTCAGCTTCCTTTTTGCGTTAGATAAAGGGGCTAGTCTACCAGGTGATCTGCAAGTTCTGCTCAGTCCTTAACTTTGATGGCTCTATGTGTATAATCCAATTCATCCAACAGTCCTCAGAGGACTGGGTATAGGAATCCAGCAAGGGCTAGCCAGGGCACCTTGACCATCCTGCCCCGATGACCTAGCAGGACTATTTTGCAATCCAATCTCTGTTACAAACAGCCTCTAAGGTTCTGTTGACTTTAACCCCACGACCTTCAGTCACTGCCCTCCTTTAACTGCTTCCATTGCACACAAGAGGCCCCAACCCTTCCCACCCCAGTCATTGCAGGGTACCTTCCATTAATTTCCTCTAAAGGGAAGACCCAGCCTCCTGGGAACAAAGATAGTCGGGGAGACACACGTGTCACAAATAAGCTTCTGCGTCTTTGGATAACTAATTCCCCAAGCAAGAGCAAAAGTCCTGACACTTGCTTCCTCTCTGAATGCCCCCTCCCTTTTCCAGGAACACCTATTCCCCACTACCCTAGCTCAGAAGGTAAATTAGCTTGGCTTGATCCCTCCCTCTGCAGACTCCAACTTCAACTGCTATCTCCGCCCCCCCCTCCAAAAAAATCTGGTTGTAGTTTGAGCGTACAACCAAGGGTTTGTTTACATTTATAACACATACACACCCCCATCACCCGAGTGGGAGAATAGAATCCCTGTGTCAAGGATACCTCATTGCAGGGTGAAGGTAACCACCCACCCCCAACTGATTGAAAAGCTGGCATTTAAGCTGGGCCTTGAAGCATGGCTAGAATTTTAACAGGCAGAAATTAGGAATGGGGGAGGGGGAGGGGAAGGTAGTCTAGGTGGAGGAATAGCACAGCTGGGATGCTTATGGTGTGTTTGGGAGAACAGGGAAGACTCCAGGGAGGACCATACGCTACTCATAAAACCATAGAATGTAGGAGCTGGAGGAAAACAGACCATGCAGGCAAGACTGCTCTCCCCCTTTTTGTGTTGTGGATCCTTGAGCAGTCTGGTGAAGCCTATGGACCCCTTCTCAGAATAAAATAAAATACAAAGAAAAATAAATTATATTGAAATATAGTTATTCAAGTATTTTTTAAAAGTTACAAATTACATGCCTATCTAATTCAATTTTTTTTTTTTGCTTTTTGAAGGCAATTGGGGTTAAGTGACTTGCCCAAAGTCACACGGCTAGTAAACGTGTCAAGTGTCTGAGGTCGGACTTGAACTCAGGTCCTCCTGACTCCAGGGCCAGTGCTCTATTTGCTGCACCACCTAGCTGCCCCTACTTCAGTCTCTTTATTGTACAAATGGGGACACTGAGACAAAGATGTTAAAAGAGGAAGTAATTTGTCGGCAGCTCAGAAGTAACCTAGAAGTAGTAGAATTTGGACTAGAACTCAGTTAAGGAAATTTTGTGAGAAAAGACTGAAAAGCTGGGTAGGGGTCAGAATTTAGGCAGTCCACAATCTTAAATGTCAGACTATGTAGTATAGACTTCATACACTAGAGACAATAGGGAGCCACTAAAGGCTGGAATGCTTTTAGATTTTTGATGCTGTGGAAAGAACTACTAACCAGATATGACGTCAGATGGCCAGTCTCTGTTACTCTCAGTACTGTGTGACCTTGGGTAAGTAGTTTTTTACCTCTCTCTGCCTCAGTTTCTCATGTATGAAATGAGACTGGATTCAGGAATCTAACCTGGGGTCAATAAACTTGGGACAGGAGAAAACAGATTACATCTTTATTTCAATATAACTGGTTTCTTTTGTGAATTAAATGTATTTCATTTTATACATTAAAAACATGAATCTGAGAAGGGGTCCATAGGCTTGATGAGACTGCCAAAGGTTAAGGATTAGGTTTTTTCCCATCTAGATGTTCTATGAAAAGAAATCTTTCAGTCTCAGATACTTACTAGCCAGCTGTGTGACCCTGAGGAACTCAACCCCAATTGCCTCCAAAAAAGGAAAGAAAAGAAGTCACTCAACAAACCTTAGTTATGTCTCCAGATAACTGATTCCCCAGCAAGGGGAATTAAGTGCCCAGGCTGTGTCAGGTGTTAGCTAGCGGCTCCTTTGGCGCCAAGAATTGGAATGCAAAGACTGAATTTCAATAACTCCTGCCCTCAAGGAGTTTTCTGTGTTATCTCCTAGGCAAGCAAATGTCACGGGAGAGAAGAGGAGGGAACTAGGGAAAGATTCAACTCCTGGATACAATTCCTCCGAGCCTCGCTGGGTCTGGGAGTTAGCTCCTGAGATATGCAGCACCATTGCCCTCTGTGGCGGTGGCTATGTGATGTCTGTGCCTCTGCTTTCTTTGTATTTACCTGTCTTCCAGGGGATCTCTGAAGGGAGATTTTGTTCTTTGTGTCTCTCGTACACCGAGGATTCAGCCTTGGATGCCCGTTTGGTCTCCACTGAAAGCAGGCTCCCTCAGGCTGGTTTCTGTGGGCCCCAAACCACACTTCCACATCACGACCTGTCTCTTCTGCCCCCTAATCCAGTTTCTCCTCTTGTTCTCAGAGTTGTAAGGTAAGGTCCAGGCAAAGCCTCTCAAAGCGAGGTTGGGTGCTTTAGGAGGTAACTGAATTACCCCCAACTAAAAGTCTTTTGTTTAAGAATGTACGAATTTAGGGGGTGGGAAGTTTTGGGCTTTCTTGTGCTTTTGTAGGCCAGACTCTAGGGTGGCTGGGCCGGGAAGGGGGCTATTGAGGTGTTGATGAATCCATATTCTCTCTAGAGTCGAGCTTCAGACTTCCGATTCCAAACCTGCTGAGCCATCCCACCCCAGGCTGCAATTCTCCTGGTCCTTCAAACCAAAAGAAATCAAATCAACACACATATTCATGGGACTCCAACTGTGCCCAGGAAAGAGCTAGGTCTCAGGAGCTAGAAGTGGGGGAGGAAGATGCACACTTGACAAAAACATTCTCCCAGGCCTCTAGGCTCTGGATTACCTGTTTGGACAGAAAGGCTCCTTGGAAATCATTAGCTAACCCTCATGTTTTACTGATGGGGAAACTGAGGCCTGGAGGAATGAAAAGAGAACACAAGGCCAAGAACACGAGTTATTGACAGCTCCTTGGGCATTTTGTTCACATCAGTCAAGTGGGCCCCTCAGCCTGGAGCTGGTAGGGCCTGTGCACACATCTGATCCCTCCAACTCAGCAATTCCTTGGAGACTGGGACTGCCTTTGCCTTCTCCTCCCCCTCCTCCTTCTCCCCCACTGGCTTTAGCAAAGGTCTGGGCTTAAGGTAACAGGTCAGCACTTCCTTGTGGAATGACTGACTGCAGGAAACCGGCAAAGAGTTAAATTGCAGCTGCAGACAACAATAAGAGATATTCCTCGCCTAGTAGTCCTTCTCTGGGGGGGGGGGGGGGGGAGGGAAGGAGACTAGGTTCGTGGGGAGTGTGCCTTCCCCTAAAGTGGAGGCTAAGCCTCAAAATTTGGGAATTGGCTGAAGAAACTCAGTATCTCTCCCTCTTTTATGCTGCAGTGTCTATACGGTCTATCTGGAGGGTCATTGCTAACACCTTCTCTGGATCTGGATTTGAATCATATTTTCATGGTTTTGCTTTTGTTCCAAATGCATAGAACTTTTTCTGGCCCCATTTCCTTGGTCCAAATCTAATCAACCTCTTAGCCTCTGTCCCTTTTGGGTCTCTCAGACTAAGAGAGTGCAAGCAAGGAAAAGAACTCCCAGGCCTGGACCAGCTATCTGGTACTTCATAGCATTCAGTGAGGAAAGGTTCTGTGTGGGCACTGGGGTGAAGATCCTTCCTGTTCTTGATCTCTCGGGAAGGAGGCTTCACCTTAATCTCCCCTCCCTAATCTCTAAACCTAGTCCCCCATCTAGCAATCCTCAGTGGAGTAGTATTCCTCTATTATGTCTAACCTAAATCCCTCCTGTTGCAATTTAAACCAACATCGGAGGTCTCCAGTGTAACCAGACCAGAGATCCTTAGAAAGGTTTTTGCTTATTAGCCTTAAACAAGGACTGCAGTACAGAAAGATGTGGGTAATTAGAAGCCTATAGTTTCTCTGAGGTCCGACAATTCCACTTCCCCCTCTCCTCCCCTTCCCCCAGTAGGAAAAAACAGACACAGCTCAGGGCAATGATGGACAAGGATCTTTCTACCCCTCCACAATGAAAGCATATGGGATTCTAGGATGCCTGGGCCCTTATCACCTTGGTGACAGGTGCCACTGCTTTTGTGGATCATCATGGATGTTCAATCTGTTGGAATCTGGCAATTCAGACTTGAGCTTTCCATTCTGGCCTATGGAATTGCATTTCTGTGCCTCAGTTTCCATAATTGAGCATGTTATTTGCCTGGAGACGTTCAGCTGCAAGGCCAAAGGACCATCTGGTTAGTTTGGCTGAAGAGAAGGTTCCAAACCAAACCTTTTGTGAATAGTCACAGTGTCCCCAGTCCAGTCCTTGGCAGGAGGCCCTTGGTGCATTCCGGAATCCTTTTGCCCTTTGGTTTGTTCCCCAGGCTGGGACAAGACCTAGAGAGGAGTGCATATCTGTTGGGCACCTGGGGAGAGACTGGAAAGCAGGTGGGGAGGGTCAAGAATTTCTCTGGGTTGGCTCAGTCCCTTAGCCCTTGGCACTCCAGATACTGGGTCACAGAGACAGACAAGGCTAATAGAGACGGAGATGGACAAACACAGGGACTGAGAGAGACAGAAAGACTGAAGCTGAAGCACAGATAAGACCCACTTTAATCTCTTGGAGATTGGAGATGGGCCGCATAAATACATAAACTATTATCTGTGCCTGGATTATTTTCTGAAAATATTCACTTTTGGGCAGAAATCACTTACCACATCCCTTCTTTTCTCTTGGAAGGGAAAAAGAAAACTTTTTATTATTACCATTCAGGTGTTACTAGGTAAATAGATAAATAAGTCCACAGGTTGTTAGTAGAAATTTACTGAGAATTTCCATAACCCTACAGAGGCCATTTTTAGATTATCTAGTATATTTTGGATTTTCTGCGCCCTACCTCCTCACCACCTTCGAAAATGAAAACTTGAATGTTTTTTTCCTATCATGACCTTTGAATTATCATTTAAGTTGGAGTTTAGCAATAAGAAGGGTTGCTGAAGGAGGGGGAGGATGCCCACGGAGGAACATTTATTTGGCCTTAAACACTGGAGGATAAGATTAGATTGATGAATAACCTGTTAAACAGTCCGGGATCTGTGTCCTGGAAATTTGTGAGCCAACAGTGCCCATTAGTGAACCAGGACTGAGTTCTAGGTATGGCTAAGAGCCCCCTCACTTTGCCTCTGTAAGCTGTCCTTAAAATCGGGGTGTAGATTTTGAAGGTTCTCCACAGCTCAGATATTCAGTGTAGGTTGAAAGAACACAAGCTCTTTGGAAACAGGTTAGGGCCTGTTTCATTTTTTGTCTTTGTATATATCCAGTGCCTAGCACATAGTAGGCCCTTTAAAAAAGCTTGCTTGATTTGTTATGGTTAATGTCTAATATGAAACCACCCCCATGTTATTATATACATACTTTTAGTAGTCACCTTTAAGCTCTGAAGATTCTGCAACTCAAAAAAACCACTCAGATATTATGGTTGCATATATTTGTGAAACATTATCATGTTCAGCAAAGTCTTAGATCTGTTATATAGTGTTATCTTACACGGACTTTTATTCTTTTCCATAAGTGCAGAGACTCAGCCCAGAGTCTTTCCACCAAACTTGCCGTGACGGTATATTGGGGTCTAGGGGGAGGAAAATCTTTACGAAACGCACCGACTTCTTCAAGCCCGCAGGAAGAAAGCAGTATTGTATTATATGTGTTCATACACACACATACACATGCATACATATACATATATATTTCTGAAAAGTTGTAGGAAAGAAGCGTTAGCTGAACTAGTGAGAAACTCAGACGCTCAAAGGGGGGGGAGAAAGGGGAAAGGGGGAGAGAGGGAGGGGGAGGGAGGGAGAGAGAGAGAGAGAGAGAGAGAGAGAGAGAGAGAGAGAGAGAGAGAATGAGAATTGCTGCCGCGGCTGCAGCGGCGACGGCGGCAGTGGCGGAGGCGGCGACGGGGCCCGGCGTCCAAGTGGCCAGAGTGTTGGAGGGGAGGAGAGGAAAAAGGAGGGGAGGGGAAGGGAAGAGAGGAGGGAGGGGGAGGAAGGGAGTGGGAAGAGTCCGGTCCGGGTTTTGCCTGCAGCCCCCGGGCAGCGTTCAGTGCTCGGAGCTCCAGCCCGGGCGAGCAAGCTAGCGAGCGCGCGGCGGCGGAGCTGGGATGTAGAGGCGGCGGCGGCGGCGGCGGCGGCGGCAGCAGCGGCACTGGGAAGGAGCTGGGGCAGTCGAGCCCCACTGCATCCTTAGCGCCCCGGCGAAGCCCGGGGACCAGCACATAGTCTGCATCGCCCCTTCCGGGGCCATGCGCCTTGCTTCCTAAACCCCCACCCGGCGGCGGGCGCCGCGCGCACCCCTCGTCTCTTTTCGCAATATTTGGGTATTAGTTGGGGTATTTTTTTTGGTTGTTGTTTTTAATTTTTGGAGAGGGAAGGCTGGGAGGAAGCGAGCAGGGGGGCAGGTGCTTTTTTTCCCCCCCGCCTTTCTTGTTGCCGCTCTGGATTCCCTGGGCTAAGCCGGGCGGCGACAGTGCGCACGGAGGAGGTGGCTGCTGCTGCTACTGCTGTTGCTGCTACTGCTGCCCGGAGCGGCGGCGGCTAATCGGCTGCAGCTCCCCCCTGCTTTTCCCATCACCCCCCCACCTCTTCTTCCTCCTTCTCTCCCTCCACCTCCCCCCCTTCTCGCGGTTGGCGGCGGCAGCGGCGGCTCCGGAGAGCTCGGGTAGGTGTCGGGGTTGTTGTCCTCCCCCCCCCCCCAGCCTCCCCGCCCCTTCAACCTCCCCTCCCTCCCGGGGCTGGGCTCCCCCTGCCCCTCCCCCGTCTCCCCTAGGGCAGGCTAAGCGGACTGGGGTGGGGGGGGCCGGAGTTGGGTGGAAGTCGGCGGAAAGTTTGCAGGCTCTCGCTTCCCCAAAGTTCAGGTGCGGAGAGCCGCGGGCTGGGGTCTGGGGTCTGGGGTCTGAGGGCCGCCACCCTCCGGGGTGTGGGGAACATGGACCCAGGAGGTCGTGGGGGGCGGGCGAGGTCTGGGCCCAAGTCCCCCGCCTCCGAGACCATCTTCGCGGCTAGGACTACGCTGCGATCTCGGGGCCGCTGCCTGTTCGGTCGCAGATCATTGAGTCCAGACAAAAAGCGGGGTTTTAGGGTCGGGGGTGGGGGGGGCGTGACCACTCTGCGGCGCGGAACTGGCGTGGGGGCTGGGTACAGCTTTGCCCCCCTCTCCCAGTTGGGGTCAGCCTTGCGCTCCGAGGAGTTGGGAAAGGGGTTCTCCTGGCGGGGGGCGGGGTGGGTGGGAGGCGGTGTTTCCCGGGAGAGACAGAGGCGGGGGGGTCCTTAGCCTGGAGGGTATCGCTGACCTCGGGCAGGTCGGGATCTTTGAGTCTCGAAAAGAAGGGAGTCTGTCTTCCTTCTCAAGCTTGCTGGTCGCTGCTGACCTTTTTCTGCGACCGGGGCTGGCGCCAGTGCTGGTGCCCTGTGCCCATGCCCTGCGTGGAGGGAGGTTGGGGCCTTGGTGGCCATGGGGATGAAGAAGGCTTGGCCTTTCACGTTCCCTAGTTTTGTCCTCTCTTCTTCGTCTCCCCTACTCCCAGCCTCCCCACCACTCTTGGCTCCAGGTTGGGGTATGTGTGTGGGTGCTAACTCTGAGCCCGGCGCCCTTGGCCACGCGTGGCTGCCCCTCTTCCCGCCCTACCCCCCCCAACCTCCGGAGTTGGGGGGGCGGTGTTTGGCCGGAATCGGGGTCCTGCGGGGATCTGAATACTTTTAGATCTATTCATTCTGCGTCCTCGCCCCCGCCGGGATACGGGGTGCTGGGCAGGCTGATCAAGTTTGGCATTTTTCCCCCTTCAAAGTATTTGCCCGTCTCTCCCCCTCCTTCTCCCGCTCGTCTTCCCCCCGCCCCTTCTTCCTCCTTTCGTCTATCCCAGTATTTGGGATTCTCCAGTGTAAAGGGCTGTCTCTAGCGACCAGCGTGGGCTGTGCTGTGCGGCGTGCCGGGCCGTGCCGTGCTCTGCTGTGCTGAGACTAGCAGGGACGGGGAGGGTAGGAGAGGGGGATGAGAGGAGACGCGCCCGGCGGGAGGAAGAGGAAGGGGGGTGCCTTATCCGGTGATCGGGTCCCCTCAGTAGCGTAGGTCTTGGACTTTTTTCCGCCACCAACCCCCCCCCCCCCCTTCCTGGGAGCTGTCTGCTTCACCAGACTCCCAGGCGAGTCAGGTCAATAAGCATTTACAAAGCTCCTACTACGTTCCCCTTATCTCTCTCGCACTCCCCCTCTCCCCCCTTTAACCCCTTCAGACTGGGATTGTCTATGTAAAAATTACCCCGCCGCAGGAGGAATTTAATTTTTTGTTCTCGGAAAGTCTTTCTTTAGCGCAGCCCCTCTCCTCCCCAAAACATACACAGATTCTACCCCACCCTGGTTTTCTGTTGATTAGGGGCGCAGCGAACACTGTATGGTCATGGACTTAGCTTTGTGGAACTGTGGCAAACGCTGTCCTTTTTAGGGAGCATTGGAGAGCTGTGGGGAGAGAGCGAAAGCCTAGGAACTGTCAGAATCATTGAGGTCCCCATAGGGAAGTGGGAAATAATTTTGGTTTTCATTTCCCAGGAAGTAAAAGAACTGGGAGGGGGGTATGAGGAGCACGCAGATTTTGGGGGTAGGAGAGGAAAAAGTGGGGGTTGTGCCTTTTAGTGACTATTGCAACCGGAGTAAAAATTAATGACCTAGGCCCCTAGGGAGAGTGAGACTTTGGGCCAGATGGGTTGAAAGTCCAGTAATAACCCCACCCTCTTTTGTCCCTGGACCTTCAGTAGCCTTTAGGCTGAGCCTCCCGCACCTGCGGAACAGTGAGGGGTTTTGGAGCCAAGTGTAAGGATGCTTGGTAGGACTATGGGGTTGTCTTCTGAGAGAACCGGCGATTTGACCTCTGTCTTCATGCCCTTTGAGTGCCGAGGTTACTCCGGAATGGGGAGAAGGGGCTCCTTCCTCAGGTCCCTACAGACCTCTCCCCCACTAAGTTTGTCCAGGAAGTGTGCCTGGGAATTGGGGTGGACCCACTGTGGTGCCTCCCCCTCTTTCCCCCAACTCCCGCCGGGGTTTGCCCACCAAGCACTGAATCTCTTTCAACTTTTCCGCTGAGGCCGCCTGGCGGGGGATGTGAGAGCCACGCTGGAGTCGCCCGGGTGCCGGCTTGCTTGGGGAGGGCCATTTGAACACTGGGGCATTTGGGCACAGCTGCCAAGCCCGGTGCTGGAGAGGACAGGCTGGGAGGAGGGGGCAGGGAGTGGACGCTCTGTCTTAAGTGTTTCCTCCCTCTCTGCCTAGCCTGGTGGAGGTGACATTCCAGGAAGACAGGTTCTGTAGACATCATCCCAGGTTATTGGGTGTGACCTCTGGAGGTGGGGGGAGCAGCACCCAAAAGCTTGTCCAGAGTTTGGGAGAGGAATGCCCATACCCTAAACCTGTGTTGTGGGAAAAGGGAGCTTCAGTTCTATAGCAGTTGTGGAAAGCAAAGGACTCTGACCCAGCTCTTGAATGGGGGAGGGGGGGGCACCAGTATTGAGATAACAGATTCTCTGCCTCCTGGATTTCCCTGGAAGAGAAGCAGGAGGATTCCTGGGAGGGTTGGGGCCTTACAGGGGTGTACTGCAGAATAAAGTTAATTTTGAGGGGGGGGAGAGGAGGGGGGAATTACTCCTTTTTTAGGAGCTGAAATATAGTCTTTAGTCCCATCCCCTCAGAGAGTGCTTTAGAAATATTGAGAGGTGGATGCACTCCACCTGTGCAGAGTGGGGCCCCAGAGCGTTGGTTAATTGAGGGTCCTCCTATGCCTTTCTGAAATCTGACCCCTCTCAGTTAGATGGCTGATGAGCACGGCTTTTCCCATATGGTGGGGCCCAAACCTATTCCCTCCTTCATCCCCCTGCCATTGGTGCTAGAGAGCTTTAACCACAGCACCCTACTTATTTATTTATTTTGGTCAGGATTGTTTTTCCTTAGCTCAGCAGGTGATCGGGTTGAGGTCCTAACAGTCTGTGGGCAAAGCTTGTTGATTTATGGGCTTCGGGTCTTTATCATGTGAAGCCAGAGATGTCCTGCTCCAGTGGGTGGAAGGGAGCTGGGGGTACATCTCTCCCACCCCCATGGTTCTTTGTGTCAGGGACACACTGGGACCCCCCCTCCCCATTTTCCCTTAAGTTTTTCACATTTTGAATGATTGGCTCCTTCTACCCATTTGATAGATGGAAAGACTAATGGAGGGTAATTAGATTTGGGATTAGACTCTAGGAAAGTTGAAGTTTTGTGTAAGGTATCTCTTTTTTTGGAAGGAGTGGGGTCCCCAAGGCTGCTTTCCCAGTTTGGAGGTATAAGCTAATGGAGATAGTGCCTCCCAGAAAAGGTTATTGCATTATTGTTTGAGTAGTGGGGTCCTCCCCACCCATAGGTCTCTGTATTTATAGACATATCTCAATTTCCTGGAGGGTGGGGGCAGAACATGAGGCCTTCCCATTTCATGTGTTCCCCTCCACTTTCAAACACTAGATCAGTGTATGGAGATGTCCCAGTTCGTTCTCCATACACCTCCCTTTACCCCACCCCCCTGCCACCCCCAGTATGGGAGGGGTATGGGGCGTATGGAGAACACACTGGGACATCCTTGATTAAGTGTATTAATAGTTAAACTCAGCTCATAGCTTAGACTCACCAGACCACGAAAAGCCTCCGCCAGTTACTCACGCTCTGTTGCTCAGCAAGAATATCCCGCTCAAGTTTTTTTTCCCCCTGCTTTCTCTTTTTTTAGGCACCCCCCCCCCACCAGGTC
Organism: Pseudochirops cupreus; assembly: GCA_028627135.1. NCBI lineage: Eukaryota > Metazoa > Chordata > Mammalia > Diprotodontia > Pseudocheiridae > Pseudochirops > Pseudochirops cupreus. The sequence continues at coordinate 321,249,686 of CM053581.1, read as the reverse complement.
CACTCAACCCCACCTCAGTATGTAACTGGGAAAGGGCCCTAGCCTGGTTCCCTGGAGAAAAACCAGGACTCCCTCTCCCTTTTTGGTATCTCCACCTGCCTAAACTCAGATCCATTGTCAGCTGACAGAGGTGGCTGTGATGAAGGGTATGAATGTGAGACTGCATACATGTGTGTGTGGGGGGTAATAAAAGGTCTGAGCCTAGAGTGTATGTCTCCAAATGTATACCTGTATTAATGTGCTTTGTATACAATAAGCACCTAATCAATGCCTTTCCGTTTATTCACCAGGCTGTGTCAAGGTAGGGTCTGTACAGACTCCCTGTCTGGTGTATGTGCACATAAGCGTGTCTTTGTGCAATTGTAGATTTGTGAGAATCCCTGTGTCTCTCTACCAGGGAACCCCCTTCCTCCCCAGCCCTCTCTGAGATCCTGGCTCAGACCCCTTAGGCTTAGACTTTGGCCCTTCCAGGTATTCACGGTCCCTGCTTGTTCCTTCCACTGCTAACCCTTCTTCACTCCCACTTCATGGGACTGGTTGCTGACACCTTTTCCTGCATCCAGAATTTGGAAAGCTGGAGGAAGACAGACTGGGGCCCTGGGATACAGTGCTCATCCATTGAGATGGCAGCCTGTGATAACAGGAATGAAAGGATTTTAAGGTCATAGGTTTGGTTTTCTTTCCCCCCAGAAGCCATGCAATAGCGTAAGGCCATGGTTGTGTGTGTGTGTGTCTTCGGGTTGAGAAGAATCTCCACGTGAACATCATAGATATGCGTGTGTACCTATGGATGCACCTGTCAGCTAGTGTGTATACCTGTGATTACACATGTGTGCATATGTATGAGATGGGTATGGTGTTAAATATGTAAAGATGTACCTGACCCTACCCTAGGAGGGCCTCTCCTGTCTTTGTGTAGCTTCCCAGGTGTGTGTGTATGTGTGTGTGTGACATTGATTGCCATAATTTCCCTTTATTAAAAGGGGGCAAGAATCTTTTAGTAAATGTCTGTATGGGTTCTTTGGGTTCCCGCTCCTCCCCAAAGACAGCCTAAGCCTAGGAATCCCACCTCCCTTATCTCCCTTTAGTTCCAGCTTGTTTTTTTGAATGGGGATGAGGGGGAAATGACCTCAGACCCAGGTTTCTCCTCAGGGAGTGGAGGTCATTGATCAGGGGCGCCCCCCCCCCACTGCCCTGGTCACCTGGTCCCTCCTGGCTGTGGTGGACTCAGGGTGTTAACCCTGCCCCTCTGGCTCAACTCCAGTACCTATAATTGCATTCTGCTGCCTAATCCCCCAGCCAGCTCAATTAGATCTTCTTCATTTCCTGCCTCCCATGCTGGCCTCCATTCTGGAACCAAGGCCCTCCCCAGTCATACTGATCCTGTTAGTGCTTAGAGATCTCTGGGGAGGATTAACCCTTTAGACCTTGGACCCAAATTGCTCATACTTCAGTGACTGGGTGACCAGGGAGCAAGAACCCTGACTGGGGACCTGTTGGGGAACCTGGTTGGGTCCTAGCCCTTTAGCAATGATAATAACTTGCTTTTTTCCCCTCACACCAGCCTTATGATACCTCTCCTTTTCCAGATGAAGAAACTGAGGCCCAGCAGCTGAAGTGCCATCCCCTGGCCATGCAGCTACTGTCAGCCCCTATTCCAACCCAAGTCTCCCTAATACTAAGTCCAGTGATCTTTTACTACATCTGGGTCCTGATTAGTAGGAAAAACGAATCCCCTGAAATGGTCTCATTATTTTGAATTCTCGCTGTTTATTTCCACTGGGGTGGAACCAGTTACTGTGTTTTATATAAGTCCAAATAGTGTGATTTTTGATTATGTATATACCATGCTGCCTCAGCATTCCTCAGTCTCTTCATCTTGGAAATGGGGGTGGTGGTATTGCCCCTGGAAGTTTGGAATGGGGAGCTCTTGAGGGTTGATCTCTTCCACTCATGGCCTTGGTTGGTTAGATCTCTGTGATGTGCCTGGTACTCAGTGGAGTCTCATGCCCACTCCTGAGCTCCTTTTCAGCCCTCACTGTCTACCCAGTAGACTTTTTAACATATCTGTGGCCTTGAGACAGCTCTCGTGCGGGTAAGTCCTGTCTCTCCCATTAAATTGTAAGCTCTTGGAGGGTAGGGAATATCGCATGCTGTGCACACAGGAACTTCTCAATAACTGTTTGTGGGTGGTGGTAATGAGGTAGTGGGGGCAGTGTGCAAGTGAAGATCTAAGAGCCCAATTCTGCCCCAACTCACAATTCCTTGGAGCATCTCCCCCTCCTCTCCAGGCTCCAGACTGAGCCAGGAGAGGTCAGCTGTCTCAATCCATTCCCTGAGACAGACAGGGAGCCTGTAAGGAGATTTGGGGAGGCAAGGGCTGGAGGTCACCTCCTCCTCCCCAGAAGGCTCCGCGGTGGCTGGGCTGACAGGCGGCCTGGCCTCCCTGAGGTTTGCTGGCAGCTTTGGAGACAGCTTGAAAATGCAGGGCTGCCTACAGATCAGCTCATGGAGCTGTAAAGGTCTCTCCATCCCATTACTAATCCCCCAGAGCTCCCCCCCAACCTCTGTAACCACCTCGTCCCTGTCCTTTGCAGAAAGAGAGAAAAAAGAAATAATATGAAAGCCAGAGAGCATGCCCACAGCTCTCGGCCCTTCTGGAGAAACCCTCTGGCTACTCCTTTCCTACTCCTTTGGCCTGTGTTGTGCGATGATGATCTCCCTGGGTAGACTTGGATACGGAATGCCTAGGCCTAGGTTTAAGGATAGCCAGGCCATCGTCAGTACTGCCTGTGTAAGTCACCTGCCTTCATTCAGCTGATGGGACCCAACTGAGCAAGTGGCCAAAATCCTGACTTAGTCAAACCACTTTGCAGTGAGGGGTCAAGGGCTTAGACTTTGGCCCAGAAGACTTTGTCTTACCTCTATTTTTGGGGGTGTGGTGACCAGTTTTCTTCCAACCTGCTCACCCCCTTTCCACTTGCATTGCAGCTGCCTTCCTACCATGGATGGATGGGTCTCAGTTCCTCCCTGACACCTTGAGACCACCTCCTGTTAACCCCAGGAGCCATGCAGGCTCTTGCAGGCAGACAGGATATATACTCAACTCTCCCAGGCAAAGTTGTTGGGGAAAGGCCTGAACAGAATGAGAGGGCAAAGGGGGCAGCTTCTTCCGGGTGGCCCTCCAGGCTTTCTGTGTTGTGTGTTTGTCTCTCTCTGGCCTTGTTTCTTGGCCACTCTTCCAATCCTGTCTCTTGGCCTCATACTCTTTGTCTCTCTCATGCTGTGTCTGCCCTGTGTCTGTCTCTTTTCCACCCTGTCTCTATCTTTATCCCTTTTACTCTGTTTCTGTTACCTACATCCCCCCCCCCCATATCTTCCTTTATGTCTCTGTCTCTCTGTCTCTTTCTGTCTTCTCTCTCTTTTTCCCCCTTCTGTTGTTGCCATCTCCTTCTCCTGCCGGAACAGAAACCTCGGCAACTGGTCCAGGCTGCTTCTCCTCCCCAGAGTCCACCTCTTCCTGTCTCCGCCCCC
>CM053581.1:321210770-321246052 GCA_028627135.1 Pseudochirops cupreus | reverse complement strand
TTATCCCCCCCCTTCACCAACACTGGCCTTGAGCTAGGCAGGGCCAGGCCTGCCAGGCAACCCAAAAGGAGGGGAGGGGAAAGGAAGAGAGGTCGGGCCAGCAAGAGGACCTTAGTCAGTAGGAAACAGCCAATTCTGTCTCCCTGTACCAGTTTTTCTGGGGACCTGTCAAGGAAGCTGGGCTCCAATAGGCCCCTTACACAGGCCCCCAGTCTAACCAGTGCCCTCTGCCTTTCTTTTCTCCTCCTAGACATGGAATAGCTTCTGTTTCATGGAGTCTGGAATCTGTCCTTCTAGTAGGAGAGGGAATCATAGGCCCAGAATTATATCAGCACATTTAGATTCTGAGGCATGAGGCTGTGGGTGGGCCTTGTTTCCTGTATGTGTATGCATGCATGTGTTTAGGGGGTGGGGGTTGAAGTTGGTGGGACAACTGGTGGACCGAGCTGGGGGCCACTTCAGGACACTTCTCCCCTAGTGGGTGGCCTCAGGAACCACTGTCCTGCCCCTTTCCCCTCCCTTGGGCAGCTTTCTTGAAAGTCTTGTGTGGATGTGAACACGCATATGTTGGGTGGGTGTGTGCAGGGGGGTTTTGTCGGTCACTGGGAAACCTTCCCAACCCTCCCTTGGCCTCCCAAGGATCTTTTACTTTTGGGAACTGTTAGCCACCTGGCCTAGTTGGGCAGATGGGAGATAGTTGGTTCTCTTTCTCCCCCCCCCCCCCAGTTCTCCTAAGTTCCCTTATTTGGGGAGGGATCCAGAGCTTAACATCTCCCAGCCCCCTGCCTCTGCCCCTTCCCAGGGCTCTGCCCTAGGCTTGAAATCTGGTGACCAGAACTATGCAAAGTATTTTAGAGCTGCCTTTCCCTGCCCTGCCCAACCCCCTTCTCCCATCGGGCCCCAGTGAGTGTGGTACCCTGGACATAGTCACATGTGAGCATTCACACATGCAAACACATGTTTTGCAGGCTGATGTATTTGCATACATGAAAAACACAAATTCTCACTCCTCATGCTGTCAGCCTCTTCTCTGGGGGTCACTGATGAGATTTGGGGAACAGCAACTTTTTGAGGCTTGGGGCTTTCTATAGCTCCTTCCTCCCTGGTCTGTAAGAACCAGTTCTACTGGGGTCACTTAGCCCCCATCCTTTTTCCAGGTGTCTGTTCCCACAGATTTCTGCCTCCTTCCCCTCCAACTCTACCCTTAAGGAGCCCTGCTCTGGCCTGCCTTTAGGGGAGTGAGCAGCCCTTTCTGGATCTCTGAAGTTACTCCTTAGGTGTCTGAGATTGGAGGGAGGCCGACTCAGAATGGGACACGACAGGCCCTGCCAGTTAAAGGCTAGAGAAAGACCTGAAAGATCCTATTGGGGAAAAGCATCTCAAGGACCCTGTGGAGTTTGAGGGTCTAACCAGTCATGCTTCTCTGATTCTTATCTGGGCCTGCAGCCCAGGATAAAGTCAGAGGACATGAGAGTTATAGATTTAGAAATAGAAGAGATGTTGGAGGTCATTGAGTCCAATCTTCTTATAGTTAAGACCCAGAGCAGGTAGGTTAATAGCCCAAGGTTATACAAGTAGTAAGTAACAGTGGGGGGATTTGAACCCAGGTCCTGTGGTAGATGAGGAAAAACCTTGGAAAATTTCCCCTGGGTTTAGAATTGTCTCTGGTTGGGTGCAGCTAGGTGGCTCAGTGAATAGAGCACCAGCCCTGGAGTCAGGAGGGCCTGAGTTCAAATATGGCCTCAGCCACTTGATACTTATTAACTGTGTTGACCTTGGGCAAGTCACTTAACTCGAATTGCCTTGCCTTCCCCCCTCCAAAAAAAAGAATTGTCTCTGATAAAGGAATCAAAATCAAAGCAAATTTAGTACACTGCTCCATGAGAAACACAAAAACGCAGTGTGTATGTATGTGTACATGCATATACATAGGTGTGCATATATGGTACGCATACATATGGTTACTGATTTATTTGTCAAGCATATTCCACTGAGCACCAACTGTATGTGTGGGGTGGAGATGAATAAGAATCGGCTAGTAATAAGGGTAAAACACAGACATCAGCAGCCCCAGACTGGGGCTGTGTGTGCTATATGCACCAGAGAAGGACAGCCGTGGAGGGGGGAGCCCCAAAAGGAGGAGGATCCCTTCTGGCTTCCCAGAGGAAGTGGCATTTGAGCTGAGATTTAAGCCATGGAGATGGTGCAAGTGGGGAAGGTGGAAGCACACGGACAGTTTATTTACGTGTGTCTCTGTCAGTGTATGAGAGGCTCAGTTTCTGGGACTGCAAAATGGGGATGATAAAACTTAAGTCACAATTGATATGAAAAATTGTGCTTTGTAGTGCGCAGAGTGTTTCACAAGTGTGTCTCCCCTTTAGCGTTAGAGTCATAGAGGGGTGGGAGCACTGAGGCTTGATGATCCCTGGTAGGGTTCCTTGGGAAGAGAAGGAAAGAGAGATAGTCTAAGGAAGGAGGGTTTGCTTTTCTTTTGAAGGGGTAACAGGAGCTGGTGAAAAGGGACACAGTTGGCTTTTTTTCAGGGACAGTCAGAAAGAGATCAGAGAAATCACTTGGAAGAAAATGTGATGGGAAGATCCTGGGGCTTGCTCCCTGGGTGTCAGTTTTCTCATCTATAAAATGGGCTTGGCAATTCTCTGCCCTCTAGTGAGGTTCAGATGAGATCATGGGTGTGAAATCACTCTATAAGCTGTAGAGGTACAGGCAGAGGCAGCAGGTCTGAGGATAAACCTGGGGGAGCTCTACCCCTGGCTTTCTTACTTTCTTTTGGCTGTTAGCCTCCAGGCTGGGGGTGGGGGGAACTAGGAGCCTTCATTATTCTCTCATGCTCCCCTTCTCTGTCCAGAACATGACCAAATGGCTGAGCTGGGGCAGGGATTGATGGGAATTCATTGTAGAAGGCTTGGAGGAAGAAGTGGTGAGGAGGGACTCCTGAAAAGCTTGGCTTGGCATATGAGAAGCTGGTGGGAGGTGGGGCATGGAGCTGGCTCCCAGCCCAAGGGGATGGGAACCCCAGTGTATATGGATGCCTGTGTGTGGGAGGGCCTTGGGCATTTCCCCCTCTTTCCTCTCTAATGAACCACAGGTGTTGGGAACAGTCCGGTGGCCCTGGAATGGGAAAGTACTTTGGGATCCTGTGTTGGCAAGGAGAGGAAGACAGCTCTGGGTCTGTGGAGTGGGGGGTAGGCCGTTTCTGCCCCTGTCTCCCCATGCCTCACTATGTTTGCCTTTTTGAAATATGTGGAGAAGACTGAAACAGGGTAGGGAACAGTCACTGGATTGAGACCCCTCCTAGCTTCCTCCCTACTCTCCCTCTGTTTTATATCCTGTGTTGTTTTCCAATAGTCAGGCAGTGCGGCCTGAACTTGTCTGAGCTTCTGTGTGTGTGTGTACCCTTTGAGGTATATAGGACACTGATGCCAGTGGTGTGTGGTGGATTGGTGTGCAAGGGCCGGGGCTCAGGACTGGGCTAACTAGGGCTGAAGGGGAGAAGAAGCCCACATTGCTCATGTTGCCTACTCCAAGTTATGTAGGGAATTGGTTAATTGGGCTAATGATGGGTGAATCATCTAGTGGAGAGGGCTCAGAAGCTTATGGCTAGGCTAGGAAAAGCATTCCTGGTGGTACCTCCCCTCAGAATCATCTATCCAAGCGTTAACAGCTCCAGAAATATTAAAGCTAGAAGGAATTTTAGGAATCATTTAGTTCAACCCATTGTCATGTTAATGGAGAGGCAAACCGAGTCTTAGAGAAAGACAGTGAATTGCCCCAGGTTACTTATGTTGATTTAGCAGTTAGGCCTAGGACCCTGGTCTTCTCCAGTGACTTGGGGTAAGAGGGAGAAATGAGGGCTGGGGTGATTTGGAGTTCTGATAAAGGCTTTCTTAAACACAAGGAGAAAGAAAAACCACCAGTCTCTGCTCACCACAATTGCCCCCTTGCGTCCCCCCCATCTGGCAGTGGGGTGAGCAGGATCTGGTGGCTGGGAGGGGCTGAGCAGAGGCCTGCCATGCCTGCTGCCCCTCAGTGCCCGCCCACGCTCCCGAGTAACCATCATGAGGAAGAAACATGGGTTGCTGCTTCCAGCAACAGCAGGGCAAGCCGGGACCGCTTCCCAGCTCCCCTTGTGACTCACTCCCTGCCGGCGACTCCCCCTCCCTCCCCGCGGGGGCCTCAGCATCCCCCATCTGTGCAATGGGGAGAAGAGACCTACTGCTCCCACCGCCCTGCTGGGCAGTCCGAATGCTAAGCTGGGAATCTGATTCTCTTCCTCCCTATGGGAATTTGGGGAGCCATTGCAGGCTGGATAAAGCTGAGGCAGATGGATGCAAAGACCTCCAAGGGTTATCCTCTACCCTTTTCCTTGCCTCCAGGAAGTGCCGCCTCCTAAACCAACCCAGGTGGCCACTGAGCCCCAGCTTCAGGCTCTCTTGAGGAGCAAACTGTACAGTGCAGCATGCTCAGGGAAGTCTTTCCTTGGGTCTGATCTGCATCCTTCCTGTTGTACTGGAAGACCAGTCTGCTTTACAATGACCTGCAAAGACCCAGTCAGAGAGAGAGAGAGAGAGAGAGAGAGAGAGAGAGAGAGAGAGAGAGGGAGAGGGAAGGGAGGGCTCCATAGCCCTGGGAATGGCAGTGGGTTTGTGGATAGACAAAGGACTGTCTGGGTGGTTCTCTGAGAGACTGTTCGTGTTGGTTGGGGGCGGGTCCTGTTGGATGAGAGCATCGGAAAATCCCAGCTGGGTATCAGGAAGTGTTTCCTCTCTGACATCTGTAGGTCTCTACTTTCCCAAGGGAAGCTGTCCTGTCCAGAGCTAGGGTGGAAAGTAGAGAAGAGCCTCCAAAATTCCCCCCTTCCCACCCATAAACCCCAATTCTGCCCTAGGTTAGCTCTTGGTTTCCTTTCAGTCATCCCTAAAATCGCTGGAACCAGAGGTAACCAGCTCAAGTATAACCCAGTGCTGGTGCCATCCTGGGATGTGGGAGGGGAGCCCCTGGAAGCCCCTGTGGAGCTCTCATTTTCAAAGAGCCTCCCTCTCCCCCTTACTGTAGTGCTCTCAGCCCCAGAGTTATGAGCTGTGGGGATGGTGAATTACTACTGAATCAGTTTTAAGAGGTGGAGGAGACTGGGGAAGGAGGAGGTATGTGCATAATTTGGGTGGGGGGAATGCCTCTGAGCCCTCGCCTGGGACGTTTCAAGGGAGAGGCATTTTGTAGTTGTTCCAGCTGTTTCTGGGTTTGGCCCTCCTGGGGGGGGTGTATAAGGAGTGGGATGTGCCTGGTATCTGAAGGGAGCTGAATTCAAGGGTCTGATTCACAGGTGGTGGGGTGACTGGGGGGGCTGGCGTCCAATGCTACAGCTGTCTCCTCTGCCCAGTCATGTCACTCACCGAAAGTCATTGTCCAGGAGACTAGGACTGGGGGCAGTGTAAGGTTCCTGAATCTGGCCAGGTCTGTCTCTATGGTTGGGCCTTGCCAGAACTGGCCACTACTGGGTCCTTAGGGATGTGGGGGTTACAGTAACCATATGGGTGAGCTCCTGTCCTAGGCCTAAGCTTCTGAGGGAGACAGAGCCAATAGCCCCTCTCCACCGCCATGCCCTGCCCCAGGGCATGTACAGAGCCGGCTAGGGAAGGGAAGGGAGGGAGCAGGAGAGGAGGGAGCAAGGTTATGGTGGCAGCGGGTGGAGAGCAGAGCTCAGAACAGCGGGTGTGAGAGCAGCCAAGTATTCGAGCTAGCTGTCAAAGACAGACAGGCATGTGGGGAATTCTGTTCTTGGGCTAGAGATCAGCTGGGCAGGGAGGGGACTGTCCACCCACCTCCCTGCAGTGCCTTAGAGGTTTTAGCAAAGCAGAAACTGCCCCTTTCCTTCCCCTCATCCCTGGCCCCCAGGCCCTTTGGGACCTTCTTAAGAAGGCCAGGCTCCCATTTCAATCTCCGTGGGTGCGGGTGTGGGTTGGGAACAGGAGAAGGTAGAGTTCATAGGCTGAGTAGCTAAGGGTGGCCAGTGGCTTTATTTGCTGTGAGCAAAATTGGGTGGGGATTGAAATCAGGGGTGCTCTGTGTGGGGCTACTAGGTCAGCGTGCTAGTCTTCTGGTTTGTCAGGGCAGAGCTCCTGGCTCCAGGGAGCAGAGACTGGTGTCAGATGGTCACAGGCCTCCCCAGGGAAAGCTGTTCAGGTACTAAAATTAGGGATTGGGGGGGGCAGGGGTGCTTTAATCTGCCAGAGCCATTCCCTATGTTATCCACTTTCCCCTCTTCCAAGGGTCTAGGGGCCCTGTGAAGGATCTGAAGGTATGAGAGATGATCAGGGCAGGGACCTTGGTTATTTCAGGATAGTGATCTCGTATGGGGACCTTTTGGGGAGTGCTCAGAGGATATAGGTGGCAGTTGCCACCATTGGCTAGGGAAGGGGAGACTCTGAATTGGGCTTCGGTTTCAGTTGGCGTCCTTGATACCCTTTCTAAGAAGGTTGACCCCTGCTGCCTGATGAGGTTTGTTTCCTTGTGAGCTACGTATGGAACAAGGGGAACTGGTGCTTCCGGCTTTGAGGATGAGGCCGCCTGGTGACGTCCATGGGAGAGTCCGAGGGCCTGGGTTTGAATCTCGAGTCTGACCCTTAACCTGGGTGACTGCCATTTATCTGAGACCTGGGAATGTGGACTTCGGGCTCGGATTCCTGTATTCGTTGTTCTGTATTGGGGGGAGGGGTTTGAGGGTGGGATGGACTTCTGTGCAGGCGGTCCATTTCTTGAGAATTGCTAGGGTTATTTTAAAGTACCGTATCTGGAATCAGTCTTGGGGCTGGCCACCTCGGTCCCTTTTCCACCTCTAGTGGGCAAAGACTGGTTTAGGGGAATAGTCAGAATGGGGCATGTTTAGGGGTGGCAAGGCTATATTTAGCGGACAGCTCAGATCTAGGAGGCCCTGGAGCAGCTGCCCATCCCTGGCCCTCCCACAACTTCTTCATCTTACACCCCCCCCCAACCTGGCTTGCCTTTGATCTGCTCAGAAATATTTTCTCCCCTCTTTCTTCTCCCTCCCCTCCCCTTGCTGTTTGCTCATCAGGGAGGGGGACAGCCCTGCTAGGGGATGGACGAGATGACCCGATAGGCTTTTCCTGTCTCGGGTTTCCATGAAATAGGAACCAGAGTGACAGCAGTAGGCCTGGCCCACAGGAGGAGACTGGAGCTGAGATGTGGGGAGCCTAGACCCAGGAGCGGTGTGTGTGTGTGTGTGTGTGTGTGTGTGTAGGGGGAGGGAGATGCCGCCATAGTGCTGGCCTTCTTGAGGCCTCTGAAGGCAAAGATTATTTATCAATCTGGCCTCCCTCCCTGCCGAGCAGTCCTCCTCCACCTCCCCTGTCTCTGGTTAAAAAAAAAAAAGTATTGGACGCCGGCGAGCTGAAGAGAAGCAGCAGGATTAGCTTGGGGAGACGTGAGTCACAGGCTCTCCCATCAGCCCCACACAGTCAGCGCCTCCGGCTGAGCTGGGGACACACACACACACACTCTCCCTCTCTCTCTTTCTCCCCCCACATTCACACTCTTTTTTTCCTCTCTTTCCATTTTCTCTCTCTCTCTCTCTTTTTCCCCCCACATTCACACTCTTTTTTTCTCTTTACACACACACACACACACACACACACACACACACACACACACACACACACACACACACGGCGGGTTATTTAACATATCCCCAAAGTAAATCTGGCCCAAAATTCCTTGCCTGACCCGTAGAACTCTCTGCCACCACCACCCCCCCCTTGGGTGAAGTTTCTACTGTGAAGGAGGGAGAGGCAGGAGGATTAGGGAGAGGATAAACCATATGACCTCAGGTAAAGATTAAGACAAAACAGCAAAGTTTTCATGCTGATGCACCTTGGAGATTAAAATGAGAACATCCAGCCCCTTGACAGCAGTTGACAGGTCTTGGAGGGGCGGCACAGAGTGGGAGAGACAAGCTGCTGGCTGGGAAGGGAGGGAGCGGAGAAGAGGAAAGAATCGGGAAAGAGAAGCGGAAAATCGATTTCCCCAGCAGCCAGGCTTTGTGTGGACAGTGGCTGCTCTCCTCTGAGGCTCCCACCTCCCCCTCCCCCAGCAGCAGCAGGCTGGGGAGCCGCTTTTTTTTGGAGGAGGGGGGAGAACAACAGATTTCCCCATTCCCGGCCCCCCCCCCCAGTCCCTGGTGCCTGAGCTCTAGGAGCCACATGAGGTATGGGTGGAGTGAGCGAGACCCCCCTCTACTCAAAGGCCTGCTGGGCTGGTTCCCAGGCCACTGCCCTGCTATTGGATAGGGCCCCAGGAGTCCTGGCTTCCAGCCCTTCCTGCTTTCACATTTCTGGGTTCTCACTGGCTCCTTCAGCTAGGCAGGGTGGGAGGGGGAGGGAGGCTTTCTTGTTTTCTCTCCATTGCCCCTCCAGCAAACTGGCATGGTGAAGGCACATGACTTGGCTCAAAACAGGGTGTCTCAGCTTTGGGGCCTTCGTCTGACCTCCAGCTCTGCAAGCCAGTTTATGTCTCTAGCTTAGAAAATGGGTAGCGGGTCTTCTGGATGAGTGACGGTTGTGGGAGAGTGAGGGTGCTAGGCTGGAGAGCCATCATTACCATGGGAACCTGGAGCCCCTGCCTGTTTTCCCCCCTGCTGTTGGGGTAGATGGTGCTGGACAATCCCTCAGCCAAGGTTTTTAACTTTACTGCCCACCCATTGTTCATTCTACAGGCACCTGATAAATGAACATTTAATGAATTGGGGTCCCCTGGATAAGCAGAAAGACCACTGAGTATGGAGTGCACAGTGTTCCCTGCCCCCAGCAGCATCCAGTCTAATGGGGGAGCCAGACTGACACACAGCTAATCAGCATGGATGTGTGTCCAGGTCGATAGTCTAATTATAAACTTGGGGGCCAGGGAAGGAGCAAATAGGTTGACAACTAAGGAGATTCTCAATCAGGGAAGATGAGAGAGAGGGAGACAGAGTGTGAGTGTGAGTGTGTGTGTGTGTGTGTGTGTGTGTGTGTGCGCGCGCGTAGGGGGTTGTGAGAATTCCACTGGGAGGATGAAGCAGGAACCTTGAGACCCCAGGAGATGTGGGAGTAGAGGGCAGGAACCCAAGCCCCTTCCCTGCTTAACATTGCAACTTGAAGAGAGTGAAGTAGAGAATGATGACCATGAAGGGAATTCTCCGCAGTGAGAGGAGCACCACATTTGTCCTCCCAAAGCCCTGGGCCATCACTTCTGGGGCTCAGTTTTCTCATCTGTAAAATTAAGATGCTGGACTATAAGGCATTGTATCTGTAAGGCCTGCCTAGCTCTGACATGCTATGGATTTTATCTTTTAGTATATAGACCTTTCTTAAGTGCAAGATTCTAGAGGTTGGGGAGGGAGGATCCGTGACAGTATCTGTCTGTCTGTCTCTTTCTGTATATATAGAGATACAGATAAGTGTGTATATTAAACATTTTTATTGATACTTTGCTTTTTTTCTTTTTCTTTTGCAGGGGGGAAGGCAGGGCAGTTGGGATTAGGTGACTTGCCTAAGGTCACACAGCTAGTAAGTGTTAAGTGTCTGAGGTCGGATTTGAACTCAGGTCCTCCTGACTACAGGGCCAGTGCTCTATTCACTGAACCACCTAGCCGCCCCAATACTTGGCTTTTATATCAATGTTACTTCTCAGTGACTCCCCTTTGCCCATCCCTCTGCCTCTGTCCCCCTAGAATGTTCTCATAGCAGATAAATAGTTAAGCAGAACAAACAACCCATTGACTGTGCCTGGAAATGCATGCCTTGTTCTGCTCCTGCAGACCACCGCTTCCTTCCCTGACAAGGTGTGGGGGGCATGCATGTGCCAGTTCATGGAGTCGTGATCGATCACTTTATTGATCAGAGTTCTGGAGTCCTTTGGGGTTGTTTCCTTTAGGTCACTGTGCTCATCGTATGAATGACACTGCTGGTTCTGCTTGCTTCCCTCTGAATCAGTTCATGTATGGCTGCCCAAGTGTTTCTTAATTTCTGCTAGCCATCTTTTCTTTGGTACATTAATAGATCTGTTTCATTCATAATACCACAGTTTGTTTAGCCATGTGCCAATTCATAGATACTGACTTTCCTTCCAGTTTTTTTCCTACTATAAAAAAATGCTACTAAATGTTTTTGTATATTTGGGACTTTTCCCCAGTCTGCCTTTGACCTCTTTGGGGTGTATGTCCAGGGGTGATATCATTGGGTCAGATGATATCACTGTGCAGTTGAGAAAGTTATTCACATTATTTTCTAGAATAGTTCATGATCATATTTATTCTCAGGTGGAATCAATGTAGAGAGTGGAAAGAACCCTAGACCAGGAGTTAGGAGACCTGGTTTGTAGTTGTGGTTCTGGCTGTTACAAAGTCATGTGTCTTTGGATTTCAGAGACCTTATCTATCAGTGATGGTAGGGAATGAGATGATTTCTTAAAATTCTTTACTTACAGGACATTTGGGCCTATCTTCTTGAGCCCGAGCTATTATTCAGAGTCCCTAGGTCTAAATCTTCTACCCTATGGTTCCTGAGGTCTCTGCCTCCACCGTCTTCTGACACCCTGGCACCCTTTGACCTGGGGCTGCAGCCAGAGACTTAAGTAGGCCAAAATGGCTCTGTGGCTTTTCTAGCTGAGCAAGGGCTCATTGTACATTGAGAGAGAAGCTGAGGAAAATCTTTAGGAAGGAGTAGGAGGATTGGGGATGGGGAAGGAATGGTGTAGGGAGGGAAGGAGGTCAGGACTGGAGCTTGGCGGGGGGCAGTAGGGATCTGGAGAAGAGCATTGGGAAGGAAAGGCGATGAGGGACCTTAGGCAGGGAAGGCAGGAGCCCCAAGAAAACAGTTGAGGTAACGGCACAGTTTAGAGTCCCTTCCCTGGCTCTGTGTGTGACTCACCCCCCAGGTTGGATGAAGGTTTGCTGCTGTTAAAAGACTATACCTTGCCCCAGTAAGATTTCCTCTGACTTAATGTCATGTCCTCGTTCTGGGAGGCTGATAAAGAGGATCCTTCTAGTCTGTCTATCTTGGAACGTTATGAAAGCTGTGGTCTAGATGGGTCTTAGCAAGATAACTGGTAATACTTAGTCCTTAGAGAGACCCAGAGCCCTCCAGTGCAATCACTCATATGAACTCAAGGATATAGATGTATGATATGTAGCATAGACCTGTATGTCATGGGGTGATGCTGCATTCATTAAGCACCTACTGTGACTGGGCACTGTGTTAGTCATTGGTGATACATAAAGATGAAAAATGAAAAGATTTCTCTATGAGAAGAGGTAGAGCTGAAGATGTGTGGTAAAGGGAAGTCTGACCCAAAGGGTTAGAGTTAATCCTGGTCATTCTTAATGTCCTAGAACCCTAGCATGTTAGGGTATTTCATCTGTCTGGAACAGCAAGCAAGGTGCCATATCTTCTAGCAAATGCCATCCAGGTCCTACATGAAACCTCTGGTAATCACAGACTTCTAGTGGTCAGAGAACCTGCTTGTTCTTGAAGTACTCAGTTCTTTGGTGCAGTACTGTGGACAGCAGACCAGACAAAACAAGCAAGAGCTAAGGAAGAATTTGGCACCTGGGGGAGATTAGGACTGCAAAAACCTGGTAAGAGAAAGAGGAAACTTGTCTGGGTTTGGAAGGGGGTGCTGCCCCATTGTGGAAGGGTGGGGAGAGGATGAATCAAACCTCTTCCTTCCACCTGGAAGTATTAAAGATGCAGCAAGAGTTGGGCTGGAAAGGTCTCTGATCACAACCAGAATTGAGGGAAGCAGGGAGTTCACAGGAAATAAGGAAAGTGTATAAGGATCCCCCTAATGGTGGTAGTTATGAAGGGAGGCAGGAAGTGTCACCATGTGCATATAGCATGTCTACCTCCATCCTGTGTGTCTGTCCAGTTTGCTTAGAAACCCACCGAGTGGTGGGAGCCAGTGACGGAGCTCCTGCCAAATTCTGACTACCTCCTGCTTTAGGATGTGAGGGTCTGTTCTGGGCCACACAGCAGGTGTTCAGAAGCACTCTGGGCCACAGAGCCTAGCCACAGGGTAGTCATGACAAGTTATGCATCTGTTTTTTTCTGTATACCTCAGCTGTTGCAGTGAGGGGAATTCTGGATGGAAGCTCACAGGTAATACAGCTTTATTATTGATCGAACAGTGTCTGTATGTAAATGATGTTGCTATTCATTCATCCTAGAAATATTGAAAATCTGCTGCGTGCATAGCCTAGTCCTGGGCGGCATAGATGATAAGCTAATCTTTACCCTTTGGGAATTTGCCATCTCATATATCGGTTATTTATACTTTTTAAAATGACTTTTGAATGTCATAAGGAACTCCCACCCAGTGAGGCTGCACCTTCTACTACTAATGCAGTTAGTCACCCCTCAGCAATCTAGTCTTAGGGCTGTCTGGGACCCTCAGAGGTTGAATGGCTTGTCCAGAGGCATCCTTATGAGTTTTAAAGCTCTTTCAAGTACATAATTGGCATTTTCCCATCTCCATGCTTTTGTACTGGCTAGGCCTCATGCCTAGCTTGCCCACCCTTGCCATTTTCAAATCCGTCTAGTTCCATCCAGACCCAGATGAGGTGACACCTTTTCTATACGGCAACTCCCTGTCTTCGTATTTACTCTGCTCTCTCCTCCTCCCCTCCCACTTTGTTACCCATATTTATTTTGGTAATCGTTTTGCATTTTTTCACTTATATCCATTGATTGGTTTTGTTTTTCCCTTGCCTCGGTAGAATATAAGCTTCTTGAAGACGGGGCTCTTTCCTTTTCTCTTTCTGTGTCATTCCATGCCCACCACCTGACTGTACGTGCTAGGCAGTGTAGGCTCTTAATGATTATTGAATGCAATCTGTTCTCTTAACACTCTGAGGAGGAGGTTTTGGAATTTTAATGGTGGGGCAGTTGAGCCGGAGAGATGGACTGACTCCCTCCTGACCAGAAGGACGAGAGAGGAGGCCGCTGCCCTGGGCTGATGGCCTGGATTATGGACTGGTTTGAAAGCAGCCTTTCTGTTCTGCCAGCCTCTGACTTAAGAGGTTGAGATGTGGTGGGGTTCTTGGCCATCGCAGCCATTCCTAGGACCCCTGGGGCCCAGATGGCCTGCAGCAGATGGTGGGGGCACAGCTTTGGAGGCAGTCACCATGTCACTACATGTGGGTGGAGGCATCACTTTGGCTTTTCCCCCTGTTCTGGGGCCCCCTCTTTGCCAGGGAGCAGGCCTATCTGTGCCTGAAACTCAACCCTGGAGTTGCCTATTTGTTGCCCTGCCTACGTGCAGCATTAGTCGTCACGTATATGAACTCCCTGGGGCTTTGGGGAACAAAGGACTTTGTCCAAAAGGGGCTGATTATCTAATGGTGGGAGGCCTGAAGAACAGGGCAGAAGTGCTAGATTGGTGATGGGGTCAGGGGAGGGAGGGAGAGCCACGCATATAGACTGAAGTGGTCACCGCCACCCCAGGATTCTTCCTCCTCTCTAAGACCTGGGAGAGATTTGGAGCTGGGAGGGAGAATTAGTATGTAGCTGAGTGGCGTGAGCTCCAGGGCCAGGCTGGGAATGCATGTGTTCGTGATAGGTGGCCAGCCATCAGACTGGGGAAGGAGGGATAGTAGGAGGGAGGGGAGAGGATGGGAATTTGGGGAGAATCTGGGAGTATGAGAGCCTGCTGGAGTGGGGAGAGAGAGAGAGCAGCTTTCTTTTAGGATACATTTTCGAAGTTGAGTGTGAGCATTGGCTCGAGAGACTGGTTTAAAATTCACCAATGCCCCTCAATTTTCCTTCATCTCTCCCCTCCTCTCAGTGCCTCTGGCCTACACCTGAACCTGGGTTCTGTTCATCCATGGGTGGGCCCTCCTCCAGGGAAAAGGACAGGCTCAGGTTGTAGAGATGGGTACTCTCATGGGCTGAGGCCCACCCACTTGAGCTCACAGTTTATGCTAGAGGAAGGAAATTATCATAAGATGCTCTTTAAATTGATGTTGCAACACTTTATCCCTCTTTCCCAGATTCCTGCTAGTCTGAGGACGGAGGGAGAAGCTTAAGGAGCTTGTCTTTAACGAAGCCTCTCTCAGGCTGTTCCTGGTTGCCTTGCCCTATTTTTATTCTGTCCTGGGTCACTGTGACCCTGGGCAAGTGTTCTGTCCTTGGCCCCCCAAGCTGTCCCCTGGACATCATTGTCACACCTTCTACCAGCACCATAGGTGGGCTAGTTTTGTAATTCTGCCACCAAAAGGATCCCCATATCCTTTCTCTTCTCTTCCTCCCTCTCCTCAACATCCCCCCAAATCTTCCCAACACCTGACCTCGCACTGCCATTTGCAGAAGTCCTGTATCTGGCCCTCTGGAAGTCCCTTCAGTTCCATCACCAAAAGAACTTGAGCTATGGGAAACAGAGGCCTACGGAGGTCAAGGGCCGTAACATGTGGGAGACTTGAGAAAGAACAGAAACAGTTCAGTCCAGTAATAGTATAGGTGGGGGGAAAACGCCATACTTAGGCTCAGGAGACCTGGGTTAAAATACTGCCTTTTCCACTGCTCGCTGTACCAGAATAGGCTTTACCTTTCTGAGTTTCAGTTTCCAAATCTGTAAAATGGGAAAAATCTTGGTACTCCTCTGCTCACAGAGTGTGGAAAGGTCAGCTTTTCTTTTTCTGTTATCAGAGATTTGGATAAAGCCACAGAAATTATTGTCAGATTTGCAGCTGACATGTAAAGGGGAAAGAGAGTTACACTGGACGACAGTTAGCCTCCAGAAGTGTCCTCGCAGGCTAGAAACAGAAAGATGGGCTGAACTGAATAAAGTGAAAGTTAATAGGGAAAAATGTAAAGTCCTTCACAGTTTGAAAAAATCTTCTGTAAGAGGAGGTATGGTTAGATAGCTTGAAAAAGATGCAGTGTTGGGTGGTGGTTGTTATAGTGGGACAATGTGATGTTGATACAACAACCTCACCCCACAAATTTAATTTTAACATTAGGTTGTGTTAAAAGAGGCATGGGGTGCAGAATGAGGTAGGTGATCTTCTTGAGGTGTTCTCCCCTGGTCAGACCCTCACATCTGGAGTATTGTGTGCGGTTCTGGGAGCCATATTTTAGGAAGGTCATCAGTGACCTGGAGTGTGTCCGGAAGATAGTAGTCAGGATGATGTCAGAAAGGAACTGGGAGAGTTTGGTCTGGAGAAGAAAAGACTTGGGGGTGGAGAACCTGAGAATGGTCCCAAGTATTGGGAGGGCCCTTAGGTGGAAGGGGAAAATAAATGAGATTTCATTCTGGCCCTCAAAGGAGGAACTTAAAACAGTGGGCAGGGATTTTGAAGTCAGAGTTTTAGGCTTGATATAAGGAAAAGCTTCTGAATAAATGGAATAAACACACAAAAATTAAATAAATGGGCTACTCCCGGAGACAGGGGGTTCCCCTGACTTTAAGCAGAGCCTGGGTGACAGCTAGACAGAGCTAGGTAGCCAAGTGGATAGAGTGCTGGGACTGGAGTCAAGAAGACCTGAGTTCAAATTCACCCTCAGACACTTAATGACTGTGACCCTGGACAGTCACGTAGCTGCTCTCTGCCTTAGTTTCCTCAATTTGTAAAATGAGAGCTTATGATAGCACCTCTCTCCCAGAGCTATTGTGAGGATAAAATGAGGTAATATCTGTAAGGAACTTAGAATATCGTAAGTACTTAATAAATGCTTCTAACCCCACTGGTTAGTGATGTAGTGGAGAAGATTCCTGGTCAGGACTGGATGGTCTCTCAAGGTCCCATCCAATTCATAGATTTAGGGATTCTTTGAAACTGATGAATACAGTGTATCCATGGGTAGAGTTATTGTCACCACCACCTTGTAAATACTTAATAATAATTATCATAGCAGCTAGCATTTATGTTGAGCTGTAAGGTTTCCAAAGCTCTCCTACAAGTTTTATCTGCTTCTGTAAGAGAGGACAGACACCCCCTCCTCCCCCCCAGGCAGCCCCATCCCCTTCCCTTGAGCTGCTGGCTGGCTCCCTGGCATTATTTAGGTACAAGCTGTTTTTCCAGGTTCCTGTTTCTGCGCTTCTGGTCTCTGACCTTCAGAATCACTCTATCTGAGGCCGCCTGGCTGGTAGGAAAGTGGTGGGCGCCTCTCTTTCACTCTCCATGCCTGTGTGTGAGCTAATTAATCTCGGCCCCTTTGGGAAATTAGAACGCCATGGCGGCCGCGTAAACAGTGTACCGCCTCGCCAGGCTGAGGTGACCCTGCCGATGGGTTTGAGGGGGCAGGAGAGCGATTGAGGGAAGGGGGTTTAAGCTGGTTGCTGGCTGTCTCCCATAACCACTTCTTCTCTTTTTACTGAGCCTTCAAAATGTGTTCAGGGATTTAAATTTCTCCTTTCTCTACCTAGTATTTCTGCCCTGTCTACCCAGCCCCCCATCTCCACCCCTTCCCAGGGAAGCCAGCTAGCCCTGTTTGGGTAGAAAGCAATGTCTTCAGTCCAGTCCCCTAATTAAGGGGTGGGAAGGTGACTGTGTCAGTCCTGGGCCTGTTCTCTGCCCATCACTGCCTCATGATAGAGATAGAATTATGGAGTTTTGCTCTGGGAATTAATTTGGAAAAGTTAATTAATTAAAGACTCTAGGTGCTGCTTGACCCACTGCGCTCAGTCCTACCGTTGTTGTTAAAGTTAATTTGCTTATAACAAATATCTCTTGTCTGAGATCTCTGCTCCTGCAGTGAACTGGACCCGGGTTTTCTGTGTCTCTGCTTTCTTTCTCTCTCCCCTCAACCCCCCAGATCATTGGGATGTTTCTGGGTATATGTGTGGGCGAGTGGCAGTGTGATGGGCCTGGGCTTAGCTCTCACTTGGATCACTGACTTTGTGTCTAAAGGACTTCTTTTCTCCGAGCCACAGTTTCTACACCTGTCAAATTAGAGATTTTCAAGGTTTCTTACAAGTTCTAATTTCTTTTTTTTTTAAGGCTATAGGGGTGGGGTGGCTAGGTGGCACTGGCCCTGAAGTCAGGAGGACCTGAGTTTAAATACCGACCTCAGACACTTGACACACTTACTAGCCATGTGACTTTGGGGGCAAGTCACTTAACCCCAATTGCCGTCCAAAAAGCAAAAAAAAAAAAAAAAAGAGACTATAGGAGTGGAGGGATAGCTAAGTGGTACAGTGGATAGAGCAGCACCCTGGGTCAGGAGGACCAGAATTCAAATGTGACCTTTGATACTTACTAGCTGTGTGACCCTGGGTAAGTCCCTTAACCCTAGTTGCCCTCCCTCCCAAAAAAAGACTTTTGGAGCCACTTTTAGGGTTGGCCTCAACCTTTTGCTTTTCCCTTGCCACCCCTTACAAAAGCTAGTGTTGTCTCTTAGCTAAGCTTCTCCATCCTCCTACTTTAGGACCCAGTGTCTGAATAGTTTCTCTTCCCTGATTTCCCTGAAATCTCTTCCCACCCTCCCAATATCCTGGGGATAGGGTTCACACTGAGAACCTCAGGCAGGAAGGCAAGCTGATTTGGTTGTCATGGGCAACAGAGTGAGCATGGCTGCTGGCCTCCGGATGCAGACCCCACTGGACTATCCCCAGCAGTAAGAAAACCCTGAGCAGAGTGGCAAAATCTAGGGGCCTTTGGGGCAGATCTGGTGGCTTTGGGTTGAATTTGGATGTACTGTGGACAAAGAATCATATTAAAATGAGTGATTCCCTGAAGGGGGAATAGTGGTGGTAAAAAAGGTAGTTCCCATAAGGTTTGGAGGTCTGCCCTAAGTTACTTCTTCAGCTTCTACCTCGGGCTTTCCCCAGCTTTGTCTCTGCCCACCCACCCGTCATTCAGTCATACCCCTTTGCTCCCCCTGAAACATACAGCCTCTTTTAACTAGTTCCTCACTTCCTATACCCCTGAATTGAGAAGCAAATCCTATAAAAGGAATCCAGCTGAGAGAACTTCCCAAGCTCCTCAGGAAGGGAGGGATGGAATATGAGTGAAGCAGCCGGGGTGGCACAGTAGATTGGGTACTGGACCTAGAACCAGGAAGACCAGCATTTAGATCTAGCTTCAGCCTCTTACTAACTAGGTAAAGCTGGGCAGGTTACTGTAGCCTGCCTCAGTTTCCTCATCCATAAGATTGAAATAACATCTACCTCCCAGGGTTGTTGTAAGGATAAAATGAGATATTTGTAAAGTGCTGTACAAGTCTTAAAAATGTTATATAAATGCTGGGTGTTAATATTGTCATACTGATTGTTCACCAGGTCCAGCACCAGAACGAGGTATATCCAGCACCCTTGGAGATGATACCCCTTCCCACAGTTCAGTGATCTGCTGATAGATCCTAGGCTGTTGCTAGAATGCTAGAGTTGGAAGGTATCTTAGAGATTGTATAGACCAACCTTTTTATTTTTCAAATAAATCAAGGTCCATAGAAGTCAAGTAGTGTGTCACAGAGGCTACTACCGTGTGGCAAACTCGGCGGTCAAACCCAAGTATTTTGATTCCAAGTCCTACATTCTTCCAGCTCTCATCCTTTCTCCCCACTACTGTTTTAAGTTATGGTGGGATGGAAGGGGAGGGAGCCAGATCTTTGAATTTTTGGGGAGTCCTACCTTTTTTTTCCCGTCTTTTTGGAGGGGGTAAGGCCAGGCAGTTGGAGTTAAGTGACTTGTCCAAGGTCACACAGCTAGTAAATGTTGTGTCTGAGGCTGGATTTGAACTTGGGTCCTCCTGACTCGGGGGCCGGTGCTGTATTCACTGTGCCACCTCACTGCCCTGGGAGCCCTACTTTTCAAGGTGGTTGAGAAACAGTTTTCCCACAGAAGTATGGGTGGAATATTCCTGACTTTGGCCCTCCAGGAAACCATTTAGGGATCAGGGAGCTGCATGGTCTGGAGTCAGCTGAGGGGGAAGTTTAGAGTAGGATGACTATATCTTGGCCACAGGCTGCACTCTAGGAGACTGTAGGCTATTCATCTTCCTTCCTCCACTTCCTCTCCCTTGTCTCTGGTCCACTTCTTTCCTCTTCAGGAGTTCTCTACTTCAGTCACTGCCCAAGCATCCTTGTGGAGTCGCAGAGAGGCGTAGTACTGCTGAGTGGAGGAGGCCCAAGCCCATAAGAGTCTGAGGCAGGCTGCCCAAAGAAGGCAGAGAGATTGGACAGATCTAGTCCCCAGCCTGAGCTCTGCGGGCCTTCCCTGTTCCCAGCAGATGCTGTGTGGTCCTGATATGTTCTGAGAAGAGCCAGAGTCAGAGGTCCACTTAGGGCCCCTTCATCTTCCTTCTCAGTAATGATTGAAATCCTCGCTGTTCTGTCTATTCATTTAAATTTAACTCAACAAAACTTTCATTAGATACCTACTGTGTGCTAGGTGTTGAGGATACATATATGAAAAGGAAACCATTATTGTCCTCGAGGAACTTAAATCCCATCGAGAGAAAACATGAGCAAACAAAGGAAGTCAAGAAATTTAATTCATGTTCACAGAGGATGTCCCATAGCGTAGTACTCAGCTTGGTCTGTTCCCTGTTTTGACAATTAGCCCTGGCCACGGTAGAAATACTTTATGGGCTTGCTGTACCAAAGTTGTTCATCAGCAAGGGGTGAATAGTGGGTAAGCCTGTCCCCGCCTCATATCTGAAGGAAGAATCGCAGCTCCTATTTTTTTTTTAATCACAGTTTAAGATTTACAAAGTACCCACCATAACCCTATGTATGTAGATAGTCCAAATATTGTTCCTATCATTTTGACTTTTAAGGAAACACTCAAATTTAAATGACTTATCCAAGGTCACACAGTAAATGTTAATCTGGGGCTCAGACCCAGGTTTCCGAACGCCCAGTCTGGTACTCTTTCCCTGACACACTAGCCGTGTAACAATGTGGATACCCTTCCCAGGAGCTTATTCCCTTTCAGTTTTTTTAGCGACTTTAGGGAGTGGTATCTAGGCTCCTTCCTGTCTGTGCAGATAGCCCAGCATGAGATGGAGAAGGGAGCTGTCGTTATGTCCTGGAGGGACATAAGTGTTAATGAGAATGGAATAATCCCTTTGTCTCCTTAACTCTTCAGAATACTCTTACATTAGCGCAGTGTTGCTGGCCTGGCATTCAGTAACCTGGGTTCAGATTCTGCCGCTGCCTTGCTTTTGCCCCCTCAAGGCAGTAATGAGCCTTATTTTCTCCCATCTGTTGAATGGAGACAAGGTTTCACCTTATAGCTGCTGTCTTACAGGGTTGTTGTAATGATTGATTCAGCCATTTCTTTTTTCTTTTTAAAAAAATTTAAGTTTTCATTGATGTATTTTGTTTTCAACTATATCATTCCATTCCCCCCATCAAGCCATATCCCTTTTAATCCAGAATGAAAAAAACAAGCAAACAACCAGTTCACCAAAACTAACCTGAGTTAGTCAGCTGTCTTAAAACATAGTCAGTTTTTTTATACATGGTCAAAAAGGGAGAGAGGTTGAGTCAGTCCTGGCTGAAGGCCTTCAGGCTGTGTGCTGGACAATGATCAAGTATCCTTAAGGCACTTATATTTCATAATCTACACAAATGACTATAATTCAAGAAAGAATGTCATAAGTGCTCAAGAGAGGACATGACCAAAGCTATACAGGAAGAAAGCAAGAGATCTCTTCAGAAAGCATCACGTTGTCTGATTTGGCTGCAATACAGCATTTGCAAAGAGAACTAATGAGAGAGAAGGCTTGAGAACATCAGTTGGGAAGAGCATGGAGTTCTTCAAATACCAGAGTGAGAAGTAGTGATAGGGAGCCATAGAAGATTTTTGAGCTGAGGAATGACACAGTCAGAGCTGTGACCATTAATCTTGTTGCCTATATGGGAAGGATTATAGGTAAAGAGATTTGAGGGGCCAGAAAAAACAAAACGAAACTGAACAAACCTAAATTAAAGAGGTGATTGTGGAAATAGAAAAGGAAAGGGCTGAACTAAAAATGTGCATGTTGGATTCCAAAGATTTAGCACGTGACTGGATGTGAGCGGGGAGGAGTCCTAGGCTCCTGCAACCTTGAGCCTGAAAGACTTGAAAGATGATGGGGCCATCAGCTGAAATGAGGTTAGGGGAAGGACTTGGTTTGGTGGTGGTGGGGGCTGGGGAGGAATATGAAGAACTCGGCTTTGGACAGATGAGGTAATGGATATTAAACCCTTTGGAAAATAGAGTGCTCTCTCCAAATGTGAGGTGGTGGTGTTCTTTGAAACCAGGGTGCAGAGAGGTGAAGCAACTTTTCCAAGGTCACACAACTAATTGGTGATGAAGGCAATTATCAGAGCTCCCAGGGCCCAGGGATGCTCATGTTTTTTCATTCCCCCTGGGGCCTTGGGTCTTCCTAGATCTGCATTTTGATTAGGCAATAACCTGTCCTTTTTTGAAGATTGCATCATCTTTTGCAAGGGGCCTGCATGACCAGTCTGACCTTGGGCATATCACCTTCCCTCTCTCTGAGCCTTAGTTTCCACATTTGTCCATTGATCTTCAGATTCCACCTTCCATCATAGCAAGCCTGTAAGGGGTTGGCAGAGCAAGGATTATTTTTTCCACTTGTATAGCTGAAATGGAGACCCATTGTCAGGAAGTGAATTACCCAAGATCACACAGCCAGTCAGTAGCAAAGCTGGGACTGAAATTTAGGTTTCTTAACCATCTTCTTCTCCTCTGTAGGGTCCAGGGTCGAGGCTTCACCTAGAACGG
Organism: Pseudochirops cupreus; assembly: GCA_028627135.1. NCBI lineage: Eukaryota > Metazoa > Chordata > Mammalia > Diprotodontia > Pseudocheiridae > Pseudochirops > Pseudochirops cupreus. The sequence continues at coordinate 321,224,311 of CM053581.1, read as the reverse complement.
TTTTCTCCTTCTTAACCTGGGAAATTCTGATGCCTTATCCATCCCTCCTCTTTCCCTTGGCTGATAGCTAGGTTTCAGTAGCAAATACCCCTCCATCTTTTCTCTCTTCTAGGGTCACTCCCTCACACATCTGCTTCTCTGGCACCTCTCCCTAAGGAAACCTAACCCAAGTTTCCTTCCCTCTGCCCACCAAACCAAAATAACCTTTGCCTGCCAGTGCCTGGGGCCAGCTCTTCTTCGGGACCCTGGGCACCTGATGTTTCATTTCATCTGCCAAGGAGGCCAGAAAAGGGGGAAGAGAAGAAAAGGAGGAGTTGGAGTATGCTAAAACTGGAAGGGCCTTTGAAGTTCTTCTCTGTTCCAAGTCCTTCCAGAAGGGTGGGAAGGAAAAGAGAAGGGAAGGCCATTTTAGAAAGGATGGTGCATCTCCATACTTGTTGCACATATCTCTGAGCCATGTGCTGTGAGAGAAGCCCCCAGGGTCAGCATGAATGTGTGTTGGAGAGAGAAGTGTGTGGTCACCTCTGACATTAGAAGCCAGACTCATTTTGGGCTGTCTGGGAGGAGACAGGCAGGATAGAGGTGGGAAAGGAAGCTGTGTAGAGGGTGGATGGGGTGTGACACAGGGGCATGGGAAGGTGGGGAACCCCAGGCCATGAAGTGGGGGAGGGCTGCTGCTGCTGGAGGTGAGGATTTGGGCTGAGCTGGGACGAAGGAAGCAGTTGGTGACTGGATCGCTCTCGTATCCACCAAGGGAAATCAATATCACCTCAAGAAAAGACCCCAAGGTGGATTTAGGCTGGGCCTGAAGAAACCACCTCTGACCTCAGTCTATTTTGGCCAGCTTGTCTGGTCATTGGAGCATATGGTAAGGGATCTTCTATACCTTTTTTCGACCATTTATAAAAAAAATCAATAATTCTTTAGAAAGAGCATTGTTGTCACTTACCTCTCACACTTCTGTACATCTCCTGAGGACCAAGTGGTTTCTTTAAAAAATACATAATTATTTAAATAATCTCTTAATAACATAATTAGATTCTATAAAAATACAATGACAAGCCCCTAATAGAACCCTCCCTTTTAACAAAGAAGACAAAACAAAAGCCAACCCACTGGTCATACCTGATAGTCTATGCCTTGTTCCATACTTATGATCCAACACCTTTCTGCTGAAAGGATGGAAGCGCATCCTCCCCGAAAGCTAAGCTCTCTGGGAAGAAAAGAGGACCATTACTGCGTGGGTCAGAGTTTTTCCATCTTTCAAAGTTGTTTTCTTTCACATTGGTGTGTTTGTCATTATTTTGCTGTTACTCACAGAAAATGAGAAATGGTGAGTTGGCAAGATGTACTTGGACCAGGGTTAGCTTCATGCTTTCTGGGACCCTGGAGAGCTCATCTTACCATTCCCTCCTCTGCCTGCAGTTAGGGGAACCTCTCCCCTAAAGCCCCCTCACACTTTTGTAGTTCTCCCGAGAACAAGTCGTTTCTTAAAAAAAATTATTATTGTTACTTAATTTTAAATGCTCCATTAATAAAGTAAACATGTTCTGTGGAAGTACGATTATAAATTAATTAGTTTTGGATTATTGTTTGATAGTAATTTTATTTTATTGTTGTCTTTGTTTTTATATCACCTAAATTTCCTCCACATCCCTCTCAGATCCCAGAAAGCTGTCTCATATAACAAAGAATACAGGTGACTTCTTAAGGTCCCTTTCAACCCTGAGCTCTCTCTGTAGGATATTAGAATAGAAAAAGATCTTCAGTATCATCTTGACCAGGCCAATTTTACTGATGAAGAAATTGCAGCCAGTGAGAAGGAAGCACAAAAGCTTAGTCTTCACTGTTTTTGTAAGTCTTTGGGTCCAGGCGGGAATAGGACTCCATAATTCAGGTTCCTCAAGTGAGGATCCCTACCCACTCTTCCTAGATGGGAACTGAAATTTGGGGGAGAACTGCCTTCAATGTCTAGCCCATACATAGAGTGCTTTACTCTTTAAGAGTGAGAGAACTCCACCTTTGTTTTTTCAGTGATCTAGGACTGTGGTTATTAGGAATGCTTTGGTACCAAAGGAAAGTGTGTCTTCTTGTGGAAGAAGGAAGTTTTTTGGTGGGTCTGGGTTGTGAAGTGTTCATTTCTATACCCTTTCATACTTATATTTATCATTGTCTGCCTCATGTCCCACCTCCCACCTCCAGTCTTCTCTCCCAAACCAGCCCTCCCCAGATTTTCATGGATTTCCCTCAAATGCATTATTAGTCCACTGATCACTGCTTAACCACAAACAACTCTGGGCCTTGGTCTCTGTGCTAGGACCTTCTCCCCTCTCAGCCTGTGGGAGCCTGGGGTGTAGCAAGAAGGAGTGGAAGGCAATGGGCAAAGCTCCTTCCAAATTCCCTTCTGTCCCCATCTTTCGGACCTTGGGGACCATGAATCATTTATGAGGGAAAATGAAGCCAATTAGGAACAAACTTTGAACACGGCTAATGGAGGTGCCTGATGGCACCATAGGAATTAAAGGAGCCAGTGTTCTGGCACAGAATTTCCGCTGGCCCCGGGAAATGGTCATAGAGGCGAGATGCGTGGGGCGCTTCCTTCCCATCATGTTCTCTTTCTCCTCTTCTGCTGTGTGCTCGCACATCCATTAGCAGAGGTAGCTCCTGTCTTTTTCAGCCTCTCCCGCCTTCCCCCACCCCGACCCCAGAAACCCCAGGCCCTGCTGCGGACATTTGTGAGAGGCGGTTCCCCTGGTTGTTTCTGTAAGAGCTCGAGGCACAGGCTCCCAAGTCCTGATGAAATCCCAAGCTGGCTAATTAGGCTCTACTCCCTACCCCAACAGCCCCCAGCCCCCACCCCCTTCTGCCTGCTCTGCTTTTTCCTCCAGGCCTGAAGTGTTGGCATGCTGTTCCCGGACACCATTCTGGGAGAGAGCAGCAGCCTTGCTGTGCCCCAGAGCTGGTTGCATTTCTGGGGGCGGGGAGCCATTTCCAGCTGGGATTGGATTAATCTGGGGGTGGTGGGGGAGTTACAGATCCAAGAAGACTGTTCCATTTCTGGGGATTTCAGAGACTCGTGGTAGGGTCTTCTACCCCCATGTGGTCTATCTAAGCCATGCTGTCGTGGGGCACAACCCTTGGGTGTGCCCTTGGAGCCCAGTGGTGATTTGGGCTGGGTGCTCCTATGTTGTGTGTTTTGGAAACACTGCCAGGGGAGGGCCTGACTACAGATGAGAACACGATGGAGTACTGGAGAGAGGAAAGGGTCAGAGTGATTTCATCAAGAGAGGTGAAGTCATCTTCAAACCATTGTGGGGGGTTGGTGTGAATTTGTTGATTATAGGGGGAAGATTTCTGGAGAAGGAGCAGGCTAGCACCTTAGGGGTTGGCAGAGAGAAAAATTGGGTTATAAATGCCTTCTCTTTCCTTTAGTCTGAGCAACAGGGCTTGAGGTCCCCAGGGGCAGATCAGGGGAGAAGAGGGTTTGTCTGTGGGATGGAGGGTCCCTAAAGGGGCTTGAACCCCTGATAATCAGAGAGCCCTAACGTCCCCTGCTTTTGGTCAGTTCCATCCTTGCTAAAGCTGAGATCTGGGGATATTGTTCTTGTCTTCACAGATGAAATGTTCTGAGCTTGTTTTTTTTCCATAATTATATTAGCAGGTGGGACTTTTCTTTTGGGGGGGGGGGGAGGTTCTGGTGTGGTAGTCCCCTCCTGCCTCTTCCTGTGAGCTCACGCTCCTTTCTCTCCCTCTAATGATTTTTTAATTATGTAGTCAGTGTGCTGAATCACTGATCTTCCTCTGGGCACCTCCAGCCCTGCACAATCTCCCCACCCATCCCAGCTCTTACTCAGGTCTACCACCCACCCCCCTAACCTGTGGTGCTAGGACAGATTTCTTCTTTCTCTGCTTTCTGGCTGTACCTGACTGCACAAGGGTACATTTGAGGTTTTCAGCCTAACCAGGATGCTGGTGGATGGTGGATGGGTGGTATACTGTGGGAAGGGTGGGGTTAGATGAAAGAAAAGCAATACCGGAGGAGACAGTGTGGTCTTATGGAGGAATAGTGTATGTGCACCTCCTGGCAGGGCTTGGGAGGGGGGAAAGGGGGCACTCCTTTTGCTTCACCCGCTGCCCTCTGCCACCTTGTCACTGGTACCGACTGGCAGAGCTGATTCTCATTCTCACTGTGCCAGCTGCAGTACTCATAGCCTCCCTCCCATCTCGGTAGGGAGGAAGATTCAGCTGGTCTTGCCCCATTGCAGGGCTGGGGGTCTGGCCAGATGCAGAGGCTGTCCGTCTTTCCATCTGTTCCCAGCTTGTTTTAGGGGCTGGAGTTCTCCCAGACCAGAGCAAGGTCTAGCTTCCTCAGCTCTGGCGTGACCCTTCACACCCACACATATACATAGGCGGTCACATATGGACCCCTAGTTATAGTTACATGTGCACACAAGCACAAGTGTGTGTGCGCTCAGTCTTTATTACACACAAGTACACTTGTCCACATTCATACATATAGGCATGTGAGCCTTAAAGTACATACAGATATTCAGGCACCTAGACATACACATATAATCACACATACAGATGACATGACCCATGAGCTGCTGCATACAGTTGCACATACATGAACCCAAACACAGGTTACCTAGACAGTCATTCAGGTCCACAAATTAAACCATCTCATGGAACCCATAGCATGTTGGAGCTAGAAGGGGCCTCAGAAACGGGCTGGTTTTAATAGATGAGAAAACAGAGGCCCGTCATCATAAATGCTTTCTCTCTCTCTCTCTCTCTCTCTCTCTCTCTCTCTCTCTCTCTCTCTCTCTCTCTCTCTCCCCCCCTCTCCCCCCCCCCTCTCTCTCTCTCCCTCTCTCCCTCTCCCCCTGTCTCCCTCTGTTTCCCTGTCTCCCTCTCCCTCCCTTCATATCTCTCTCTCTCCCTCTCCCTCCCTCTCTTCCTCTCTCTCTTGTCTCTCTCTCTTCCTCTCTGTCTCTCTCCTCTCTCCTCTTCCTTCTCTCTCCCTCTCCCTCCCTCTCTCTCTCCATATCTCTGTCCCTCTCTCTCCCTCCCTCTCTATTTCACTCTTCCTTCCTCCCTCTCTCTCTCTCTCCCCCTCTCTTCCTCTCTCTCCTTTTCTCTCTCCCTCTCCCTCCCTCTCTCCCTCCATATCTCTCTCACTCTCTCTTTTTCTCTCCCTCCCTCTCTTTCTCTCTCTTCCTCTCTCTCTCTCTCACTCCCTCCATCTCTCTCTTTTTCTCTCTCTCCCTCTCCCTCTCCTTCTCCCTCTCCCTCTCTCTCTTCCCCCCCCACTACTCCCAGCCAATAATAATAGAGGGTTCCCTGGTGAGTTGTGTGGAAGTGGACAGGAGAAATGCTGGGTTGACCTCCACCTTCTTGTCTGTGGAGAGTTGACCTCTTGTCCATCAGAGTCACTGGGTCTGTGGATAAGGTGGATCCTCTGTCTGGGCTGAATATAAGTGGGCCTGGCCTGTTCCTCTGGTTAGAGAAGCCCTGAGGAACGCTGTAAACTCTTTTCTCTGATCCTGTTTTTTCCCTCCCCCCTTCAGGCCCCCTCCCATCTGTGGCCCTGTCTCTGCCTCAGTGACCAGGTTAGGCTTTGGCTGGGCGGGGAAGTAGGGATATTTGGGGCGATTCCCAGGCTGCCAGTCCTGAGTTGTGTGGTAGCCTTGCCTTGGGCTGGTGGGAGGATAGGAGAGGAAAGAGGGCAGCAGTTTTCTCCGACTTCTCTCCAGGGCATCGGCGCCATGGCATCTGTCAAGGTCAGATAGTGAAGGCCGGAAAGAACCGGCTCTCGACTCGAGCCTCCCTGTGCTGGGCGGGCAAGCTGGCCTCGTGGCCCCTCTTGGCTCATTATTTCTGTGCTCCCGAGGCCAGAGCGACACCTCCCTCCCTCCCTCCCTCCTTCAACTAGGCCTGCGGTCTGGGGGCTTTTGTTTTCTCGTTATTTCTCGCTCCAGCCGCAGAGGCCCTAGCCTGCAGATGTGGCAGTGCACTAAACCTGCCAGGGAGAGCTGTTAAGGCCACAGACAATTATCATCGTTGGCCATTGTGGGTGGTGGGCAAGGGATACATCTACTTGCCAGAGGGGAGTACATTTTCTTCCTAGGTAGGTAGGCCCTGGCCCATTCCCCAGCACTGCCAAGTAGGGGGTGGGAGCAGGTGGCCAAGAGACCACCTGGCCATCAGGGTTTGCATGCAGTCCTGCCTTTCAGCTGCCAAAGCAGTTTGGGCCCATTTTATGGGAGGGGGAAAATCATTTCGGGGAGAGGTGGAGAGAGGTGGGCATAGCTAGCTCTCAGGTGACCCTTCTGTCCTAGAAATAAATCACAGCTTACTCTTCCTGGCCCCTCTCCTTCTCAGTTATAACCTCACTTACGTGAAACAAGAAACCGTTGACTGGATGGGGAAATAGAGGGATGGATATCCAAAACCCCAGCTCCCCTGTTCTTCTTCCCCCCCGTTTCCAGCCTACCTTATGTCTGGGAGACAACAGCCTGATTCCTGCAAGAGAGGGCCTCCCCGGATTCCAGGCCTTACCTACCTTCCCCTTTCCCGTTTCCCCCTCTTCCTCACCTTCCAATAAGCATTTCATATTTGCAAAATTTCGCTTGTCAGCAGAGCACACTTATCTCTCTCAAACCTCTGTGCCACTCTCCCCGTAGCCTCAGTAGCATGGCAAGGAACCACAAACTTCTGTACCCAAGGACACAGATATAGATGGATACATACACTTTTTTTTTTCTGCTGAAAAACACATACACACCAGTGCTGTGGGTTTCTGGCACTGTTAGGCCCTGCCATGTACAATAAATCCCTCTTAGTCTGCGGATTATTGACCCGATAGAGCGTGGCTACCCTGTCAGGCCCCCAGGCAGGGTACATCCAGCTCACCCGCCAGCATCGTGTGTGTGTGTGTGTGTGTGTGTGTGTGTGTGTGTGTGTGTGTGTGTGTGTGTGTGTGTGTGTGTGTGTACACCCTCTATGAGCCCCTTGTGTTTCTGAGCAAAAATTTCCAGAGGATTTTTTCCAGGCCAGCCGTGTGCTCTGCTGCTGATAGGGAAATCTGAGTCTCGCAGCAACTTTTCCCCCCGCCGATTCCCTTTGCTGTACCCTCTGGCTGCAGCCTGCCTTAGGGACCCACAGCCAAAAATCTACTCCCTCCTCTTTCCTGTTTCTAAAGTCCCATATGTTAAATTCTGGAAGGGAGCTGGTAGCAGTGGCCAATGTGGAAGGGTACCCTTCTCTCTCTTTGTCTCTCTGTCTCTATCTTCCCACCTATGTTCACTCAACTAGTGTTTGGGGCCAGAAAACTGGCAATCAGTCCAGAAGAGACTGATGCCTGGATCAGTCAGCCCCTGATGGGATCACTTGGAAGGTCTTCCCCAGCCTTCTTCTCCCTATCTCCAGTAGTCTTTTTCAGCATAGCCAGGCTAGCTGAAACTTCCTAGGCCAAGGTCCCTGCCTTTTTATCTCTTGCCCTTCCTCCCTGCCACCCCTACCCTTGCTCTGGGAGCCTCTTCCAACAATGGCTGGAGAAATCTCCTAGGCTGGAATGTGGTTCTCATCCCCTTTACCCTGTGACCCAGCCTTCTCTGATGTGGAGGGGGTGGGTGGGTTTGCTGGACAAGGAAGGGGACAGGAGCAGCTGGAGGCCTTGTGTGGTGGCTAAGGCTGATTCTTCCCATTCCTCACCCCCCAGGAAACTCAAAACCCAAGAACCCGGGGCTGTGGCAAAGCAATGCAGCCCTTGTACAATGAGAGCTTGTATGGAGCCTGCTGGGATAGCCTGTGGGATGCTGGGGGAGGAGAACAAGTGGTGTTTCCCTGCCGTTTGACTTCCTGCAGAGACATGCAGCCACCGCCTCCTCCTCTTCCTCCTCCCAGAGCTGTTGTCCCAGCCCCTCATTCACATCCCCCCACTCTCTGGAGGAAAGACCAAGGAACAGTTAGATCTAGGGCTTCACTTCTGGCTCTACTATTGATAGTGTGACTTTGGGCAAGTCACTTTCTTCTGTGACCCTTATGTCCCCTTTGTGTAAAATGAAGGGATTGGATTTGATGTTTTTTAAGGTTTCCTTCAGCTCTAATCTGCTATGAGTCACCAAGATCGTAGAATCAGTGTTCTAAGGAAGACGCTTCAGAGGTTGTCTAGTCTAAATCTCTTGTTTTACAGATAAGGAAATCAGGGCCATGTCAGTGAAGTGACATGTCCAAGGTCACACAGGTAGCATCAGAAGTGGGATTTGAATCCAGATCCTCCAACTCCAGAGTCAGTGCTCTTTCCTTTGTACTCTGAGGGTAGAGGGATGCTTTTTTTCTTCAATACATCCCTTGCTGGCCTATAAAACCCTGATTAAGCAACATGGGGTTTGTAGAGTGAGGACCAGACACCCACCTGACCCCCTGTGGGAGAGGTATAGCTCGTTAAGGCTCCGGGGATCTTAGAGAAGGATCACATCTTCACCCCCTGGCCCCACCATAGAGGCTGGCCATGGAATCTGGAAAATCTGTGTTTGAATCCTTACACTCCTTAGAGACAGATTGCGACCCTGAGCAAATCTAATCTGTCTCTGCCTTAATTTCCTTATGTGTAAGATGAAGAGCCCAATAACATGTGCCACATAGGATTGTTGCAAGGATCAGGTAAATGAATAGGTATAAACTGCTTTGCAAACCTTAAAGAGTTTTATACATGCTAACTCTTTCATTTCAGCGATGACCCTGGATCTTGGTAGGGAGCCTGGATCTCTGGGTTCTGGGTAAAAATTTTAAAGACAGTTGGATAGTGTTGTTGGCAGTATAACAGATTAGGGGAGAGACAGTATGGCTTCTGCTCTTGGCTGTACCCCACTGATGTGATGTCTGGCCTTGGGCAACTTTGGACCAGTTTTTTTCATTTATGAAATGGGGGAAATGATCTTGGCCCACCTGCCTCACAGTGGGGACTTATGAAGACCCAGTGTTAAGGAGAGTGTGTGTGTTTTGTGTGTGTGTGTGTGTATGTGTGTGTGCTCGTGTGCGTGTGCGTGTGCATGTGCGCCTGAAAGACCCAAGTGTTGAGTGGGTTTCCTTTGGGTTCCCCAGTGGTGTGTACCCTCTCTGCTTTCAGGAGAGCTCTGAAGGTGCTGGGTTTAGGGAACTATAAGGACCATTTCTAAACTGCCCCCCAGTCCTGTTGTTCAGTTCTCAGTGTTGGTCTGGTATGCCTTTGGGGGCAAAGGGACCCCTTTATTCCTGTGGTCTTGGCTAATAAGTAGGTAATTCATTTTGACTACATGTCATTGAAATTAAGGCCCTATGTTGACATGATTGCTCTGGTTCTAGCAGAGGGCTTGTGGGGAGAGATGTTGGTCATAGAGTCCTTGGGTCTAGAGATGACCTTGAGATAATTGAGACCATTCCTCTGTCTCTTGGTAGACTTGCCAACTGACAAACATGCTCATTTCCATGTATCTCACTGTCTTTCTGTGTGGCTTTCTTTCATGGAAAGTTCTCAGAATAGAATGAGGGATCTGAGAGGGATGAAACATCTACCTTGTTAATCAGACCAATTCAGCCCCCTAGTGCTGCCTGAGGCTGCCATTCCTCTCTGTCCTTCTGTCCAGTTTGCTCTGGTGTACCCAGTTTGGTATGCCTGCCTGTGTCCAAGAATGTGTGTGTACATTCCCCTTTCTCTGTAAGGACCTTTATCTTAGTGGGACCACAGGCTAAGGAAATCGAGGAGGGATGGGACTTGACTTTGGCCCTAAAGATTTTGGACTGGTGGCAAAGAGGAGGGGTAGGGGAAGTGTTTCAGTGTGGGAGAAGTAATGTGAGCAAATGGCTAGGGAATTGGAGGACACATTTAATAAACTGGGGGCATGATGAATAGACTAGTCTGGTTTGAGCAAGGCTGGTTTCACTGGGGAAATGGCAAGACACAAGCTAGGAAAGTAAATTGGGGTGTTTGAGAGTCAGCTTAGAGTCTTGATCTGGTAGGTACTAGGGAGCCTTTTATGGTTCTTCATCTGGGACATTCTGTAATCGGAGCCGTGCATTAAGAGGATTAATCAGATTGTGGTGTACAGGATGGATTAAAGGAGGTGTGGGTGCTAGGAATAGGGATGGAGAATGAGAAGAGAAGTCTAGAGAAGGCATTCCCAACCACTTTGCCCATGACATCAGCACCAGCATTGTGATGTCATTGGCGTAGCGTTCCAAACACCAGGACAGCACTCTATTCACACAGGGCCAATGTTGTCCCCTTCCTCTGCTCCCCAAAGCCCTGTAGTACAGAATCCTTGGGTAGGAGCCCTGCCCACAGCCCTCCCTGGAACATTGGAAGTTGATTGGCAAGGTAAATTCCCAATCCCTGATCCCCTTGGGGCGTGGAGGTACCTCCAGGGATTCTCTTGAGGGCCTGACCTTTTTCTTTTGTAGGTGACTCACACAGAAGGGTAGTGGTGACAGACAGAGCATTTAGAAGGAAAGAAGGGAACAGTGGAAGCCACTTCTCCATTCTGTGCCCTGGTGCTGAGCAGATTCACATCTGTTTATTGGGAAGGCAGGGATGAATCCCCCATTTCTCAGATAAAGAATCCAAGATCTCGAGAAGGGCCATGATACAGGCAAAGCCTCAGAATGTGTCAGGCAGAGCTGGAACTATATCCCAGACCTCCCCAGTCCCATGACCTAGTGTCTTGTTTCTCTTGTCTCTGGGTTCAGTTTTAGAGCTAAATATAGGACTCTAATGGGTTGGGGGGGTTTTGCCGGGGCTCCTACCTTCATGAATTGATCCTGGGTTGGGGGCTTATTGAGTAGAAGAGCATAATATAGCAAGAAGCTTAATATAGTGGGAAGAACACTGCTTAATATAGTGGGAAGAACACCAGATTTGAAGACAGGGAACCTGGGTTTGAACCCTGCCCTTGAGATTTTGATCTTAGACAAGCCGTTAGACTTACACTCTCCGGACCATGCTATCACTTTATCTACAAAATGAGAGGACTGGATTTGATGCTTTCTAACCCTCCCCCTCCCCCATACTTCTAAATCCTAGAGACCTCTGAGGTGATGATACTAGGGTTGTAGATGGAACTTGGCACTGTGGTTTCACTTGGGTGATGGGTGGGAAGAAGGGTACCAGATGAGTTATTCCCCCACTGCCCATCCCTCTCAGAGATGATCCTGTGGGGATGGGGAAGAGAGAGGGTGTGATGTCACCAAATTGCCCAGGGAGGAATCCTTCTAAGTCTGATATTCACCCTTTTTCTGCAGTTCCACCAATGAGGCTCAACTTGCAGGAGGAGACCCACCCCATTGCCAGGCCCTGACACCAGGAACTCCCCTGGATGGTCCAGGACTGACACCCCATCCCCACCCCCTTTTCCCCATCTACTCTGATTGGCCTTCTTCTGGCTGGGAGCTCCTGCAGCTGGTGTGAAGAGCTTCGTGGAGGGAGGTGGGTACCCCCTGGCACTGAAGTCCAGAGGGGGAGGGGAAAAGACCAAGGAAGACAGAAAAGATCAAAGGCCATTCTTGGGCCTAAAGTGTGATTGAGAGCCCTGTTTGAGGACCAAGACCTTTGAGGAAAGGGAAGAAAATGGTGGCCCGGCTCTTCTGCAGTAGGGAAGAGGGAACCTCTTTCAGAGCAGAGTTGAAAGACCGTTCCCTTCTTGGGTCTTCAGATTGAAACATCTGTCCCCAGAGTGCCCATGGCTCAGGAGGACCTTTGGTCTGGGCACAGAGTAGAGGAAAGGGGGGAATCTCAGCCAGTGGGCTAGGCCTTTGCTCTAGGCTATGGGAAGTCTAGATGCTCTCTAATAAGAGACCCTTCTCAGGAAAGAGCCTGGGGGGAACTTCTAATGGTAGGAGGGTCTTGGGGTGCTTGCTTTGGCATATTCTTTTAATACATTCCTTGGTTTCTGTTAATCTGTCTCATTCTGTACATCTGGCTTATAGTTTCTCTTACTGTTTCTCCTTGGTCTCCTAGTTGCTTATGTCTGTCTTGAGCTGCCTCTTTCTGTCCTGCTGTGTCTGTGTCTGTCTTTCCATCCATTTTTCTAACGTTTTGTAACTCTTTCTCTGTCTCCCTGTCAGTCTTTATGTCTATTTGTTTGTCTCCCTCAGTCTTTCTGTTTTTGTGTCTCAGTCTGTTCCCCCATCCGCTGCCTCTGTGTCTCTGTCTATTCCCATATCTGTCTGTCTCTCTGTCTCTGCCCTTCATCTCTGAGTCTCAGTCTCTTTGTATTTCTGTCCCTCTGTCTCTGATCTCGGTCTCTTGGTGACTCTGTCTACCCCCAGTGCAATGTTCCATCTTCCTCCCTCCACACACACACATACACTCAGACAATCAAGACCTTTGTGGGATGACCGATGGGCTGGCCGGCCAGGCGCCGCTGGCTCCGCATTGCTGATGAAACGGAGCCCTTTGTTGTTCTCTCTTTAGTCGGCAGTATTTCTTTTTGGGGGCTGGATGTGTTCCTGGCAGGGATGATGATGGATGCTCTCTCCCTTCCAGCAGCAGCATTTTGGATTCCTTGCCCAGGGCCAAAGTTTGCTTGCCTTTCTACCCCCCTACCCCTCCTACCCTCTCAATGTCCCCAAGCTGTAACTCCTTTCCATTGGCACCTTGGTAGCCCATGCCACCCCAGCCTCTCCTCAAAGACTTTCATGACTAATGGGGTCCTTTGTGGTGGAGGAGGGTATCAGATGTTGAGGAGCAATGTGGCTGCACTTACTTTGACCAATCTGGTGAATGGCAGATGAGGGCATGGGCCCTGGGGAGCTGGTGGGGAGACTGGGTGACCTCCTTATAGCTCCATTGTGGATACTTCCTCCTGGTCCATGAGCGGGTCTCTGGTACCACCAATGAATGGGTAATAGGACCGTGACTGAGACAGTCTTAACAGAAGCATAAAGCACTTTGGAGGGGCTTGGGGGTAATTCTCTTCTTTTTCTGAAGCTTACTCTTGAGTCTTTTGCTCTTTCTTTTCTAAGTATCTGGGGCAGTTGTCTCAGAAACAACCTCTCAAGGAGATGGAGTTCTAGAACTCAGAGGGAGCACAGAGAATTAGTCTTACTGACCTCAACCAACTCTCAGTTGTCAGGGTGGCCCTTCCCTCCTAGCTCTGCTCCAGGAGGCTGGAAGGGTCTGAGGATTCTTCAACCTTGAGATTCCCACCCCTGCCACCCCAGGCTAACTTAAAACAGATGAGGCATGACCAGAGTTGGGTGGGAGGACAGACCGGAGGGAGGGAGGGAGGGAGCTGAAGGTCTTTCCAGAAGCAGGCAGGACTCAAGGGAAAGAGTCGAAGGAGGATGAGCCACAGGAAGCTTTGGGGGCAGGCCACAGGTTGGGGGAAGAACCTGGAGTGACTGGTGACTGTGCCTGCCAGATTCCCCTATCTCTGGATGGCAGGAGCTCTTCTAAGGACCCTTCTGAGCAGCCTGCAGGAGAAAGGCAGGGATGGGTTGATAGGAAGTGCCAATGGGAGAGTGGGGGGGGGGTGTGCTGAGGTGAGCAGCATGCTGGAGGG
>CM053581.1:321063033-321210670 GCA_028627135.1 Pseudochirops cupreus | reverse complement strand
TAATGTATTGCCTGGCACATAATAGGTACTTCCTCCCTTCCTTCCTCCTTCCCTCCCTCCCTCCCTTCCTCCCTCTCTCTTTCCCTCCCTCCCTTCCTCCCTCTCTCCCTCCCTCCCTTCCTTCCTCCTTCCCTCCCTCCCTCCCTTCCTCCCTCTCTCCCTCCCTCCCTCCCTCCCTTCCTTCTTCCTTCCTCCCTCCCTCCCTTCCTTCCTCTCTCCCTTCCTTCCTCCCTCCCTTCCTTCCTCCTTCTTCCCTTCCTCTCTTCCTCCCTCCCTCTCTTCCTTCCTTCCCTCTCTTATCTGTTTCTCTCATCTTTCCTTCCTTCTTCCCCTTCTTCGAAGACAAAGACTTCTTGATTCATTGGAACAAATTTGAAAGCCTTCAAGGTTTACCCTCTGCCTACTAGCAGGGTGACTGAGGATAAGTAAATTCTTCTCTCTGAGCCTCTATTTCCCCAACTGTAAAATGAAAGGCATGCTACCTCCAGGCCCTTCCAGCTTGGACGGACATCTTTTGGTTCAGTGAGTTAGGTCTTAGGGACTCAGAGAGTCTTGTCTGTCTACTCCCCTCTACCCACATTTCCTTTAGGGCATTTTTCGAGGAATCCATTTTCCTTCTAATCTCCTTGCTGTGACCTATTTGAAAGAAGGGCTCTTGCCCCTGTCTGGGCAGTGAATGGGGTTTCTTCAGCCCCAGCTTCTTAGGCTGATAGTGCTTAGTGCTTTGTCTCAGAACACCTGCTCTTTGACATCTCCTGTCTTCTGAGCTTAAGCCTCTCCCCTGGCTAGTCTGGATGTGATGGGGGAGGACCCTGCTGCCTAGACCAGGATTTGGGGTTAGGGTCCTATACAAGGAGGCCCTGGGGAAAGAGATGCAGAATCTCCAGTTTTCTTTGCCAGAGGCAGGGCAAAAGAAGGGTTTTTGGAAGAGAGTCTCAGACAAGCAGAGACACGGCTGCTAGAGAGACCTAGGCAGAAAATTCAATGAAGACGCAGACTCGTAGATGCAAACTGGGACTGGAGAAGGGCTGGGGCAGGGGGCATTCTTAGCATCCCATACGGCTGCTTCCTTTTCTTGTCTGTTTTCCTTGAGCGTGCGGTGGAGAAGAGAATGGTGGTGGAAGAAGGAGTTGCCTTTTATTTGACCTGCTCTGGAGGAGCCTAGACTGGGAGAAGAGAGAGACGGAGGGAGCGGAGATCCCCAGTCATTCGGCTCTTGGTTTCTGTCACCAGCTAGGGCTGGCTGAGGTTACCAGCTTGATTGCTTCCTCCTAGGGTAGAGAGACCGCTTCTGCCTAATTCTCTGGCTTCTTGAGGGCAATTGGTGATGTGGGAGGAAGGGAATCAAGATTTTTAAGACTGGAAGAAGCTTTAGGCTCTTCTCACTAGGAAGGAAACTGAGATACAAAGAGGGGTTGTGTTTTGGTCCAGGTCACACAGTCAGAACTAGAACTCAGGATTTAGGATTCTCTTGTCTAGCATACTTCTCATTTCATCTTCAGACTGAAATCCTTATTGGGTTTTGAGGTTGAACCCCAAGTTAGGATACCCTGGGATGTTGGCAACTTCTTCTTTTCCCTGTATATAGCTTCTAGAGGCTGCCCCAACTCAGAGTCCTCCTAGGTACAGTGGTTCTGTCCTTGGGTATATTGGGTATATCTGACCACTGGGCCCAGATGGCTCTGGAGGAGAAGGTGAGGCTGGTGACTTTGCCCAGCCCTCCCTCACTTAAATCCAATTCACTTGCATGTCATGGCATCACCTCCATGACATCATGGTCCCCTTTAAGAGCCAAGGACAAACAGTGATGACAAGAAGTGGAGAGAATGGGAGTGGGGCTTTCTCAATTCATGGCCCCAAATTGACCTATCTCTTTATCCCTATTTATAGGGCAAATCCTTCCTAGGACTTCTTCCTGGCTCACAACTAAATCCCTTCATCTCTCTGATTTTCTCAGAGGGGAATAGGGGTGAATTTAGGTTAGACACAAGGAAGGAGTCCATGGGTTTCAGAGACTCTTGAACAAGTAAGTTCAGGAACATTGTAAAGATAGACTCCTCTTAGGGGGAGGGGGGGAGGGGGACAATAGGATGGGTTCTCAGAGGGAGGGGGTTGGACAAGATGACTCCAAGAGGTCACTGTAGTTGGGAAAGTCACCTTATTCCTCCTGCTCCTCTCTGTTCTGGAGATTAGGGACTATCCCCTCCCATTGCATTGAGCTTCTCCCCATCCTAACCCAATGGGAACCAAAGTGTACCTTTGGGAATGAGGCTAAACTGAGAGGCTTAGGGGATATGGGAAGATTCCCACACAAAACCTTAGAAGGGTTGACTTTGACCCCAGCCTACTCTTTAACAGTGAACTTTTTACCTGCAGTGGGGCTGGGCCAGGGTATTCAGAAATTTCTCTGCCAAATCCACCTCATCCCTTCCCACCAAAAGCCTAGGTCCCCTAGCCCAATATTTTCTTTGTTACTTATAGCTGGAGATGGGGGAGTGACTTGCTCTGGGCCTTGAGTGGAGGTATGGGGGCTTCTAATTTGGTCCAAAGGGATTCTTTGGAACAGAGAGCTCTGGAGATTTCCCTCTTGACTGGGTCCACTATATTGGTCCCTGCCCTCATTCCCATCCATCCCCATTCATCATCACATGGTGTCCATGTCCATGCTCTCTAGGGTACCCAGCCCCCACTGAGATATTGACTGGAGGGGTTGCTATCTTGGCTACAGGTGGGTATCATGGGATCATAGATTTGGAGTTGGAGGAGCCTTTAGAAGGCCTAATGCAACTAATCCATCTAATCCAACTCCGTCATTTTGCAGATAAGGAAATTGATGCCTAAGGAAATAGAATAATTTGTCCTTGGTCACAAAGATGACAAAATTTCAGATTTGAATCCAAGTTCTCTGACTTCAAATCCAGCATTTCCCGCCTCGTACCAGATTTAGGTCTGGGGATATCTTAAACTATGTGGTGCCTCCTGCCCCTACCCCCAGGTCCTGGGGCTGAACAAGATGAGCCCCTAGAGCAGGCCACAGTACCTTCTGTAGGCATCCTTCCTTTGCAGTTTCTTTCCTTCCTTGTAGCAGCACTTGCTAGGGGACTGTCAGCCCAAGAGCTGTCCCAAGGCCTGAAAGCAGGGTCTGTGGGGAGCTAAGGGCTCTCCGGAACCATTGTCAAGCTTGGAAGTTCTACCCTCTCCTTTTTGCTCAAGTTCCATGTGTTAGCCTGAGCCAAACTGAATTGGGAAAATCTACCCATGGGGCAAATTTTAATGTTCCAGAGCCTATGAGACGCAGGTTTCAGATTATCTATGCCCTAGCCTGGCCGCCATCCCTCCCATCGCAGCAGATAATGTGGAGTTGGCAGTGTGTGTCAGCAGACACCCACCCTTGTCCATGTCCTTGGGGCGGGGCAGTGTCTAAGCACTTGGGGGGAGAAAAAGCTCTGTCCTACTGCTGTCATTACCTTTACTTGGGGCTCTGGTGTCCCTTCATGAACCAGGGCTCCCAGTATTATCCCTTGTTCTCAGCTTCTTCTTTCTCACTTTGGTCATCGTCCCCACCCCCACACCCCTCTAATGCAAGGGCTACTTATTGGAGGGGGGATTGTATGTGATGGTGGTGTGGGAAGACTAGGGAGGAGGGCGGCAAAGGGCTCCAGGGCCTGGCGGGCTGGCAAACAGGACAAAGAGTCAGTGTGTGCCCGGCTTGGGGGGGTGAGGGGTGGAGCTCCAGCCAGATGTGAGTCTCTCCCAATGAACAAACAACCCGCTCAGCGGGCGGCACTGTTCCACCCTGCCCAGGCCCTCTGGCTCTGACCCTCCCTCCTGGAGCTCCCAGATGGGTGGGGGACCATGGACTGCCCCCCACCCTCAAGCAGAGGAGGGCAACAGTTATTGCAGATGCCAGAAATACACCACCAGACTTTCAAGGCATGACGATGGCTTGTGAGAGCCCTTGGGTCCCCATGGACCCTACTCTTGGGTTTACCATAAATGAAAGCCACACCCTCATCTTTTCAGATGCAGTGGATGGTCCCAGTGTCCTTAGGGACAGGTTTTTATTTTATTTTGGGGGGCACAAAGCAGAAGACTGGCCAACATGGGAATAAGAAAATTCTTTCCCCCCAGTCAACATTAAGAGGAAGTGTAAAAGCGCAGGTATCATGTAGTATTGTGAGGACCTGGGCAAGTCTCTGGAACCTAGTATCCTTATCTGTAAAACAAAAAGGTTGATCTCACCATTTCTGTGGGTCCTTGTAGCTCTGTGTCTGTGATACCATAAGTGACCTTTTGACTTATTCTGGGATGGATCTGGGCATGATAAATGAGGCCTGCCCCTCCACGACCCTCCCTGGTCTCCCAGGGCCTGGTGCCTTCAGTATCTCTTTGCTCTGAAACAAGGGCTTTCCCAAGACCCCAATGTAGCAGGACTTTTAGGAAACCTGGAATGTAGTCATTAACTGGCCATATTAACTTAGAAAATGTTAGCGCTCAGAGAGGCACAAAGGCCATACAGTCTAATTCTTTTCAATTTGACGGATGAGGAAGTAGGCCCAAAGATGGGGAAATGACTTGACCAAGGTCACATGATTGGGAGAGAGTGATTATAGGGCTATTTGTCCCCATTTCTTTCTAGTTTCATGGAGACCCAAGTTCTGGGGGAGATGGGAACATATTTCCCTAACCTTAGGTGGTTTGGCCTACAAGTAATTATGTTGCCTCTTAAACCTAAACAGAAAAAGTATGGAAGAGAAACTTCCCAAGTAGCTTTAGAAGTAAAGGTTAGGGATGGGGGAGTCAGGGGTGTTTTGCTAATAGGAACCTTTCTTCTTCCTGAGACCTGGTTGGGAATTTGAGATTAGGAAATGAATTTGGCCCAGACACCCTGTACCCTGTACCTGCTGCCTAGGTGAGGGGCTTCTATCAACACTGTGGTTCCTCTTTGTTCACTTTGGTGGGAGATGGTGTGCTGGGGGATATTTTATGTATTGATACTCCAAAATATATTCTGGTCCCCCGCAAATTTTTCCTGTTGATTCTTATGCATGAGGTACTGTGTGATCTTCAGCCATCCCTCTTCCCCCAAAAAGGAAAAAAAACACACAGGAGACTTTTTAGGATCATAGGAACTAGGTGAGAGAGTAGAGGACTCATCTGATCCTCTCATTTATAGGTAAAGACTCTAGAAACAATAAAAAAGCCCCCAAAACAAAGGGGGCAGCTAGGTGGCACAGTGGATAGAGCACCAGGCCTAAAGTCAGGAGGATCTGAGTTCAAATTCAGCTTCAGACACTTTACACTTAACTAGCTGTGTGACCTTGGGCAAGTCACTTAACCCCAATTGCCTTGCCTTCCCCCCTAAAAAACAAACAAACAAAAAAGGATTCCAAGGAACACAGAGAAATAACTTGCCCAAGATCATATAGGTCATTGGATCATAGATTTAGAGCTATAAGGGCCCTTAGAAACCATCAAGGCCAGCCCCCTCATTTTACAGCTGGGGAATCATGCACGGAGAGGTTAATAAATTTGTTCAGGGTCACACAGTCAACAAGAGTCCAAAGTGGGAGATACTAAGGAACAGAACTGATACTTGACCCCAGATGCTGTGACTTTAGAGCCGGTGGCCTCTCCACTTATGCAACACTCTCTTTGGATTAGGGGGAAGAGTGCTAGTACCATGGAGATACTGTGCCCTAATTCTGCTCTCTCTTGTCCTTGCAGAGTAGCAGGCTTCCAGACCATGCATCTGCCTTGAGGCCACCTCCATATTCTCTCTGTGTCGGCGTCATCCCTGGCCATCGGGGCAGGAGCCCATTACTGGGCTCGGGGTCGGTTGGGAAGCTCCCCTGACGGGGCTCAGTTGCCATCCCGGCCCTGGCCCCAACCATGTCTAGTCTTGTTGGCAGCCCACAGCCCGATAGCGGCGGCAGCGGCAGCGGCAGCAGCAGTAGTAAGTCAGGCACTGTAGAGAAATGCAGTTCAGATGAGGCCCTTCCCCCTGCCAACCCAGAGCGACGGAACAAGAGTGGTATCATCAGTGAGCCCCTCAACAAGAGTCTGCGCAAATCTCGGCCTCTGTCCCACTACTCTTCCTTCAGTGGTGGCAGCTCGGTGGGTGAGCTGGTGGACAAGGCAGCTGCTGCCTCTGGGCTGGCCAATGGGCATGACCCGCCCATGGACAAAACCAACTCTACCTCAAAGCACAAAAGTAGTGCTGTGGCCAGTCTGCTAAGCAAGGCAGAGCGAGCCGCAGAGCTCTCTGCTGAAGGACAGCTGACGCTGCAACAGTTTGCTCAGTCCACCGAGATGCTAAAACGAGTGGTTCAGGAACACCTTCCCCTGATGAGTGAGGCTGGGGCTGGGCTCCCAGACATGGAGGCCGTGTCAGGCACTGAGGCCCTGAACGGCCCTTCCGACTTCCCCTACCTAGGCGCCTTCCCCATCAATCCGGGCCTCTTTATCATGACGCCCGCAGGCGTGTTCCTGGCTGAGAGCGCCTTGCACATGGCAGGCCTGGCAGAGTATCCTATGCAGAGTGAGCTGGCTTCTGCCATCAGCTCGGGCAAGAAGAAACGGAAACGTTGCGGCATGTGCCCGCCCTGCCGACGACGGATAAACTGCGAGCAGTGTAGCAGTTGTCGGAACCGAAAAACTGGCCACCAGATTTGCAAATTCAGAAAATGTGAGGAGCTCAAAAAGAAGCCTTCTGCTGCTCTAGAGGTAACCTGTTAGAATAGGGTCCCTGCTCTAGCTCCCCAAGTCTCCTCTGTCTGTCACCCCACCCTGCTATCCCTCCATACGGGCCTGAGTGGGAAGGCCTGCTTAAATTCTGGGCTACTGCTCTGACTGGGGGTGGGGGCTGGAGTGGGATTTGCCCATCCATTGTGGTCCCTTCAGATGAGCCAGCCAGCTCTTTCCTGCCCTCCCCTGCTAAGCCCCATAGATAATGAGATTTCACACATACATATACCTCCACCCTTCCCCACCCTGAGTGTGGTCAGCTGTTCACTAAACAACAAGGACCTGGGTACATACATGGTCATTCCCTTGGGGTTGAAGCCCTGTGAGATTCATTTCCTGCAGCCCTTAGAATGGCCAGCCAAGACCACTGGAGTGATGGCCTGAGTTTATGGAGTGTAGGTCGTCTGTGTTGTCTGAAACTGGCAGACAGCTTGGTAGTTAGCATTCCTTTACTTCTGGGGAGACAGGGTGGGGGGTATTCTCCAAGTGGGGCATACCTCACTCCAATAACTTCGCTTCAAAATGGGGTTGTCTGGGAGGCATGACACCCAGGGAGGGGATACCATCTAGGCCCAAACTTCAGGGGTCATAATACCCTCTCTTTTCCCCCACCCCTTTCCCTTGGGCTACTCTCCTCTGGAGGGTAGAGCCTGTTGCTGGACCACTGGTGTGGTATGTCTCTAGCACAAAAGCATCTTTTCAGACAGGCCCATCCCCCCCTATAGCCCCCCCCCTTGATTTGATTGCAAATTGTAGGAATGGTTGGAAAACAGTGATTGTGTCCCTGGCACCAAAGGCCTGGACTACCCTTCAGCGCCCCCCCCCCCCTTCTCTGCTTCCCTCCCTCCCTTCCTCAGCCGGAGAATTAGCCGTTTGTTACACAAACACAGACTGCATAAACAGGTAAACACAATAAACGGACACACACACTCATAAAGTCTGCACACAGCGTAGCCATGCAGATAGACGCATTGACTCGGCAGGAACAAGTACACAGATGCATGGACATAAGCACACACAGACTAGTTTGCTTGGTCCTTTGGACATCCGTGGACCTCACACCAGGTCTTCAGTGTCAAGCCCTATTCTAGCCTTCTTTGATCACTCCAGCAAGTCATTTTGTAGAGGTCCTAGAAAATGTTCTAGAGTAAGCTTTGGATGAGGTAGGCAGGACTGAGAAAGGTTAGCTTCAGAAAGGCCAGGGAGAGTCGGGGCCGCCCAGCAGTCCTTGGGGTTATGAGTACAGGACTCTTACAAGTCTAGCACCTACCCCCCTTTCCCCTGGAGACGTCTGACTGGGACTCCAGATGTTTTGTCACTGGTTTCCTTTCTTCCTTTGGTTCATGAGGCTTAGGGAACATGGTATTGATGTGTAGGTATGGAAGGGCCTGTAAGCTAAGGAGGACTCTGTCTCTGTGCCCTGTCCTCATATAGACTCAGCTTAACAACCTCAATGCTCTAGTCTAGGGTTAGGGAATTCTAGAGGGCTCAGTACCTGGTTACTGGGCCAGGTGGTTGGAGACAGAAAGCAGGGAAGGGTAATTCATGGTGGGATGGGCTCAGAATCAGCCTTCATTTACCTTGGTGTGGTTGATGTGGCTGAGAGCTGAGGCAGGATTCCAACAGATGAGAGATCTGCTTCCCCTACCTCAAAGGAACAAAATTCCGGGCTCAGAGGGATAGGGGAGTGGGGTAGGACAGGACACACGTTTTCGAGGGGAAAGTCTTCCTTAATGTAGCAAAATGCTGACTTATAAATTTCCCCCGCTCCAAATGAAACAACAGTCAACAAACATTTTAAAGCCCTTATTATGTTCTATTATGTTCTGGGCGTTGTGTTAAGTATGGGGGATAGAGGACACGAAAGGCAAAGCCATAACCCAAACCAAAATTGTAATCATATCGAGAAGGGCAAAACCTGAACTCTGAGAATCCAGGGGCAGGAGTGGTGGGGGGCGGGGATCTGCTTCTGGAAGGCTCTCTGATAGAGAGAGCTTCCTAGGACCCAGCTTCCTACAGATAGCATGGCTCAGCACCCACACCGAGCCTATCAGTCATTTGGTGGCTTGGAGGAGAAAGAGATCCTTTTCCAAAGCTAAATTGCTGGAGAAGTCCCGTGGATTTCTTCTCTTCTCTAGTACACTTCAGTAAAAGAGGCAGGACATGGTGATGGCAGCAGCCTGGAGAGGAAGGAGTGAAGGGATACAGAAAGCCAGCCCACTGAGGTCCAGGGTAGGGGATGAGTGAGGGCTTTTGGGAGGCCAGCCACCCCCAGCCTGTGACTTAACTCCACTTGTTTGTCTCTCCTGTCCCCACCCCATCCTTCCTTCTCTTCCTTTCTCTCCAGAAGGTGATGCTTCCAACGGGAGCCGCCTTCCGATGGTTTCAGTGACGAGTGGAGCCCCGGAGCTGCCATCTCGTGCAATGTCCTTGCTTGTGTTATCTCAAGTAGGGGATTCGGGCGAAGACGAATGGATGCACCTATGTCTTTTAGAACCAAAAATATTCTCTCGCAGATTTCATTCCTGTTTTTATATATATATTTTTTGTTGTTGTTTTAACATCTCCACGTTCTAGTATAAAAAAAATCAAAAAACAAAAACATTTAACTGCTTTGCAGAAGAAGAAAAAAAAAAGAAAAATGAATCTGTAAAGTACGGAGACTTAATAGCAGAGAATGGACAATCAGTTTCCTTCGTGTGTTGATGTTTCTGTTGTTTGTGTGGAAGATGCAGTTTCTGTGTAGAGAATGTAAAATTTCAGTAACCTTTTGAAATCTAGTTACTAATAAGCACTACTGTAATTTAGCACAGTTGTTTAACTCCACCTCATTTAAACTTTGTTTGATTCTTTCCCATCATAAAATAGTACATAGTTTTCCTAGAGTACGCCACTTCATGTTTATAATGAGAATATGTTCATAGCGATCTCTCTATAGTCCCCACCCCGGAACCATTCACATCTGCAACTTACCAGCCAGGAGCAAAGCGGCAGAGGTGGGCGCCCCCCAAGCAGACCATGTCGGACCCAAGTGGTCCTTCAAAAGAAAATTAAACCTGGTGACAATGGTGACTTTAAAAGTTCTGCTATCTAATTTATGTGGATCCAGGGCTCCAACATACAGAGGTGTCCCTAATCCCAGTTTTACTTAGAAAGAAAAAAAATCATTTTTATAATCTTGCTGAGGTTAAGGACAGAGCCAACCACAGGGCAGTGGGGGTGCCCTGGGGCTGAGGATTCCCACCCTCCACCTACATCACCACCCCCGGGCCCTGGTCTCTTACTGCTGATGGACGTGCTGTTTGTATTGTTTTAGCGAACCAGGCTGTTTTGTGAATAAAATGAATGCATGTTTTGTGTCTCAGTTCACATCTTGGTTCTTGATCTTCACTTTTGTGGGGAGGCCTGGGTATGACCACGTTCTCCTCCCTCCCTCCCTACTGTCCCCAAGTGGATGTGTCATAAACCCCTCTGAAAATCTATGGATCCAGCAAGGAGTTGAGAAACTCCATCCCCAGGAAACAGGAAGAGCTGGGCTTTCTGGGAAGAAAGGACACAAGGTGTCTGCAAGGAGACAGGAAATACAGACTGTTTGAAATGGTCCTTTCATCTTGTCGGGGTAGGAAGAAGGCAGCAGTCCCTTCCATTCCCTTCTTGCCACCTCCAGTCCTACCAAGTCCCTGGACTCGGATAACCCTCAGTTGGATGGATCTGTGAATCTTCTGATGGTGGGTGGGGTGGGTGGGGAGGATGTGCTGCAGACCCCATGCTGGCCCAAAGCTGACAGTTATCATGGTTTTATCCCCAGCGGGGGGTTTGGGGGCTTTTCTTGTTTCTGACCCTCTTCCTGCTTTGTGCTCCTCAAAGCAGTCCCAGAGAAGCAGCCTCAGAGTCCCATGCTGGAGAGTCAGTCGGAGGAGTGGAGGCCTTTAAAGTGTATTCCTTCTCTGCCCCCCCCCATTTCTCCAGTGTTCCTCCCTACACACATAGAGCACTGTTCGGGGTGCATGCACACACGTGCATGCACACACACACACACACTCAGCCAGGCCCCTGATTGTTTTTTTTTATTTCTGGTCCTGTTTTTCTGACTTGGGATCTCTGTGTCTATATCTCTTTATCTCTAACTATCCCCTTCTCCATACCCTACACTTGCCTTTTTTTTTTCCTTCTAGAGACAATTGGGATTAAATGACTTGCCTAGGGTCACACAGTAAGTGTCTGAGGTCATATTTGAACTGCCGTCCTGACTCCAGGGCCAGTGCTCTATCCGTTGCACCACATAGAGGCCCCAAAAATCTCCATATCTTTTTCAGAGTGAGAAATTGTGGTGAAGTGACTTAACCAAGGACACACAGCTAGTAAGATCTGAGATAGATTTGAACTTCTGGCTCCAGGGTCAGTGTTCTATCCATTGCCCCACCTAGCTGCCTCACACCTTCCTTTCTAATGAGCAACTATTGGCCTAACTTATCCTCTTCCCCTTACACAAGATTTGGCTCCCAAAATCATTCCTTACCAGATGCAGAACACTCTCCAGGAGGATTTGGCTTATCCTACAGTCTTGACCAGCCTTACCCCAGTCTCCACCTGGGCAGCTCAGAGTCCTAGGAAACCTAACATTTGTCCTAGCTCTCCCCTCTATCCTTGGGCTCTTGGTTTTTCTTCCAGGAGTCATTGTCTGGCCAGTGAAACCATTATGTGTTGAGCTGTGTCCAGTGAAGATGCTTCGTGGGCCTCTGTTTCTGAGCTGGGGAAGCTAAGAGGGGTCCTCATCAGTATGGGAGGACGCTGCCAAGATGGAAGTTTCTGAAAAGACCGAAGAAGAAAAGGGGAGTGAGCATGGTCTGGGTGGGCAGGGGGAAGCTGCTGGGATCAATATGGGAGAGTCGTCTATGGGACATTGGTGGGGTGGGCCTAGCTTGTTTAATGGGGTGTTACTCAAGCTTGGGCTGCACGGTAGGTGCAGAGAATGAGATGTTGGAGAGGTGAGTTAGGAGAATAGAATATAGCTCATGGTAGGCATGGATGCCTAGGTACCAGAAGAAAGCAGCAGGAAGCTAGAGTTAAAAGAGCCTTCTATTGGCTGCATGACCTTGGACAAGTCACAATAACAATGACTTCGTATCTTGATCTGTTATTTTATATATAAAATGAGGGGGTTGGATTGTAAGATCTCAGAGGTCACTTACAGTGAACTCTAATATTTTTTGATTCTGTGGGGGGCCCGGGTTCTAGTCTTGGGGCTCTGCCTTTACCTGTGTGATCCCTGGGACAGTTTCCTCTTCTATAAAATGAAATGACTACAGTCCTTTCCAGCTCTTTAACATGTCCTTTACAGCTCTTAACATTCTAGAATAAAATGAGAGTTCATAAAGTGCTTTTCAAGTCTTAAGGGCCTGTGCAAGTGCTACTTCTTACTATAAGGGTAATAAGTGCAGAGGTATATGAGAGGGAGAGGAGGAGTCTGGCAGGGAAGTTTCTGCCCTGAGCTAGACTCCAGCTGCTCCTCAGGGGACCTTAATGTTTTTTGAGGGATGGAGGTTAGATGTAAGGAAGAACTTGGTGACAGTGACAGATTGCTGGCATGGAAATGAATGAGTAAGGCATGCGGAGAAAAGGGCACAGTCCTTTATGGAAGTGGGATGAGCAGGGTGACCTCAACTTCCTTTTCTTGGAGTTGGTGACAGTGGAGCCATTGGGAGAATCTAGGACTCTGCCAACCTTCCTGTTCATGGGGGTGGGGGGGCGGTATACCCAGCAGGTAAGGTGGGGCACCCTCAGGGTAGAAGTGCAAGGTAAGCTCTTTCCTAGTTGTCTATGAGTGCATTGGGGAAGACGTGGGTATGGGGCCGCATGGATGTGCCTGTGTTGTGCGTATGTGGGAGTGGGTCTAGGTTGAGTTCCCAGCACCCCCCTTTCCTTTTCCCCAAGCCAGAGAGGAGCTGGAGGGCCTTTGTGGGGAGGGGGCATGCAGGCAGGGGAGGCAGCTTTCAACTCCATCTCTACCCCAGAAAAATTCCTTTTCATGTGGCTGTTTGTGATCTCTCCAGGCGGCTGGCTTCTCCGAAGAGCTGGGGGGTGGGGTTGTCCAGCCAGGGTAGGGGCTGGAGCCAGTGGGCGTGCTTCTCTTAGACCGCCCCCACAGTAGTGCAAGAACCCAGAAATCGGAGACAACCACACAGGCTGCCTGCCCCCAATCTCTGTGCCTGACCATTCTGATGGGAGGGGGATATATATGCTACAGTCTTCCCCACCCTGCCCTTTTGTTGGCCTGGAGTATGTGTGGTACAGACTGGCCTCTTTCTCTTGCGCACTAACACTCAGCCTAGGCAATAGGCCAGGGGGGTGCAGGAGGAGAGGATTGAGGGACAGCTGGAAAAGGCTGGAAACCTGTGAGTTGAGAGCCAGAATTTATGGTGAGCGAGGATCAGTGGGTCTTGCTCGAGGGACAAGAATGTTTGATGCCCAGGTTTAGGGAAGGCAGGATGAAGGAGAAAACTGGTTTGGTTGTTTGGGGGAATCTCGGGACAAAGATGGGGTGTGGAGTATGGAGCCTCAGAGCCTTTACTAGGGGATTTGTCCTTGATGTGGAAGATGGTTGAGGGCTGGGTTTGGGGTGGTGGTGGAGGGGACCTAATGGGAGGGTCACTGCTTCACTCTGAGCCTAGGAATGAGACCACCAGGCCACTGTCCATTCTCCCCCTGCAAGGACTCGATCCCCCGCCTCCATTCCCCTCCAACACCAGGCAGCTGGCACTGGGCACAGTCCACAGATGGCACAGTACAGGCCCCTCGCTGGCGCCCGTACAGGTGTTTGATTGGGGCCTCTAGTGCCAGGGCTTGGGGGGGGGGGCGGTTTGAAGAGGGGGGAGTTGCCCATGTCGGCGTCCGGTGACTCATCCATCTATCCCCTGCACTCATTAGCATGGTAATCCGCCTGGTCCCCAGCTTGGCCTTTCAGGCTGGAGCCAGGACTCCTGGGCCCCCCACCCCCATTCCTATCTGCTCTTCTCACCTCCTCCAGCCACTGGGGGTGGGAGAGCCTGGAGGGGGTGGGGGGAAGATAGGGCTGGCCGGAACGTGACAGGCACAGGTGGTAGGAACAGCTGCAGACTCCTCTCCGCCCCTTGCTGGCCAGGCCAGTCACTCCCGCCCTGGGGAGGGAGGAAGGGGGATGGGTCAGCTGCCCGCTTGCCCACATCCCCCACTGCTGTTTAAATAGCCCCCGCAGGCTCTACATCTGCAGCTCGGCCTGGCATGTTCCCCAGGTGGAGGAGAACGGAGAGGAGAAGAGGGAGGTAGGGGAGGCGGAGGCGGAGGAGGAAGCTGTGGGGGAAATGTTCCCGAACCTCCCTCCTCCTTTTATCACTGGAAGAAGGCTCCTGCGGCTTACCGACTGGCTCTGCCCCCTGCCCCCTGCCAGATCTCAGGACTTAGAGATCCCAAAGACTAGAACCATGTAAAATATTAGAGCTAGGAGGGTCCTTAGGGGTTATGTAGAGCAAGCCCTTCATTTTACAGATAGGAGCCCAAGAGTCCAGAGAGGGAAAGTGACTTCCCCAACATCACAAAGTATGTTGGTGACTGAACAGATTAGAATCCAGGTCTCCTAATCTTTTTCACACAGTTTTCTTGTGTTGAGAGCATGTACTCGGAGCATGGAATCTGACTCCAAATCCCAGGAGAGCCGGGGTGCACAGGGGGAACGTGGAAGGGGGCAATCTAGTCACTAGACCACCAGTCGTCCCCAGAGGGCATGAAACACTTTTCCTGGAGGTAGACTCTTTGGAATGAGGTGGGGAGTAAAAGGTTGGGACAGAGCGGTTCTTGGTCCCTTTCTGTAATTATTGACTAAAAAGGTTAGACATCCTCAAGCCTAGGATGACTGGCCCTGCATGACCACAGAGTATTGGAGCAGAGGACATTCTCCTCTTCTGATTCAAGCAGGTTTAATTCTATGTCTCCAGCTCCTTATAACTCAGGGATGATTCCAGGTTTGGGGTGGCAAGATTGTGAATCTTGAGAAGCTCTGTCTTCCTCCCCTTTCTCCTGTGGATTCCAGTTCCGAATGCTGGCCTCCTTGGCTAGGCCCAGCTCTTCACATCTCCCTCTCACCCTCTCCACATCCTGCACTTTCTCTTACATCTGGGCTACCCATCCTCATCTCCTCACCCCCAGACTGATGCCCTTTCCTCCCCTGTTAGGCCCACATCTCCTTTCTCAGACCCTCCTGCCAGGGATGAACGTCTTTCCCCTTCCTTACATATGTTCTCATTGTGCATGGACTCCATCCCGACTCTTCCCCTTTCAAATCCTTCCTCTGCCTTTGACCTGACCACCCTAGGCTTTTCTGTTGAGGGGGACCTATAGCCCTCTTCAGGGGAAGCAGGGAAAAGTAGATACTTCCCTTTGAATTACAACTTTTCCCCAAGACTCTGAACCTCACCCCAAGCCGATGTTCCCCTTCATGCCTGCTTTCCTATCCTATTGTCTCTTTCCTTCTGGGAGGTTTTATTTTTTAAAAAAAAGTGTGTGTGTGGGGGTTCTACTGGAGTCTTAGTGCTTCTTTTCTTCTTTAACTACCTCTGATTATGATCCTCCATGATGCAATTAAGCCCCCTTAGTTGCCATGAACCCCAGTAGCCTATCCTTCTGGAAACCCATCTATTTTTCTATGGCCCCTTGGTAGCTAGAACTCCTGGAGTCAAGGCCTTACCCTCTAGCAGCTCATGGTCTAGTGGGAAACATAAGAATTCTGTCCTCAGCCCACTCTTTTGGAAATATCTGTCTCTGGTTGGCTTCTACCGTCCTAGTTTTCCAGGGAAACCCTGTTCTCTGCCAAAGTACCCCTTTGCAAAGATTGTGAGGAAGAGCTACTCAAGAAAGGAGGAGCAGTGTGAGCTGTGTGTGAGAGACTGTAAATGTGAGAGACGCTGTGTGAGGCTGTCTCAGCCGGAGATACTGTCTCTGCTGCTGACCCCTCATCCCTCCACCCCCACCCTCCATGAACATACACCTATTTCCTCCCTCTAGCCTATATCTTAGGCCAGTTTGTGGGTAGGGGCCCCATTGGGTTAGTGTTCAAGGACTTTGGCACCTGTTATCCCCTCTCACCCTGATCAAAGAGACCACAGGGCAAGCAACTCTAGGCCCTCTGGAGCCAGGTTGGGGATAGTCTGAGCAGAAAGGTATGGATGGTCTGAACCAGTGACTCCCTAAAGGCCATTCTCAGCCAGGCAACCTCCAGTTAGAACTAAAACAGGAGGAAGGCAAGGTTCCCAGGGATAACTAATCTGATTCCAGTGGTCTCTATTTTCATGAAGCCTGGCCCCCACCACCTGTTGTCTACCAGCATCCTTTCTCCTGCCCTGAATTCACTTGAACAGGGACCTAAAGGGATGGGGATGAGGATAGTGCCATGCTCCAGGCTATCTAACCCAACTCACCTTCAGTTGACTTCAGTTAGTCCCTGGTTTAGCTATAGGCCAAGGTTATGTGTTTTCTAGGTCTTGGAGCTGGAAGGAACACCTCAGAAATCATGGAGTCCAGTCTTAAAATTTAGCATTGAGGAAGTTTCAACCCAGAGAGAGGAAGTAGATTCCTGAAAGTCACACAGGAAGTGGCAGAGTTGGGATTTTGAATTGAATTCTGACTCTAAATCCAGACCTGGGTTCATTAAACTGTCATTTCCCAGGGTTTTGTGAGGGATCAGGCTTAGAATTCCTCAGTCCAGAGGGCATAGGTCAGTGTAAACTGCGGGGATAGACTTTCACGTAGGTGCTAAGAGACAGTTGACTGGGTGTCCCAGAAGCAGGGGAGATGGGCTGTAGTCCTAGGTCAGACAGTTGAAATAACAAGGAGCTTCCTCAGTCCTAAGCCCTGTGACCAGCTGAAGGATGCCAGGGTCCTTCCCAACAAGGATTAATGAAATAACTTCTTATATGCTAGGCAATGGGGCTACCAAGACAAGACTGCAGTAATCCCTGCCTTCAAGCAGCTTATATTCTATTGGGAGGAAAATATATGGACACATAATGCAAATATACATTTACACAAATATAAATACAGAAAATACCACTTAATTATGGGGCAGGGCACTAACTCCTGGGAGAGTCAGGAAGGACGTCCACTTCGTGGTGTCCTGAGCTGGCCACTGAGCCTTCGAACAGAGCCCAGGGTTCCAAGAGGAGAAGTACCGAGCGGGAAAGCTGGAGATGAAACGTGTGTGTGAAAACACCAAGTAGGCCAGGGTAGCTGGAATATAGGAGGCAGAAGTGGAGGAATGTGTAATTAATTAGTCTGCAGAAAGACTTGCCAAGCGCTTCCAGTGCTGGAGGAGTCTGCTTATCCTGGGCTAATAGGGAGTAAGGGAAGCTTCTAGACCAGGGACTGACATGGTCAGACCCGTGTTTTAGGAAAAAGTAGGGGAGATTCTTTTTCGCTGTTCCATCTGCCCAGGCTTGAGGAGAGGCCTAAGATGGACAGAAAGGCCAGTGAACCTGTGAGTCACTAACATACTTGACCCCATGAGAGATAGGAATGATTAGTTTCCTGCCTCTCTGTCCCTCCCTCCCTTGGCCTTGGGGGAAAGAGGTCTATAGGATGATAGAACTAGGCGTGGGAGGGCCCTTAGAGGTCATCTAGTCTGACCTCCTTCATTTTATAGAAGATACTGAGAACCGGGGATTTGAAGTGACTTGCTCAGGGTCACACAGCCAGTAAGTGACTGAGCCAGGACTCATATGTAGGTTCTCTGACCTCACCCTGTGTAGCGCCTACTCTTTCTACCAAACCAGGCCAGCAATGTGAGTCAAGGGTCAGATGCTCAACACTGCCTCTCTTCTTAAGTTAGCCTGTCCAGGAGCTGAGAATTCAGAGCGTATGACTCAAATGTGAGCCAGGGGTTCTACTTTCAACCCTCTATTTACTGGTCCTGGCCTTCTGTGTGCACACATACGAGGAGTGGGCACATCTTCCTATACCTTAGAAAGTAAAGCAGTCCTGCCTGTGGAGTTGCCCTATGTAATCATCAGCCCCTCCAGAACTAACTGGGGCTGTCCCTGAGGAGGCCAAGTTACAGGGCTCCGTCTCCTGAGCAAGGCTCAGGACATTTCCCATTTGCCCACTGTTTTCCACCCTGTAAAACAAGATGGGGGCTCAGTCTCACACCTTGGAGAGGAGACATAACCTGGATTACTGGGTTTTTTTTTTTCTTGTCTTTGGGATTGGAGAGGATGTAGCTGGATCAATGGGAAAAAATACCACTCCTTGATGTTAGGAACCTGATAGCAGTTACACTAATAACATTTTGAATGTATACAATGGTTTATACTTCCCAAAGTGCTGCTACATGTATCCCAGCAGCACTGTCAGGGAAGTAAGGCAGGTATTATCATTATTCCTATTTCACAAGTAAAGATATGGCTTAGACCGGTTGAAGGCCTTGCCTAAGAAAGAAAGCCCCTTCCCCCAACAGGAGGACAAGGTCCACTGGAGAACAGAGTTTATTTATCCCCTGAAAGGTAAACTGCAGTTGGGAAGAGGCAGGAGTTCATCGGTTTGGGATATTGGGGTTCCCGTGGGCTAGTAAAACTTGTATTGAATGCTGAATCATAGCACCAAGGTTCAAAACCTAGAATATACCACTTTGTTACTGGCAAGTCACCCTCTCTGGCTTTGTTTCTTTGTCTGGTAAAATGAGAGAATGCAAGAAAAGCTTCTTGTTGGTGGGTTGGGGTTTTTTGTTTGTTTGGCAATCCAGGTTAAGTGACGTGCCCAAGGTCACACAGCTTGTGTCAAGCGTCTGAGGTTAGATTTGAACACAGGTCCTCCTGACTACAGACAAGATAGGGTTGGTGCCCTATCCACTGTGTCACTAACTGCCCTGGAAAGCTTGTTTTAAAATATATTTTGACAACTGCATATCAACATAAATTGTTTTCCTTTATAATCCTATGTATTATATATTTTATGTGTTTAAAAACAATATTCTGAGAAAGGAATCCATGGACTTCACCAGACTGCCCAAGGAGTTCAGGACATAAACTCAGGTAAGAGCTCCTATTTAGCACACAATCCTATCCTGCCTTGTTCTTCAGGGGAAGTAAAGGACCTGAGTTACTCAGTCCTTAGGCGTTGATGCCCTTCTACTGGGTCGCCTTGAGCAAGCGGGTTGTTGTTTTTAAAATAGCAGCCTCTAGTATCATTCTTTCCCGGAGGTTTTTGGGGAATGTTGCAGGGATATGCTGGCAAATATTTAACAACCAGCTCTTAGGAGGGGTGGGGGAAAAGAAATCCTTAGTGGAGACTTTTAAGTTTAGTCTGTTATTATCATGTTAGCCATCACTTTCTTAAGTCTAGACAATCAGCCGAACAATAAATCAAGCCCTGATTTGTAGGTTTCCAGATTTCTGTGGCATAAATGCTCACAGTGAAAATTTAACAATAGGGCCAGTTTGAGCTGGCTCCAGCAAAC
This sequence comes from Pseudochirops cupreus, assembly GCA_028627135.1. Lineage (NCBI taxonomy): Eukaryota > Metazoa > Chordata > Mammalia > Diprotodontia > Pseudocheiridae > Pseudochirops > Pseudochirops cupreus. The sequence goes on along the minus strand of CM053581.1, from coordinate 321,191,445 downwards.
CCCTGGTTCAGGGGGTGGGGTTAAGCCTTGGAACGCTTTGGGCCTGAGGTGGGGGTAGTGAGCAGGCTGAGCACCTGGAGGGGAGGTGTTTACTTTCTCTTTTCCTACTAGCTCGGTTCAAAGCCTTAGAGACACCTGCATATTGAGGTCACCTCACAGCCAGAGAAATGACTAGGTGGTAGAGTTGGGGGGGGGGGAAGTGGAATGGAACTGGAAGGTCAAAGCTAATGAGTTGTTTTCCTTGTTTTTCCCTGTTCCCCTCATTCCCTAACCCCTAGCTCCTCAGCCTAACCCAATCCCAGGGTGAAGAGATGGGGAAGGGGGAGCTGTGTTACTGGGAGAGGAGAGCAGAGCTCCTGATTGCTTTGTGGGGGGCGTGGGAGGGAGGGCTGGCTGGAGCTGAAGATGGGTTTGCAGAGATTTTCGCCTGATTGCGATGCTAGCTTTCCTCCTCGGCAATCTCCCCTCCCAGCTGCTGGAAGAGATGGATGGATGGATGGAGGTCAAATCTCCACCTCCTGTACCCCAACTCCCTCTGATGTCCCCTCCCGCACAGCTGCCCCAAATACTCAACGGCCCCTCCTAGAGGTTTTTGGGCTAAGCAGAGGGGGCAGACCTCTTTGGAAAGGCACTGAGCACCGCTGCTAATGAGACAGCCCTCTTGTCTGTCCCTTCCATGCCTCCATAAATGAATGTGCATCGTTTTGCCTGCTAAACCTGATGAAGAGAGGGGATCCAGGATGAGAAGAGGAGCAGCAAGTTGACTTGCCCAAGGTCACAAGGTGGCCAAGGCAAGAGTGGTTTGGTGGGGGTAGTGTGTTGGTGGGTGGGGGCGTCTGGACTGAGGTGTTTTCAGACAAGATCTCACCTCCTTGGGAAGGAGGAATAGTTTGGACCATGAGGACCAGGGGAGGGAAAGGGTTGCTGGTGCAGAGAACAGTAAGCCCTCCAGTGCTAAGGGGCAGGGGGTCTGTGGAGGCCAACCCTGCTTCTCGGCCAAAGCCTCGGGCTTTAATCTCTCTGCCTGTCAACCTGCCATCTCTCACCAGCATTAAATCCCCTTCCTGGGCCGGAAAACAAGGGCGGCTACAGATTCCAGGCAGCCAGGCGTGAAGCTGGCTAGGGGTCATGGGGGCAGCGCAGAGATGCCTGGGAGGCCAGAGGAGAGAGGAGAGAGGGGGGTACTGGGGACTGGATACCCCTGGAGGGACCAGAAATTTGGGGGCCTCCACCTCTGGTTGCAGCTGGACTGCAGCTGCTGAGGGGAGTTGCAGTTGGTATAAATGTGTGTGCCACCCCCCCCACTCCCCCGCAGTCCCCCCTTTCCCCCTACCTTGAAGTTATTACTTCAGGCTGAATCCTTCTTCCAGGTGTGGAACCTGTATTGGTGAGGAAAAGGAGGAAGAGAAAGGCCTCACTAACTTTCCTACCTCCCCCCACAACTTCTGCCTTAACACTCAATTCCTTTCACATTAGGAAAAGTCTGGAGTCCTCAAACATTGAGATGATTAGAGATGAGGGCAGAAACACCAGTAGGGACCTTCTCTCCTCTTTCCCTGGGAAGAAGGCAGCAGTGAAATACAGGTGTCCTGAGTTCAAATGCTTTTCAGTCAGTCCATCAAGTATTTTTTTTAAACTTTATCATGGGTGGTTAGGTGGCTTAGGGAATAAAGCACTAGCCCTGGAACCAGGAGGACCTGAGTTCAAATCCAACCTCAGACACTTAATGCTAGGCTTGTGACCTTGGGCAAGTTGATGTTTCAACATCACCTTTATCTTTAGATATCTCTCCATCAAGTCTTTATGGAGTGGTGAGGACTATGTGCAACCAGAGGAGTGGCTAAGGTACCTCTTAGGCAGGAGTCTCCAGTCCCTTGTGGGAAAGTAGACACCCATGAAGCAGAAAACTAGTTAAGACATATTAGTGCTGGCTTTCCTGCATCCCAAGCCTGTAATGCACTCCTCCTTAGCAACTATGTCTTTCAGAAGCCTTTTCTCCTTTGAGGTGAGCTCAGCTTGGGGGCAGCCAGGTACTTCTGTCCCCCTCCTTCCACCTCCCTCCAACCAGATGAAAGTGTTTCTTTTCTCGCCAAATATTCCTAGAACCCTTGGTTTTGATTCCTCCCTTCCCTCTCCCCCATCACTCCCTATCTCATATTTTACACACACACACACACACACACACACACACACACACACACACATACACCCATCACTTTTGTCTCATCTCACTTCTGTACTTATACCCCATACACAAATATGCATACATCAGAATGTCAGCTCCTTGAAGGCAGGACCATTTGATTTTTGTCTTGGTTACTGGGATTGCTTAGTACAGTATCTTAACATAGTAGCACCTAATAAATGTTGGTTTAATTAAATTAATCAAGGGCCCCATTGTTCGGTACAGATTGCCAGCTCCTGCCCAGAGGAGGAATGATCCAAATCACTGGGGGTTCCATGTGTGGCCTGGTTGATGGGGTCCAAGACTGGAAAGCGGACCACTTGTTTTCTAGTCCCAGTTCTCAATCGTTATTAGCTCCATGTAGGCCTCAGTTTCTTCAATTGTAAAATGGTTAAGGAGAAGCCCGGGAGGATGAATAGATGGCCTATAAGGTCTCTCCAGGCTCTTAAAATCCTAGCACCCACTTCATTCCCCATCAGGCCCAGGAGATGAAGGACTAGCCACAGAGGTGGGGAGAAAGGGGGAGTCTCAGTTGCCATAGAGAGCACAGCTGGAAAGGAAATAAAGACAAACCCTGAGTTCAGAACCCCCCCCTCCTCCCTAAGCCTCTGGAGACCTAGATGACAGCTTCCCCTGCGCTCCTTGCTGCACACCCCTCCTCAGCTCCTCTCACCTGCACTAAATCAAGTGCAAATGTCAAGTGCCCTTGTCTTTGCACCCTTCCCCCTTAAATCTTCTCAGGCCTTCAGCCCCATCTCCCTTCAAGCATCTGGCTCAGCTGGTTTAGATTCAGCTGCAGCCTGGGGTGGGGGAGTTATTGGAAGGAGTGGATGAATAGAAAATATACAAGGAGGATGTGGTTGAAGAATTATGGAGGGAGGGGGGAGAGAGAAAGAGGAGAGAGATGGAGGGAGGAGGAGAAGGGAGAAGGAGACCTGTTGATAAGGTCTGTGTCTAGACTTCTGAGCTGGTGGCCCTGGGAGACAGAAACACTGGGAAGCCATGGTAACAAGCTGAGGTGTGAGGCCCTCATAGGGTCTTTGGGCAACCAGGTACACTTCTGTTTCCTCAGCCAATAGTGTCCTAAAGGAGAGATGACAATGCCTTTCCCTCCCCACTCTCTCAGTTCTACTCCCCTTCTCTGAAATGTGCAGATGCCTCATCCATCCATCAAAAGGCCTAGCCCATATTTAGGCTAAGAGCAGGTGCCTGAATTTCCACTGGTATGGGGTGATCTGAAATGGGTGAAAGTTACAGAAGGACTTGGTGGAAAGATCCCAAGCTAGGGCTCCCAAGGCCAAGAGAGCAGGTAAGAAAGAGATTGGGTTCTCTCCCATCTGACCTAAGATTTCTCTACCAGAGCTTGCCTGACCTGTCATCCTTAGGATGAGTCAGGCTCTAATTCTAGTTCCTAAGAAGGGATACAAGGTAGGAAGAGGTACCTGGACACTCTCTGCCCCCTTCCCAACACACACACACGCACACACACACACACACACACACACACACACACACACACGGAGTGAGCATGTGTGCTTTCCAACTGGGCTGCCCCAGCCCCACCCCCATGCTAAGGACTCCCTCCCTCTGGGGTCTATTCCTGTAAATATGTTTTCATTATTTACTTTAAGGATTTTGATAAATCATAATAGGAGAGACATCTGCTGTCAAAACTGCAAACTGCATTCAGGGTCCTGTGCTGGGAGGGAGGGAGAGAGGAAGGGAGAGAAAGGTGGGGGGGGGGGGAAGAAGAGAGGAATAGGGAGCTTAGAGCAGCTCTGAGCATTGAGCACACTTCAGGAGCAGGGTTGGATCCCCACTTTTCATTCCCCTCAGAATTTTCCCTGTGCTTTAAAGTAGAGGAGGGCACTCCTGGAGAACTGGTTGAGGAAGGGATGTTCGTGCTTTTGCTGGGGCCAAATGGTTGTAGGATCCTTATTCTTCAAGTCTGGGGGTCCAATGCCTTCTCCTTCCTCACCTGTGGTCTATCCTGACGAATAAGGAAAACATTTCCCAAAGAGGGTGTCAAGCTGGTCCCTCGTTCCTGCTCTCCTGCAGCCCCAAGATGTGTCCCCTCCTTTTTTCTTCTGGGAATTAATGTCTCTAGCTTGCTTGTGGCTGCTGTGAAGTCCCAGCAGAGCACAGATTAACCCCTGGGGCTAGGGTTGGCTGCAGAGGGGCCAGCCTGCGAGAGAGCTGGTAGAGGAGATGGGGGGCTGAAGAGCAGAGCACAAAAGATTAATCACCCTCATCCCAGAGCTTCATCACTGCAGGCCTGTTACTCCTGCCTCACCTCTCCCCACTAGGCTTGCCAAAAGCTCCCTGGAGAGTGTTTTTAGCCCCAGGAACCTCCACCCCTTGCCCCCAGCCCAGGGCAGGAGCAGACAGACTCTGCCCTTAGGGAGGCTGGATAGGCGCCCAGACCAATGAGGTGTGGGAGGTTCAGAGGGAAAGTTTCTCATTTTCCCATTCTCTCTTTCCTGGCCCTGCTGGTTCCACTAAATCCCAGAGCATCATCACTCTTTATTTCTTTAGCTCCAAGGAAATAGGGAATATTGTATAACTGAATTCTTGGGATCTTTTCTCAGCCCCCTGTCACATGCTGTCCACATCCAGGGTCCCCTAAAAGTCCCCCAAAGGATCTTGTATCCCAATTTTCCCTACTGTCTCAGCCAGCCCCTCCCTGCCCTGGCATCTTGATTTTGAGGGTGGCCTCCTTTCCCTTGAGCCTGCCCCTCTAAAGGGTCACCAACTAGGACCTCATCAAATATATTCCATAGCTGATATATTGCTTGTCTTCTCAATGAGTGGGGGTAGGGCCTGGAGGGAAGGAAAGAATTAAGAACTCAAAATTTAAGAAATGAATTTTAAAATAAAGTATAATTATTTAAAACACACACATATATTTTTTTTTTCCATAGAGGGGTAGTGTAATATGGTGGAAATAGTCAGGAGTTTTGGTCATATGTGACCTCGAACAAGTCACTCCCTCTCCTGGGTATCAGTTTCTTCATCTATAAAATGGGGGAGTAAGATGAAATGTTCCTTCCAGTTTCCTTCCAATTTCTTCCTTTTACAATTCCTTCCAGCTCTGACATTTTGTAATTCTTTGGTCAGCTGGGGTGGAGATGAAGCGGGGAAAATGAAAGGCTCAAGGATCCAGGCCTTGGGTGCTGTGGAAGGGACCCACTGGGGGAAGAATGCAGATAGCACCCAAGGACATATCACAGGGAAGGGCAGATGGGATGGGGGTTGGGTGGGGAAGAGATCCCTGGCATTTGACAATTGAATTAGAAGCTGACATTTCTGTTCCTGGAAATGCCTGGGGTGCATTTGCTTCAAGGCTCCTTGTGACTGCCCTAGGTAGAGGAGCCCAACCTTGAAGCAAAGGGTTTTACCTCCTAAAGGCCCCTGAATCTGGGAATGCAGACAAGTCAAAGAGCATTTGTTACGGGCCCATTGTGTGCCATGCACTGTGATAAGCAGTTAGAGAGAAGAAAATAGTCTGGTGGCCTGGGGAGAGAAGTATTAAATCCAGTGAAGATACAAAAATCTGGGAGAAGGATGGGGTCACCTAGCCAAGAATGGGAAAAATGGGACCAGAAAGGAAGCGATGGAATTTGGCCCTGCCAGACTTTTTGCTTTGGTTCCTGTCTCGGGTCTTCAGTAAAGGCTTATCTATCTCCTTGTACTGTACTCTGGGGTTGGTGGGGTCCCTGCTGACTTGCAGTGGGTAGGGATAGTTCTGAATTTGCAACATCCCCTCTTACTCCCCCCCCTCCCCACTATGTCCTCTTGGACAGAGAATGTCTTGTCTATGGAAAGTTCAAGAGCTTGGGTTGGACATTGGAATGACCAGATGATCTCCCAGACCTGGCCTCCCAGAAGAAAAGATGTGGGTGTGGGCAAGGAAAGGTTGAGTTACAAATCTGCATATGGATTCCCCCCAAACCTTCCAGAAGCTATATATTCCTACTCCCCTTTGGCTTCTCTCCTAAAAGGGAAAGGCTATTTCTGGGACAAAGGGAAGGTTGGGAGGGAAATCTTCCTTATAGCTCACCCAACAGATTCCTCTTTTATAGACTGTCTCCTGCCCCCACCTCCTCCTACCAGTCCAGGTTTCAGGTTTTTCTCCTTAAAAGGGTAGGAAGCTAGCAGGTTCCAGGGAGATCAAGGCTAGCTCTGGGGTCTCAGAATTCATTTGACCTTTACTCTCATGTCACCCCCTCCCTCCATGAAGCATACTTAGTACTGCTTGTTCCCCTCTCTCCAAGTATAATTGAGGATGGTTACAGTATATGTGGGGTTGCCCTCTAATCCCCTCTCTTTCCTGTCTCATCACTGCATCTTGAAGCTTGTCTTGTCTTGGAGTCATTCACTTTCCCTACCAACCTGGCACGTCCTCCTTTCCCTGGCTCCAATTCCCCCCCCCACCTCAATCTCACCCTTGACCCTGTGGTCCTTCAGCCTCTTTGTTGCTGTCATCTGTTGCCATGGGAACTATCCAGCCCTGACCTGGTGATGGAGAAAGCCCAGCTCCTAGAGCCCTGATTAGGAAGGAGAAGAAGAGGGAGAAAGGCAGTAGGGGAGAGCCCCTGTTCGTACTGTCCTCCCCTCTCCCCACCTCCCTCTAGAATTAGTTCTAGGGATGACAGTCAACAACCCCTCTTTGCAAAGGGGTGTGGCTTTTGGGGGCAGATAAAGAGCATCAGGAAGTCTCTATCTCCTGAACAGGGCCTCGGGCAGGGTGTGGGCAAGTGTGGGGGGTGTTTTGGGAGAAGCAGGTAAATTAACCTCAATTATGTCTCATCAGGGTGCTGACCACTGCTCTATCCTCCTTCTCCCTGCCTTGGGTATTATTCTGAGGCAGAGGAATTTAAGGGGGAAGGTGTATGATACCTTGTTGACTCTGGCACCAGTGACCTGGAATTATTCTCTTCTCACTATACCTATAGCCCTATCTCTGTCTTCCTTTCTAAGAAGATAAATTTGGAGAGAGGAAGAGGGCCAGCTGAGCTCTACCCCATTCCATGAGTAGCCAGAGAGTCAGTTACTGCCCCTAGAAGCTCCTTTCTTTGTTCCCATCTCCTTCCTTGTGGCTGTTGTATCCTCAAGAGTAGGAGGTGAACTAAATCAGGGCATGAGGGACCTTGGAGCTACTCTTCACCTCCTCCCAAAACACTGTGTTTTGAGGGAACCCCACCAGAAGAATCTTCCCCAGATCCACTCTTCTGGACATCATTACCTCCCTCCCTCTCCCTTCCCTAATACCACCCTTGGCACCATATCCCCCTTTTCTCCCCCCTCTTCCAAGTGGCTGCATGGAGCCCTGAGCTCAGCTCATTCGGGCAGCTAAAAATACCCAGGACAGCTCTGCAGGCTCCAGTGCCCCTCCAAACCCTGCTTCTCTTCCTGGGCCCCCCACCCCCATCCCTAACCACTGTAGCATTGATTGTACCTATTATACCACTTAACTCTCAGAGTGCCATGGCATCTGAGGATCCTGCATGAAGACAGCTGGCCCAGGATGGAGCCAGGACTGCTATGCTAGCCCCCAGAGATAGCCAGCTACTGGAGAAAGGCCAAGAGAGGCAACCTGGCCTCTCTCACCCCTACTGGGGGCATGGATGTGTATGCCTATGTCCATGTGTCTGTATGGGGATTTGGGGGCTGTTATCAAATAACAATAATACCACCTTGAATTTCTATAGTACTTGAGTTTACAACCCCCCCCCTTTTTTTTTTATTATAAACCTGTGAGGCATACATGTCTCACAATGTGAACATATTCTCATAGTTCTAGAGATGAAGAAATTATGGATCTTAGGATTTAGAGCTGCAAATGACCTTAAAGTTCATCTCGCCCAGTGCTCACAGAGGAGGAAATTGTGGCCCATAGGGGAGAAGTGACTTACCCATTTTGCCATAGCTAACTAATGGCAGGACCATGACTAGAATCTAGGTTTCTTGATGCCTGATCAAAGGTTCTTTCTACCACTCCATGCCTAAATTTTATTCTATTTGCATGTACTGCTTCTTGGGGCAAAGAGAGTTCTGCTCCACTGAATGCCAAAGCAGATCATTGTGGGCTTGCCACCTCTATCTTTGTTCAAACAATGGGCTTGTTCCACCATTTGTGGCCCTTGGAGATCCTCTCTATAAGTCAAATAGTACATTGTGTCATTTACTGTCCTTCTTAGGGGACCCACCCTGAGTCACTTGGTCTAACAACCTGCCTCCATTGGATATATTTTCCTATAATGCCAGGTAAAAACCTGCCTAGGGTCCTTTCTAGCTCTGAAAGTCTCTGATTTCATGTCTGGCCTGAGATGTATGTTTGGGGGTAGGTGGGTAAGGAGCTGGTTCTAGGGTTGGGTTATGGAATGACTTAAGAAAAGGGGTTCTGAAGTATGCTTCAAAGGAGAGAGAGGAACAAATAGAAGATGGGGGGGGGCCATGCAAGGCAAGGACCACAGTCCCAATGGGTAATGCAAAAGTGGAGACATTTCCCATTTATTTTACTAACGTATTTGGAGCCCATAAAAAGATGCCCTGACTAGGTAAAACATTAATAAAATGCTCCACGTTGGTGGGGAAAATTAAATGTAAATTAGATAATTAAAAATGAAGCTGTTGCCTGCTGCTTTGTGCTATTAAACTCTTATTAAAAGTTATGAGATGGTGAGACTGGGTGTGAGGCTGACCAGAGTGGCCCCTAATCAGCAGGTGGGGGGGTGGGGGTGGGAATGGGAAGCATGAGAGAATGAAGGAGGAGGGTTGGGTGCCTGCCCTACAAAGGAAACTTGTGATCTTCTCAAGCTTTGGTCCCGTATCCTGGAGAAGCCCCAGGAAACTCTAGGTCATAGAATTTAGAGCTGGGAGAGTACCTTAGACAGTGGAGCCCAAGCTGGTGACCTTGCACGGCCCTCCTTCACTTACATCTGATTCACTTGCATGCCATGACATCACCCTCCCGATGCCATGGTCCTCTTCGAGAAAATGAAGGACAAATAGCAGTATACATAAGGAAACTGAAGCTCAGAGAAGAGACAGTAAGTGGCAGGATTCAAACCCATGTTTCCTGATTCCACATCCGATGTTCTTTCCATCCCAACACTCTGTTTCCTTTGGCCTCAGGTAGGCTCTAGGTACCCAGGTAGCTTTAGTTAAGAAAGTGAGGTTGGAGGATGGGGATCAGGAAAGGATGCCTGACCCAGCTCTGAGGTGGGGAAAAGTAGAATCAGGGGGTTTGTCTAGGCTAACGGATCTGGACCTGTGCTCCCCTGGGAGAAGGGGGAGAAAGACGAGGGGTTAAATTCTCAGAGGAGAGCCTCCCAGTTCACCTCAGTCCTCTTGTCTACCCAAAGCTGGCCCTCTCACTACTTGGCCTGAAATGGTAGGTCCTCGACTCAAGAAGGAAGTGAGAAGACGTCTCTGGATCACCTAGCCTCTACAGTGGGGGTTCTTAGCCGTTTTTGTGTAGACGCCATGGACCACATTGGTAGTCTTTAAAGCCTGAGAACTCCTCAGAATGCTTTTGTTTTTATTTTTAATTTTTTTGCTTTTTTTTTTTGGAGGGGGGAAGGCAGGGCAACTGGGGTTAAGTGACTTGCCCAAGGTCACATGGCTAGTAAGTGTTAAATGTCTGAGGCAGGATTTGAACTCAGGTCCTCCTGACTCCAGGGTCAGTGCTCTATTCACTGCACCACCTAGCCATCTCCTCAGAATGTTTTTAAATGCATAGACTAAAATATAGAGGGTTACAAAGTCAACCAAATATTGGTGAAAATAAAAGTGTAACTTTTTTCACATCTAAGTTTACAGATCCCCTTGAAATCTATCCATGGACCCCTTGAGGTCAAGAACCCCTGCTTCATGAAGTCCCTGTGGATTCTAGGTACCATAACTTGGTACTGTTATCTTAGATTGATATGAATTCTAGGCACCACTTCCACAGACTAGGGTGATTTTAAATGAAACTCATTGGGAGCTTCAGGTGAATGCCTTCTGGAGTTACTGGTGCCTATCTGGGTTCTAGACTTACTCTCACAGACAGGGAAGAGTCTAATCTGGGCTCAAGCAAAGGGCCTAGTCTAAATGCTGCTGATATATCATTGCCTGCTTGGCCATGTTCTGGGTATCTGGACAGGATAGGAAGAGGAAGCACAGGGTGTGGTGGGGATATGTGTGTCTGTATGTCTACAGGGAGGGGGGAAAGGCTGCTGGGGATCCTACTTCCTGGAGAGTCCTGATGATGTAATGAAAGTGCCTTGGAGCATGGGTAGACAGTTTGTCACTGGTTCTGGTCTGCTAGCCACATGGTGAATGGCAGTCTTTTGACTGGCTGCAGTTGAGGAACCAGAGTTAGGGGCACCTTCTAAAGGCCTTATTAAAAGCCTCAGCCACTCCTTTCCGATGTTCTCTCTTGGCTCAATTCCTTTGTTTACTGCTTTTGGTGAGATATCATGCTATAGGAGGTAAGACCTTGGGCCTTCTCTGATTAAAGGCTTGCCAGCCCTATTAAATGGACCTTGGTCCCTTGCCCCTATATTTGTCCCTTTTTTGTTTTAGGGGAAGGAACTAGAGATTTTGGGTTTCAAAAGGTCATGACAATGGCCCCCCAACCCCCTGCCCCTAGGGATCCTGGTGTCCAAGTATCTAGTACAGTGGTGGGGAACTTTTGGCCTTGAGCTCACATGTGGGCCCCCTGCGCTAGTGTTTGTAGCCAGTTTAGCACTAACACCCCAAGAAATAAAGAGTAACCCTGGGAATCACCTTCAGAATCCAGCCATGGTAGCTGAGAATGAGGACTCATCTGGCAGTCATGCCATTTCTGGATGTGAATTTGGTGGGACTAAAGGTTATAAAGAACCTGTTCAAAGGGTGAGCCTACTCTCCCCAGATCCTAAAGTAGTATAGGGCAGGGTTTCTTGAACTTTTTTCATTCATGACCCCTTCAGTATTTCTTTTATTTATTTATTTTTGGAGGGAGGAAGACAAGGCAATTGGGGTTAAGTGACTTGCCCAAGGTCACATAGCTAGTAACTGTGTTAAGTGTCTGAGGCCAGATTTTGAGCTCAAGTCCTTCTGACTCCAGGGCTGGTACTCTATTCACCTTCAGCACTTCTTAAACCACAGTTTAAGAAGCAATGATATAGTGGACAATGTGCCCCAAAGTTTTTTTTAGGGGGGGAATGTTTGTACATTTGTTCTGGCTACATCTTTGAAGCAAAAAAAATCCCTCTGTAAAAGTTAATTGACATTAGGCAGCTAATTGGTACTGAGTTCCTTGTCATTGGAACCTAAGAGCAGGGAAAACACAACTGGTAGGGGCCTGGGTCAGTGGCAGAAGAGACACACCCCAAACCTCTCAGAGCATCTCTAGAACTCTGAGAGAAAGATGCAACTCACCTTGCTGGAGAGAGAGGTCAGAGTGTGGGTACTCAATACAGTTGTAATGAAGTTCTGATCATTCATATTGTTACATATTCTGACCATTCAAATTGCCCCTCAATCCCCTTTCTCTGTTCTCTAAGGGAATTTGATAAGAGAAAGGATATAGCTTGACTGAAGAGAGCTGCATATTTGCAAAAGATAAAGGTGATGTCACCTGCTTGCCCTAATTCCTCTTCACCTTTGGGGAGCCAGGCTGGAGAGAAGGAGGAGAAAGATTTTGTTATACAGAGAGCTGGGGAGTCCCATCAAGCTGGAGATAGAACAAGGAGGATGGAGTCCTAACCAGGTCATCTTCCAGCTTCAATCCTCTTGCTTATTAGGGAAATTCTAGAGAGATGCTTAGAGTGTGAAGGTCAAAGTTTGGAGTGAGCTTTGAGGAGTGGGCAGGCTCTTCCTGTGGGTGCCAAAAGGGCAAGGGGCCTGAGCGTAGGGTGGGGTTAATTTTGTGAATTTTAAGAACTTGAAGTCTGAATTCCCTGTTTTGGAGCTGGGAGACACAAGGCACACCATCTCTGGAATCATCTTGGCTTCCTATCCTCCTCCAGGCTTATTGAAAACCTTGAGGGCTGGATGCCCCTGGGGCTTTGTGCTCTCACTGCATTTCTCAAGGGTCAATATTCTCTCCATTGAGCAGATCTCTCCCATTTGTGTTCCCTTGTGTGCACTAAGGAGGAGAAGGGGGGGGAACAAGGTGGCTAGGTGTGCTTGTGCAAGATGTGTGTGGGTGTCAGGGTGTGAGCACACAATGTGAGCATATGGACCACACAGATTTTGTGCCAGGTCAAAGAATCATAAGGACGTAAGATTTAGAGCTGGAAGAGACTCTGGTTATTTAATTCAACCCCCTGTTTTCACAGAGATGGAAACTGAGCTCTACTTCACACATGTTCAGTCCTTGAGTATCCAGTTTCTTCTCTGATTTCTATCCTAGCCCACGTACTCAGCTCTATGTTGTCACACCAAACACACCATTTTTGTGGTCTTACAGCTTCTCTTTCCTAATTCCTTGTAGGTGGCCCAGAGTGAGGTATGCGGAGTGTTTAGCCTTCTGTGTAGTAGGGTAGGTGAGTGGATGGAGGAACTCAGGCAAGGTCAGGAGTGAGCTAATGGGGAGACGGCTGGCCCCTGAGCCCATGGTGGGATGGAACCACTGAGTTCTGGCTCCTTGGCCAGATAAGGATGAGTGGATAAATAGAGTCCAGAAAAGAATATTCTCAGATGAGACTGGTGAGGGAGGCAGTAGTAGTGACAGTGACCTCAGAAGCCTGAATAATGGTTTTCCCACATAGCCCCAAAATCTTGTTCCTTATATTCACCAGGAAGCTCTTTAGCCTTCCCCAGACCCTGTGCCATAACTTGGATAGCTGCTGTTTTAGCACATAACAACAGAGGGGAGTGGTAGACTGGGGACCCCAGGAAGAGGGAGATAGTTTGTCCGGAGAACAGAGTTGGGTAGTTTGAGACTCCCTCTAGGGATCTCATTTTCTAGATGCTGGTGACAGGGGATATGTCCTAGTGTCTAGACCTATGGGCTACCCCAAGTGTGGGAAGAGAGACTTGATCATCAGTATTTCCTGTTTGATATCTTTCCTGGTCCCTCCAGAACACCCCAAATTAGTTCTTCCAGAACACATTGCTTTTCTTTGGTTATTCACCTCCCTCATTATGTCCAATCTCAGCATCCAGAGTATCTTTCAGGTTGGGAGATCTCGAATGGGAACCTGGATCTTGGTGACTTGATGGGAGAAGAGTAAATAGTTATGGGGAACATTGGGCTTAGCCTTAGGAGACATGGGTTCTGGTCTCAGCTTTGCCATTGATTCGCATTGCAACCCAGTTTTACTTTTTATACACATGACTCCCTCCCCACTCCTACCCCCCCTACCCCTTATACACTCTGTGTTCCAGCCAAACTGGACTACTTACAGCTGTTCCCTGTATATTTTTTTCCATTTCTGGTCTCCATGGTTTTGCACAGTTGACATGACCCCCATTTCCAGAATATTCTCCTTCCTGACTTTTGCGTCTTAGAACTCTTTCAAGTAGTATATCCTATAAGGGGCCTTTCCTGGTTCCTCAAGTTGTTAATACCTTCTCCCCACAACCCCCCAATCAATTACTTAGAATTTATTTTACATGTTCTTCGTATTAATCTCTCTGTGTTCATGTGATGTCCCTTGGTAGAATGTAAGTTCCTTGAGGGCAGGGACTATTTTGAAATGAAGTGTCTGGACCACTGTGAAATGCAGTAGATGAATTATATATATCCCCATTCCCATTCCCATTCTCCTTTGTATCTGTGTAGGCTGGAAGAAGGGGAAATCTTATACTAAGGCAGGGAGAGGACAAGAGGATGAGGAGAGAAGGGGGATGAGAACAGATATATCCCCTCCTACCCAGGCCCTGGAGAATAACCCTCAGGTGGAAACTGAACCCACTGTTCATGCCCCAGGACTACTGGAAGAAGCTGACCTGGCACTTGGCCCCATCCAGGCTGGACTCTGGATTTTAAATGTGGGGAATGAGTCATCTCTGATGGGATGAAGGATGGCTAAGAACATGGGAGGAGGCAGTTACTCCAAGATGTTGGGTCCTGGAGGAAACGAATGAGAGTGGGGATGAAACAGAGAGACTAAAAACATTTGAGGAGATTTAGTAACTACTTCCATTACCACCACAAAAAGGCTGGAAAATCCCAAAGAAGCTTCCCTTCCTACTCCCCTAATCTGAACCCACTCCCACCCAGTTGACTGAGGTTACAACAAAGTCAACTAGGGGTCCTGCACTACATCCTGCCTCAAGAGAAGACCAGCACTTTCAGAGTACCCGTACTCAAGAAATAATTTTCTGCCCCACGGGGAGCAGGATGGAGAGACTTCTGGATTTAGGGGGCAGGCAGACCATTGTCTAGTGACCCAAGATCAGAGGAATCTGGGAACCTAAAATGGCTGATGTGGAGTGTCTCCAAGGCTAAAGTAAGGGGAGCTTTTGAAATTCAGCAGAAATTCCTTCCTTCCTTCCTTCCTTCCTTCCTTCTTTCCTTCCTTCCTTCCTTCCTTCCTTCCTTCCTTCCTTCCTTCCTTCCTTCCTTCCTTCCTTCTTATCTTCCTCTCCCCTCCCCTCCCCTCCCTTCCCCTTCCCTTCCCTTTTTACTTCTTTAATGACCACCCAGCTCTGACCTCAGCAAGGTGGATGGGATCAGCCAATTCCTTTCAAAGAACTGGGTAGGTACATCGTTCCTTGACTTATAAGCTCTCTGGCTGTTTTCTGCTTAACCAGAAAGGTATTGGTAGATGAGACGATGTGTGTATGTGTTTCTCTGAGGGTGGGTCTCTTTGTAGGCAGTGTGGTGCAATGGGGAAAAAAACACTGGTTTTGGAGTCAGAGAAGCTGGGCTGGGTTCAGATCTCACCTGTAACCAGAGGCAAGTCACTTGTACAATGAGGAAGCTGGACTAGATGGCCCATCAGGCCCTTTTAAGCTCCAGGTCTCTGCATACAAGAGTGAATCTCTCTGGCCGTGTGCTTCTTTCAGCATATATGTCTGAGAGCATGAATCTCTGAACAGATGTGGTGCCTGGGTGTAGGAGGGCTCATACACAAGCCCTGGGCCTGAGGACTGGCGGTTACAGCTCATTTCCCCAGAACCAAGGGGAACCAGAGATTGCCTTTACAAAAAAGTTTCCTTGATGATCTTGCCCCACGTTTAATTCATGCTGACTTTCCCTCTCCTCCCCCCAGAATCTTCCTTCTTGGAAGTAAGTATGATCAAGAAAAGTAAAGGGACATATTGGCCATGTCTGAAAATCCGTCTACGCCTCATTCCGCAGCTGTGGTCCACCACCTTCACTGCTGAGGGCTGGGAGGCTTGCTTCACCTTCAGTCGGTTCTCTGCTGCTATGATCGGTTGTATGATCGATGTTTTTAAGTCTTTCAGTGACGTTTACCTTTTCTTTGTCGTGGCCGTCTCATAAATTGTTCTGTTTGTTTATTTTGGAGTCACGTGTTCTCTCTCCCCCATACACACACCTGTCCCTCTCCCTTTCCCCCACACCAAGTAGCAGGACCAGGCAGGACTGCTGGTCTGATATTACCTCTCTCTTCCCAGAATACGTTGGGGCTGCCCAGGAAGCAGCTCCAGGGGTGATGGTGGGGTGAGTGGGCAGTGGGTGTGGGTGGTTTCAGAAGAGAAGCCAGCTGAGCTCAGCAGGAGGAGGAGCTGTTTGCTCTTGCCCCTTTCTATCCTCGTCCCTCCCTGCCCTGCTCGAGGCTCAACTGGAGGACTTAATGGACGAAAACCTTAGTAGCTGTTGATTTGCATTTGATTTACATAATCATTTGCATCGTGTTCACTTAAAGTCAAAGTGCCCAACCAGCTCATTGCCCTTTAGTGACCCAGCCAGGCCCAGCCTAGAGATAAAGGGTGACTGGCTCAGCCTCAGTGCCTGCCATCCTGAAGGAGATCTGAAGGTCATTCCTTACTGATCTTGGCCGGCCTGACCCCTTAGGTAAAGCTGAAGAGGGAGGGAAGGACAAGATGGCATAGGACGAAGAATAGAGTCTGTATTTAGGGTCAAAGGATCTAGCTTCCAAAACCTAGTTCACTCTTATCACTACAATGACCAACCAGAATTCTAAGAGGAAATAAGTTATCCATCCCCTTGACAGAGAAATGATGGACTCAGAGTGCATATGGAGACATCATTCAGGTCAATTCAGGAATTTGTTTGGCTTAACTAGGAATATTTGTCACAAAGGTTTGGTTTTTCTTCTTTTTCAGTTGAAGTAGTGGGGAGGTGGGAGGCAAAGAAGATAAGTACTTATTAATTGAGAAAATTAATTAAAAAAAAAAGAAAAAAAATCCTGTCTCACAACAACACCTCATCTATGCTCCAGGTGACCTTGGACAGGCTCCTTTCCCTAGCTGGGCCTCAGCTTTCTTCTCAATAAAATGAGGAAGTTGATCCCTAGTCTTTTCCAGCTATTAATCTGATTCTATTAATTCTGACATTTGGCCCTACTACTTACTATATGATCTAGAATAAGTCACTTTATCTCTCTGGTCCTCAGTTTTCTCACCTGTAAAATGAGAGAATTCTTAACTTTCTCATGCATCACAGACCCCTTCAGAAGTCTGACAAAGCCTAGGGACCTCTTCTCAGAATAATGTTAAATAATTCAAAGAAATGCTAAATTTCAGTTAGAGATGAATGAAAATAAAGATATTTTCCCCGCTCAAGTTCCCAGGCCCCCTGAAATCTATTTTTACCCCAGGTTAAAACCCTGTGGATTAGAGGATTTTTAAGCAAGTGATTTCCTTTAGTCACCATCTCCAATGTTGATTGCATTCCCTATGAGGAAGCTTTTCCTGCTCTTTCTAACCCTATTTCTTTCTAACCGAGTGCTGGCCTGCAAAAGATTGGACTCTACCTGAAAACTGGTGAGTTCCAGAAGAGTAGCCATGGGGAGATCCAGCTCCAGATACCACAGGGGCTGATAGGCCAGGAGGGGCGTTCCATAGGCCCCTGATGAAAGGTTTCAAGAAAAGGGAGCCTGTCAGTTGAAAGGCCTTCAGCTTCTAATCAACAACAGACAGGTTCTGTAATCAGATTTAAAATCTGACGATCTGATTTTTTAATCAACAAAGAGATTTTTAGGATATGCCATGTCCTAAATGCTGTTATTCAAGTACTCTGGGGGCTTCAGGTGACTTTCCTGGAGCAATGTTGGTTGGGTGTTGTCTGGAGCCCAGGGAGGGTCTCCTAGGTAAGTTAGGGAAAAGAGAGAAAATTCCCTGGTGAAGGCAATTAGGGACATGCCTCCCCCCTCTGCCCAGAAGAGTAGTCCGGAATCCTCCTGGACGGAGTTGCGATTAGGGAGTGGTTTTGCTCCACGAGGTAAATAATTACTTAGGCCTTTCATTTCCTCCCCAGGGTAGTTCTCCAGCCTGTGGTGCTTGCTCTTCTAGCCCAGTTTGTGCAGCTCTGCTGTGCCCCTCACTTCTTCTCTGGTTTCTGGCTGCTATAACCAGTGTTCTTTTGCTACAATGCCTCTCCCAGAGACAGCCTCCCCATGTCTGTCTCCTCTTAATTGTTCAGTAAATATTTATTTATTAAGCCCCTGTTATGAGCCAGGCATTGTACTAAGTGCTGGAGATACAAAAGAGAGAAAAGACAGTCTCTGCCCTCAATGAGCTTACTGTCTATTGGGGGAGACACCACGGATAGAAATGCAAAGCATTCTATAAACGGGGTAAATAAGAAATGATTAACAGAGGGAAGGCACTAGAATTAACAAGGGTTGGGGAGGGCATCCTGTGGAAGGTGGGATTTTAGTTGGGACTTAAAGGAAGCCAGGGAAGTCAGTAGTCAGAGTGGAGGAAGGAGAGCATTCCAGACATAGGAGATAGCCAGAGAGAATTCCCAGAGCTGAGAGATGGAAGGTCTTTTTTGTGGGACAGCCAGGAGGCCAGTGTCACTGGATCATAGAGTACCTGTTGTGAATAAAGTGGAAGAAGATTGGAAAGATAGGAGAAGGCTAGGTTATTAAGGGCTTCGAAGGCCAAACAGAGCATTTTATATTTAATCCTGGTGACAGTAGGGGACCATTGGAGTTTCTTGAGTAGGGAGGTAACATGACTGGACCTAAATGACTTTAGTACTTGAATGGAGGATGGATTGGGATGGCTCCCCATTCCAGTTGAGGCAGGTAGACCCACCAGCAAGTTATTACAGTAGTTCAGGGATGAGATGATGATGAGAGGGGTGGCAGTGTCAGAGGAGAGAAGGGGACATATTTGAGAGATGTTACAAAGGCTGAATCAATAGACCTTGGCAATAAGTTGGATATGGTGAGGTGAGAGAGAGTGAGGAATCCAGCATGATGTCTAGGCTGTGAGCCTGAGGGACTGGGAGGGCATAATGTTGCTCTGTACTATAACAGGGAAGGTAGGAAGGGGGCAAGGGTTTAGGGGGAAAGATGATAATAAGTTCTGTTTTGGACACAATGAGTTTAAGGTGTCTATTGGACATCCAGTTTGAGATGTTTTAAAAGCAGTTAAAGACATGAGATTGGAAGGGAGTAGAAAAATTGGGGCAGGAAAGGTAGATTTGAGAATCTTTGGTATAGATACAGTATTTAAATCCATGAGAGCTAATGAGATCACCAAATGAAGTGAGGGGATTGAAGAGTTACCATGTATGCTATCCCTTCTCCTGAAGTGACTGCATCTAACTTGGGGCTCTTGTCCCTCACCTCTGTCTTCTCTGCTCAACTGAGTTTGCCCTAAATAGAAGAATTCTAAGTTGTAGCTCAACTCAAGGTAGACAATGTGTGCTGGGGGAGATCATCACACATCTTACTCTTTCAGAGCTGGAGGAACCTAAGAGGCCAACTAATTCAATCCATACCCAAGGAATTCCCTAGTCAACATCCCTGACAAGTTATCATCCAACCTTCATTTGGCAACTACTAAGTGATAGGAAACTACCTTATAAAGTAGTCCATTGAACTTTAGTAGGATTCTGTTAGGAAATTTCTCCTTATATTGAACCTAAATCAAGACTACCCTTCTTTCTTCTAAGCCCTTTCAATGCTTCTAATACTAAGAACTCCAATAATAAGGGAGTTTCCATAGTCTTCTCTTAGATCACTCTTCTCCAGGTGAAACATCTCCAGTTCCTTTAACTAATCCTCTCTTGCTGTTCTCATCAGTTTTTTTTTCCCTGTCACATTGTTTTTGTGACATTTGGAAATTCAAGGCAGGAGGAAGAACAGAAGGCTAAGGGTGGTTGGGTTAACAGTGAGTCAGTGACAAAGAAGGGAGTGGGCTGAGAGTGTAATGGGTAAGCTGAGGGAGAAAGTGTCAAGCTTTTGCTGGGGCTTGGGGGAGGAACATTTAAAACAAGAGAATTTCTCAATGACTGTTGAAAGCAGCTTACAATTATCAAGAACGAACAGTGTAGATGTCAGTGGGACCTAGAATGTAATTTAAAGTTGGAAGGGATCTTTAGAGAGCCAAACCCCTAATTTTTCCATATAGGGAAACTAAGGATTGAGGAGGGAGAAATAACTTCCTAAAGGTGACTTAAACAGAAAGTGGCAGAGATGGTGTTCAAACTCAGGTCTTCTAATTCCTAGGACTTGAGTTCTTTCCACTACACTGGGCTGCCCCTATTTAGGAATCTCTAGGCCAAACCTTTCTAGGAAAATTGGAAAGTCATTGCCATCTTGTTCTTCATAAACACACCTGCCCAGTTACTTTTGCTCTCAGGAGGGGATTTTCCAGATGGTAGGGCAGAATGCTGCAGTTACCTCCTCTCTTCCACTATTTGATCAGCATTGGCCAGGGGTGCTCCCCAGAGTAATTTTCTTTCAGTTCCTTTGGGTTGGGTTCTCTGGTTCACATTCAAATCAATGACCTCTTGATTTTCATTGTTTCATTGCCTCTACTGTTCTTATCCCACCACCTTACTCTGTTGAGCACAGGCAAAGCCTATTTGCTGGCAGCAGCATGGGAAAAGAAGGCATACTGAAGGGCTTGGGCTGACAGCATATAACTTGACAAGAGTCTGGAGCCTCAGCTATAAAGTGAGAACTTTTTGTGTATGTTGAGAAGCTTGGGGTGTGGTTTTTCCACTGGACTCTGAGTGTTGTTGGCTTTCTATCTGACCCTTCTCCAGAAGTCATGCTTCCTGAAGCCCCTTCAGGAAGGTGCCTCCATGTTAGTCTGCAGGAACCTTCTTTGTCATTGGTTGCTACTGCTCTAACAGCCATTGTCATCACCTCTGGTCATTTGTGGGATGTCTGATGGGACCCCTAGATCTCCCAAACTCACCCGGCTGCCTGGAGACTTCCGTCTTAGAATATTCATTTAGTTAAGGTCATAAAAAGATAACCACAAATTAACAGAAGAGCCATGAGCTCACGGATACTAGGTGGCAGGGTGGGGGAATGAGGCCGGCTGTCTGATGTGGCAGCTTAAAGCAATCCTGGTCAGTAAGGAGACGAGATCTAGAGGTGGGCAGGCTGTCTCTTTTGTACGCACATTTAATTCCAGCTCTGCACCTCCTGAGTTGTTTCAACTCTTCAGACAATTGGGAAACTTTTCTTCATCACATAATACCGTGATTCATCATGGCCTGTAAGAGGTTCCCAAACTTCTACATTGGGGATTGAAACCAAGAAGGGAATAGCTGTGCATCCTTCCTCTGTTACACCAAAAATAAACCACGAGTAAGAAGACAACAATTAGAATGTGCATGATGGGAAAAGTAAGTGGGTTTCATGTATTAAGAGGAAAGTGTAAATACAATGGAAGGTCCAAATGTTGTGAAAACTTAGTATCCAGAGGAAAACCTAGAGTAAGGCCTCCGGTCATGTTCAGGAGAAGTTTTATGGAGCATTTATAGAAGAATGTGGACAAAAATCATCCAGTGTGGGAAGGCTTGGATAGGTTATTACCTACACTTACAGATGGAGGACATGCCTGAATGAAATCACTCCAATGCCTCTAAGATCTTACAGGTTCATAGGCCTAGAGCTGAAAGGGATTGTAGAAGCTATCTAGTCCAACTCCCTCATTTTACAAATGAGGAAGCCAAGGCTCAGGGAAGCTAAGTGATGTGTTCAAGTTTTACTAGGTAATAAATGTCAAAAGTCAGATTTGACTCCAGGTCCTCTACCTTCAGAGCCAATGTTCTTTTTTTTTTTTCTTTTTGTAGTGTAGTTGGGGTTAAGTGACTTGCCCAAGGTAACATGGCTAGTTTTTGTGTTAAGTGTCTGAGACCAGATTTGAATTCAGTTCCTCCTGACTCCAGGGCCGGTGCTCTGTTCACTGCACCACCTAGCCACCCCTGTTTTTTTTTTTTTGAGAGCCAATGTTCTTTCCACTATATTCTAGGTTGATCCCTTTTCAGGGCTGTTTATCAACTTTCAGGGTCACCTTCACCCAACTCTCACTTGGGGGTCCAAGAAGCAGTAGCATGCATAGTGGCCACACCCTGTAAAACTGTCTCATCAGCAGATGGGTAAACCAGGGTAACTGAGGGCAACTAAAAGGCTTCAAATAAGTTAGGGGGATGACAACGCCGACCATGTGAAGACTTTCCCCGTCAGAACTGGTGGATAAGAACAGTTCGTTCCAAAGGCCACCAAAGCAGCTGAAGCAGGCATTGTGGAGTGCTTAGCCTTAGAGCTTGGTCAGACATTGAAGAGGCCAAGGTTATCCACTGCATCCCGGCCATCACCATTGGGGTCAAGTCTTGACTTTTGTCTTGCCACTAGACTTAGACGATTCTGGAATAGAGTGAGGTTGATGATTTTGAACAACTCTGCCTCACTTAAATACAACTCACACACAGGTCAAAACATCATCCCATGATGTTATTGGTTCTCTTCGAAAACAACAACAGTATTCCAGGTACCGAAGAAGGAGCACGGAGAGAGATTTAACAAAATGAAATTCAATAGGAATAAATGTAAACTCTTATACTTGGGTACAAAAAATCAGTTTCACATGTATGAGATGGGGGATACATGGTTAGGCAGCAGTTGTTCTGAAAAAAGGCCTGGGGATTTTAGTGGGCTGTAAGTTCAATATGTAGGTGATGTGAAGTGGTATCCAAAAAAGTTAATGTAATCTTGGTCTTCATTTAGAGAGGCATAATTTCAGAAATTGGGAGGTGATGGTTGCTGTGTACTCAGTTCTCTTCAGACCTCACCTGGAGTATGTATTCTTTTCACTGTTTAAGGGCATTGACAAGTTTGAGGACATACAGAGAAATGCAGCGAAGATGGGGAAAGTGCCTTGACTCCATATTATATAGTTATTGTTTAAAAAAACTGGGCATTTTAGTCTGGAGAAGACTCAGGGAGGACATGAGAGCTATGTTCAAGCATATGAAGGGTTCTCATGTGGAAAGGGGGTTAGACTTGTTTTGTTTGAGGGAAGAGAGTAAAAGCTAGGGATAGCAATGGTAGAAGTTGCAAAGAGGCCAATTTAAGTTTAGTATCAGAATAGAAATAGTAGTAATTATTAACTATCATTTATACAGAGCAGTAATGTTTGCAAAGTACTTGACATATATTCACTTTTTTGTGGGGTGGAGGCAAAGAGGTTAAGTGACTTGCCCAGGTTCACACGGCTAATAAATGTCTGAGGCCAAGTTTGAAATCAGGTCCTCCTGACTCCAGCGCGGATGCTCTATTCACTTCCATACCTAGCTGCCCCAAGATTCCTTTTTTTTTTAAAGTGATTTGAACTAGATGGCTTTTGAGGTTCCTTCCAATTTGAATTCTAGGATTCTGTTCTACTTCCTCTAAGAGTGAGCATTGTAGAGCATCCAAACTTTCTTATCCTTTCCATAGCCTCCCAATAAATTGTTCATATTTCCTAGCCATCTTCAAGCTGCCTTAGACCTTCAACCTTCAAGCTTCAACCTCCAGCCCAGAACTCAAGTTCCCACCCTGGGCCCCTAGGCTTCTGATTGGTGAGCATTCACCTCCTATTCCAGAACTACTCCTCTCCCTTTCCAGTTCTGGCTCTGAGAATAATAATCAAATCAATATTACCATTCCCGGAAAGGATGTATCAACAACCAGCTTCTCATGTGACTCCAATAACCATCCTTCTGATGTCCTCATCCAAAACACTCTTAGTCACCACTCCCCTACCTGTAGTTTGTTCTCTCATTAGAATGTAAACTTCTGGAAGGTAGGCAGTGCTTTGTTCTCTTGTATTTATATTCCTAGTGCTTAGCATAGAGTACATAGTAAATAATAAATTCTTTTTCCTCCTCTCCTTCCCTCCTCTCCTTCCTTTCTTCCTTCCCTCCTTCTCTTCCTTCCTTCCTTCCCTCCTTCTCTCCTTCCTTCCTTCCTTCCTTTCTTCTTTCCTTCCTTTTTTTCCTTCCTTCCTCCCTTCCTTCCCTCTCTTTCTTCCTCCCTCTCTCCCTTCCTTTTTACTGAAAGTGTGAGGACTTTTTTCTAGGTCTCTGGATATTATATGGAGAATAATGCAACAAATAAGCCATTTATGCCTGTTATTCCCCCAGTGTCTAAGATATATGACCAACCACCATCTTTTCTGGTCACATATGTCTTTATGATATCTTGTAGTCTCTTTTGAACATACTTTTTTGTCTGAATTTCATTGTTGATAATATACTTCTCCCTTGCCCTTTGTTTTTTTTTGGGGGGGGGAGAAGGGAGGGTGGAGGAAGAATGGGAGGGAAACAGTAATTTTAATTCCTCAGAGATTTTAGTATTTCATCATTTGCATCCCTGGAAACATTGAAATATGCGCAATGTACTGCACTGGGCACCTGAGGGTACACAAGATAAATAAGACCCAAAAATAAATACAGATTGTCTGCCCTCAAGGAACTTCCATCTATTCCTGCTCTGCCTTTAGGAGAATAGAGATGCTGAGAATGAATAAGAAAATACTTAAACTTTAATGCTACAGGCAGTGTGACTTAGTGAAAAGTAGGGCAAGGCTTGGACTGAAGTTCTGGGTTCATATCCCAGCTTTGAAATTTACTAGTTGATTGGGCATATCTCTTCATGCCTTCAATTCTTCATCTGCAAAATGGGGATAATGACACTACCCTTATCTACCTCCCCAGTTCACAGCGAGGAAATCGGAGTGCTTTAAAGATGTGAATTACTAAGGAATCTTTCGTCTCTGTAAGGTCGGTCTGCCTAGTGACACAGGAGGGAGCAAACTGAGTGCTTGGGGGCTATCATCATTAGGCTACAGCCTGGAAACCTCCTTACAAGCTAGAACCAGCTCAGGGAGGGGGCGGGCCTCTCCTTTTGTTTCTGATCCCCAAGGGGTGGCATGCCCCAGGCCTCCCCGCTCCAGGTAGGGGAAATTCTTCTTTGTTGATAACCTTGCTCCCCACAGCTGCAGGTGGAACCTGCTTCCCTAGGAAGCGCCTAAGCGCATTGTTCTATCATCTGGACCCCGTTCGGAGCCGGGGCGGGGGCGGGGGCGGAGTAAAAGCCGCGGTGTCCAGGAGATACCGTCCCGGCCTGCTTATCTGATCTGCGGCTAATTGAAACTCCCAGCTCAGGAAGGTCAGCCTGGTCCCCTGACGACTGCTGAGCTGGAGCCGGATGGAAAACCCGGGCTGTGATGGGCTGGGCTGGGCTGAGGGAACCCAACCCGGCTGGGGCAAAAACCAGGGACCTTGCCCAGTTTAACCCGTGCTCCCACTTCTGGAGAGAGCAGCCCTTTCCGGATCAATGGACCTAGGGGCCTTGCTTTGGCTTCGGAGTAGGCGCCCTGAGGCTTCCATCTGGGGTCACATGGTCAGCTGGAGCCTCGAGTCCAGCAGACCAGCGCCTGCAGAGCATAGAAAAGAGCCTCTAGGGCGCCTGGTTAACCCCTCCGTGTCTGGCCAGCTTCTCTCCCATGCACCACACCCAGGGGGTCAACTTGGATAATCACTCAGAATTTCCTGCCTCCCCCCTCTAAGCCTGGGATGGCGGCGGAGCCAGGATCTTGGCCACAATAGGGTCTGGGACTTCCTGCGCCGCAATGGCTTGCAGAGACTGTGAGAACGGGGCCAAGCGCGGGGGTTAGACTCCCCTCCCTTCCCTCCCACCCCTCAGCTCCCCCCTCCCCCCGGCCTGGCTAGGGTCTGGGGTGATAATGGGGGTGGTGGAGAGCTCAAGAGGAGGTAAGGGTCTGGAGGAAGTCAGGGGGGAGCAGCCCCCGCTCTCAGCCCCTGAGTTGGCATCCGGTGGAGCCGCAGAACTGCTTGATTCCCCTTCTCTTCCACCCTCCCCATCCTATCACCCCTCTTCAGCTCCCCAGGATCTCCCCAGTCTCAGCAGGGCAGGTGCTCCCGGGGCCGGAGATGGGGGTGGGGAAGGAGGGGAAAGGATAGGAGGCTGTTGCTATGGAGCTAGTAGGCCTGGGGCGGGCGGTGGCCGCGGGGAGCCCGGTTTCCAGGGCTTCGTGTGCGGACGCAGTGGGCTGTAGAGATTCCAGGCCTCCGCTTGTCCGCGCTCCAGGCGGCGGGCGGGCTGGCGCGGGCTCCTCTAGGGCTGCTGAGCGCGGCGCCGAGCTCTCTGCGGCTCGCCGGCTCCCTGCCACTGCAGAGCTGGCCTTAATCACGGAGGTGATAATGAGCCCGCCTTGCAGGAGGTAGGCATACTCTGGCCCTGCCAGCGACACATAGGCTTGTGGGGTACATGCGGAAACTAGAGGGCTTCTATACGCATCCCATGCGTCCACTGGCTCAGAGCCACTGGTGTGCACACACGATCATACCTTGTTTGTGCAGAACATACACTTTTCTAAGCATAAGGTTGTAGCATATAGGATTTAGGGCTGGAAGAAACCTTGGAAAGCAGATAGGGGAAATTACAGCCTGGAAAGGGAAAGTGACCTGATCAGGCTGACCAGTGTTAGCAGGGTTAGCATTTCAAACCAAGTCTTAACAGATACTACTAACCTGTGCATATAAATGTATTTCCCAGTGGCCCCTTTCAGCCACTGGTTGCCAACCCACCAGCCTACAGTAGTCCTACGCCTGCACTGCGGGGAGTTTCCAGTTTTTCAGGGTTGGGGCCAGATTGTCTAGAATAGAGGTGGGGGTGGGGAGTTGGGATCTGAGCCAAGAACAGTACGGCACTTCGGCCTTTGGGGCTAAAGAGGGCAGTGAGGGGGCTGGGGCTGTCACTAAAATGTAGAAAACCCATAAAGAGGAAATATCTATGGGCTGTAGTCTAGCCTCTGCCACTAACTAAACTGTGTGACCTTGGGCAGATAACTTCTCTGGACCTCGGTTTTTCTATCTGTACTATTTGGATGCGGTAATGTTGTCTGGAGAAGCTATGCTACAGAACCACTAGGGAGCCTGGAGAGAGAGTCCGGATTTCAGTCCTAGGGCTTGGGCTTTCCGAATGTGCTCATTTCAATCTATACTGCCTATGCCTGGATTAACCACTGGGTTTTCTGGTTCCCATGGACCTCACGTCTAGCCCCATCTCCTTCACCAAGCTCTCTGCAAGGACCAGAGGGCATCCTTTTCCTAGCACTATGCCATAGCTAGGTTCCCAGGGCTCCTCCCGGATTGAGGGCAACCCACTACAGGTCCAACCCGTTCGGGACCCTTGAGGTCTAGGGCTCCTCTTGCTCCCACCCACCCCTCACTAGGGGCGGGAGCGTCTTTGAGACCATAATCCTGGAGGCCGTTGGCAAGCAGCGCGGGGTGACGCGCGGGGGCCTAGCTACCGTGACCTCCTCCACGGTTGCCATGGAGACGGTGCACTATAAATAAAAAGGGGGGGGCTAGAAGGCATTTCAAACCCGTTTTCAGGCCTGCTTAGCCTAGTGGGGGGAAAGGAAAGCTGCCTTTGATCCAGGTTCCATCCCACCTTCCCGGCTCTCAGAAGCGCCGGAGACAAACGATCCCCGGCCGGCGGCTCAGCCAGGAAATTACCGCCAATCAGACCTATTTACTGCGAAATAGGAAGCTAATTAGCGCGCCCAGGCCTGCCTTCCGCAGAGCCCAGGAACTGGGGGGGGGGGGAAACACGAATGGGGGGGAGGTGTTGGGAACCCAAGGAGGGAAGAGGACTGTTCCCCCCCATCTGCCCCGCCCCGCCAGGCTATGCACAGACGCGTCCTCAGACTCCTTAGAACCCTGTTCTCAGATAGACCCAGGCCAGTGGTCGCTCAGGGGCGAAGACCTGGCCGAGAAAGCCTGGGGAAGGAGGGAATATTACATCCGCATCCTTCTGCAATGAATCAGAGCCAGGCTGCCGATTTCGTCTGGCATCCTGAGTCCCTGGAGGATCGGGAATAATTTGGGCGAAGCAGTGGGAGGTGTGCGTTCCGCGCTCAGAGGGGGGAGTGGGAGGGGAGGAGGGGTGGGTTGGTTGAAGGGGGGGGTTGCTATCCAACAGCCCGCTGTGGTGAGAACATAGTTGACACTTCATTCCTTTCCAGTTAATGCAGCAAGTACGGGGAGGAAACTTAACCCTCTAATTGCTAAATGGTGCTGGTGACTTGGAAACAGCAACAGCAGCATCAACAGCAGCAGGAATACTAGCGCCCCATCCGCTTCCTACGTTTATTTTTCTGCTTTGTACTTGTGGGTCAGGTGTAAAGGGTAATTTCCAGCCATTGATTCCAAGTTATTTGTCTCCCATCGCCCTTAGTTGTATGGTGTGTGTGTGTGCGTGTTTCCAGCCTCTGAAACTGTGAGATCTTGGACAAGTCTTTCTCAGGTTTTAGTTTCCTCCTGTGTAAAATGGGATTTAGAGCTGGAAGGGTCTTCCGAAATGAACATCTAGGCCAATTTTCTCATTCTTCAGCTGGGGAAACTAAGGTTCAGTTAGGTCTTGCCCCAAATCCTACAACTAAGTAGCAGAACTAGGCTTGAAACTGGGGTCCTTTGAGTACAAATCCAGAATTCTTTCCATTACCTCATACTGCGTCTCTAAGGCCTCTTCTAGCTCTCTTAATCTACAACTCCTTATCTAGAACAAGGATTCTTAACATGGGTGACATGGACTCCTTTGGCAGTCTGGGGGAAAACTAGGGATCCCTTTTCAGAATAATGTTTTTAAATGCATAAAATAAAATTCATAGGATTACAAAGGAAACCAATTCTACTGAAATACAACTTGTCAAAATATTAAACAAATTCGTGGAACCCAAGTGAAAAATCCTTGATCTACAATGAACTTTGTCTTACCAGTGATTTGTGTGGCCGGAATTAGACAGGTGGGGAAGGATTCAAATTTCTACCCCAGGAGATTAATTGGCAGAGGTGGTGGGGGGGGCTTGGGTTTTTTTGTGACTCAAGGGCCAAAGTGCTCAGAGATATCTCCTCCCCCCCTTGACTCCCTCCTTCCCCCCACAGTCTAACTTTAGATAATATAAAGCCTCATATTCAGCTGTCCTCTGGACCATTTGGTCAGAGGACTACAGGCAATGGTGGGGTCCTTGGGCATCAGAAAGGAGCTCCAGGTGAGGAGCTCAAGGTCCTGATTCTTCCCAGGGGGAAGGATGGAAAACCAGACGGGTCTGGGAGACAGTAGGAACCTACTTCTTGGTCAAAACCCTAGCATTCTAATCTGATTAAATTGCCAACGTGATCTGGTCTCCCTCAATCAAAATGGCCGGGTTCCTGTTTTGCTTCTGACGGCAGAAATGTCACCGGCTCTGCATTAAGCACGCTCTGCAGGAACTCAGGCTTGGCTCATAGTCCTTGCCAAGCCGCCTGCCGCAGACAGCAGGGAAGGGGGGAGCAGGGAAGAAAGGGGGGTGGCCTGGCCCTGCCTGGGGTCATTCTTTGTCTGGCTGCTCAGGACTCAAGTCTTTCTCTAGTCCCTTTTTGCAGTCACCCGTCTGCTCTTCCTGAGCCCTAGGGCTATTCTCCCCTCTTCGAATCCACCCACCTCCAAAGCTCTAGGTCCCAGTGTTAGGAAACAGGTAGAAAGAGCCCCTGGTCTCACAACAGCATATATTTACAGTAGAGGTAATGGGGAGAATGCTTGGGCTCCATGAGGTACCACTCCCCTCCCTTCGAGAAGGAGAGAAAGACAATGGACTTCTGAAATCCTGAGGACTTAGAATTCTCTTTACTTGTTTGTATGTCTTTGAAGAAATAGCCCTCATAGCTTAAGGAAACCATAGTGCCAACAAAACAGTGGCATATCTCCTCAGCAGATCTGGAGATGCAGGGTTGTTTGGGAGTAAGTAAACCTTCTCCAAGAGTGCTCTTTAGGGCTTGGATGTAAATGTTGTCATTTCCCCATCTGGGGGGCAGTTCTGAATGGGCTTTCACCTTAAATCCATCCGTCCTCCACATTTAGTCTATTTCTGTTGACTGAGCCACCATCCTTATAGTTGCCCAGGTTCACAGCCTCTGAGTCACCCTCAAATCTCTATCTGCTCCTCCTTTATCCCTGGGAGACTGAAGCTAAGACCGGTTAAATAACCAAGATCACCCAGCAATTATCTGAGGCAGTTAGGTAGTATAACAGATAGAATGTTGGACTTGGAATGAGGAAGGCTTGAATTCACATCTTTTATTTTATTTATTTATTATTGGGGTTAAGTGACTTGCCCAAGGTCACACAGCTAATAAGTGTGTCAAGTGTCTGAGGTCAGATTTGAACTCAGGTCCTCCTGACTCCAGGGCACTTGGACTTGGATACTTTTTAGCTGTGTGACTCTGGTCAAATCACTGAACTGTTCTGTGCTTGAATTTCCTCCCTCTGTAAAATGGGGGATAATCAGGAGTGTGCTGGAGCTCAAAGATGGTCAGATTTTTCAGTGTGAGCATTCATACCTTGGAAATTGGCAAATGCTAGAAATCAGGGCTTGATTTGTTATTTTGTTGATTGCCTAGACTTAAGAAAGTAAGTTTAATATGCATGAACATTTTTGATTAATAATGCAAATTAAATTTAAAAGTTTTTGTATATGGAATTTTTCCTGGAGAGTTGGTTGTTAAACCATTTCTTAGTCCCTGGGGCTAATAATAGTACCTACTTTGAGGTTATTGTGAAATTTAAATGAAGTGACATATAAGCCCTTTGCAAACTTTAAAGTGTTACAGAAAATATAGCTATGATATATCCAATTGGTTGCCAAGTCTTGCCAATCCTCTCTCCACAATCTTTCCCAGAATCCATCTCTTTCCCTTCAAGATGGCTACTGAACTTGGGTACTTCACGTTATCATGTTGTTATGGTTGTATATGTACATATGTGTCATAGTGGTGTGTGTGTGTGTGTGTGTGTGTGTATATACCATCCCCAACCTAGACTTTGAGCTTCATGTGGACAGGGATAACGTCTTATACACATGTTTTTTCCTTCATTTATTCTAAACTTAACAAACCAAAATAAAATGTTATTTTCATATACATAGTTATTTTCATATACATATACATAACTATGTTCGTATGAACATACAGAAAAATACAGAAACTGTGGATCTTCATCATGTACAGCTTACTTTTATGATAAATTTAACATGTAACTTTCAAAGCTGTCCTGCTTGCCTGTGTTTTTTTTTCCTGGCCTGCCCTCTCTCTCCTATGCATTCCATGTGTCTCTACACATAGACATGTCAGGCCCTAGTATCTGTCCCAATGCTGAACATTGTGATTCATTCTTGTAAGTGCTTACGAAACATTTGCTGAAGTTTGGAGTTAAGATTGAGGAAGTGAGGATTTTGTAGACTTGAAGGCAACGTGGCCTTAGTGAGCCCACCCCCCTCTGGATTCTGGACCTCTAGATTCAGCCTCAGAATACTAGACTAGATTGTGTGTGTGTGTGTGTGTGTGTGTGTGTGTGTGTGTGTGTGTGGGTGGGTGGGTGGGTGTGGGCGTGGGTGTGTGGGTGTGTGAGTGTGTGTGTGTGTGTGTATGGGAGGAGGTAACATTGGCAGAGAAATGAGGATATTTTATGAAAATTCCAAGAAGCAACGTTTTGAACTCCACAAATCTTTTTGATATGATGGTGAAGACAGAAGGGAGCCCCACTCCTCACCCCAGGGGATCTCCTGGGTTCTAAGAAAGGGCTGGGCAGGGGGAAATGTGTGACTTCTAGAAAGAAAAAAACAGATAGGCAATCAATTAGACTCTGTCATCAATTTTTCTGGGCATATGAGGGATATGCTAGTGTGAGCCCCCATGCAGGGCAATCCCTAGAATATCATCCCCAAATACCTGACTCATAGCCCGGGTGGCTGGCCCTGCCCATTGCTTGCTGTGCTCTAACTATAAAAAAAATTATTGATTTTTTTTGCTTCCATCACCATAGTTATCCTAACTATCCCTCATCCTCATCCAGAGTCATCCCACATGACTGTTTTAGAGAGGAAAAAAAAGGCAGCACAGCTGAGTTACGTTGGAAAAAGTCCCAAAATATGCAACGTGTAACGCCTGTGAACCTCTCGTCTGCAGGAAGAAGGGTAGGTTGGGGGAGTCTTCTCCTGGC
Organism: Pseudochirops cupreus; assembly: GCA_028627135.1. NCBI lineage: Eukaryota > Metazoa > Chordata > Mammalia > Diprotodontia > Pseudocheiridae > Pseudochirops > Pseudochirops cupreus. Next base: position 321,159,831 of record CM053581.1, on the reverse strand, counting down.
TCTTCATTCCAATTCTCTTTGCTCTTTTTAATTTTGTTACGTTACTTTAGATTTATTGATCTGTCGTTATTATTTCCATTTGCACTGCTTTAGTTACTGTATATGTTGTTTTCTTGGTTCTGCTTCAGTCTGCATCAGTTCATATAGATCTTTTCATGTTTCTCTGTATTCATCACACACATCATTGCTTACTCTGCTCTCACTCTTAGGGATGATGGAGGGCAGGCCTTAGGAAGAATTTTCTGAGCAGAGGCTGGGAATTCTCATGTGTTAACCTTAGTAAACATTCTATCTGGCTGAGAAGGGACTGTTCTCTATGGATAGGCAAGACAACTTATCTGGGCATCTTCCTAAGCCTGGGTGGGGGCAGAGAGGTCTATTTGGTTTAACTACACAGTGACCCACATGATTTTCTCCCTATACTGCTAAAAGCCATGACCAGGGGCCCTGAGGCAGACAGGTATTGAAGTGGGGAGAGCTGGTCATAGAGTCATGGTGCTGAGTTCAAATCTAGCCTCAGTTACTCACTAGCTGTGTGAACCTGGGCAAGTCACATCCGGGCAAGACATTTAGCCTCAGTTTCCTCATCTGTAAAGTTGGGATAATTGCATCTATTTCCCAGGGTTGTTATGAGGATCAAATGACATAATATTTGCATAGCACATAGCGACCGTGTTTGACACATAGTACTAGTAGGCACTTGTTTCTTTCCTTCTTTCCCCAGGGATGGAATGTTTGGTGGTGTTAGTATTCAGGACTGCTTTCTGACAAGGGAGAATTTAGCATCTTTGGGCCTTAGCTGTAAAACAAGCGGATTGGACTAGAACAAAGGATATAAGAAGAGTGGCAAGGGTACAGGGACTATTTGGTTAATAACTGCATTATCCAATTGAAATATTCCAAAAGGAGTAGTACTGCTGAAAAATATTTTTATGTACTGAATAAAGTTTTCTTTATGAAAAGGTAATCAATTTACTGAATTTTGTTTCTTAATATTTTTTATTTATTTCATTAACTATTTCCTAATTACTTGTAAAACTTTTTTAACATTCTTTTTTTTTTAATTGAATTCCAAATTCTTTCTGTCACTCCTACCCTTGGAAAGGCAAACAATATCTAAGAATTTTATTTCTTAGGTGAATATGTATGGTAAGCTCTAGAATTTATTTCCTTTCACATTTGGTGGGCAGTGTGGACAGGCCAAGGGACCCTGAACTGGATAATTTCTAAGGTTCTTTCCAGCTCTGACTTCCCAGGATGCTGTGAATCTCCCTGGCAACTGGTCTGGTTCCAGTGTGGGTCCCTGGAGATAGAAAAGAGCCAGCCTCCGTGTCGCAGCTCTGGCTACTGGGACAGGAAGAGAGGAGTTAGGCCAAGAGTGCCTGAGCTGCTCACTCAAAAATACCATATGCAAATCTGCTTAATAGCTCTTGTCTGTCTTCCCTAAAACTGGTGCTTTCCCCCATCACCCTGTACCCTTCTTCCCTGTGCTCTCTTCTTCCCCTCAGACTCTGCAGGGTGGGGTTAACCAGCCCGGTCTGGAGGAAATGATTGGCTGGGCTCTGCCTGGCTCCATCCAGCCTTGACTGCAGCACAGGAGGGAGGCTGGGGGAGCCTGGTGCTTTCCTCCTGCTGTGGCCGCCATCTCACGCGGCCTCATTTCAGAGGCTGTTGGCTTTGAAGAGCTGTTCCTACTTTCCTGCTGAGTAGGGGGTGGGAGAGATGCATGGGGAGGCGGGAGCGGGCAATGGGGAGCTGGGCCCGAGGGAGAAAAGGGGGGGGGTGTCATAGGCCTGAGCTTGTCACAAGAACCCTGAGCCAGCTCTCAGAGCCACAGGCAAAGCAGTCATTTGGATAAAATAAGACCCACTCAGACCTTTGTCCAAAATCTGAACTGTACCTCGTGCATTTCTGAGGTTGCAGCAAGGGCAGGAGCTGTTTTTCTCTTCATCCTGGATGGCCATGGAGCATCATGGGAAAGAGGGAGCCGTTCCCACCCTTCCTTACCTCCCTGTGTGCAGTGTCAGTCCATATGAGTGGTAGAGGGTCCACTGTGAACACACGTGAATGAAGAAATAAGTTCCTATGAGACGTTCATTTCTGGATCTGTATCCCCAGAACCAAGCACCGTGCCTTGCACATAGTAGAGATAAAAAATGCTTGTTGATTGATTGAATATGAATAAAAGTAAAATTGAAAAATAAAAAAATAAAATTGAATAGGAAAAAAAAATTATTTATGTTAACTAGGCCACTGACTTTAAGAAACTTATATTTTAGTACAGGAGACCACACATAAGATCAGAGATTTAGGATTTGGGACAGGAAAGGGTGTGGAGGTTTGGGAAGTCAGAGGAATGGTGAGTGAAGCTATGGGACGGTCAGTTGACCCATCTTTCCAGAAGTGCTGACGGTATTGATTTGGTCACTGAGATAAAAATTGAACAATCTGCCCAGGGAGGCAGAAGGAAAAAAGGACATAGGTCCCAGGGATGGAGTTGTTCTGTGGGAGTTAGGAGCTCTGGACTCCGGTCCTGACTTCTCCACTAAATGAGTTGTGTGACCTTGGTGAGGTCTCTAGTCTTTAGTTCTTTCCAGTGTGAGATGAGAGCGCTGAGCTAGAGGATCTCTAAGATGCCCTTGAGATCTCACATCCTCTGGTTCTGAGCCAGCTGATCCACCCCGGAGTGTCTGAGAAGGGGAAGATCGCCATCCTCACATCTCTCCCATCACTTGGTACCTACCCTCTGCATTTACTAGATTACACTCCACACTGTGTAGTTTCTCGTACTCCTCACCCCACCCCCACTAGAATGCAAACTACCAAACCCAAGGACCCTCTTATTTCACCCTTGTGTATCCACTGACCACCCCAAGTACCTTATGTAATTCTATTATAATAATAATAATAATAATAATACCTAATATTCATACAGCAGGTTCTTTGTGCCAGGCACTGTTCTAAATGCTTTACAAATGTCTCATTTGATCCTCACAATAACCATGCGAGGTAAGTGCTATTATTATGCCCATTCTACAGATGAAGAAGCAGAGGCAAGTAGAGGTTAAGTGACCTGTCCAGGGTCACACAGCTAGTAAGTGTCTGGGGTCAAATTTGAACTCAGGTCTTCCTGACTCCATCCTTGGTTCTCTATCCCCGACCCACCTCGCTACCCTGTAGTAGCTCTAATACTACATAGTAGTCACTCAATGTTTGTTGAATGGAAATCATCACTGAATCACTCAGGAGAAATACTCAGGGAGAATAATAGAAATTTACATTTATGAAGCAATTAGGTGGCACAGAAGATAGAGCAGGAGTCAGGAGGACCTAGTTCAAAGCCAGCCTTAGACACGTATGAGCTGTGTGACCCTGGGCAAGTCACTTAACCACCCAATCTCAGCTTCTCCATCTGTAAAATGGGGATAATAATAGCACTAACCATCTAAAGTTGTAAAGATAAAATGAGCTAATATTTATAAAGCACTTTTCAAACCTTAATGTGCTATATGTACATGTTCATGCATGCACACACGTCGTTGTTGTTTTTCAGTCACATCTAACTCTTGATGACCACTTTTGGGTTTTCTTGGCAAAGAGAGTTGAGTGGCTTGCTATTTCCTTTTCCAGACAAACCCACACCCTATATGTTGATATATGTATATGTGCATGTATGTACATATATACATACACATACGTACATACATGCATACATACAAACAAATATATCAACTAGGGGGCAAAGTGGATAGAGTACCAGGCCTGGAGGCAGGAGGATTAGGAAGACCTAAATTCAGATCCAGCCTCAGACACTCACTAGCTGTGTGACCCTGGGCAAGTCACTTAACCCTGTCTGTCTCAGTCTTCTCATCCATAAAATAAGCTGGAGAAGGAAATGGCAAATCACTCCAGTATCTTTGCCATGAAAATCCCAAATGGGGTCTTGAGGAGTCATACGTGACTGGAATGATTGAACTGAACTGATTCATATATATATGTGTATGTATATATGTATGTATATATGTGTGTGTGTGTGTGTACTATATAAATGATCCCTATTATTAACGCAGGATTTCAGCATTACTGCATTTGAGCCCCATAATTATCCTTAAACATGACATATGTTATTATTCACATTTTATAGATGAGGAACATGGGGCTCTCCGAGAGGTTGAATGACTTGCCCAGGGTCACACAGCCAGTAGATGTAAAAGTCTTCCCGAGTTGAAGCCTGATGTGAAGTCTACTTGCTGCATCTCAGAGCAGGAGATATGACAGATAGAGAAGGCTCCATGAATGTTCCTAGGAAGTGTCCTGGTATCAAGTCCCCAAATACCTGTCAGAGTGCCTGAAATTCTGTTGTTAGAACTTCATTTCTTTGGAACTTCTTGTGGTATTTGTCAAAAAACAAATAATATAAATTCCCCTCCTTGTCAGGAAGAGCACCTTAAGTCTCATCAGATAATAACGCTGAGCCAAGGATTAGTGCCAGCACCCTGAGAGCAGGGCCCTGAAGGAATGGAACCCAGGACAGGCTTTAGGCTGGGGGGCTGGGGTGGGCAGAAGCATTGCAGAAAGGAGAGATGGGAATAGGCCAAAGACCACCTTGGCCCCCTAGGATCCTGTCCCTGGGAAGTAAGGGTTTCATGGTGAAGTTGCCACCTGGAAAATGCTGATTGGATGACAACCACTTCATCTGCTGCCCACAGCAGGGAGCTCTTCCCTGGGAGGAGGCCACTGCAGGGAGTCACAGAGCCCAACCTCCCCCTCCTCCCTCCCCCCCCCCCCCCATGAGGAGTCTGGGAAGGGGGAGGGTAGATAAGGAACAGGGGAGGGAGAGAGGATAGGAAGCCAGATGTTTGTCTGGGGAGAGATCAGGGCTGGTCGGCTTTTACAAAGATCAGAGCAGGAGAGGGGTTTTGCAAAGGTTCTTATGGGCTGAGCCTCTACCTTTTAGTAATCAACCTCTGGTAGCCATCAAGGGAATATGGGACAGGTGTGGGTAGAATCTGATGCCGAAGGATGCCAGGGATAAGAGAGAACAGGACTCAGATGAAGTCACCTCTTGTTTCTATTTCAGTCTGCACTGTGGCCTCCAGCTCCTAGCCAAGGCACCTGGGAGGGGGACCTTGGTGCACCTCCCTGTGCCCCTCCCCCCAAATGTAAATCCCATGAGACCCATTCCCTGCCTGTGGACTGATTTAGGGGGACAGGGATGGAGCCATTAGAGGCACTGCAGAGACCAGGGTGAGTATACCCATAAGTCATGCTTCTCCCTCCCTCCCAGCGACATCCATGATAAATAGCCAGAGACATGGGCTCATCAAAACCAGTTTATGCCAAGGGGAAATTAATTTCTGTCTCTGATAAAGGGTGTGTGCGTGGGTGGTGGCAGTGGCAGTGGCAGTGGCAGGGGGAGCCTGGCAGAGGCGAAGGCTGGTGAGTGGGGTGGAGGTGGGGATACATTTGACAAAACCTGACTACAAATGGCATAAAAAGGGTGGAAGGTCCTCAGTACAGGAGACAGTCAGGTGGTGCCAGATCATTAGGACCTCTGGGATTCAGGGCTGGAAAGGACCTTAGAGGTTAAAAGTTGAGAAAACAGTATCGGATTTAAGTGACTTACTCAATATCATAAATCTCTTAACCAATCAACATTAAGTGCCTACTATGTTCTAGGCTCTGCGCTAAGCACTGGGCATACAGCTGCAAATAAAAACCGGGTAAGTCCCTGCCCTGGAGGAGTTTACAATCCCTCTTTAAATCGAGGCCCTGGAGCCCCCATCCCTGCTTTCCAGTCATAAGGGCCAATCAGAGGGCCAGAGGGATAGGCTGTTAGTATCAGGCAGATCCGATCTCGAAGCATAATGAGATTTCCCAATGATGAGTTTCCTGAGTAAGGAAGACAAGTTGGAGAGACCCAGAAAAGACAGTGAAAGGCAGAATGAGACTTGAACTCAGGGCCTCTGATTCCAAATCCCGTCCTTTTCCTTCTGCACCTGTAGCTTCCTCATCTGGAATGGCAGCCCCAGAGATGGTATTCATGGGGCAGAATCGATGTGATTTGGGCTCTTTGCTACCTTCTTTCTTGGTCCTTTGACCACCTTGACTTTGCCTATCTTCTTTGTCTGAAATACTTCTCCTTCCTCCCTGCCATCCCCACTCCTGAAGAAGGCAGCACAGGGCAATGTAAACAAGCGTGGCTTGGAAGTCAGAGGAGCTGGGTTCCAGTCCTGCCTTGAAAGCTCATCATTTGTGTGCTAAGATCTTTGTATGTTTATGTCCTTTCCTGGAAAATGCTACTTATTCCTTATAGTCTTCCCTAATCAGCTAAAAGTATTCTCATCTGATCTCATAATTTTGTATGCTCATGGAATGATGAGAACTTGGATTTAAAACTTGAAGGTCTACTCCAATGATCAATTTACAGATCCAGAGAGGACAGATGATTTCCTCAAGGTCACCCTGACAGTAAATGGCAGAGCTAGGGTACACTTATCAAATTATAACAAGCATTATGTTTATGTTTGTACAGATCCTATTTCCCCTGCTAAACTGGGGGTTCCTTGAGGATAAGACCTTTTCCTGTTTATCTAGGTTTCTCCCCCTAAGGCCTACTCCATTACACACAGTCTTTAGATGTTGAATGTGGATCTTAGGATATTGGCTGATGTGAATTTTCCCCAGTGTTTAATTTATCTGTAAAATAGAGTTCAAGGATTCTGCCCATTCTATAGATGAGGAAAGCGAATCTCGGAGGGCTACTCAATGTCAGTGGGAAATGAGCCAGTAGGGGAGTCCAAGGACTCAGGCCTGTCTCCTCATTGACAATTGAGAGCTCTTTCCCTTGAGCCAGGCTGTCAATTTTTACTGCCCGGTACCTGGCTGAGAGGAGGTAGGAGTTGGGGGGGGGGGCAGGATTTCCCTTAATAAATAATATACAAACAATCCAAGATCACTTCCCAGAGCCAAGGATACTCTCCATTCTCCCTGTCCTCCCTCACCCAGACCCTACCCCTGACTGAGTATGTGTCTATCAGGTACCCTGTCTTAAATCTGCTGGTGTTGCCATTGTTAAGCTGATTCATTGCTAAGAGGGACTCTTTGGAAAGATAGCGTTGGAAGGGCAGCTTTGGTGGGGATGGAGATGATGTTCACTGGTACCAAGGCAGGGAGACAAGGGATCTGAGCACTTCTCCCTAGTGGATGCTGATTGGGTTGCCGTCCCCAGAGGTTCTGGTAGGCAGGAAGGGTCACCGGGGTGTGTGTTTGAGGGGAAAGGGGGAGAGAGGGAGAGATCAGGCCGAAAGCACTGTGACAGCCCAGTAAGGATTTAGATGGGATTAGAAAAAAAGCTGGGTGGGTTAGTCAGGGAAGCTTCAGGTCCTTAGTAGCTTTGAAGAGAGCTACTCTCCACAGACGACTCTGCCTGGAGGCAGAGGCTGGATTCGGCAACCTGGAGGGGGGGTGGCATTATCTTTACTTCTCCTGTACTTGGTAACTATCTGGCCTTCACTGAGCTCAGTCAGGATGCCTGGGTCCCTGGCTCTGTTATTAATTTGCTGTGTGACCTTAGATAATTTCTATCTCCTTCCTGTGCCTCAGTCTCCTCAGCTGTAAAAGGAGGGGTTGGATGCAGGCATTTCCAAAGGCCTTCACTTTTAGCTATGACATTCCATGATTCCATGATTCCTTACACCATTCAGAGTTCTGAAGGCCTTTCTCTCTTCCATCCATTTTAAGGGAGGAATTAAATTTAGCAAACATTTATTTATTAAGTGCCTACTATGTGTTTAGCTCTTCGAGTTACAAAGATAATTAAGATTCTATCTCTTCCCCTAAGAAGCACAGAATTTAATAGAGACTATAAAGACATAATAAAGATGACAATAAGTGTAGGTAATAAGGCCACAGTCCCTCTGGAGATTGGAGAAGGGAGATGAGCTAAGAGGGATCAAGTCTCCCAGGGTCAGAACAACTGACTCTTGACTCTACTACCCTTCTCTGTCATGGGTATTTGGGAATGGGGAAGAACTGATCTTTCCATTGAGGATGGAGGCAATCAGGGGAAACGTCCATCTTTGGTGATAGATCCCACCTTAGACAAAGACAACAGATACACCTTATTAGGTCAGGTCAAGAATTTATTAAATGCCTATTGGGAGCCAGATACTGTCCTAAGTAAGCATGGGGCATACAAGGTCATAAAACCAGACCCTCTTCTCAAGCTGCTCACAGGATAATAGGGGAGACAACAGGTGAACAACTACACACAAAAGAGATAAACATGACAGACTGAAGATCATCTGGGGGTGGGGGAGGAGGGGTACTAGCTTTAAGGGCCACTGGCAAAGGCTTCTTGCAGAAGGTAGGATTTTAGCTGGGCCTTGAAGGAGCCCAGGGAAGACAAGAGACAGATGAGAAAGGAGAGTGTCCCATGCTTGGGGACAGCCAGAGCCCAGATATTGTGTGTCTTGTGGGAGGAGCAGTGAGGAGGCCAGTGTCTTCAGATCACAGGGTCCATGGAAGGGAGCAAGGTATAAGAAGAAAGAGAAGGCAGGTAAGGGCTGGGTTATGATGATCTTTAAAAGCCAAACAGAGGGTTTTATATTTGATCCTGAAGGTAATAGGGAACCAGTGGAGTTTATTGAGTGGGAGGTTGCCATGGTTAGACCTATACTTTAGGAACGTGATTTTGATGGCTGAATAAAAGATAGATTGGAATGGAAGGGGGATCAAGGGACCAACCAGAAGCCTACTGAAGTGGTCCCAGAGTGAGGTACCTCACAGGTTGCCTCTGGGAGTGGTTTCTGAGCTTTTTCCTTCCCTCTTCCTTACCTATCTCACTACATGTCTATCTCAGGCAGGCTCTGCTAGGGCCACTAGTGGTGCCTAGATCCTGGAGAAACTGGGTTGTGGGTCCTATGGATGTCTGCCTGAGGGTGGGAGGGAGTGGTTTTGGAATAGATGACCTTAAAGATTCCTTCCAAACCAGGATTTTTCCATCATGGCCATTGAGGATTTCATGAGACCTTGAGTCCCAGAGACTCTGGGAACAACAACCTGGAGAAGGGAGAATGGAGATTATGTGGGGATAAGATGTATCCTTGAATCAGAATCCTAAATCAGAAACCTTAAGGTCATCAGGCTCCCAGGAGAGTGAAGTGGATATCTTTGAGATCCAGACCCAAGAGCAGCTGGCAAATATTTCAAAACACTTCAAGGTTTGCAGGGATCCTCACAACAGTGTTGTGGATGAGGATATTATGGGATGGGAAATTTGAATGAGGAAACTGAGGATGAGGAAATTGAGCTCGCACACATACAAACACCAGGTTAATAAGGATCAGAAGTTGATTCTGAACCAAATTTCTCTTGCCTCAAAGTCCAGTCCTCTTTCTGGGGGACTTTCCTCTTTCATACTACTCTGATGGTCCTGGCTGAAGGAGTCAGTAAGACTTCCCGATAGCCAATTAAAACTAGAGGTAAAAGGCCAGATGAGGCAGATGGGGAGAGATTTGTTGTGCCAGCTCTGCATGGGGCCCACAGGTGAGAAGCAAATGGTTAGTGATCAGGGTTACTTAGCCTCAGACTCCCTAGTTTATCTTTTGGGCAAATAGTTGCCTTTTGAAAAAGACCCATTTATAACAGCTCTTTTTGCAGTGGTAAAGAAATGGAGACTGAGGGGGATTCCTATTAGGGAATGACTGAATAAGTTATGGTATATGAATGTGATAGAATACTATGGTCTTGTAAGAAATGATGCAGATGGGTTTTAGAGAAACCTGGGAAGCTGTGTATGAACTGATACAAAGTGAGCAAAACCAAAAGAAACATTTATATAATAACAAAATTGCAAAGACAAATAACTTTGAAATGCTAAAGAGCTCTGATCAACCTATGGCTCAACCACAATTCCACGGGACTCGTGATGAAACATACTGCTCATTTCCTGACCAAGAGGAGATGGACTCAGACCAACTATGGAGACATATTTTTTGAGCATGTCCAACATGGGTATTTGTTCCTCTTGACCATACATATTTGTTATAAGAGTTTTGTTTTTTCTTTTCTTTTTTCAATAGGGGAATGAAAGGGGAGAGAAAAGAATTGTTGTTAATTGAGTAAAATAAAATTTCGTTTTAAAAAAAATTTTAATCACTTAACATTTCAATCTTTATTGAGTACTAACAAGTATGCCTTGACTCATATTATATATCGTGGAGAGGAGAAAGAGTTGGATAAGATGGGATTCCTTCCTTCGTAGAGTTGACATTCAAAGAACAAGTCCTTTAACGGGAAGTGCCCAACACGTTCTGAGTTGAATAAAAGGGATAGAAATACAAATACATATGTATTATTATTACTCAGTTTTCATTGCTATCCTTTTTTAAATATCACTTTTATTTCCAAATGAACCTTTTTCTCCACCCCATTACCTAGAGATTTGTCCCTTGTAAAAAGAATAAAAAAAAAAAGAAAAAATTGGTCCTCAAAAATTGACCTCAACCAAGTCATACAGCCCCTGCCGTGTTCCACACTTACGGCCTCCCCCCCTCTGCAAAGAAGGCGGGGGGAGGTTCATCTTCTTAACTCTTTCTTGGTCATCACAACCCAGTGTTCAAGTTTTGTGTATATGGGCATCTGTGTTCTTCTTGTTTCATTTACATTATTGCCATCAGTGGATAACACATATTTAAATAGCACTTTTAGAGTTAGCCAAGTGTTTTCCTCACAACCATCCTGTGAGGTAGGGAGTAAAGGTATTATCATCCCAATTTCACAGATGAGGAAACAGCCCCAAAGTTTACATGGCATGTCTATGATTTTTTTTTTTAATTTATGATCTATAATTTACAGCTAGTATGATCTAAGGTGGATCCGAACTCAAGGCTGTTAACCCAGTGTTTTATCCTCCACATCATGGACCAGTAGCTCCAGTTCCACAATTTGTTAGGAAGAACATAAGAGGGAGATCCTAGAAGGTTTGGGTTAGCCTTAAATATGGAAATTTGGAATAAAATATGCCATTCACCATTTGTGTTCTGTTCAGTCATTTTTCAGTCATGTCTGATGCTTTATAATACCATTTGGGGTTTTCTTGGCAAAGATACTGGAGTGGTTTGCCATTTCCTTCTCCAGCTCATTTTACAGATGAGGAAACTGAGGCAAACAAAGTTAAGTGACTTGCCTGGGGTCACATACCTAGTAAGTGTCTGAGGCTGGATTTGAATTTAGGAAGATGAGTCTTCTTGATTTCAGGCCTGGTACTCTATTCACTGAGCCACCTAGCTGCTCTTCCTACTTATGTGGCCTTGGGCAAATAATTTAACTATTCTGGATCTGTTTCCTCATCTGTAAAATTATGAGAAAGAACAAGATGCCTTGTAAGACCTTTTTCAATTCTGTATCTATGACCAGTGATCACATGGAGGCTAAATTCAGTTTTCTTCACCCCTCCCTCTTTTTCTGTCAACTCCTTTTCCAAGGACATTGTGAGGACATGAACCTTCTTATGGGCCTTTCATTCACCCCTCCCCCCCCCCCAAAAAGACATTGAATCTGACTAGATGCCACTATAGGCTACAGACCAGGGAGATCTGGGTGACAATGCAGGGGAAAGCCCCTAGCCCTGCCCGTAGATACTGACCATCAGGACTGAGATTCTCACGGTGCCACTGTGGTACTATGAAAGGTGTGATGGATTTGAAGCTAGAATTCCAATCCCGGTTTTGCCAGTAGGACTGTGTGACCATGGAAGTTAACCTCTCTCAGACTGAATTCTTTATCCATAAAATGAGAAGGCTGGGTGAGATGGCCCCTTCCAGCTCTAAATCTAATCTATGACCTGGGGTGTTAACAGAGTGGTACCTGACCAGTACTGATGATGACCAAGGGCAAGAGGTAAATGATGAGGCCTTGATTCATTATCTCAGAATAGAGTGGTGATGATTGGGTCAGAGTCAGACTTGAATTTCTGGGTGGGCCAGAGGGCTGTGGGTGGGGCAGGGGCCAGAGAACGACCTCCTAGTTAGAGAGAAAGCTTCACTTGGCTGTATTCACCTGGTCTTTTGGAACATTGCCTCTTCCTCCATCTTTCATCTTTGGAGGGGTTTGGACTTGACACTGAAGGGAGTTGGGAGTCAGGGCTCGGAGTGAGGCCTGTTCCCAATCAGTCTAGCATGCCGTAAGGCCACAGGTCCCTCTGTGTCTTCTGGTCTGTGGAAGGCTTGTGTGTAGGATTGAGAGGGGGGGCGGTTTGGGAGGGGGTCTGGGAATGGCTCTGAGCTCTGGGGGTGAGAGGTGTGCAAAGGCAGAAACTCCCCAGGGGAGGGAGGGAGCTAGCTATGGGGTAGGCTGGGAGGGGCAAGCCTGGTGAATGTCTCTTTGTTTGTCTTCTCACTGCTCACACGCAGACATTTCCCCCCCAGGACTGCCTTCTCCCCAGCCAAAGCCAAACCTGCTCCTTCCCCAGGCCTGCAGTCGGTTCTGCAATTGTCCCCAGGGGCCCTGCTCTCTCTCCACTTCCTCTCCTCCTTGCTTCAGTTAGTGCAAAAAAAAAACAACCACCACCACCCCAGCCCTCCTCCTTGCTCTCCTCCTCCTTGCTCTCCTCCTCCTCCTCTTCCTCCTCCCTTCCCCCTCCTGGAGCAGCCATGCGGATTAGCTAGGGACACCTCGGAGCTGACGCCAGCACACTCCTAGCCTAGCCTGGTGGATCAACTCACAGGCGGGTGGAAAAAGCCAGGGCTTCAGTGCTAGCCCCCACTTCCCTAGCTCCCCCTCTCCCCACCTCCCCTGGCCCCAGGTCATCCCTGTTGCCAGCCCAATGCCGTACTGCTGTGCTAGAGTTCCTAAGGCCCGGGCTAGATCCCAGGCTCTCTGCTTGGCTCTGGCTGCCTTTAATTAAAGATGACACGGCTCAGCCACAGACCTCGGGCTGTGGGTGTGAGTGTCTGGGGGGGTGGGGGGAATTGCTGTCTAAGTGGGGGGTGGAGGGAAGGAATGAAACTGCAGGAAACAGCAGCTGCCTTGAGGCCAGAAAGCTGGGCTGGAGGGAAGGGTCTCACCACTGTGACAGTCGGGTAGGGGTGTGGGGGTGTGGGGACCTAAAATACTTGAACCCCAGGCCCTGAGATGGGGAGCTTTGTGGAGTGAATAAGAGATAAGGCAGGGTTGAGAGAAATCATAGAAACATAGACCATTAGAACTGGAAAGAACCTTAAATCTAGTTCTGTCTTCTCTTTTAACAGAGAAAACTGAGGGGTAGAGAAGGGGAATTGACTTGCCCAAGGTCACACTGCCAGTTAGTGACAATAGCGCCATTTCTGAAGAAATGAATGGGATCTGCAGGGGTGTCTGGTGCTGAAAGAGAACTGGCCATGCTCTGCTTATTCTCAAGTGTGGCTAACAGTGCAGAAGGCGAGGGTCTATCTCAAGGCCACAGGCTTTTCCAGTCTGTGTGTGTGTGTGCGCGTGTGTGTGTGTGTGCGCGCGTGTGTGTGTGTGTGCGTGTGTGTGTGTGTGTGTGTGTGTGTGTGTGTGTGTGTGTGTGTGTGTGTGTTTTCTGAATCCTACACTGGAAGCGTTTTAAGAAACACCTTACAGGAGGAAGGTGAAGGAGGAGATTGGGGGAGACCCTAGCAGGCCCCCGGGGACGGGTTACAGAGGCCTTTTAGCTAGCCCTGGTGCTAACGAGAGCTGGGCTCCTCCCTCAGTGTAACACCGCCCTCCGCAGCTTCTCTGCCACACTGCAGCACCCCCCTCCCCTCGGCCCCCAAACCCAGCAATTAGAGGCCTAATATATTAATTGTCTCTAATCTCTCCTTGGCACGCCCCAGCTGCAAGGTCGCAGGCGAGATGAGGCGGGGGAGGCGGGAGGGCCCGGATGTCGGAGAGAGTGGCCTCCCCCCACCGCCCCCCCAACTCCAGCACCGCAGGTGCAGTGAGCCCGAGGGATGGGGGAAGGGAGGGACACCGGCTCTCACTGGACTGGGAGAGCCGGATGCCTGGGTCCCCTACAACTTGGGGCCACCGGATCTAGCTGGATTCCTGAAGCCTGGGCCGCAGAGGGGTTGTGGCGGGGGTGGGGTAGGGGGAGGAGTGGGGGGCGAGCAAACACCCAAGCTCGGAAAGAACAATACAGCCCTTTGTCTGAGTGCTCAGAAGCGGCACCTCGGTTTTGATCTCCGTTTTGGGCACAGGCAGCAACCACCCAGGGCCAGGCCGAGAGCAGGGCAGAGAGAAAAACAGTCTCATACCCCCCTCTCCCAGTCCCTTTCTCCCCCGACCCCTCCACGCCTCCTCCTCCTCTTTCCAGCAGGCTAGGCCTTCATTGCGCTGGATCCAGCGTTCAAAGCGTTAAAAACTTTTTTTTCCTTTTCCCTCCCCCCCTGCTTCCCTCCCTCCCCTTCGCCTCCCCTGCGCTGCCTGTCGCAGAATCCTCGCCTGCAGCTTCCTGCCCTGAGCCCGATTAATCATGTACCGGAGGACACAGCAGGCGTCCTCTCGCCGTGGGCACGGCCAAGCGGAGCGGACGCGTCCTCCCCGGCTCCGGGCTCGGTGGCGGCGCCGGCCGCGCGGGGACAGAGCCAGCGCTCTCTGGCCTGCCCGGCCTCAATCGATGCTTTCTCAGTTTGATACTGGGCTTAATTGTGAACCGGGCCTGGGAGAAGTGCGTGCGAGGGAGCGAGCGCAGTGTGCCCTCCTGCCCGGCCTTCTCCGCGCCCCCTCCCCTCCCTCTCCCTTGTTTGTAGATGACCACCAGAACACAACCCTGCTGTCTGCTTCTCCCAAACAAAACACGCTCTCTCTCTGGACACATAATATCCCCTCTGTATTGTGCGCAAAGACGCCGCCGCCGCCGCCTCCGTGGGTACATTAATTTTAAACCCAGCTCCTTTTCATGGGAGGCAGAAAGAAGGGGTTTGTGCGGAGGGGGGCGGGTGGCTGGAGACGAGGCGGGTAGGGAGAGCTTTCATCTCAGGCTGGCTGGCCAGAGCCGTGTTCAAACAAGGTGTAGAGCCTCCCTGAGGAGCTTCTGACCCCTCCGATTAGAGCCCCCTCGAAGACTCAGCCTGCCTCTCAGCCCTGCCTCTGTTCACGGTCCTGAGCCAAGCCCCCTGCAGCTTAGCCTGGCCCAGGATGGATAGAAGCTGGTGAGGGGTCATCTTCCCAAAGTCAAGGGCTTATTCATTCTCGACGCATCCCCGCTACCCCCCCTTTTCATCGGCCCCCTCCCCAGTCCCCGTGACCACATCAGACCCTCGTAGTCTGAGCAGTTCCAGATCTGAAGGTGGAAGTCACGAGAGAGGTCCCATTTGTACCCTCGCCTCCAGGCCGCATGGCTTCCTTGCCCTCCCAGCAGTGAGGGGAGGAGGGAATAGAGAAAGGGAGAAGCGCTTATTCTTCAGATTCTCCAAGGGGAAGCTTTCTCAGCCCCCTTTGCTCCCTAGAATTGGTCCCTCCCTGCCCTCCTGATCTGGAAGTTGTTTTCTTGTTTATGGTCTCGGTAGCCTTCCCTCTAGCAAAATCGATACTATTTCCTTTTGTCCTTAGTGGAGATCTTGGCAGATGTTTTTTTTTTTTTTTTACCGACTGGCGTTGAATATGTTATTCTGAAGCCAGGAGGGCCTGAATTTGAATTCTGCCTTGACATTTAAAAGCCATAAGACCTGGGCAAATCACTTAAACTCTCTCAGCCTCAGTTTCTTCATTTGTAAAATGAAAGAATTGAAACCACTAGATTCTAGGGTGCCTTTAAAATTGGGACTGTGATCTCTCAGTTCTCTCAGCAAGTTCTACCTTGCTCCCCTTCCTCCCAAGTCTTTCCTTCAGGAAAGTTGAAAGGGTAGCAGGAGTTTAACTGGGGTGTCAAGGTATGTGAGGGGAGTAGAAGGAGAGAGATTCCTATTTTCCAAGCATCTTACTTCTTTTTCTGTACTAGTTATGCCTTCTGAACACCCATATTCACTCTTTGAAATCCTGCTGTCCTTCAAGTCACCCCTCTTTTAAATGATGTTACCTCCTCCTTGAAGCCTTCCTTGATCCCACTTTCCCACAAAGATGGGATCTTTGGTTTCCCTAGACTGTTCAGTTCCTGTCTTGTCCCTTTATTGTGCACTTACTGCATTCTGCCTTTTAATTCATTGTGTAGACTTTTTAATCCCCTCCACTAGGCTGCAAGCTTCTTGAGGACAGGGTCTGGGTTTTTTTGTTTTTTTTTTTATCATTGTAACCCCAGAGTCATAGGACCTTGCCCATAGTTAGCCATTAAATGAATGTTTGCTGAATGAAGTTAACGATAAAAATGACTTTGCCCTCTTTTCACACAAAGGCAGGGAGGATAGGCTGGAACCAGACTGTGAAGTATCTTGAATGCTAGGCTAAAAAATTTGGACCTTCTGCACTGAACAAGCCCACTATGTGTCAGATGCTGTCTCAGGTGCTAGGGAAACAAAGAGAAAAATGAAACAGGTTCTACTCTCAAAGAGCTTACATTTTAATGAGGGAGAGGCAGAAACAACATGTCTACAGAGAAGTAGACACAAAAATATACAAAGGAAACAAAAAATAATGTGGTAATGGGAGAGGTATGGGAAATCAGGAAGCCTAGATTATGAGGTGATGAGCTGAGCCTCGAAGGAAGCATGGGATTCCGAAGAGTAGAGGGAGCGAGAGCATTCCTGGCATAGGAGACAGGCTTTACAAGGCAGGCAGATGGGAAGTGAAATATGGAGGTATCACTTTGAAGGCAATTGGGAGCCATTGATGGTTTTTTAAGAAGGGAAGAAATGGGGTCAGAACTGTGTTTTAGGAATATCTGTCAGTGTGTAGAGAAATTTTCTAGGAGTCTTTGCAGTAGGGAGATAGAAGGTGCATAAATAGGAACATGGGCTTAGAAAAAAAATATGGATTGGACTTGGTTAGAGAGAGGGAAGAATCAAAGATAACTTTAAGGCATGGTAGAACAGAAATAATATTGCATTAGGAGTCAGAGAACTTGGGGTTCAAATTCTTATTCTGTTACTTCCTATTTGATCTTAGATAAATCACTAAACCTCTTTGGAAGTTGATTCCTCATCTGTGAAATGAGGAGGTTGGCTAGATGGCCTTCCAGATGGGTGACATTTAGCAACTGAATTAAAAGTGTGGGCATTTTTGGAAATAGCCTTGAGGTCCTACAGTAACAGATAGCTACATCCTCTCTTTGTTCTCCAAGGAAACTAAGAATGACACCCCAGGATTGGGATGCTTTTAGCCCTGATTGTTGCCTCTGTCCTTTCCTCCTTTTTCCCCCAGTGTCTGAACCCTTTGAAAGTTACCATCACCCCTTTACTTATCCCCTCCACTGGGACCTGGTGGTTTGGATCAGCACATATCCCAAGTCAAGTCTGAATCATTTCTGGGGAGAATAAAGTAGTGGGAGCTCTGTGTCATTTCATGTGCCTCTCTGTGTGGTGTATATTTCTATCTGTGCATCATAGAGTAGGCACTGGTATCTCAGTTGTCTATTGTTTTTGGTTTTAATGTGACGTGTATTTTTGTGTTTCTATATATAGTGTGTTGTGTGAGTCACATGTTGGATGTGTTTGTGTCTGTGTAGTGTGTTTCTAGGTCTCTAGGATGTAGTGTGTGTGTGTTTGTGTGTGCCTGGTCTGCATAGGATGTATGTTTCTCTGCTTGAGTCACTTGTGTCTGGAGATGTTTATTTGTGTGCACAGTATTCACAGTATCTGGACATGTTTGTGTGTCTTCATGGTGGAATATGTGTATGGATGTGCCTTGTGTCTCTGGGTGTATCCTTGTATGTATTAGAATGCCTCATGTCTAATGTGTGGATATCTGTATATGGTGTTTCTCTGTGTTTTGGTGCTGAAGCAGCTACAAGTCTGATGGAAGATGTGGTACTGTAGCTGTGTGAGGTTCCTGAGCCAGAGCCTGGGTTCTTACCCAAAGTAAACACGTTTTCATCTGCTCAGTGATGCTTTCTAATTCGGAGAGGAGCCAATTCATATCCTAGCCTGACCCCTCACAGCTTCTCCCTTCACTGCCTCCTGTCTATCCTGGGCCAAGCTGAGCTGTCTGTTGGGAAGCAGTGTCAGGGCTGTGCACAGGGGCAGGGCTGAGGGCAAAGCTGAGCCAACAAGAAGGGCACCATGGAGGGAGAGGAGACACAGCATGTCTGTCCCTGCATCAGCTCTCTAGGGACAAACTGTCCCTGGTAGAGCAAAGAAGAGTGTCACCTCTCGCAGGCAGTCACTGATCCCTCCTTCTTTTCCTTGCCTTCCCAAAGACCTCCAAGCACTTTAAGAGGGGAGATGGAAGAGGAGAGACAGAGAGAGGCAGAGAATTGCTGTAACCTTAGCTAAACCCTGGGAGGACTAGCAGACCAAAGGAAAGAGAGGAAGCTGGAGCAGTGATGTGGACTTGGAGTGGGATGGGGTGGGGAAGGGAGGGAAGGAGAGAACCACACCCTGCATGGGTGGGGGAGGCCTCCCTAGGGAGGGGAGGGGGATGGGCCACTTCTACTAAGTATAAGTGCCAACACTCTATCCTTGTTGATCACTGCTCCCTCCCCTCCCTAACCCTACAGAGTCATAGGACTCCCTCCATGGTTTCAGTATTTGGGCTGGGAAATAGGAACAACGCTCCATCCTCCCCAACCCTCTTCTCACCAGTCTCCCACGTTTCCTCAGATCCACCAGTTGTCTTTCTTGAATGATTAGAATGGATGGGGACATTGACTTTCCCAACAAGGACCGAAGATAGGCAAGCTGTGGGCCCTGATTTGGGAGGGAGAAAGGATTGGTTCCCAGCCTTGGGATATGTGGGGGAGGGTGTGAGACCCCATCAGCCACTGCTCAGCAAGCAAGCTGGTCCACCAGCAGGATGCCCATTTGTACAGCACTTTAGGGTTTACAAAGTCCTCTTACAGGCATTATATCATTTGGGAACTTCTTGTCGGCTTATGGGGCAGGAAGGACAGAGGTTATCCCTACTTTACAAACGATGAAAGCCAGAAAGGTGAAGGTTACTTCCAAGGTCACTTGGCTAGTCAGTGGTGGAGCTGGGGTATTTACACAAATCATCTGATTCCCGATCTGGTCCTTTTTTCCCCCACTTTTAGTTGCATCAGCATAAGGAAAGGGACTATTCAATGGAGGTAAAGGTTTAAGTTTGACATAGCTGCTGTTCAGGGCCAGTGGGGTACAGGGGCTTCTCCCTAGACCCTATCAGCCATGACTTAACTTCTTCCTTGCCTATAGGGGCTTCTGCACTCAGGTTCAGTTCAATTTATATATTATTTGAATGATTGTTGTGTGCCTGGGTCTGTGCTAGACACTTAAGGGGAGAAAGGAAGAGGCAAAATTCTTGCCGGTGGAGAGCTCAGGGTCTTATTGGAGAGACAGCACAAAATTCTTCGTCGTTACCCTTAGGTTGGAGTCATAGTAACCATCATCATCCATGCGGGGGTGGGGGGGCAATCAACAAGAATTTTGTAACTGTTTATAAGAGTGCTGTGGTGGATATATAGAGCTCATGGAAATCTAGTTGGGGAGACAGGACATGGCCACAAAGAAATAATTGACAATATAAGTCAGTGTGTGATAAACGCCCGAACAAGTGTTTTTCAGACAATTAAGTGCTAGAAGAATATAGAGGGAAAGACCAATGGGGCGGGGGTTGGGAAGCGCTTCTTGGAGAGGGTGGTGCTTGGGCAGAGCCTGGAAGGGCTTGGATTGGCAGAGAACACATTTTGGGTGGGTTCTTGCTTCTCTTCACTTGGGTTTTGATTTCTGAACTATTTCATCACTTTTGGTGCCAGGTGAGGGCATTCTGCCTTGTCATCAAGATGGCTGTGACTGGGTGAAGGGGCAAGATCAATCCCTCTATGGGCTCAGGAAGGGTTGAGGAATGGGGGTGTTGGCCCCAGAGAAGGGAGTCGAGCTGGAAGCCCGTTGTGCCACCTTGTGGGCTTGGGGGTGTGTATGTGGGGTGGGGGGAGAGTGAGCACACGGCGTCTAACACAAGCAGCCACATTTAGCTACAGAGTCAGGACGGAAATATTCCTGAGGGAGAACAACCCCGAGGCTTCAGGGCGTCAACTGATCATCTGTGGGGAACGGGGAAGGAATTTTGTCACCATCTGCCTCGTGTCTGTCTGCGTCTAAAATAATATCCAAGTGAGACTCCCTCCAGGCACAGGCCCCAGCTATTATTGTCTCCCCCTCCAGTAGGAGGGAAACCAGCATGGACTAATCCTAATGGGGGAATGTGAGAAGAAGGGAGCAAGCTGGACAGAGAAACGTGGAGAAAAAGGCAGGGAGGGGGAGACCCAGAGAGAGGAAGAGAGACAGAGAGACAAACGCAGCACCAAGGGAGAGAGACACACAGAGAGAGGAGAGAGACATCCACAAGGGACAGATACATGCAATTATGAGTGGAAAAGAGGGGAAGAGAAATAAGTGTGTGTGTGTGTGTGTGTGTGTGTGTGTGTGTGTGCAAGGCTAGTAAAGCATGGTGCTGAAATCTTATCTCTCTAATTTCTAGAGCCCTCCCTCCATAAAGTAACCCTGTATTTAGCTACTTTATAGAAATTTATATTTATTTACTTTACATTTAAGCTGTACACACAGATACACATATGTACATATGTGTATATATGTATATTTTACACACATACACACACTTGAGGCTCCCCTGTTAAAATGTAAACTCACTGAGAGTAGTTTTATTCTTCGTACTTATTTCTCCAGCACCTAGCACAGTAAGTGACTGGCACACAGTAGGTCTATCATAAATACTTATTGACTAATTGATTCCCTGATATAATGAAAAGAGCACTAGATTTTGAGTCAAAGGAAGGAATGGTTTTTTTTTTTTAAGGCTTGTATTTAGGCTCTGCTTTTTACTACCTATGTGACCTCAAGCAAATCACTTCCTCCTTCCGCAGTTTCCCAATTTATAAATAAGAGTATAATCTCTAAAACCTGTTTTAGTTGTGAACTTTGTGATTGTGTGTGTGTGTGTTAGAGAGAGAAACAAACACACACGCAGACAGAGAGAAAGAGAAGAAGAGGAAGGGAGAGAGAGAGGGAAAGGAAGGGAAAAAGTAAGAGGGAAAGGGAAGGAAAGAGGAAGAGAGAGAGGAAGGGAGGAAGAAAAGGAAAGGGAGAGAGGAAGAGTGGCCAACATGTTTATGCTTTTTAGAAATTAAAAAAAGAAAGGAGGGAGAGAGAAAGAAAGAGAGTTTTAAAAAGCAAAAAAGACAAAGAGAGAAAGTAAAGGGAATGATGAAAGAAAGGCAGAGAGGAGGCTTATGTGTTTTACTGTAGGCAATGCATCCATCAGTCAGCTCCACAGCTAATAAGAAATACATACTTTACGAATGTTCTGCTATCCACATCACCCCACAGAAACTGTTTTGGAACTATGTGAGAGGCTAGCAGATCGTTCTGTTCTGAGTCTGGGTTTGGGGTCAGCTGAGAGAAAGCAGCCCCATCCAGAAGCCTGATAGGGTTGTAGGAAGAAGCATCAGTGCCCCTCAAGAGAATGAGCAGGAGAGAGTGTGTGTGTATGGTGGGAGGGAAGGGTGCAGCAGGGTGGTGTCTAAAAGGTCAGGCTGCAGGGATCCAGCCACATCCGCTCCAGCACAAAGTCTCTTCTCTGTTCCCCCTGAGCAGATGGCCAGCGGGATGCAGACTTGGACACATTCCTCTCAGGATGATGCTGGGAAGTACGTGATTGACCTTGAGAATAAGCCCTATTGGTAAGAGCATTGTGTGACCTGGAGCAGCAGGGTTGGAGTCTGGTAGCTCTGGCTTCTCTACAGGAACCATGCCTTAAAGATCACCAGGTTAGGGATGGCAGTTGTTGTCCTAACACTGATTTCACTGACTTTGTGCTTTGTGATCTGTGAAGACACTTACACACACTTGAGACCCTAGTGTTGCTTTTAGGACAGGGGTTCTTGTCCCATAGTAAGAGATCTATAGAGACATTTCAGGGAGTCCATAAAATGGATGGGGGAAAAATCACATATTTATTTTCACTAACCTCTAACTGAAATTTATTGTTTCCTGCAGTTATGAGTGTTTAACACTCACATTCCCCACCTCCAGTTCTACAACATGATCCCGAAAATGAGTCCATAGATATCACCAGACTACCAAAGGGGTCTGAGGCTTACATAAAAATTAAGACCCTCAATCTAAAAGGTCTTTCAGACCAATCCAGTTCAAGCACAGTGGCATACGAATTACTTGGGACAAGCAATAATTTTGTTATGGTTTCATTTTGTGATAGCCATGGTTCTGTATATGTCTCTGCTGACACTAGGTTGCATTAGAATGACTGACTTGGATTGTATGGAATTTGTTTGAGCAGATTTCCCCAATTTTAGTTAGTTCTCCCTCAGTCAAGTCTTGAATTTTGTGCCATACTCCTGTTTAATTTATCTCTTTTGTTGTATTTTTAATTCTGTGATTTTTAAGAATGAATATTACCCCAAGAGAACACACACAAGTTGTAGCTCTTCAAGAGTACACTTCAATGACTGTTAGGGATATTTCATTGACTGTTGGAATGAGTAAGACAAATGTTTCAAGGATAGTTCAAGATCACAAAAAATAAGGATCGATAGCACAAAAATGATAAAGGAAAGGTGGTTAAAAATAAAACTTCCAAGACCTGACAAAACTTGCTACCAAGCAGCCTAATTAATCTTCAGTAAACAAGCAAAAACCTTCAGAGGGACATGGTAGTTGGAGGGGTAGTCGTTAATTTCTCCGCAATGTGGTATTCATTTCTTGAAGTTGCAAGAACAGTAAGAAGACCATTAAAGACAGCTGTTAATGATTGCCGTGAAGGAAAAATGTTTGTCATGTGCAAGACAATAAAAAATCTGGAGCACTAAAGAATGGAAATAGGTAATTTTTATTGAGAAAACCCATTTTTTTATTCAAGACTATACTAAAATCATTGCCAGAAAAAAACCAAGTGCGCCTTTGAACTCTGGGGATCTTCATCAGACTATAAAACACTCCCCAAATTATTTAGGGTATCTTTTTTCTTCCAAGGGGCCTAAAAGTCTTGACCTCACTAGACCTTGATGAACCCTGATAAATATATTGTTTTATATATATATATATATATATATATATATATATATATATATATATACATATATTAATCAATAAGGATATGATGTTTATCCAAAAGATAGAAACAGACATATTTCAGTGGCCTGAGAACTTGCCTATTTAAGCATCTTTGAAATTCTATTGCTATCATCCAAGCTACCCTTAGAAAAATGAGATGGTTTCATAATGAATATTAAAATGTACTCTTGTGTACTTTATGCCAAACCATGTAAAATGAGTGACTTTAGCAGGTGGTTGGCACATAGCATATTAAAATTAAGACACTTACTAGTTAGATGATCCTACGCAAGTCACTTAACCTTTGTTTGGTTCAGTTTCCTCCTCTGTCAAATGGATATCATATTAGCACTTACCTCTCAGAGTTGTACGAATAAAATGAAATAATATTTGTGAAGACACTTTAAAGTACCACACGGATAATAACTATTGCTATTATTAATTAAAACATTTACACTGTAAGGTTTAATATATGTCAAAATTTTATTGTTTTACTTTCTCCCAACTAATTTGGATACTACTGTATCTAACAAGTTCCTACTCTGTCAAGAAAGACTAGCTAGAGCAGACCCACTTAGGGTCAGGAAGACCCAGATATAAATCTTGAACTCTAACATATGCTGATTGTGTCAAGACTAATGAAATCACAGGTCCAGTCAGGGTGAGGGGAAGTGGGCTGGGCACTATGTTTGGTGCATAGGATTGTGTAATGAAATGGAACAGAGTCCCTACCTTCAAGAGACTGAAATTTTAGCGGGTGGGGGATGCAGAAGCTACTTCTGCAGAGATATTTAGACAGATGCCAGGATTAAACATGAGCAGAAAACTGAGAGAGCATCTCCTGAGGTATGCTGTGGGGAGTGGAAGGGGGTAGAACCCCATGTCTTTTAGAATTGAGTTTTGATTTGCTATTAGTTTTACTTTGTTCTTTGCTTAGTCAGGGGTGGGGAACTTGCTGCCTCGAGACCATATGTGACCTTCAAGGTCCTTGGGTGCAGCCTTTTGACTGAGTCCACGTTTTGCAGAACAAGTCCTTTTATTAAGAGAATTTGTTCTGTGAAGTTTGGAGTCTGTCAAAGGGCTGCACTTGGGGACCTAGAGGGCCACATGTGGCCTCAAGGCTGCAAGTTCCCCATTCCTGGCCTAGATGTTGAGATTAACCTGACAGGTCTGGCTGATGTCAGCTGCTTATGTTGGCTATTGGCTATTGGCTTTTATATGTGATGTACAAATGGTGAGGGCAGTGAGGTGGCACAGTGAAACATGGCTTGGAATCAGAAAGAGACATCTTCCTGAGTTCAAATCTGACCTTGGACACTTTACTATCTGGGCAAGTCAGTTAACCCTGTTTGCCTCAGTTTCCTCATCTGTAAAATGAGTTGGAGAAGGAAATGGCAAGCTGCTCCAGTATCTTTGCTAAAAAAACCACAAACAGGGTCATGAAGAGTTGAGAACAACTGAACAACAACAATAAATGGTTAGGAATAAGCCATTGTGTAGTGTAGACATAAGGGCTTGACCTATGATTTCATTGATATGAGGAAGTCCCAGGTGAGGAAATTCTCTCCACCGTACATGCAGACACACATATATGTGTATCTGCATGTATGTTTGGGACCTCCTGGCACCTCATTTGCAACTTAGAGTCTTAGAAAATTGCTTAGATGGATTTGCCCAGAGTCACACGGCCAGTATGTGTCAGAGGTGAGACTTGAACTCACCTCTTCCTAGTTCCAAGGCCAGCTTTCCATTTACTACACCATGCTGCCTCTTACAGTCTTAGGCCTTTATTAACATAAAGGAAATAGAAACCCAAAACGTAAGTTATTGCTTTTATCTGCAAGATATGATCAGACAGCCTCATTCTTTTTTTCAGTTGCATAACTTTTATCTCTGCATGTATCATCCTAAAAAAGCTGAAAGGGACTTTTAAGACTATTTAGTCTGGCTCAGGGTGAGGAACCTGTGAACTTAAGGCCACATGTGGCCCTCTAGGTCCTCAAGTGCAGCCCTTTGACGGACTCCAAACTTCATAGAACAAATCCCCTTAATAAAAGGATTTTTTCTGTAAAACTTGGACTCAGTTAAAAGGCCTCACCCAAGGACCTAGAAGACCTCATGTAGCCTCGAGGCCGAAGGTTCCCCACCCCTGATAGCTCCTCCATCTTGAGGTGAGGAAACTGAGGGGAGAAGAGAAGTGCTTTGTCCGTGGTTGCACAGCAAGTTAGTGGCAGCAGCACAACTAGGAAGCCAGATCTAAGTGGCATACGGCCTTTTTTTTTCGTTTTTAGACATGTTTATTGATATCTTAAAAAAATTTGAGTTCCAAATTCCCTTCCTCTTTCTTGACCTTTCTTTACCCATTGAGAAGGTAAGAATATGATATCCACTGTATGTGTGAAGTCATATACAAAACCTATTTCCCTGTTAGTCATGTTGCAAAAAAAAAGTCAAGAAAAATAAAGTGAAAAAAATTATGTTTCAATCTGTACTCAACATTCGTCAGTTCTCTCTCTGGAGGCAGATAGCATTTTTCATCCATGAGTCCTTTGGAATTACTGTGGGTTGTTATTGGATTGATCAGCGTAGCTAAGTCTTTCACAGTCGATTATTGTTACAATATGGCTGTTACCATGTACAATGTTCTTCTGGTTCTGCTCACTTCGCTTTGCAACAGTTCATTTGAGTCTTTCTAGACTTTTCTGAAGCCTTCCCCTTTGTCATTTCTTACAGCCCATTAATATTACATTGCAATCATATACCATAACTTGTTTTACTCTTTTTAAAAAAATATTACTGTTTTTTGCTTGTATCTAACTCTTTATGATGCCATTTGGGATTTTGACAGAGATACAGGAGTGGTTTGCCATTTCCTTCTCCAACTCATTTGACAGATGAAGAAACAGAGGCAAACAGGGTTAAGTGACTTACCCAGGGTCACACAGCCAATAAATACGTATCTGAGGTCAGATTTGGACTCAAGAAAGAGTCTTCCTGACTCCAGGCCCGGTACTCTACACACTGCACCACCTAGATGTTGAATATCACTGTTACTTCGCAAGTATACCTTCACAATCTGATAAAGCTCTCATAACAAATATGGACAGTTAAATAATACAAATCTATACATTGACATGTCTAGAAATGCGTCACATTCCTCACCTCTAGTCCGTTATATTTTTTATACTAATCTACTCCTTGGTCTACCACCTTTCCAGAGGCAGGAGGCAGGCTTTCCTCTCAGTACTAAGAAGTCAATTGAGTTGAGTTGTGGAGTTTTTCAATGCTTTTTCCCGTTACGTTACCAAGGTCATCATGTACAATATTCTCCTGCTTCTGTTTACTTTTCTCTCACTACTATGTATCATGCTGCTGCCCCATCATCCCGGAGCATCTAAGGAACATCTGAATATGTTTGGCAGAAAATTATATAAAGTGATATTACAGGTATAGAGCTCATCACCAGGTTTGTATTTGAGGCCTTTCTAGTTTAGTGTGGCCTTGCCCCGTATATGTGTGTGCATGCCCACCCACACACCCACCACACAGATGCACACACCATAATAGGCACACATACTTAGTGTAATACATGCACACACATATGTGTATACACACATACATGTATATATGTATGTATACACACATATGTTTGGGAACTCTTAGGCAAGGAAACTCCTACCAATGCTGCTCTATACCTTTTATCTATATTCTTAGAGAGTTGCGTATAGGTGACTTGCCCTTATAGACTGGAGCCTGAGTCTAAGTCTTCTTGACTTTGTGTCCAGTTACTTGTCTACTTACACACACACACACACACACACACACACACACACACACACACTTCAAATTGCCTGCCTGCCTGTTTATGTCTATCTGATTGTCCAGATGTATGCTATCAAGGCTGGTTGCATGAATGAATGTATTCAAGACACATATGGTAGACAGAGACACAGTTTCAAGTGTTATCTCTGTGTGGTTGGGCATTGTGCTGAGTTTTTATCTTAAGGGATCTCTACGTGGAGTGGGGTGGGGTAGAGTAGGAGGTTTGGGCAGGATAGCCAAGGTCTCTGAGGAATGAATGTCTAAGGACCTCGGGGTATGAGTGTAATGGGAAGAATTAGATACAAGGATGGGGAACCCATGGGTTTGAGGCCACATGTGACCCCCTAGGTTCTCAAATGTGGCCCTTTCTTACTTCAAAGTTTGTTTTCAATGAAAGGGCCACACTTGAGGACCTAGTGGGCCACATGTGGCCTCCAGGCCACGGGTTCCCCACCCCTAATGGAATGTAAGTTCCTTGAGGATTTTGTATTCTCAACACCTAGCACAGTGCTTGGCACACTGTAGGGCTTAATAAATACTTGCTGATTGTTAAATGGCAGAAACAAGTAAGCTCTGACGGGCTGACTGGAGAACAGATTTTGGAAGGGGTTTTCCCAGAGAAGCCAGGGGTTATATACCCTGGCTATCTGGTGCTCTTGCCAAGGATGGGGGAAATATCAGAAAAGAACAAGTAAGCCCCAGTGATAGTGGCAGGAGACCCATCTTCCTCTAAGATGACTCTTTTACTTCAAGCTCCTCCGATTAATGTTGGGGGTGGGGTGGGGGTGTCTCAGTCATTGCTGCTAAGTGTGCTCCTAAAACCTCAGAAACCTCCCTCCCCCACGGAGGGAGAAAAGTCTGGCTCCCAGACACACCTGGCTGTTCTTTTCCAGGAATGATGTAGGATCTGGTGGAGATTCCAGGAAACTCAGTTTTTCCTGTGGCTAGAGAGGCAGAGAGGGAGAGAGAGGATCAGGACAAGGAACTCACCAGGCCTGCAAACATGACCAAACATCCCTGAATTATTCAGGGCTATCCAAGCTGCTGCTCGGGCCCCTTCTCCTCCTTCTCCTCTCCTCCCCTCCACTCCAGGGGGTATCAGATGCCTTGGTCCCCGCCCTGATATCCAATACCAGCTTTTTCATCTGCTCCTGTCTGACTCAGCACACGGCAGTCGGTTGTCATAGAGTGGCCCCCTGGGGTGGGGGGAAAGACAGAGGCTCCCCATTGACCTTTGCTGTCTACATGGGGGAGGTGAGAAAATCTTTGCATTTGCACCTTGGGGAGGGCAGCATGGGGAGGTCTCTCCCCCACTCCTAAACTGGGTAGTGAATGAGGCTGATGGACAGAGAGAAGAACAAGAGGAGCAGGGTTTGGGGGAGGAGACAGTGAGAGAAGGAGGAGTAAACAGTGTACAGATCTATGGCAGGCCGGGGGAATGGAAAGAGACCATGCTGTTCTTAGGGAGCCTTGTGGTTCAGGATATGGTGGCTCAGTAGAAAAGACTCTGAGCTCTGGAGTCAAGGTTCAGGTTCTGTCAGTGATGTATGCTGTCTGTGTGACTTTGGGCAAGTTAATTGAACCCCCTGCTTGCCCTAGGCCTTAGTTCCTCATCTGTAAAATGAAGGAGCTGGACTCAGTAGCCTCCAGGGTACCTTCCAGCCCTAGGATCATATATTTAGAGCTGAAAGCAACCTCAGAGACAATCTATTCCAATCCCTTCGTTTTACATATAAGCAACTGAACCTCAGAGAGGTTAAATAATTTGTCCAAGGTCACACAGAGAAAATGGTATGCCTGGGATTTGAACCCAGGTCCTTTGACTCCTAATACATTTTTCTACTGTACCAGGGCACATCTAAATTTGTACTCCTAAGCAGAACTAGACCATGCATTATGCAAGGAGCAAAATATCTAGGTCCCTTGGTCCATCCTTTGCACTGCCCTGTGTTTCTTATTTCCTTGCCTTGAACAGGGGACAGTGAGGATTATAAAGTCATACCAGTTTACTTCATTAATGGTTTGTAGTTTAGGCCCCAAGTTTAAGGGTGGGACTCAATGGAGTCAATATCCCACCCCCTGGATATATAGAACCTCTTCTATAGCACAACCACCATCATCATTCCGATGGATTCTGATGGCTCTTGTTCTCATTCACATGGGTACCCTTTCCATCCCTGTGGATCACAAGCCTTTCTTGCCTTTCATCACATGTCATTCTTGTCCATGTCTTTCCATAAATCCTCCATAAAGGATGTACCCAATACACTGGAGATCTTCCTCAGATGTTCTTAATATTATGTGAGTTGAAATGACTCTGAAGTATCATCTCAGAGTTGGTAAATTATTAAAGATGGAGATATTCAGTGTTGAAGAGACTGAGGAAAGAGAAGCATATTAATGTTGGTAGAGTTGTGACTTTATCCAACCATTCTGGAAAGCAGTTTGTAACTGTCCTTTCAAAAAATGACTGAAATATCATTTGATCCACATTGGTAGGCATATACCCTAAGGAAGTCAAAGAAAGAAAGGTCTTATCTCCACTAAAATATTCATAATGGTACTTTTTGTGGTAGCAAAGAACCAGAGCCAAAGTTGTTTGTCCTTCATTTTTGAAGAGGACCAAAGACATCATGGGGACCAATGACATCATGCAAGAACAGGTAAGTGTTCTCAGTTAAGTGAGGTAGACTTATGCAATCACCAACCTCACTCTGTCTTCCAGAGTCATTGATGTTCAGTGGCAAGACAAAAGTCAGGACAATTAGCAATGACTCTGACCAAACTCTAAGCACTCCATAGCTCCTACTTTAGCTGCCTTCATGACCATTGCAGTAAATTGCTCTCATCTGCCTGTGCTGTGGGGGAAAGTCTTCACGTGCTTGGGGTAGACATCCCCTTAGTTCACTGACAGGTCTGTAGCCCATTGGTTACCACTCTTCCCAGATGGTTTACCAGGGTATGGTTGCTGCACATGCTACAGCTTCTTGGAGCCACAGATGAGAGCTGACTGCCAGGTAAACACCAAAGATGGATGTGAGCAGCCTTGAAAAGGGCTCAGCAAGTCCTCATACTAGAGGTGCTAGTCCTCCTTGAACAGTTATTCACCCCAGAGCCAAAGTAGATGCCCATTAATTGGGGAACAGCTAAACAAATCAAAGTACATAAATGTAATGGAATATCGCTGCACTGTCAGAAACAATGAATACTATGAATACAGAGAAGGGTAGGAAGACATATATGAACTGATGTAGAGTGAAGTAATTAGAACCAGGAAAATATGATACATAATCACTACTACAATGGAAATGGAAACAACAATAACAAAAACTCAAACCTGTATAATTATAACAACCTAGCTTGATCCTAGAGAAGAGTTGTGAAAATGCCTCTATCTACTTCCCTTGTTTGTAGAGGTCAGGGACTATGTGGGAGGAATATTGATTACATGGTCAAACTTGTTTGATTGGTTTTGTTGAACTATTTAAAAAAAAAATCTTGCCCTTTTATTCTTTGTTACAAGAGTATAGATACAAAGTCTCCACTAAAGAAAATCCTCCTCTGGGACCTCATCATGGCAGCCCCTACCAAGACGGAAAGGCTTTGGGTAATGAGCCTGTCATCTGAGGACGGTGTCTGAAGTATGTATTCAAAAATTAAGGTCATGAAAGAACAAAAGGTTTATCTGTCTATCTGTCTCGTGGACACCAATGCTGCATGTGGGTGTTCCATCTGTTTTCCCTTATTCTTACTGTATGACCAACCTCTCTCTTTTTTCCAGTCCTACAGATCATCTTGCTGGCTTTTATGCCACTTCTTACATGAAAGTCATCTTTGGCAGGATGCTGCAATCTGCTGACACCCACCTGGCATCTTCTCACTGCCCATTGGGTTACCTACAACTGTGATTCTTCATAAAGTCACATCGTGATTGTGGTGCCTCATGGTTTGCAACCCTACAGCATCAATGGAAGAATATCAGTGTTCAAAAGACTAGACTTTTGTAGCAGGGAGCAGTTTGGGATCACTGAAAGAACCACACAGTTTCCTTAAAGTGACCCAGCCCACTCTCCTCCTCCTATTCAATTCCTGGTTCAGCTTATTGTCCATCTCCAGCACCTGTCAGATGTATATACTGAAGGACTCATTCAATGAGCCTCTTGTCCAACTACGTGCCATAATGATAATGTAATGTGGCTTCTATATGTGCAGATATTCTGTTTCTGGACAACCAGGCGGGAGCTTTGGGGTCTACAAAGTACTTTCCTGTTAAGATAGATAATGCAAATACGATTACTTCCATTTTATATGTGAAGAAACTGACACATAAAGAGGTTAATTGACTTGTCCATGGGCACACAGCTACAAGTGTCAAAGTCAGGATTCTTACCCACGTCCCTCAAGTCCTCTTTCTGCCATGCATTCTGGGTAATATCTGTGGTTTTTCCTAGATGGATTGCTAGGCCAGCTAGACTAGTTAGAGTATAGTTAATAATTCTCCTTTGTACAAATGCAGTTCCCCTGCCTCACCATGCATAGTGAAACTATCTATTAATATCTAAACTACTTATTTAGTCTAATATTATTACTGCTTATCATGCAATGCAGTTGTTCACTAGACAGGGTCTATTTCCTTATACATGGTAGTAATATTTGCTCATATGAAGTCTCTGCCAAAGAGAGTCCTCTTCTGTGGCCTCATCATGGCAGGGAGGTGACCCTGGGTCCTTGAAGGCTATATCAGTGGGGAACAGGTCTACTAGCCTCCACCAGGCTGGCAAGACTTCAGCACTATGCCTTTGGATTCAACTAGCTAGGTATGGTTTGCCAAGCTCATCACCCGGTTAACTGCAGAGTCATGAATTTTTTTGGCCATAGAAGCTCTTGAGGACTCTGTCTCAAGTGGGTGGAATGACTGTATGATGGATCCATGTACTTCTCATATATAGTTACTAATTACTGTATACAAACTCTGCTTCCTATACGTCTTTACAACTGTGCCACAATTTCTCTAATAATCTCTGGGCTTTACCAGCTGATCTTCTTGGATGTATCTATGTCTGGGCCTTGCCATCTGCCCTTACTTCTGAACTTTCTGCCATTTATTGTCTCCCCTAACTAGAGTATAAGCTCCTTGAGGGCAAGGTCTATCTCTGTATTCTCAGCATTTAGCTGAGTCTATAATAATTGCTTAATATATGCTTTTTAATTCATTCATTTAACAAGCAAATGAATGAATGAATGAACGATCCTTCCACTGGAATGGTTTCTACCCCAGAAAGCTCATTTCCATTACGTCGTGATGAAATACTTGATATAAAAATGTTTCTATTCGTTATATTGTCACTGTTGTTACTACACCTGCTTATTAGATTGAATATGTTTATATTATGATTCTCTGTTCAGGAATTTGCTGGCTACTTATTTCTTGTTTTTGTGATCCTCTTGGTGTTTTGGACTGTAGACCCTCCGAGGGCAAGGGTTTGATTTAAACGTCCTTGTATGACTAGAGCACAATGCCACAGGTAATTTCCTTGAGAACAGGGATGGTTTTGTGTGTATCTTTGTATCCCAGCTCCGGAGAGGCCTAGAGGACCAACAGCTGACTGGGGAAGAAGGAAGGCCTGAGTTCTAGCCTCTGACATTTATCCGTATGTCTATTGGCTGTGGCAAGTCACTGAAAGTCTCTATTGTCAAAGGGGTGTCAATCAGCATTGGTGAAGGGAGTTTCTGCACCAGTAGTTTTCCACACCAATGAAATCACAGTTTGGACCATCAAATCCCTAGCAGCCAGTACAATGCCATACCCACTGTGGAGGTTTAATAAGTGATGCCTGTGGTCAGTGGTGGTCAAAGCAAGGTGTCTTTGTCCTGGTTGCTGAGCTCCACCTCCAATACACACACACACACACACACACACACACACACACACACACACACACATGCACATGCACTAAATGGACTTGGAACTGTCTGGAAGGAGGGTACTACCTAACTGGGGCCAAGGCTGGGTTCTGGGCACCACATTGTTGACCTATGAGCCTCGTTTGTTTGACTCTGGGTTGCTTCTCAGGATTAGCTCCAGGGGACGGTTTGTCTGGAGTCAGGGTGAGCCCAATAGTACAGAAACAGAGCTGAGCACCAGCCTGGGGCCCAGACAGGGCCAGACTTTGTCTAACTTGTTCATGGGGTGGGGGAGGGTCACTGTCAAGACTCTGATGACAACAGCTGTGGCTCTGTAGGGGCAGAGACATTCCCCAGGGATAGGGAGAGGTGGTCATGTGAACTGTGTGGGTGGCTGGGGGAATGAACTGTGTGAGGGTGTAAGTATGCGTTTATGGGTGAGTCTCTGGGTTGGGTGCTTTGTGAGTATATATATATATATATATACACACACATATATACATATATATATATACATACACACACATATATGTATGTATGTATAGACCTTCTGTAGACCCTCTGAGGGCAAGGGTTTGATTTAAACATCCTTTTATCACTAGAGCACAATGCCACAGGTAATTTCCTTGAGAACAGAGGTGGTTTTTGTGGGTTACATATACATATGTATATGTAACATATGTGTATGTATAGGAGATATAGAGATATGTATATATGAGATATATGCATCTATGTATGTGTACATATATGTGTAATGGGTATACCTTATTTACTCCCCCCTCCACTCTTCTATTTAGTGAAACTGGCCTCCTGGTTGTTCTCAGAACAAGACAGCCCAGCTCTCAGCTCTGGGCACCTCCAGGGGCTATCCCCCTGGCTGCAATGCTCTCCCTCCTCTCCCTCCCTGCCTCCTGGCTTCCCTACTTCCTTCCAGCCTTAGCTAGAATTCCACCTTTTTAATTCTAGTGCCTTCCCTCTGTGGACTGCTTCCTGTTTATCCTGTAAAGAGCTGATTTGGACATAGTTGTTTGCCCGCTGTTTCTTCTATTAGATTGTGAGCTTTGCCAGGGCAGGGGTTGTCTTTTGCCTTTCTTGGTATCTCCAGGAGTCTGGCACATAATAGTCATATAATAAATGCTTCTTGATGGACTGACAACAGAAACTACAGAGTATGGAGTACAGGGTATGACAACTACGGGATATGGAGTCAGCACATCCTCAGGTTGGGCAGCTAGGTGGCACAGTGGGTAGAGAGTGTAGGCCCTGGAGTCAGGGAGACTCCTCTTCCTGAGTTCAAATCTGGCCTCTGGCTCTTCTTAGCTGTGTGACCTTGGGTAAGTCACTTAACTCTGCCTCTGTTTCCTCATCTATAAAATGAGCTGGAGAAGGAAATGGGAAACCCCTCTAGTATCAGTGCAAAGAAAACCCCAAAATGGGTCATGAATAGTTAAACATGACTGAAAAACAACTGAACTAAACACCCTTAGTTCATATCCCAGTTCTATCACTGTCTCTGTGATGCTGTGTTTGAGTTTAAATCCAGGTTCACACACTAGGCATATGACCCTGGACAAGTCACTTAGCCTCAATCTGCCTCAGTTTCCTCATTTGTAAAATGGTGATAATATTAGCACTTACCTCCCAGAGTTGTTGTGAGGATCAAATGAGATAATAATCATAAAGTGCTCAGGAATGTAGAAAGTGTTGTGTAAATGTTAAGTATTATTGTTAGTTGTACTTGTGGGACCTTGGCCAAGTCACCAAACTTCCCTGGGCCTCAATTTCCTCATCTGTAGCATGGGGTCATTGGACTAGAGGTCCCTTCAAGCTGTGATCAAGAAACCTATGAGATTTTACAATCCTGTGTGTACTGAGACTTTAAGTATGAACGTGTGTGTGTGCGTGCGTGCGTGCGTGCGTGTGTGCGTGTGTGCGTGCGTGCGTGCGTGTGTGGTGTGTGTGTGTGTGTGTGTGTGTGTGTGTATGTGTGTGAATCAGAAAATCCCAGAGTTGAAAGGGTCTTCTGTGGCCATTTAGTTCAGCCTGTTCAATTTACAGATGAAGAAACTGAGGCCCAGAGAGGGGAAGTTGTCTGTTCAAGATCACCCAGTGAGTTGGGGGCAGAAGCTTCTATCAGGTTATAGGATTTCTGACCATTTCTAATTCAGAGCTTTTTCTTCTCCATTTGGCTTCTGGGGATATGAGGGTTTATGTGAGGTAGGTGTATGCTGAGTTTGTGACTCTGTCTTTAAGAATGTCTGCCTTTGTATGTGACTCTTGTCTAGGTTTGTACAGGTCTGAGCTTTTGTATGACTCGTGTGTGTGTGTGTGTGTGTGTGTGTGTGTGTGTGTGTGTGTGTGTGTGATAAGTGGCTCCTTTCTCCCAGGGGGAACTGTATGCTCATAAAACCTAGTTCTCAAGCTGAGAAAGGTAGAGATGGGGGTGGTGGGTTTCCCAACTCTCTCTCTCTCTCTCTCTCTCTCTCTCAGGAGGCTTGTCCCAGTCCCTCTAGCTACTAATGCCTTCCTCTTTCACATTACCTTCTAGTTACTGTACTTAGTTATATATCTATCTATTTATCTATATATATTGTCTTCCCTATTAGAGTGTATGCGCCATGAGGGCAGGGGCTATCTTTTTTGCCTTTCTTTGTATCCTGAACTCTTAGCGATGTGTAAGTGATTAATAAATACTTGTTCACTGATTGACTGACCTTCACAGCAGAAGGGGAGTCATCCATGTTGAGATATTCTCATTGGTCCTGGATGGGGATGATAAAATGAAAGAGATGGAATCTGGAAGAGTGGGGCAGCATGGAGTGTGAGGGACTGAGTACGGCAGACTCCCTACTTCTCTGGCTCCCATCATAGACATGTAAGGATCATGGCAGCACTGGAAAAAAAATTGCTGGAGAAAAAAAATCAGTGTTACATATCCCTTCAGAGGTCTTTTGTCCATCTTTTTTCATCCAAAACCGACAACCCCTTTCCTAGCCTAGACTGTTTTGTGGTTGGGGAGGGGGAGAATCTTTTGTTTTTGTTTACCCTTGGAGAGAGGACAGAGAGGGAATCTTAGGTGACTGAAAGATTATTGGATGCTGGTTCTGCAGAGACAAAGAGAAGAAAAGCAGGAGAGGCTGGAGGAGGGAGTGGGGATGTTTGTAGTTAGAGGCAGAAAGCCCCTGCCTCTCCTCTCTCCCATCCAGGCCCCATGTGAGCCTGACTCCCTTTCCTACTCCACAAGCCGCTCAGCATGCCTTCGCCTCTGCCCAGGGCCTCCAGGCAGCTGTCCGGCTGAGCGGGTTAGCAAAAACAAGACAGATGGCCCGGGATTATCTCAGCTTCACAGTGTGGGTCCTGGTGGTAGAGCTCATCTCCTAGGTTGCCTCCCCCTTCCTCCCACTTCCACACAACCCCTCCTGCCCCATGCTAGCCGTCTCCTTTCGGCAAAAGAAAATGCCAGTGGGAGTGGGGAATGAGTGAAACTGGAACTGCGGAAGTCACCCTAGAAAAGCCCTCCAGACTTGAATCCAAATCCTAGTTTAGGAGAGGGCCACTGCTTACTCTGCCTCCAGGTGGGACTGGCTCTCCTCCAAGTCAGACCAGGGAGGCTGGAATTCACTCAGGTCTGTGCCTCCAGATCCCTTTGCTTACAATCTTGCCCCACCCTCACCCCACCTCAACTAGTGTCTACCCATTATATAATCTTCAAGCTGGACAATGCCCAGGAGGAAAAAACCAGGGCACATCAAGACAAAATGACTTGTCCAAGGTCTCAGCAAACCTGATTTAGAAACCAGATTGGAACCCAAGCGTCTAACTCTTCTGTGCTGGTTAGTGGCTGAGGTGGGGAAGAAGGCCTGCCTCTTTAGGCAGGAGGCAGGGGATAGAAGCCCTCTGAGGCGACTTCTGTCCCTTCCTCCCTCTACTCAGGCTCCCAGCCCAGGGAGGCCTCCGCTGTTTGCTTTGTCAGGTGGCTTTCAGTCTTGCTGTATCAGAGGGCTGGGTCTGTGGCATTTCCGTTCTGCAAACAAGGCATGTTTGCTATGGGCTTCAGGGTAGCCCAAGCCAGGCTGGAGATGTGTGCACAAAGAAACATACACACACACACTGTCTCTCTCTTTCTCTTGCACACACATATACTCATACAATACAGTCATACATATACAAGTGATTGCTGAGATACACATAAACCCAGGAAGGCACAGCACCTTTTCTTCATCCCAAGACAGACAGACAGACAGATGCATCATAAACATACACAGATGCATAAACAGATATTGACATCTGGCCCAAACTGCTCCCTACCCTTCCTTGTTTGGACTCTGTACAGAGTGAAGGATGTTAATATGTCTGTCTGAGAAGGGAACTTTCTCTGAGGCATTTGTCTGAGGGCTCTAGGTTATTTCTTTCCTATTATCAAAACTGTGCAGAGAGACCCCCTCCCCTTCCACATTCACCAGTCTCCCCAAAGGATGGGCTAATATACTTTACCCACTGCGTAATATCTTGAGTGTGTTTGGGGGTGAGCGTGTTGTGTGTGGAATAATTGATAATATTCTAACATGCTTAGAGATCCCTGAGAGAATAAAGTAGACTTAATATTCTTGTTCTCCCTCCAAAAGAAGGAGGGATGAGAAGACAAGATTCAGTGTTTGTTTGATAACCCCAGGGGAACCTTTTCCCAGCAGGAAGAAGGAGTCTTGGCTGAATCTATAACAGGGGTGAGGTAGAAGGGGGGCAGTTGGAGAGTGGGGGAAGCTGTCTCTCTTAACCGGAACTGCTCAAGTCTTTTTTATTTTTGCTACTCTCAGCCCCTGAGTCTTCCCATCCTCTAAAGAATGCTCTCTGTCCTTCCTCCTCCTCCTCCTTCTCCTCCTCTCCCTCCCCCATCCTCTTCCTCATAGTGGAATATGGCGTGCTCTCATTGTGGGCCAACTGATGGCACATAATGATGGGGTTGAGAGGAGGATTTGGGGTAGGGGGAGCTTTCACCAAGACAGGTTTGATTGCCCTCCCTTCCTGATACTAAGCCTCATGAATTCACTTCTTTATCCAGAACTTTCTTCCCCATCTCCCACCCTTTTACCCCACATGCTCTCCCCTTTATCCCAAACCCAAAGCTCCTGTTTTGTATCTTTGGTGGGGTAAGCATAATGAGTATGGAGGTGTCTATTGAAGAGTGTTTAGATCTTTCTAGATCCCGACCATGCAGTGATATAAAGGTGGGGTGGGTGGGAAGGTAGGTAAGTAGCAGTGTCCAGGGCAGGCAGTGGAAGTGAACAGGCCCAATTAATTGCAGGGACTCAGTGGCAGGTCAGAGGGTATGTTGGGCCCTGTGGTTATAAGAGAAAACCTGATCTCAAGGTCAGTATGGTTGGTAATTGGATGTGTCAATGTGTGGAGAGGGATGCCTGGGGGTAGTGGGGAATTGTCCCAAGATATGGAATTGGGGAGCAAGATTGTTGCTGGGACTGACCAAACTTAACCCCTGACATCATCACCCTGAAGGACTCTGAGTTCTCTCCACAGATGCTGCAGAAATAAGCATTAATGACCCCAGGGAAGAGGCCCTTTCTTCTGTGAGGGCTCAGTTCCCAGGGTTGAAGTGGGAGGTGTTCAGGCTCAGAGCCCTAGGTTGATGAGGACATTTAATGGGGGGAGAAGGGAAGGGAAGACCCAGCCTAAGGGCCCTGGAAAGCTTTCTGGATTGAGCCCCTACCCCTCTAAGCTCCCCCCTCCCCTTGCCTTCACCTGTAGGAGCCTGTTCATTTCTTCAGTTTTTCAAACTAAAATCCTAAAGGGAAGCCTGCCTAACCAATCAGAATTCCTATGTAAATGAGGACATTCTGATTGGCTGCATCACTCAAGCCCTTTATGAAACTTCAACTTCATCAACTCTGGAGGATTTTTCCAATCTTTCAGGGTCCAGGACCCTGGTGGAATGGTGGTGGGGGAGAGCTTTAGAGTGCACTCTGTGCATCATTTGGGCAGAATGGCCTTTTCTCTGGCACAAACAGACTGGAGGACTGGGCATGGGGGAGGGGAGCAGAGAGGGGTCATGTCTCTTTTCTTAGGGATCCTCAAGGACAGAGCTTCCCTGTCCCAGAGTCTGCGGGAGTTTGGAGATGTGGAATGCAGTGGTAGCATTTGTGTGATGGGCTGGGGGCAGATGGGGAGCCAGTGGCGCCAGGAGTCCCTGCTGTCAGGGAGATCGGGTGTGTGGCGATTCAGGTGTTGCCTTCTGCAGGGGGAAAGACAGGATTTAGTGCTGCTCAAGTGGGTATTGAGCTTGGCTTTGCTGTGATCGATATTTGCTCGCTGGACTGATGCATTTGGGAAACTGCCTCTGTCTTCTGGCAAGGCTATCTGCTGCAGCCTGATTACTGCAATCCAAGTCCCTCTTTCCTCCCTCCCTCCCTCCCTCTCCCTGTCTCACAATATCACTCTTCTCACACCACCATCACTGCCTCTAAGCTCCTGGGGAAACCGAGTCTGGGAGAGGTGAAGGGATAGAAAC
This sequence comes from Pseudochirops cupreus, assembly GCA_028627135.1. Lineage (NCBI taxonomy): Eukaryota > Metazoa > Chordata > Mammalia > Diprotodontia > Pseudocheiridae > Pseudochirops > Pseudochirops cupreus. Next base: position 321,120,423 of record CM053581.1, on the reverse strand, counting down.
AGAACCTGAGATTGTGGACTTGAGGCCATAGTCCTAATGCCTGAGGGATTCCTGAGGGAGTCAGAGACAGGCTGAGGGGGAGCATCTGGCCCTGGGCTGCTTCCCTCCCTTCCCCTTCTCTCCCCTCCCCAGAGATTTGGCTTCTACAGATGTGCAGGGACCATTGCTCTCTGGGAGCTGTTCTGCACAACTGATGCTCCCAGAGCCAGCTCTTCCTGCGTTTCTGCCTCTTTGTGTTTCTCCTTTTCTGTCTGTTTTCTCCACTCCATAACCCCCTCCCTTTTGGTGTGTGTGCTCTTCTATCTCACTCCCTGTCTCCTTCTCTGTCTTTTCCTCATTATGTGTGCATGTCTCCCTCTTTCATTGTATCCCTCTCAGGCTGGCTCAGGGATTTGACCTCCTGTTCCGTCTGCCTCTGTCTCTGTCTCTGTTTCTGTTTCTGCCTCTATCTCTGGCTCTGTCTCCCTGGCTCCGGCTGCCTGTCTATGGGCCTCTCTTTCCCTGTCTCTGGCAGCTCAGCCTCTTTCTCTCTTCACACCTCACAGCCCTATTTGAGATAATGATCCCCAGGGTTGGGTAGAAGGGAGGGGGTGAGGGAAGGGAAAGGCATCTTCCGCGCCCCCCTTCCCAGCTGTTAACCTTCACGCTTCAGGCCCTTGTCTCTGAAGGATGGAGGAGGGAAAAAGCCAGGCTGCCAGCTTGGAGGTGGCGGCAAGAAGACCTCTGCATCCCCGGCCCCGCTTGGCCCCTGAGGGTCCAGTGAATGGTGAGGAGATGGAGGGAACATTTAACCTGAGACTGTTTGCTGGGAGGCCGCGCCTCCAAGCCTTTTCTCCGCAAACATTTTTCCAGCCCGCATTAAGCAGGCACAGAGGCCCAGAAGCACAAAGAGGGTGCGTGAGCGAGGTGCCTTCCCCGCCCCGGACGTTGGGGACGGTGCGGAGAATTCCACCCATCTGTGATTGGGCCTCAGACCGTCAGACCCAATTTATCTCGCAGCCAAAGTTTCTCAGCCATCTGCTCGAGTGGAACGGCTTCCAGCGCCGATTCCCTACCGGCCGTTCCCAGCCAGCACAGGGATGTTTTCCAATACGACAGCATCACTATTTCTCTCTCCCTCCTCCTCAACCCCCCCCATTGAGAGAGCGGGAGAGAGGTGAGGGAAGAGGGAGGGGAATGGGGGGGGGGGGAGGAGGACAGAGAGAGAGAGAGAGAGAGAGAGAGAGAGAGAGAGAGAGAGAGAGAGAGAGACCCAGCGTCTGAGCGGGCTGGCACCAAGCCCTCTCTCAGCACCGAACCCCGACCCTGAATTTTAAGCAATTGATCAAGGAAACACAGCCGCGTTCTCCTCCACTTAGAGCAGCCAAATGAGACTGATGGTTTTTAAGGGGCCTCTGCAGAGATGTTAATGAGGTCACCTCGGATCCGCCATTTACAACGTTGCTGTCGCAGTCTTTCTGGGCAGCAGGATGGGGGGGGGGTGGGTGCGGCGGCTAACCACATGCACACATGGGAAAACATACAGAGGCACACAGCCCAGCTACGTGTACATGCACATGCATGGGCATTCAACATGCACCCGTTAGGTGCATGAACGTGTTTAAGCACGAGCAAGCTTATTACCCTCAGGAAAGCTGCACGCCCATACTCATATGTATGCACGCGCACACTTGTATACACAGGGCAGAATGCACATTCATGCCCATGCCCTCCCATGAAGCGTACACATCTGCACACGTTGATGCTTGTATATATGCCCGTACCTGCTTGGGCATATGCACATCCCCCCTCCCATTTGTGCTGGAGAAGTGGGGAGAGGGAAACAAAAGCAGAGAGGAGAGGGAAGGAGCCAGGAGCCCTGGGGCCCGCAGTGATTCGCATTCTGGGCACCGCTGGCCGGCCTGTGTTCAGCCACTCTGATTGCTGAGTAAATCACCACGATCATCTGAATAATTATCGTCTCCTAAAAAGGAGGAAAAAAAAGGGAAATAAATAAAGAGAAGAGCCGCCACCTGATTTCCCGGAGCCCTGGTGGGAGGCGGCTGCAAAGCCATCAGTCTCAGAAATAAATTGGGGGTAGGGGAAAGGAGCCAGACTCTGGGGAGGCTGCCAAAGGGGACCAAGCTGGGGGCTCAAGGGCACTGTCAGGGGTTTGTGGGACTGTCTTCTCAGCTGCTATGCAGGCCACCTTCCTCCCTTGCCCCTCCTTGTGTCCGTATACAAAATACAGGGATGGGAGGGGGCCAGAAGTAAGGTGCAAACCTTAGGCTTATGATCCAGCTTTCTAGGGGGCCTGCTTTGGGGGCACATTGGAGGGATGCCCTTATAGAACCTAAGGAAAGATGCTTAGGAATAAAACAGTGGTTTAGAGTGGGACAGGTAACCCTCTGAGGAACTGGGAGTAGGGGAAGCTGACCCTACCTTGTCCAGTACCTTGTCATCAGGAGACTCCTTGTTGTCACTAGGTCCTCCCTGAATCAGACTGAAATGGTTTCCTCTCACAGTGCCTAACAAGGGTCTTGTTTCTCTATTATTTCCATCTAAGTACTTGGTACTCTAGCCAGACTGAGCTGTGCCTTGAAAATGACCTAGTGTCCCACCTCTTTGCTTTTGCTCATGCTGTTCCCTATTACTGGAATGTCTTCACTGACCCACTTTCTTCTTGACTCATTTAACTCCTGCCCATCCATTAAAACCCAACTCAAAGTGAGTCTCATAGAAAACCTTTGTCATCCCTCTCTAATGCACTTGATTTTGTATGATTTGGTGTTATAATTGTCCATGTATGTCTTCTCCCCTTTATAAACTGTGAACCCTATAAGACCACAGGCTGTGTCTTATCTAAGCTTTGAATGTCCCCCACAGCCTAGCATGGTGCTATGTACATGTAAGTACTTAGTAAATGTTTCTGGAATGGCATTGGGTCCGCAGTGGGTCCTAAGTGGGGTCTCAGTGAAGACTTGCTGGTTGGCTGATTATTAAAGGGACAAACGTGGCAGCCTTCCTGGACGTTCTCCTCTGTCTCTGGACTCTCAACCTTACCAGCCCCCAGATCTGGCCAGAATCCACAGTCAAGGAAATGCAGAAGTTCGTTTTTGAAATTTGTCTTTAAATTTCTTTCCTCTTTTTGACTCTTTTCCTATCCCCTAGGTCACATTTGTCCTTGGATATAGGTCCTTGTTGGCCTTGCCCCACCCTCTGCTGCCCTTGCCCAGGCAGACCTGACAAAACAATAAGCTAGGAACCTGGATATTTGGGTTTGGGTTTGAATCCCAACTCTAACACTTACTAGCTGTGTGATCCTGGGTAAGTCTCTCATCTGTTCTGTGTCCTGCTTTCCACATCTGCAAAATGGGGAAGATGATATTTGACTTACCTACCTCACCTACCTTAAGTCCCTTAAATGGCTTAATCTGTCATTGTTATTTCTGGTACAATAGAAAGAAACTTGGAATTCAATAAATATTTATTAAGTAAATTGCTATGTGCAAGGCACTCTGGCCTAGGCACTGGGGGTACAAAGATAAAACAAAAAATATTCCCTGTTCTCAATGAAGCAAACAATTGGTGGTACTATGTCTACTGTGACACTGTGCAAGGAGCTGGAGATAGAAAAAACTGAAACAGTCCCTCCCCTCAAACAGCTTTCATTCTATTCTGGGAGACAACGGATATGTAGATAAACATAGTTCAGATCAATACAAAGTAGTTGGGAGGTAGGGTACCAGAGGCTGGGGGTGGGGGGAGATGGAGGTTTGGAAAGGTTTCATGTAGAAGACAGTGTCTGAGCTGCATCTTGAAGGAAGAGAGAGTGTCCAAATGATGAAAGGAAGGAGGGAACACATTCCTGGGCAAAGGCAAAGATACAGGAGATGGCCAGCTGTGCATGAAGAACAGAGAGACCCCAGTTTGACTAAACTGTAGATTGTGGGGAGTGGAGAAATGTAAGATGAGACTGGAAGCATAGGTTGGTGCCAGGATGTGGAAGGCTTTTAAAATTCAAAAAAAGGAATTTATATTTTATCCCAGAGGCAGTAGGGAACCGCTGGAATTTATTGAGTAAGGGAGTGATACGGTCAGATCTGCATTTAAGGAAAATCACTTTGGCAGCTATGGAGAGGATGGGTTGGAATGGAGAGAGACTTAAGCTAGAGGTCCCACAGAGGAGACTATTGCAGTGGTCTAGGTGAGTGGTGATGAGGGTGATGAGCAGAAAGAGGAGGCTAGATGTGAGAGATCTCCTGGAGTAGAGATCTGGCACTTAATTCAGCATGTAGGGTGAGAGGAAGTGAGGAATGGAGGTTAATATGGGGGTCACAAACCTGAGAAATGAGAAGAATTGTGGGGCTAACAACAGGAGTTGGGAGGAGGAATGGGTTTGGGGGGAAAGATAATGAGTGTTGGAACATGGTGAGTCTGAGATCTCCAGAACATCTGGTTTGAAATTTCTAATACGCAGCTTGTGAGAAGAGACTGTTTAGAAGAGAGAAGTTTAGGAGAGTGATCAGGTCTAGATGTACAGATTTGTGAGTCCATAGAGATGTTAACTAAACCCATGGTAGCTAATGAAGTCAGAGACAGAAAGAAAGAAACTGAGAGATGGAGAGGGGAGAGAGAGAGAGACAGAGAGACAGAGAGAGAGAGAGAGAGGGGGAGAGAGAGAGGGGGGGAGAGAGAGACAGAGAGAGAGAGGGGGGGGAGAGAGAGAGAGAGGGAGAGAGAGAGAAAGGGGGAGAGAGAGAGAGGGGGGGGAGAGAGAGAGAGAGAGAGAAAGGGGGAGAGAGAGAGGGGGGGGAGAGAGAGAGGGGGGGGAGAGAGAAAGGGGAGAAGATAATGACTGTAGAAAACTTTTTTTTCTTAAAGTTTGACTAAGAAGAGAAATATGGGATGATAATGAGGCTGTTGTTTCTCCTTCATTTTTGAAGAGGACCATGATATCAGGAAGATGATGCCCTGACTTGCAAGTGAATTGGATTTGACCAAGGGAGGCCTGTGCAAGGTCACCAGCCTCAATTTCTCCTCAGAAGTCATCTGGGCCCAGTGGCAAGATATAGATTGGGACAACTGGAAATGTGCTTCTCGTCACAGGCAGAGAGACCACTTAGGAAGATATTGCAATAGTCTTTTGTTGTGCCATTTTTCAGTCACATCCGACTCATCATGAGCCCATTTGGGGTTTTCTTGGCAAAGATACTAGAGTTATTTGCCTTTTTCTTTTCCAGCTCATTTTGCAGAGGAGGAAAATGAGGCAAACAGAGTTAAGTGACTTGTCCAGGGTCACACAGCTTGTGAAGGTCTGAGACTGGAATTGAACTTATGAAGATGAATCTCCCTGACTCCACCTGGTGCTCTATCCATTTCTCCATCTAGCTACTTGCAATAGACTAGATGATGAGAAGTTGAACTAAGATGGTTACTCCATCAGCAGAGAGAATCAGTTGGATGTGAGGTTGAAATGTCATAGAAGTAGACATTGAGATCTGGCAACTGATTGAAAATGTTGGGTGGGGGAGAGTGAGGAGTGGAAGGTAATAGGAGACAAAGAGACTAGAAAATTGTGGTAAGGGGATTTTTAAGATCTGGGGAAGAGTTTTTGGTTTTGCTTTTTATAATGGAGAAGAAAGACATGTTTATAGACATCAGGGAAGTTACCAATACATAGGGAGATTAGAAAAGATTAGAAAGAGACAAGGTTTGATTTAGGGGGCAATTGCTTGGAGAAGATGGGAGGGGATGGGATTGAGGGTACATGTGGAGGGGTTCGCCTTGCCTGGGAGGAGGGCCACCTCATTATCAGAGACTGGAGGAAAGGAAGAGAGTAGGGGATGATGTCTAGGGGTTTTGACGGGGATTTTACATCCTACTGGGTGGATGAAACATTTACCTGGAAACCTAAGGACAAGACAATACGGTAAAGGAGAGAGCACTTAAAATTTGGGAAATGAGAAGGGAAAGACCTCCTATAGGAGGGAGTGCCGCCTAAGCTGAGCCTTGAAGAAGGTGGCAGATTCTAAAAGGAGGCCCCAGGGAGGGAAGGCGTTCAAGGCATTTGGGTAGCTTGTCCAAAGGCACTGGGGGAGGTCTTGGGCTGCTGACTTGAGGGAATAAGCAAGTAGACCAATTTGACTGGAACAAAGAGGGTGTGAAGGTGAGCAATGTGATAGGAGTCTGGAAAAGTAGGCTGGAGCCAGACTAGGAAGGGCTTTAAATTCCAAGCTGTGGAGCTTGGCTTTTGTCCTACAAGCAATAGGAAACCACGGAAGATTCTTGAGTAAGGGAGTGGCATGGTTAGATTTGTGTAGGTCAGGACAATTATTCTGGCAGCTGTGTGTGGGGTGGATTGGAGAGCAGAGACTGGAGGTGGGGAGACGACTTCCTAATGGTCCAAGGCACTAATGCACTGGTGGTACAGTTGTGAACTGATCCAACCATTAAGAGCTATAAAACTGCACACCTTTTGACCCAGCAATGGAATGGAATGGCTGAACAAGTTGTGGTATATTGTTGTCCTTCATTCTCGAAGGAACCATGACATCAGGAAGGTGATGCCATGACTTGCAAGTGAATTGAATTTGAGTGAGCAGGGCTGTGCAAAGTCACCAGCCTCACCTTCTCCTCCAGAGCCATCTGAATTCAGTGGCCAGATAGTCATGAGGACGATTGGAGATGGCCCCGGATGCAGTGGGAGACCTTGGACTTTTTAAGCTAAGGTCTTTCCCAGGGATCTCAGTCTGCCTGAGGCAACGCCCAGCAGATTCAGGCTGAATGGCTGGCTGTGTGATGCCGATTGAATATATAGTACCTTTTCTGATACACGCTGACAATGAGACCTTGGGTAAGTCACTTCACTCCTTCGGGCCCTGAGGGAATTGAGACTATACCTTGCAGAAAAGTTGCTGATATGCGATGTGAGAGGGAATTTCCTCACAGCAGGGTGTCAACACTGATGAAATCAAAGGCCAAGAGGAAAAAAGAAAAACTATATTTCTTTATCTGTGTTCATGTGGTTTTCCCCAGTTAGGTGGTGGCATGATAGATAGAGCATTGGACTTAGAGTTGGGGATCTTGTGTCCAAGTTCGACATTCCCTGAATTAGTAACCTGCCATTTCTTAACATCAATTTCCACATTTAAAAAATGTAACTATCTTAGAATGTGGTGAGGATCAAGCAATATAATACATGTAAATAATGAGATAACATATGTAAAGTACTCTGACAATATTAAAGTGCTACATAAACAAGATTATTATTGTTATTATTATTATGTCAGTGAAATTCAAGGTTCAGGGAAAAGCTATGCTGATGTCAACAGTGTTTGTGGGGACACATGTCAGCATGGCCATGGACATGTTGTTTGTCCTTCCTTCTCGAAGGGACCATGACATCAGGGAGATGATGACATGACTTGCAGTCGACTTTGAATTGAGTGAGGGAGGGCTGTGCAAGGTCACCAGTGAGGCTCCAGAGCCATCTGGGCCCAGTGACCAGATATCCATCAGGAGGACTGGAGATGCAGTGGGAGACCCTGGCCCTTTTAGGCTAAGGCAAGTACTCAGAGTGAGGTCACGCCCATTTAGCGAATAGGCCTCTTTAAGAAGTGAGTCAAGGGATGGCCCCTTTAATTAGAAAAAAAAATCCAGACCTGTTCCATATTGTGTTTACTCAAAGGCTTGTGTCCACATCACATGCATGAATTATTCTGTACACTGATTTGTATGTTTACATGTAACATGCATATGCAGAGATAAAATCCTCCTTGGATTGTAGGAGTTGAGGGGGATGGTTGAGAAAGGGACTAATCTCTTCTCATCATCTTCCTGACTGAGGAAGTAAGGCTATCGGGCCTCTCTCCTGACAGTCCTCAGCCTAAGTTTGTCCTTCTGAAGAGTGGGGAAAATCACCTCTAGTTTCTTTAATGTCCCATACCCCCCCAGATCTGGTCTTTCATGCATCTTTAAGGCATTCTTTCCCTCCCCTCTTCACATTAGGGACAATTTCTCATTCTAATCCTCCTATCTCTCCCCCCACCACTCTGTAAGCCCCAAGAGGCCAACTTAGTTGGGGTGGGGGGAAGCACCTCTGACCCTACCAAAGGGCATGACCTTTCCCCAGCACACGATATCAAAAGGGGAGATACATGTACTGCAGCCTTCCCCACACCTACACCCCTCTCAAATGGCACTCTCAAGAAACTCATGCTCTTCCCATCTAGAAATAGTTACAGATGTTGGGCCTGCAGGAGATTCCAGATGAAGGGGGTTAAAGGTCACCTCTGAGGCTCTTCATATGGCATTATCATTCTAGTTGTGTCCCTTGACCTGTTAGAGATCTAAATCCCTCCTTCCTGCTCTCCTCCCAAATTCCTCACCTCTCCAACCTGGATGTCCATGCAGTGTTACAACCCAGGCTAAGTTCCCTCTTGCTGCAATCTGACCCAACCTACCCCATCTTCAGTGTTCAGAGGACAGGGCTTTATAGCTGGAAAGGACTCAGAGGTCATCTAATCCACCTCATTTTAGATGGGACACCCAGAGAAACAAGTGACTTGCCCATGGTCATACAGGTAGCAAGAAGCAGAGTTGGGCCTCTAGCCTAGGTCTTCTTCCTCCAAATCCTGGGCTCTTTCCAGTATCCCATGTTGCCTCTAGCCTAGCCTGGTTATCTGTCTCTTATCCTTGGCATTCTGAGGGAAGGGCTAGGGAAAGGAGACTCTAAAGATCTTGGCTGTCCTTTCCTGGGCTCAACAGCTTTTGTAAGAAAAGTTCTTACCATCTAGCCTCATTCACTCAGCTTGCTACTTAAGCCCATTTCTTCCTCTCTTGACCTAAATCTTCCCTCAGTCTTCTCTTCACTTGGCTGGATAATCCCAACTTTCTCCTCTGTAAGTCAGTATTTTTGATCACAAACTGTGTGCCAAGTTGTGGAGGAGACACAGTTGGAAAAGCTGGAGCCCCTTGCCCAGCATGGACAAGTCATTTAGTTAAAACCCATTAATGCATTAAGACAGGGATAAAGATACTTTGCAAACCTTAAAGTGCCAGAAAAAATGCGAACTGTTATCATCCTTTAAATTTTGAAGACAATCAGGGGTAAGTGACTTGCCCAGGGTCACACAGTTAGTGTCTGAGGCTGGATTTGAACTCAGGTCCTACCGACTCCATCATGCTCTATCCACTGTGCTCCATCCTTCCGCCTCATTGGGGTTTACACTCTAATTAGGGAGTCAAGATATTTACACACAGAGGGAAATGTCTCAAGCATATTTAGGAAGCAGCTTTGCCATAGCATTTTCTTACTTGTTAATCTGTTTGTTCATTCATTCATTTATTTATTTTACCTTGCTAGATCATGTTGAAGAAAAAGCCTTGGACTGAATTTCAGAAACCTTGATTCGAGTTCTTACTGGGTCACTGACTCACTCAGAACGTGATCCTGGGCGAGACCCTTCTCCTCCTCTGGGCCTCAGCATTGGCTACAAAATGGAAGGTTCGGACTAGATTAATCAACCAATCAAACATTTATTGAGGGTGGTAGATACATAAGTGCCAGTGATACAAAGACAAAAATGAAACTTCTTCTGCCCTCAGGAAGCTTACATTCTATTAGGTGAGATGAATGGTAGGACTTGAACCCAAAGGGGTTCTCTTTCTCTTTCCTCTGCTCCATCTGAACTCATGTAACCACAATTAAAAAAAAAATTTGTTTTTTCCCAATTATATGTAAAGATATTTTAAAATTTTGTTTCTTTGTAAATAGTATTTTATTTTTCCAGTTACATGTAAAGATAGTTTTTAACATTCATTTTTTATAAGATTTTGAATTTCAAGTTTTTCTCCCTCCCTCCTTCCCCCTCCCGCAAGATGGAAAGCAATTTGGTATAAGTTATATATGATGCAACCATAATTTAACACATGCATATTCTGAAATGTTAGGGGCAGCTAAGTAGGGGATAGAGGGCTAAAACTGAAGTCAGGAAGACTCATCTTCCTGAGTTCAAATCCAGTCTCAGACACTTACTAGCTGTGTGACCCTGGGTAAGCCACTTAAGTTTGCCTCAGTTTCCTCATCTGTCAGTTGGAGAAGGAAATGGCAAACCACTCTAGTATCTTTGCCAAGAAAACTCAAAATGGGGTCATAGTCAGACATGACCAAAACAACCGAACAACAAAAATTCTGATATATATGGAGCTTTAGAGCATTTGAAGTTTTTTCATGTTCTTCCCTGATAAGCCCTTTGACGTCAGTGGGTCTTGTATAAGTATATTCAAAATAAATATCAGATAAATATGAGGAACATTTTCGGAAGGAAGAAGTAGGCCATGGATTACTTTCTTAAGTCTTGACAATCAGCCAGATAATAAATCAAGCCCTGATTGTAGTGTTGGCAGATTTGATTTCTAAGGCATAAAGGCTCACGTTGCAAGTTTAACCATTGGCTTAAGAGCAGACCAGATGGCTACAGCACACCTATGTCTTTACCAGCACACCCCTGGTTGGGTAACATGGATGGAGACAGGAAGTTTCATGGGGGTAGCCAGTCTGGAAAGGTGAGTGAACACTGAGCTTAGCTTTGGACATGTCAAGCTTGAGGTGTCTGGTAAATCTAACTCTGGGTGTCTTTTAGATAACTAGGGAGAGAGGACGTCCTCCTAATGTCTCTTTAACCCTCAGAGACATCTTGGAGCTTTCCCTGTGGTCAGGTCAGAGGCATGGTGTACACAACTTCATGTCTGCAGTGTGCTCATAAAGGTTATTTGAGCTCAGTTGATGATTCCTTTCCCTGTACCCCTTCCCCCCATGGGTGAGGGACTAACCATGATGGGTAAATGTATAACTAAATTGAGAATCTCTGGGGCGCAGGTTCTAGGGCTGTGTCGCTTGGAAATTCCTTGCACAGCCTGAATTCCATGCACAGACCTTGCCAATGTGTCTAGGTGATAATTCCCATTGTACAGATGGGCAAAACTGAGGCAACGGAAATAAAAATTATTGCTTCTGACGTCATTGTCTTTGTCTAGCCAGGATTCAGTTCCATTAGTGGGAGAAGAAGAGTGGAGTCAGAGAGAAAATTTCTCCCATCCAACATTTTTCTGGGACTTAGGAGTGGATGGACAGGCGGGAGAGGGATGCCCGGAGCCATGCCTGCCCACAGAGCTGGAGCTGCCGTTGCCAAGGAGAGACAGGCTGCGTTGGATAGCGGGCAGCTGGTGCCGATCTGATTATCCAGATATGAAGAATGCTTTGTCTGTCTTTACTGAGGGTCCTTTTGTCTCCAAGTCCAGCCTTGGCCGGCTGGCTGGGCAGGGGAGGGGGGGTGTGCCCTGGGATGTGGATAGAGCTGGGACAGCACCACCTGTCAGCTCAGATACAGCCCAGACCCTTTGCCCAACCCCCACAAGCCCAAGCTCTACTCCACCTTCCAAATGTGAGAGCAGGTAATGAGGCATATGTCTGGGGGGCCAGTTCTGCTCAGGGGGCCATTTTCTCTGGCCTGAGCCCCTGATACCCAACCCTACGGATCAGCCTCCTACAGAATGGATCTCCTTGGCCTTGCCTGGGTGGAGGAGCCCCTACCCAAGCACTCCTAGTCAGATTTACTCCCTTCTTGTTCTGTCTACAAGGTTTCCTGTATCAAGGCCAAACCTTTGGGCAGCATCTTCTCATAGACTGCTCTTCACCGGTCAAAGCTTGGAGGGGAGGTACTAGAGTGCGGTCAAGGGGTAAGTCAGGTTCCCAGCCTGTCTCAGACTCTGGCCTAGAGCTTCACTTTCCACCCCAAATCTCAGGTCATCCTCTCAGACCATGGGGAAACTGTGTGTGACCTCTTCCAGTTTTTTCGGGTGTATGTGTAGTACTGACTTCACTGCAGGGATCTGTGCTTCATCTCTCTACCTGAAACCAGTCCAGGAGTCCTAGGCCTTAGGAGTTCCTTCCCCAGGTGTTTCTTCTTTCATTTTATTCTTCCCTCCTTTCTTCTCTCAGAATCATCTCCTGCTCCCCATCCATTCCCCTTTGCTCCCAGCATAGGGAAGTGAGAGCCACAGGCTGCTTTCACTGTCTTTTACCTCTGTCTTTGGCTACTTTTCTCTCTCTCTCTCTCTCTCTCTCTCTCTCTCTCTCTCTCTCTCTCCCCCTCTCCTCTCCCTCTTTCCTTCCCTTCTTCTCTTTCTGTCTCTGACTCTCTTTATCTACCTCTCCCCTCTTAGACACACACACACACACACACACACACACACACACTCTTTCTTACACACAGCCTCTCAGTCTCTCTCCCCCCTTTCCCCTCCCTCCCCCCCCCCCCACAGGGAGCTGGCGGGGAGCCAGGAGCGGCCGTTTTCTGCTGGGTGTGCACAACCTTTCACAGGCTCTAATTGAGTCGCGTTTGATTTATAACGCTGTGCGGGAGCCTCCCGGCCCCTTGCCTGGCCACCTCTCCCTCTCTCCTTCCCCTCCCTACTGCCGCATGACCAGCTCCTCTCAGTGGCCTCCGTAGCCACGTCTACACTGGTGGGAGGACATCAGGCTCCCACCCTGGCCCTTCAGACCGGATCTTTCCCCGGGGGTGGATGTATTGCTTCATCCTCAAGATATCCTTGGCCCCGTACATTGGCGCAGGCAATAGTCTTAGAATACGCTCACCCCCTCCTTCCTCTTCTTTGTCAAGATCCTTCTCTTCCTTCAAGGCTTATTTTAGATCGCCACTTCTGTGAAGCCTTCCCTGATTCATCCTTGCTACGTGCCCCTGCCCCCTCCACTTCCCCCCGCAGCCAGGTGGCACGCTGGCTAGAGCTCTAGACTGGAACCAAGAAGACCTGAATTCAAAGCCAGCCTCAGACACTTACTAGCTGTACGAGCCTAGGCAAGTCACTTAGCCTCTGTTGGCCTCAGTTTCCTCATCTGCAAAGTGGGGATGATATGAACAATACCTGCCTCTCAGGTACTGAGATATTTGTAAAAGGGTCCATTCGCTCAGTGCCTGGGACATACTCGGTGTTTTATAAATGCCTGTTTCCTTCTTTCCTTACAATTTTCTTCATGCCCCCATCACATTCTATTTTCTTTTCTACATATCTGAATTACAATAGAAGGCAAACTATTTGAAGTCGGGGATTGCTTCTATTTTTTGTCTTTTTGCCCTTAGAAAGGCAGTGTGGTCTAATGGACAGAGAGCTGCCTTCGGGGTCTGGAAGACCTGAATTCAAGACCTGTCTCTGACTCATGCCATCTTTGGGAACAGGAGCTGTATCACCTCTCATAGTCTCTTTTCTTTTTTTTTTTTTTGAGGGGGGAAGGTAGGGCAATTGGGGTTAAGTGACTTGCCCAAGGTCACACAGCTAGTAAGTGTTAAGTGTCTGAGGTCACATTTGAACTCAGGTCCTCCTGACTCCAGGGCTGGTGCTCTATTCACTGCTCCACCTAGCCACCCCTCTTATCGGCTCTTAATGCCACCAGGCTACCTCCTAAGACATTCAATTGCAGAGAAGATACCACATCATTTCCTCCAATAGAGTGCAAGTTCCTTGAGGACAGGGGCTGTGTGATTTTTCATCTTTGGGGAGTGCCCAGACCTGTGATTTCAATGGTGTGGGGAACTCATAACTTTGGACAGAATTCAAATTCATGTCCAGAGTTCAAGTTCATGGACCTTGTTTTCAAAATATTTTGATAACTGTCCTTTCAATGTAATTGGTTTCCTTTGGCTATAGTTTATTTTATGCTTTTAAAGACATTATTCTGATCTGAGTCTATAGGTTTCACCAGACTGCCACAAAAGGTTAAGAACTCCTGTCTTTGAGCACATCTTGGGGCACCGAGAAGTTAAGAGCCTTGCCCAGGCTGGCACGGCTGGCATATTTCAGAGGCACCTAGGTTTTCCTGACTTCAGGGCTTTCCCTCTCTATGCACTAAGTCACAAACTTCTGCACAAACTGTTGTTGTTCAGTTGTTTAGTCATGTTCAGCTCTTCGTGACCCTGTGGACTAGATCACGCCAATACTGCCTGTAGGGTTTTCTTGGCAAAGATACTGGAGTTGTTTGGCATTTTCTTTTCCAATGGATTAAGGCAAACAGAGGTTAAGTGACTTGTCCTGGGTCACACAGCTAGGTAGTATCTGAGATGGAATTTGAATTCAGGTCTTCCTGACTGCAGCCCTAGCACTCTATCTACTGAGCCACCTACCTGCCTCTCGTGTATGGTAAGTGCTTAATAAATATTGGGTTAAATCTGGAACACTCTAAGCCAGCAGGTCCTGCCTGTCTTGGACATCCCTGAAAGTGTGGAGCATATTCAGTCTTCTCCTATGGTAGAAACTGGGGGGAATGGAGGTAAATGGTCTTGCTTAGTTTATTAAGCTAAGACTGTTTGGAGTCTATGCATTTCTAGTGGAACTTAGGGGTCTAGATTCCTAAAGTAGATGCTAAAGCCTAATGGGGTGTGTGTGTGTGTGTGTGTGTGTGTGTGTGTGTGTGTGTGATCATTGAACTTATAGGTAGTGGAGTGGATAGTGTTAGACTTGGAATCCTGAAGATCTGAGTTTAAATCCTGTCCCATATACCTACTGGCTATGTGACTTAACTGCTGTCTGCCTCAGTTTCCCCAACTGTAAAATAATAGCACCTACCTCCCAGGGTTACTGTGAGAATCAAATGACATAACATGTCATGTTAACACTCTGCAAACCACTAGATAAATGCTAGCTATTGTAATTGATCTGATGACATACGTACTGATCGAATCAGTTTGCATCTATTGAGGTCTACTGCTTGTATCTGGTATTGATCTTGGCTGCTCTGGGGACTAGATCCCTGCTTTCCAGGAATTCATAGTACAGTTGGGAATCACAAGATCGTAGCTTTACGACTAGAAAGTGACTTTAGAGTCCATGTAGTCCAACTGCTCTGTTTTAACAAGTGAAGAACTGAGGCCCAGAGAGGTTAAGTGATTTACCCAAGGTCACATAGTAAGGACTTGAATATAGCTCTTCTCACTCTAAGTCTAGCATATTTATGAACTGCATACTTAATTAAATTATGCTGTCATTGTTATTCTTTTTTTAACTAAAAAAATCCTTCATTGATGCCTATTCTTTTTATATTATAATCAGTTCCTTATGTATCCTACCCCCCCCTCCCCCCACCCCATCCTACTCAGTAGGGCTTCCCTTGTGACAAAGAAAAACGCAGTTATGCAAACTATGGATGGTGTCCACAGTGTCTGCAGCATTTTCCGGTGAAATAAGGGAGGTACATTTCTTCATTCCTTCTCCATTGGTCGTGATCATTGTAGTGTCCTTCCATTTCCAAGGCAGCTCAGAGACCAGCCTCATTCCCCTTTCAATCAGTTGCAGAGTTCTGTCCATTCCACATCCAGATCACTGTTCCCATCACAGTTCTGTCTTTCACAAGTTGCCATCTTGGGTCACATCTTGTCAACTCTCGCTTGGACTGTTGAGACAGCCTCCATATTGGGCACTCTTTCTCTATTTCAGGGGTTCTTAACCTGGGGTCAATGGACTTGTATTCTAAAAATGTTTTGGTAACTATTGTTGTTGTGGTTGTGAATTCATGTCTTACTTGTCTTGATTCTATGTGATGTTTTCTTGGCAAAGATACTGCATTGATTTGCCATTTTCTGTTTCAGTGCATTAGGCAAACAGAGGTTAAATGACAGGGTTGCAGAGATAGTGAGTGTCCGAGGCTGGATTCGAACTCAGGGCTTCCTGACTCTGGGCCCAGTGCTGTATTTACTGAGCCACCTAGCTTCCTTTGATAACTATATTTTTCTATAATTGGTTTCCTTGGTAATCCTATGTATTTTATTTTATGCATTTAAAAGCATTCTTCTGAGAAGGGGTCCCTAGGCTTCCCCAGACTGCCAGAGGAACCCATGATGTGCTAAGATTTGGACTCCCTGTTCCAGTCTCTTTCCTCTCCAATCCATCATCCATGGAGATGCCAACTCGATATTCTGAAAGCGTAGGTTGGAACATTACACTACCACGAAGGTCAACAAGCTTCAGTGGCTCCCTATTGCCTCCAGAATAAATATAAATTTCTTAGCCTAACATTTAAAAACCTGTCACCATCTGGCTGTAATCTGTCTTTTCAGATGGATTTTACATTACTTTTCCTTCTCACACACTCTTTGTTCCAGCCAAATTGGTCTATTTGTTTTTTGTTTTTGTATTTGCACAAGCTGTCACCCACACTGAGGCAGCTAGGTGGCTCTGTGGATAGAGCTCTGGGCTTTGAGCCAGGAAGACCTGAGTTCAAATGTGACCTCAGACGCTTCCTAGCTGCGCCATCCTAGGCAAGTGACTACCTCTATTTGCCTTAATCCACTGGAGAAGGAAATGACAAACTACTGCAGTATCTTCGGAGCAGCTAGGTGGCGCCATAGTGCACAGAGTGCCAGGCCTGGAGTCAGGACTACCTGAGTTCAAATCCATCCTCAGGCACTTACTGGTTGAGTGACCCTGGGCAAGTCACTTAATCTTACTTGCCTCAGTTTCCTCATCTGTCAAATGAGCTGGAGGATAATGGCAAACCACTCCAGTAGCTTTGCAAAAAAAAAAAAAAACAACCCAAAATGGGGTTCCAAAGAGTCAGATGCAAGTAAAACCATTAAACAACAGTAAGACTCACGCCCATACCCGACAGGTACTGCTGCCTCAACTCAGCTTCTAAGAATCCCTGACTTCCTTCATGCCCCAGGTCAAGTGTCATCATCTCCAAGAGCCCCCGATTTTTGCTTCCCTTTCCTTGAGGGTGCTTGGCATTTATTCTTTTGGATTTTGGGTTTGCTTACCTAAGTAGACACTTGTATTCTCACAGCAAAATATAAGTACTGTGAGGGCAGAGATTGTCCTGGGATCTCCAGCCCCTGGCACAGAGCTAGGCACATTGTATGTGCTCAGTGTTTATTGAATGAATGAATGAATGAATGAGATCATCATAACCTGTGTCTATGACTGGGAAGAGGAAACTGAGACCCGTGATCCTTAGCACTGGAGTGGACACATAGGCATTGAGATGCATATATTATACATATATATTCACACACACACACATACACACACACACACACACATATATATTTATATGTACACCCCTTTTTTGCCCTTAGATTTCTCTGAGGGAATGTTATTTTGAAACAAATTCCGGGGGACCAAAGATAATTTTCAAGTCCTTGTAATATTTTGAAAATTATTTTCCCATTCCACAGATAAGGAAAAGAGAGGCCCAGACACAATCTTTGACTCATGGGTCTCTTGATTCCTGAAATCTTGGTCTCTGCTACCTCTTCCTCCTTCAGTTCTCCCCCCATACCCGCCTTGGGCCTCTCTACGTGCTACTCTGGTCCTCCCTTCCTGGTCCCGTTCTGGACAAAGGCAACTAATGAGCTATTCTGTGCTTCAGCAGAGAGGAGGAGCAGGGGGAAGTAGGGTGATGAGGACCTCCCCCCTCTGACTCATGTGCCCCATACCCTCTGACTCACAGAGTTTACAGGGAGGGAAACTTTTCGCTGCAGTTGCTTTTGGAGGAGATGGATGGGAAGACTTTAGGACTTTGGACCTTGGGAAAAGGGGGGACTGCTAGTGTTCCCACCTAGTAGAGGAGTTTATAGGAAGGAAGACCTAGAGGAAACCCTGGGCATTGTCCTCTCTCCAGGCTGGTGCTCTCCTGTTCTTGGTCATCTGCTAGGTACCTCCCACTCCATTCCTGCTCCTTGTTCCTGGGGACAGCTGAGCCCCTGCCCACACCTCTTGTGCCTGGAACGTTTGGGGGCAATGTTAATGAAGCTACTCTCTAGGGGGTCCAGGGTCTTCTATGTGGGGCCAGGGCAGCAGGGCCGGGGGGGGGGGGCGGGTAGCAGACCATCCGAGAGGTTAAAAACCCCTGCTCTCATCTCACAGAATAAGATGAATCACAGGCTATTAGCACTGGAAGGGGATGTTAGGGGTCATTTAATTCAATCCCCTCATAAGGAAACTGAGGCCTTGAGAGGAGGCGTGACTTGTCTAGTTTTGTAAGGAAGGCATTGTCAGAACCAGAATCAGGTCTTCTGTCTGGAACATTTTCCTTCCCCCCCCCCCTTTTTTTTTGACTTTTTGGAGGGGCAATTGGGGTTAAGTGACTTGCCTAAGGTCACATGGCTAGTAAGTGTTAAGTGTCTGAGGTTGGATTTGAACTCAGATCCTCCTGACTCCAGGGCAGATGCTCTATTTACTGCAACACCTGCCCCCTGTCTGGAACATTTTCATTACACTGCAAGGGGCTTCTGCCACTAAAACCCCATCCCAAAAGGATCATAGATTTAGATGAGGGAGCAAAGCACGGAGGATAGAGGGACTGAGCTTGTAGTTAGGAAGACCTGTGTTGTAATCCTGACCTTGACCTTCACTGGCTCTGTGTCTGTGAAGCAAGTCACCTGTTTGAGCCTCTGTTTGCTCATCTATGTATGGGATGAGTGAAAGCTTCTCAATTTGGGGTGGTTAACTTTTCAAATTGCTTCTGTCAATCACTTTTATCTTCCTTTGTCTGTTTTCCCGCCTTGGTGGTACCCTCCCCTTATCTTTCCTTGGTGTTCCAGTTGGGGAAGTATTTGGTGAAGTGTGCCTCTCCACCAATGAGAGGGGAAATAATCGGGGAGGGGTTTTGACTAAGTTAGGTTATAAATTCCAGCACTATCTTTTGTAACTGGCCTCTTCTCCATGATGAGTCATGGGGAAGACCTCCCTCTTCTCCTGGGGAAGAGAATAAAGCCCTGTTCTTATCCTAAGAGATCTCTGTGTTTATTTCTTTTCACTAAATTAAGGATGAAGGATATTTTTCATCCCAAACATCTATAAAATGGGAATAATAATCTATGTCATGCTGCCCTACAGTGTTAGACTGAAATGAAATATGGGTGAAATAATATGTAGTATAATATTAACATAATTTTATTATGTTAAATTGCTACTTATTATTAAATTATGATAAATCATCTTTATTACTATAAATAAGATATAATTTTATATAATTATCATAAATTAGCACAATTAATCAACACAATTAATAATTGCATAATCAATTATTATCTGTAATTAACACATAAATAGCAGCCCCACCATTGGAACTCAGGTCCTCTGATTCCACATCCAGTCAATTTCCCCTTTGACCTTCCCTCCCTATCTTCCCAGAAGCTTGCCTCAACTGGGAGGAGAAGAGGGAAAAACTTCATTGCATCTGTCTGGAAGGAGGGTGGGTGCGCAAGGCTGGAGCCATAGTTCAGTATAAGGCCTGGAGCTGGCACAGGGGCCAGGTTCTTAGCCCCTCCATTTGAGGTTGTCAGGAGAAGACCTGATATCCCTCATTTCCTCCCCTGGAGGACAGGACAGGGGTCTGCAATGTCCTTCAGTGCAGGGGAGAATTCGGTATAATGGGAGGAATGTTAGACCATCAGGAGAATTGGGTTTGAGGTCTGCTTCTGCTATTTATCAACTGAGTGAACTTGGGCCTCAGTTTGCTCATCTGTGAAAAGATAGGGTTATGCCAGATGTTGTCTAAATACCCCTCCCCTGTTCCCTGTTCCCCTTCCCACCCCAGCTTGAACAATCTGTGATTAGGTCAGTAGGGCTGCCATACTCTGAGATTCTTTCTGGAACCTGGTCTGTTCCATTTTGCTGTATGGCCTGGGACTAAGGGATTTATGGGGAAAGTACTGAGGTTAAATATTGGGAGAATTGATCAGAGGAGGGCCATATGTAGAGACCCTTATCTTCTTGGTTTGGGGTAGGCAAGGCCCTCTTTAGAAGCAGGGAGCTGGAAGAGATGACCTTTTAAGGTTTCCTCTTGGAGATTGGATTGGGGAGTCAAGCTTGTAAGATGAGAGCTTTGGGGGTTCCATCCTGGTGACCTAAAATTGCTGCGGCTTTCCCTTGCCTGTAGTATTTGAGCTCTGCTCAGTAAAGCCTAAACCCTTCCCCACCCCCCACCTCCCCACCCCCCACCTCACTGAGCTGTCCCTGAAGACAAGTCACCAGGAACTGGGCCTGGGCCCTGGGTTCTGGGAGGCTTTTGATTAATTGCATTAATTAGGCCCTGAGGAATGGTTCATAAAATCTGAGTCCACCTGGAGGAGGAAGGAGGGACACAGGAAGAAAACGTGAAGCCCAGCAGACACTGCATTCCTGGCTCCCTGGGGGGTGAGAGGAGATGATAAATTATCACAGAGAAGGAGGCTGACAGGTGGCCATCGAAATGGAACTCACAGCCCTGACCCCTATGGCTCTGACCCTTGCCCACAGCCCTGACCCCTATGGCTCTGACCCTTGCCCACAGCCCTGACCCCTATGCAACTGACCCTTGCCCCACAGCTCTGACCCCCAACCCTCTAGTACCAGTCTCCTTAACACTGATCCCTGACTCCCCAGAACAATGTCTGGGTGCCTTGAGACCCCTGATGGCCAGATCAGCCCAGTGCTGCTGCCATGGTCTTTGACTAGGAAAGAATTCCTGACTTTCACTAGGGAGGGAGTAAGATGGGGCTAAGGGGTTCTCTTTCAGAGGTCCCTCTGCAGACAGAAACAGTCTGAAGTGACTTCATACCAAAGTGTGAGGAACTTGCACTTTGCATTCCAAAAAGGGAATCTTCTGGTAGCAAAGGAAGATGCTAAAACAGGAGAGAAAGGAGTTAACAGTTGCCTCTTTTCAAGAACAAGATTAATTCCTGTTTTATAGGACAGTTGAGTGGGGCTATGGATAGAGAGTCGGGTCTGAAGTCAAGAAGACTCATCATCCTGAATTCAAATCTGACCTCAGATGCTTACCAGCTGTGTGACCTTGGGCAAGTCACTTAATCCTGTTTTCTTCAGTTTCCTCATCTGTAAAATGAACTGGAAAAGGAAATCTTTGCCAAGAGTCAGACATGACTGAAAAACAACTGAACAAAATATAGTCATAGGATCATGGAGCTAGAGTTAGAAAGCACTTCAGAGCCCATTTTATAGATGGTAAAACTGAGACCCATTGGGCTCCTCCCTTCTCTCACCATCTTCGCTTTCTTTTTGTAGTTCAGCTATGGACAGGCACCAGGACTGGGTCCCACAGGCAATCATAAAGTAAGGCCAAAATGATTCGCTCCCCTTCTAATCTTTCCATCTCTGGTCACCTGACCCTGGGCTTTGCAATTCTTTTTTCTTTCTCCATTTTCCACTATACAGCCTGTGTGTGTGTGTGTGTGTGTGTGTGTGTGTGTGTGTGTGTATCTGAGCATATGAGTAATTATGTACCTGTAAGAATGTGTGTGCATGTATGTGTATCCACATAGGTGTGTGTTTGTGTGTATATATATGTGTGTGCCTAAGTCTGTGCAATTGTGCACCTGTGTGTTAGCCTATGAGTGTGTGTGTGTGACAGGTGAGTCTCAGACATTCCTCCCAGGCTCCTGGCTGCCGTCATGCTGAGCTGATCGGCAGCGGCGGTAATTTCAGAGATGGGCTCTGTTTTGTGTGCCATTGGGCCACTGGCTGGGGGTGGGTGGGGTGGGGGAAGTTGGAGGTGGTTGGGGGATTTATCCTTTGCTCTCTTCCCCTCCCTTTTTTCCTTTCTTCCTTTTTATTGGGTCATTAAAAATGGACCCCAGTGGTTTATGAGCCGATGGTCCCCCCCTTTAATGTCTCTGCTCCCTCGGCTCGGTCATTATCTCCCTCCACAGCCTCTGGTAATTCGATGCCAATCAGAATTTGGGGGCTGCGGCTGCAGGGATCAAAGATGCTGCAGCCAGTGAGCTCATACTTCAGTGTCGTGGCTTCCGGGAGGGTGTGTGTGTGTGTGTGTGTGTGTGTGTGTATGTGTGTGTGTGTGTGAGCTGCCTTTGTGGTTCATTCTCCCAGCCCTTTGGGACCCAGAGGGCAAAAGTAATAGATGAGGGGCAGCTCCCAGGTCCCGTCCCCCATGACATAGCCCATGGACAATTCCTCCGTATCTTGGTTAATTCTTCTTTGGTTGCTGATGAGTCCTTCCAGAAGACTTGCTGGGTGCTCAGGGCCATACTCAGCAGTTTCAGGGACATCACTTTCCTTGGGTGGGGGAAGCAAGATTTACAAATAGAGAGCAATTAAATAGCAGGATAATTCATTATCAAATGACAGGGTCTCCTAAGGGTTCATGCATAGGAATTCAGGAAGTGGGAGGAATGAGTGGCATATGTGAGGGGAATTAGACTTGTTCTGGATGGATTCTGAGGAGTAGAATCAATGGGAGTGAGTTATAGGAACCAGTGTTTCAGTTTAATGCAAGGAAATTTCCTAAGAGTTTGAGCTGTCCAACAATGGAGTGGACTTTTTTTGGAAAGTAGTGAGTTCCCTGTCATTGGAAATCTTCCAGATGAGACTTGACGGGTGTATTGTAGCAGAGATTTCTGCTTCAGGTAAGAGTTGGGCTGATTGGCCACTGAGGTTCCTTCCAGCCCTGAGATTCTGTGATTCTATGACTACCCTGTGATCAATATGAATTCAAGTAGAGATATCTACTTACTCACTATCTGTAATGATAAAATGATCAACTACTCATTTATTCAACAGTCAACAAGCATTTGTTATGTGCCTATTCTACATGCCAGGCAAGATGCTAGGTGATAGAGCTATAGAAGAAAAAAGAAAACCAAAAGGAAACCCTTCCTGCCCTTTCTTACATTCTATTTGGGGGAAACAACATGAATACACATAAATAAACACATAAAGACATACAAAGTAATACAAAGTAGGAAAGGGTACTAGCCATTATCATAAAAAATGGTAACTATGATTGCTAAGTTACTGTTAGAAATATTTTAAAGTTAATGGAAAATGGGAGAGGTACTAAAAGATTGGAGAAGGGTAAATGTTGTGCTGATTTTCAAAAAAAGGAGAGAAAACAAAGCCTGCTCACTATAGGCCAGTGAGTTTGACTTCAATTCTAGGGAAAATTCTAGGCAGGATTGTTAAAGAGATAGTTGGGTAACATCTATAAAAGGAAATCATCATAAAGGTTCGTATAGCTTTATCAAGAACAAGTTGTGCCAGACTAACCTCATTTCCTTTTTTGACAGGATTAGTAACCTAGTAGATGAAGGGAATGCTGTACATCTCTCTCTCTCTCTCTCACTTTCATTTACCTAAATTTTAATGAACACTTTCATAAAGAATCTCATCTTATGCTTGTGGAGAAGAAAGAGAACTATGGATTAGGTAAGCATGAAATTCAACAGATTTGGAACTGGGCAGATGCCCATATTTTGAAAGGAGTTATTTATGATTCAATATCAATATGACAAGAAGTCTCCAGTGGAGGACCCGGGGATCTGATCTTGGTTTTTATGGTTAACATTTTTATCAGTGAGTTAGATAAAGGCATATGTGGTATGCTTACCAGAATTACAGATGAAACAAAGCTAGGAGGGATGGTTAACACACTGGATGACAGAATCAGGAGCTATCTCACTTCATGACCTCAGCAGTTCCCTTGGGTTCAATTGCCATTGCTGTGCAGGTGATTCTAGCTCTATACCCCCAGTTCCAGTTTCTCTCCTGAGTTCCAGTGTCCCATTGCCAGCTGTCTATTATACATTTCAAACTGGATAAGCATCTCAAACTCAAAATCTTGAAAACAGAGCTAATTATCTTCCTCTTCCCCCAAACCTTCCAGATTTCTCTTATTACTGCTGAAGGCACCACTATTCTCCCAATCACACAGGTTTGAAACCTCAGGGTCATCCTGAACTACTTACTCATTCACTCTATGTATCTAGTCAGTTGACTGTCATTTTTACCTTCACAACTCTCTCATACCTGATTCTGTCTCTCCAGACTGTAAGCTCCTTGAAGGCAGGGATTGTCTTTTGGTCTCTTTTTGTATCCCTAATGCTTGCATGGTGCCTGGCACAGAGTAGGTACTTAATAAATTTAAAAAAATGTTTATTGATTGAGCTCCATTCACATAGCTACCATACTAGTAAAGAAGGGAATGAGCATTTAATAAGTGCCTACTTTGCTAAGCACTTTGCGCATATATTTCATTTGGTTCTTACAACAACCCTGGGAGTTAGGTGCTGTTATGATCCCCATTTAACGATTGAGGAAACTGAGATTGAGAGTAGTTAGCAAGTGTCTGAGGCTGGATTTGAATTCAGGTCTCCTTGATTTGGGGGCAACTAGGAGGCGTCATAGTGCACAGAGTGCCAGGCCTGGAGTCAGGAACGTTCATCTTTCTGAGTTCAAATATGGGCTCAGATACTATCTGTGTGACACTAGGCAAGTCATTTGATCCAGTTTGCCTCAGTTTCCTCATCTGACAAATGAACTGGAGGAAGAAATGGTAAACCACTCCAGTATCTTTGCCAAGAAAACTCCAAATGAGGTCACAAAGTGTTGGATGTAATTGAAAACTTTTTCACAATAACAACAATGAAGTTACAATATGAGTCAGCAGGGTGATGGGACAGACAAAAGAGCTAATGCCACCTCAAGTTGCATGAAGAGAGACAGAGCTTCCAGAAGTGAGTGGTAGTGTGGGGGGTGAGTCTCTGACAACTGCTATAGTATTCCTTGAAGAAGGTGCCCACCAGCAGGAGGATGAACACAGGAAGAATCTGCCAACAGGAGGATAGTGCAGAAGCAAGGTGAACAGTGGAAAACCTATTTGGTAATCCTACAGATTGCTTCACATTCCAGTTTTGCCACCTATCTTCTTAGAAGATGGTAAGTCAATCAAACAGTCAACGGTCTTTGCTTTCAAGGAGCTCACAGTCCAATGGGGTACACAAAATGGAAATAAGTACATACAAACACATATGTATAGGATAAGTTAGAGACAATTTCAGAGGGAAGGAACTAGCATTAAGAGGTAATCTAGCATTTATAGAGCTCTTTAAGGCTTGTATAATAGTATTGGGAAATAATAATAATGACTAACCAGAAATAATAACTATTTGTATGTAACAGTAGTTCTAAGTTACTGACTGTTTAAGTCTTATCAATGTGTGCTGTGAGTCTTCTTGTCTTTTTGCATTTCATATGAGGATGTAGGAATTAAATCCCTGTCTCATGCCTGTTTCATATTGTTTGTTGAGTGCCTTTTTATTCCCCAGTTTGAGGAAACCCAAACATGAACTCAAATGCAGACTGTAAGTAATTCTTTCTTAGGGCAATAGGGTAAAGGCATAATAATCCAAAAAAGGTATTAGAAAAAAGGGAGTCTAATTCTCCTCAAGACTCATCTTCCTGAGTTCAAATCCATCATCAGATACTTACTAGTTATGTGACCTTGGGCATATCACTTAACTCTGTTTGCCTCAGTGTCCTCATCTGGAGAAGGAAATGGCAAGCCATTCCAGTATCTTTGCCTAGAGAACCCCAAAAGAGGTCACAAAGAGTCAGACTCCATTGAAACAACAGCATAAGTCTCCTTATAACCAGGTTCCCCCAGGACTGAACCCAGCCTAGAATGCAGGCATGGGTCTCCTGCTGAGAGGGGTCCATTGGTGGAAAGATAGTGGGTACAGTGTTTCAGCCTCTTGAACCTGGTGGTGGTTCTTAATGTTAGATACAAAACTATAGCACAAAGATAAATTCTATTAAAAACTATATAGGCAATAAGTGCTATAGGGTCAAAAGTAGCTCATGAACTGACTCAAAGGATGGGTAGGAGCTTTGACAGGTGGTGGTGGGGGCATTCAAGGTGGAGGCAATAGTACAAACAAAGGGGTAGGTAGTGGTGGGAATTCTTATCCAGGAAAAAGCGAATGTGCTGGGTTTGCTGAAATAAAGAGTTTGTGAAGGGAAGGGAATTGGCAGTAAGACCTGAAAAGTAGTTTGGGATCAGAGCGTAGAAGGCCTTGAATGCCTAACAGAGGAGTGAGTACTTGTTTTCTGGAGTCAGAAGGGAGCCACGAAGGATTTTTGAGTGAATGTAACAAAGCAGAATGGGGAAATGGATTTAGAGTCAGTCAGGGGCTTATTCTCTGTTTGACCTTGGGCAAGTTACTTAACCTTTCTGAGACTCAGTTTCAATCTTGGAGAAATGAGATGGTTGGATAAGAGAACTTCAAAGTCCCTGCTTGAAATTCTCTGAGCCTGTATGGGCACTGTCATGGTGGCTCCATTGGTGTGGAGAAAGGATGGGTGTGGGGACTGATTGAATGGAGGAAGATCCTGTTTTTTTGGGAGGAGAGAAAAGGAATCAGCAAAAATTTATTCCCCCTGAGTTCCTTTATACTTCCTCTGGACTAGGAAGGGATAAAAAGTTCTCTTGGTTCTTGGGAAATACTTGACTGCTAAAACTCTGGAGGTTGTGGGAAGGGCCCAAGAAGGTGTCACTGACCTGGGAATCCTGTGGTCCTTTGACCTTCCACTTTACCACTGTTCAGATTTCTTATCAACCCTCCAGGGGTAGTAAGTAGTCCTGGCTCAGCCAGGGGGCCTTACACTTGACTGGGTCATGTTTGGGCCACTGTAGTCAAGTGGACAGTGCCCTGGGCTATTGGTCAGGAAGACTCAATCCTTTTCAGTTCTTTGATGGGTCTCTAAGCTGCTCTCCTCTCCTGGATCCAGTTCCATAGAAATAACATAGAATGTTAGAACTAACATAGAATAACCCAGAATATAACATAAGAATGTTAGAACTAGAAAATACCTTTAGAGATAATTTTATCCAATCCCCTCCCTTCCTTTCTCTCACTTTATAAATGGGGAAACAGAGATCCAGAGAGGAGACCTGATTTGACCCTCTCTAGGTAATTAGTGGCAGATCTCAGCCTGAAGTCCTAATCTCCTGACTCTCAGGACAGGACTTCTTTCTTACTGCATTGGTCTCTAGTTTCTGCTTCCCAGTGTGACAATGAATGGTGCATGTGTTGACATGTGTTCATGTGTTAATGGGACAGAGCCAGGTCTTTTTTAGACATTCTCTTTTTAGGTCATCTGTAATGACTATTTGGTAGGAATTTCAGACTGGTGGCAGATTTGAGACAGATTTGGGGCAGGGAATTTGAGGGAAGACTTTCTGCCTCCCGCTGACACACCTACTCTGCCTGCCTACTTCTGTTGCTTATCCCTCTTTGGGCCTCAGTCTTTCCCTCTGGGAGATGGGTAGAATAATCAAGGCTCTTAAGGGAGAACTGGTAGAAAGAGCTCTGAGCTCTGCTAGGAAAAGTTCCTTAGAGATTGGGGAGTCATCTCTCTCCTCCTGAGGGTCAGGTCTCTGCTTGTTCCTTTGTGCCCCTTTCATCCCTCTCTGACACAGGACATATATAGCTTCCATCTAGAGTCACTGTACATAAGCAGAGTGGAGATACTGGCCACCCAGGAGCCTCCGGATCTGTGTGACAACCAGTCCCAGATAGAGATGTGAAGGGAAAGCTGGAAACCAAACAAAACTAAGAAAGCAACAGAAAGTGTTTTTCTGGAGGATTTTAGGGGTTTTCCTCTTTAAAAAGGAACACAATCATTTCCCCCTAAATTCTTTTGGGCCTTTACATTCCTAAATATACCAAACACGATAGCTTTTGTAAAGGGGTCTAAAATGAGTTTAGCAGATATTTCCCCCAAGATTTCTGTTTCCTACCAACTCTCCCTCTCCCAAATAATTTTCTCCATGGCTTCAGAATTCCTAGAAACTTTCCATTTGTAGCCAATTCCCTTTCCCTCCCAGCCCCAGTCCAGTAGGGAGGGTCCCAGTGATTTAGAAAGTATGGGTGAGGAATTCTCCCTCTTCCTCTCTCCATGCCCTTGGAGAGAATTGTTTGTACTGCCCATAGCAGCCAGGTTCTTCAGGAATAGGGCAGCATGGAAATCCCCATGGGCCCTCTCCCCTCTTAGGCCTCAGGGCATACTTCAGGGTGCTACCCTGGGCTGGTGTTATGGAGAGAAATAGACAGATGCCCCCAGACAGGGCAGCTGCTGAGGCTGGTGAAAGCTAGGGAGGAGGGGTCAGTCTAAAAATTCCAGGCGAGCATCTCAGTCTGGGGCTACAATCATCCTCCTTCCAGCACCAAATCCCATCTCTCTTACTGAGGAGGAAGGGCGTATGTGGGGGGAGAATTTCTCATCCATGTTCATTGGAGCCGTTCCACTCTCCAAAGGTCAGTACTTGGCTGGAGCCAGCTTCCAGGGAGAACCTTTGCTAAAAGCTCCCTTCCTCTCCTCCCCAGGGATCCAGGAGCCCCCACCTACACCCCCCTCTGCCTGGCAGAGGTCTCTAATTAAAGGTCAAAGGAAATTGTGCTAGAAACCTGAGGGACCTGGTACAGCCTCCCTGTTTGGAGAAATCAGATCCTAGCTCTCCAAACAGACCCCTCCTGGCTCACTGTCCTCCCCTGCCCCTGCCTAGGAAGCTCTGCCCCATTCCTCATCCAGGGAGGGCCTTTCTTCCCTGCCTTTTTCCAATTCTCATCTTCATTTTACTTATCCCCTAACAAGATTAGCCTTTTCCTTTGATACTGTCTGTCTTTCCTGTCCCCTTCTCCTAAAAAAAAAAATCCCCTCCCTTACCTCAGAGGCAGTGAAGAGAGTGTTGGGCTCAGATTTAGGAAGACCTTGAGTTCAAATCCTGCCTCAGACATTTGCTATATGTGTGACTCTGGGCAAATCACTTGTAGCCTCAATTTTCTCACCTGTAAAATGGGGCCAATAGCAACACCTACCTTGTAGGGTTTTTGTGAGAATCAAAAGAGAAAACCCACCTTAAAATGCTCTATTAATGCTAGGTATGACTATTATTAATATTATTGCAATCATCCCCGGAGGGCTTGGCATAGAAGAAAGAGTTCTCAATTTGGTATCTAGAGGATCTGGGTTCAAATTCCTGTTCTGCTGCTGACCACCCTTGTGACCTTGGCCGAGTCAATGCATCTTTTTGAGCCAAAGCTTCTTCATCTGTAAAATGTGGGAGTGGGGTGGGGTGGGGTGGGCGATGGACTAGATGATCTCTAGTTGGATTTTCTTGCTCTGAATCTATTCTCCTCCCCTGGGATCAGGTCAGAGTTTGGAGGGGCAGCAGCAGGGTCATAGGGACTCAGGGCTGGGGACAGTGGAGGTCAGTGGTAAGGAGATACAGTTCCTGTTTCAGGCTGGGACATTGATTTCTTGGTTGACCAATATCACTCATATCTCCTCTCATGCTTCGGTTTCCATCTCAGTAAAGAAAAGAAAGTGACCTGGGGATTCTCCAAGTTTTTCATATTGTCCTGAGAATATTCTGACTTGAGAATCAGGGAGTGGGATGAGTGGGTGGGGCCGGAGGGAGGTTCTGTTTCCCTGAGTGTAGGGGCAGCTTAGGAGAAGGGAAAGAAGACACCAAAAGGCATTTTGAGGAGGTGTATGTATGTGTGTAGACACAGACTGTCTTTCCCTGATGTAGTGGGGAACCAGCAGGCTGAATGAATGTGTGTAGATGAACCTCAGGTTTTTTTTCTTGGCATCAACTGTTAGCCCCCAACATCTTTCTTTCTCTTCACCCAATTCCCTTCTGCATCATCCCCTCATGCTCTTAGAGGTTAGAGGCAAAAGTCCAGAATCTTAATGACTCTGGAGAGAAAACTGACCTTTGGGCCTTTGCTCATGCTGTTCTAGCAGCTTGGACCATCCTCCCTTCCTCTCTTTGTCTGTCAAATTCCTACCTATCCTTTCCAGACCAACTCTTGCATCCCCCTTTTAGTAAAACCTAGTTCCTTGGGCCTCACATGCACTCACATGTAGATGTCTCTCTGATACACCCATTATTTAACACCTTGTTATCTAGTGTACAGTACTCTAGTAACCTGATTAAGGTCACCCCTCTCGGAAGTATCTGAGACAGGAATTGAGTACAGGTCTTCCTGATTCCAAGTCCACTACTCCATGAACTACATGGTACCACCTCTTTGTAGTGAAGGGGTTGATGCTATGCTTGTCCTTCCTT
Organism: Pseudochirops cupreus; assembly: GCA_028627135.1. NCBI lineage: Eukaryota > Metazoa > Chordata > Mammalia > Diprotodontia > Pseudocheiridae > Pseudochirops > Pseudochirops cupreus. The sequence goes on along the minus strand of CM053581.1, from coordinate 321,090,503 downwards.
CTTGAAGAGGACCATGACATCAGTGACATGATGACCTGACTAGCAGTTGACTTTGATTTGAGTGAGGGAGGGCTGTGCAAGGTCACCAACCTCACTTTCTCCTCCAGAGCCATCTAGATCCAGTGACCAGATATTCATCCAGCTCCAAATCCCATCTCTCTTATTGAGGAGGAAAGGCATATGTGGAGGGAGAATTTCTCATCCATGTTCACTGGAACTGTTCCATTCTCCTAAGGAGGATGACTGGAGATGGCCCTGGATCAATGGGAGACCCTGGCTCTGTTATGGGACAACTGGGTGGCACAGTGGATGGAGTTCTGGGCCTGGAGTTAGGAGGAACTGAGTTCAAATCCAGCCTGAGACATTTACTAGCTGTGTGACCCTGGGCAAGTCACTTAACTCTAATTTCCTTCCTCTCACCGCCCAAAATAAAGGGATATGACACATACCTAGAACCCACCATAGGGATGATAGGTATTATGAAATTTGACTCCTTTTGATGGACCATATGTCCCTTCTTTCAAGCTCTCAAATCGGAACTCAGGCAGCCTCTCCCTTGAGGCCCAGTCCAGGCTCAATACAGGCTGTACATATCCTTTCTGTCATATGTTCAGAGCTACCAGGGAACCTGAGTGGGTGGGGAGGGGTAGAGAAATACTCTTCCTACTCCCTTCCTAGAGTCCAAGCCTCTACTTGCCAAGTTCAAAAGTGAAGGTGAAAGAAGACAGAATCTTTTTTCCTCCCAGAGGAGGAGGATTTTCCTGGCTCAGTCACTAGTCTCTTTTTGTCACAGCCCTTAGTCATAGAGATTGCATATGTTTTGTATTTATGTAGGATGCTCAGCTTGTGACCCCATTACAAAGAAGGGGCAGGGATGAAGGAAGGAACAAGCACTTATTAAGTAACTACTGTGTACAGGGCACTCTACTAAGTGCTTTACAAATGTAATCTCATTTGATTCTCACAACAGCCTTTTAAGGTAGGTGCTATTATTATACCCATTTCACAGATGAGGAAACAGAGGCAAACAGTGGCTAAGTGACTTGACCAGGGTCACATAACTAGAAAGTGTCACATTGGGTTTGAATCCTGGATCAGACACCAACTAGCTCTGTGACCTTGATCAAATCACTGAAGTAGTATGCACCGGAGTATACTAGAAAATACAGAACTACCTTGGAGTCTTTCTTATTCCAGGTATAGCACTCCCTAGCTATCGGCTGCCAGGCTGCCTCTAAGACAGAAAAAGTTTCAGGAAGAAGTGGTGGATAAGAGTTTGAATTAGGTTGTGGGATCCTCAAGGAGGTATCCCACCTTAATCATTGTACCAGATTGGCTGGTCATGAGTTATTTCCAAGCCCAGTCAGGAGACACATCCTCTTGGTTGCCCTTTGTGGGAGCAGATCCCATGATGTCTCCTGTCTGGTCTGCTTTTGGAAAGCAGGCTCCTCTCTCTGGGAATTCATTCCCAACCCTCCCACTGCCTTTCCTGCATACCACAGAAGCAGGCAGGTATAGTGAATAGAGAGCCAGTCTCAGAGTCAGGAAGATCTAGGTTCCAGACTTGCCTCTGACTTTTACTTGAGTGTGTGAAGACTGAGTAAGTGACAACCTCTCTGCCCCGGGCAACCCTCTAATATCTTTGCTAGAGGAATTTCTCATGGGGAAATCCTAACACCAATGAAATCAAAAGACTGGAATTGAAAAAAAAAAAGCAGATGTATTATTTACTTATAACCAACCCCATGTTGTTTTCTCCCAATAGAATGTAAGCTCCCTGAGGGGATTGTTTTATCTTTGTCTTTGTAACCCTAGTATCTATCACAATTCTGAACACATAAGTAGGAATTTTAAAATGATTGTTGAATGAATGAATGACTGAACCAATGGATGAAGCCTGTGAGAACCATCCCGAGCTTCTTTAAGGGGAACAGAAGAGAACTGGAAAATAAGGGCATTAGTGTAGAGGGTCTCTAAGATGCCTCGAATTTGGTGTTGAGTCTCTGATGCCCTCATGGCTTTCACCTCTTGAAATCTGGTCCCTCTCTTCCCACACTGAATTATTTTTGTTCCTTGGATTCTGACACTCCTCTTCCCCCCCCACCCCCAACCCTTACCTCTGTCCCTGTACACATGAAAACCTTCTGACCTTTATCTTGAGTCCCCCTGCCTCTTAAATTGTGTGGGGTCAGGTGGCTGCCGAACAGAAAGACTGTTTCACGGTCAGGTGCTTGGGCTCCCAAGGCCACAGAGCAAAGAAAGTTTGGCAGCTCTCTCTCTCTCTCTCTCTCTCTCTCTCTCTCTCTCTCTCTCTCTCTCTCTCTCCCTCTCTCTCTCTCTCCCTCTCTCTTTCTCTCTACCTCTCTGTCTCTCTCTCTCTGTGTCTCTCTGTCTCTGTCTCTCTCTGTCTCTGTCTCTTTGTCTCTGTCTCTCTGTGACTTTCTTTGTCTCTGTCTCTCTGTCTCTGTCTCTCTCTCACTCTCTCTGTCTCTGTCTCTTCCTCTCTCTCTCTCTCTCTCCCTCTCTCTCTCCCCCTTTCTCTTTTCTCTCCCTCTCTGTCTCTCTCTCTTTCTGTGTCTCTCTCTGTCTCTATCTCTCTCTCTCTCATTCTCCCTGTCTCTGTCTCTCTGTCTCTGTCTCTGTCTCTCTCTCTTTATCCCCCTCCACTACGGGGGATCCAGGCAGAAAGACTGAAAGGAGGCCCTATTAACATTCAGGGGGAGCAGCACCCTGAAGCTCAGAGATAAATGGGACAGAGCCAGGGGGATAGCTGAAGGCACCATTGGCAAATGAAAGCAGAGGGAAGGAGCCAAGGACCAGTAAACAGGCAGAAGGCAGCCCTGCCAAGGGCAGGACTGAGGACATTGGGATGGAGTTGGGGAGAGGGGAGGGCAGCTTCCCTCTGTCACAACAGGCAAGGCCATACATACCCTGCCTGACATTCATAAGTAACTTCAATATTAGGTATTCAGTGGACCCGTGTCCCTCCACTCCCCACCCCACCATCTTGCCCCAGGGTCTTTCTCCCTCATCCACTCACTTAGGGCTGGATTTAAGGCAACTGGGCCCAGCTAATCCCCTTGGAACCGTGGTTCACTCCTATGAGGACCTGTGCGGGGAGGATGGGGGAGGAGGCGACTCCCCTCTTAGGACCCAGGGCCCTGAGGCACTAACCTCAGCAGCTCTGAGATCCCTTAGGGTTCTCCAGGCAGCTGGAAGAGGTGGGGTGTGACACTCTGACAACTGAAGCAGCCTCCTGCTTCGCTCCCCCCCCCCAACTCTAACTCCCCTCCACACTCTGCCCTGGCTCCTGCTCCCAGCTGTCTCCTGGACATGGGAAAATCCAATTTTCTCTCTAATTGCAGCCAGCCTTTGCAATAGAGCAAACAGCCCACTTCTGTTGTTTCCTGGTCTGCCCTGCTCATCCCCAGCTCCATCTCTTCCTTTCCCTGTTTCCTGGCTACCTCTTTCCTTCCTCTCTTAGAACCTACCTCTTACTGATGGCCTGTGCGGGGGTGGGGAGGGGGGGGTGTGTGCCAAAAAAAAATAGCCATCTTTTGTCCCCTCTTGGTGCCTTACTGCCTTGGTCACCCATGTCTGGCTGCACCATACATCATGTCCCATGTCCAGGAGAGCCTTGTGTGATGGAGATGAAGGGGGGAAGGGGGAGGTTGTGGCGAAGGCCGTGGGCTCCCGGATGCAACCGTCCTTTTCAGCGGGAGATGACAGGTTGTGAGAACAACAGCTTGAATTACCGAAAGAACTTTCCCCACTGAGTTAATCTGCAATGGCTGTAGGTGACCTTCTGGAGACAGCGATTAATCATGGGCCCGGTGGCGGGCTCCTTGCTAGACGGAACCCTTTGGGGGAATACTAATTCTACTACAAGATAAATCATAATTTGACAATAATCATCTGCCCTAATCACTCCAATTCTTCCATTTAATTATTTGTATACACCATGTTTCATCAATACAAACACCCGCTGGCTTCGGTGGGGGGGGAAGGAATAGTGGGTGGGGAGGTGGCCTGGGCACTGTCTGGAGACCCCCACTGACCCTCACCTTCTCCTGCTCCTTCCCTTCCTGTCCAACAACCTGATCAGTGTGTGTGTGTGTGTGTAACCAGTTAGACCTTATTCACTCACTCTGGAGCTGGAAAAGAGAGTCCCTAAATACCATCTACTCCAGTCTTCTTATTTTACTAATGGGGAAACTGAGGCTTAGAGAGGAGAAGTGACATGTGGGACTTCATACTGTGGTGGTGCTTGCTTTGCAGGGGGAAGCCCAGCAGTGCTGAAGTCAGAGGGCCTCTGCTGGAACATACCTCTTCCATTTCATTGATTATTTCTGTAACAGTTTCCTTATCTGTTAAATGAAGGTGTTGGACTGCACGGCCTGTAAGGTCCCTTCCAACTCCAAATCCCATGATTTTAAGAATATGATCAGAATCAGAGCCCAGTGTCCTGGGTCCCATCCCTGGCTTTGTAACTGTAAAGACTGGAGTCACGATGCTTAGGAGCTCCCGTGGCCATTGAACCTTCCTCCCCCTCCTCCTCCCACCCCTGTCATAACATAGGATAATGGAGACAGACTTGGTCCTCTTTTCCAGGATCCTACTAGACTTCCCCTTACAGTCTTCCTTAGGTCAAATTTCATTAAGACTTGCTTTAGGTCCGGTAAAAGGTTCAGTAAAATTCAAGCACAATTCAGAGTCAAAAGACCTGTGTTTGAATCCCAGCTTTGCTTGCTCACTAATCATGAGGTCTTGGCCCAAGCTGATCACCTAATATCATTGTTTCTTAGCCTTATTTTCCTTATCTGTAAAATGGGTTGTCTGCAAACCCTAGAGCACTGTATGAGTCGGAGCTGGTATTTCTGTTGTTGTGGCTCCTCTCCTTCCCCTCCCCTCCCTTCCATATAAACACACTTTCCAAGTTCTCAGAAAGAAGGGCCTCCTTCCCAGTCTGCTCTGCTAAAGATGAAGAGATGTCTGCTTCTTCTCAGCTTCCTTCAGGCCTCCTTAAATTCGGTATCATTGTCTTTTTTTTTTCTCTTTGGAGGAGGGAGGGCAGGACAATTGGGGTTAAGTCACCTGCCTAAGATCACACGGCTAGTAAGTGTTAAGCGTCTGAGGCCGGATTTAAACTCAGGTCCTCCTGACTACAGGGAGGGTGCTCTATTCACTGTGCCACCTAGCCGCCCCTGGGTACCATTGTCTTGAAAAGGAAACTGACATTGAGTGACTTCAGAACTCTGTTCAATGCAGTGATCAGTTGTGACTGCCAAGGCCTGGTCCTGAAGCTTCTCCGAAGGCAGGTGGTGGGCCACTGGCATGGCATGACTCATACATTTGCAGACATAGACAAATGCATTGATTGATTTTGTTTCGCTATACTTCTTGGTTAATAATAGTAAATAATAATAGCTAACTATGTGCCAGGCACTGTGCTAAGTGTTTTACAAATATTAACTCATTTGATCCTGGGAGGTGGATGCTGTTATTATCCCCATTTTACAGATGATAAAACTGAGGCAAATAGAGGTTAAGTGACTTGCCAAGGGTGATACTGCTAGTAAATATCTGGAGCCACATTTGAACTCCGGTCTTTCTGACTCTAGGCCACATATGTCATTTTCTTCGTACCAGCTGGAAAGTTCTGTTGGGTGGGTAGGTAGGGCAAGTCACTGGAAAGGAACAGCAATATTTAAAAAAAAGGAGCATTAATAAAGCAATAAAAACAATCAGAAAAGATTTCTTGGAGAAGGTGGCCTGAGAAGAAGGGGAGAGAGGAATGTTTGCTTATGTTCACAACATCAACGTGGTTCCCTCTGAGTTTTCCTTGTAGATATGACTTCTTGTACTTTCGTCTAAGGGCATATAGTAGGCACCTAATAAGAAATATTTACTTAATTGTTGAATGAGATGAACCTAGCAACAGTCTCTCTCTCTCTCCTCTCTCTCTCTCCTCTCTCTCTCTCTCTGTCTCTCTCTGTCTCTCTCTCTCCTCTATCTCTCTCCTCTCTCTCTCTCTCTCTGTCTCTCTCTGTCTCTGTCTCTCTCCTCTCTCTCTCTCTGTCTCTGTCTCTCTCTCCTCTCTCTCTCTGTGTCTCTCTCTGTGTCTCTCTCCTCTCTCTCTCTCTGTCTCTGTCTCTGTCTCTGTCTCTGTCTCTCTCTCCTCTCTCTCTCTCTCTGTCTCTCTCTCTCTCTGTCTCTGTCTCTCTCTCCTCTCTCTCTCTGTGTCTCTTTCTGTGTCTCTCTCTCTCTCCTCTCTGTCTCTCTCTCTCTCCTCTCTCTCTCTCTGTCTCTCTCTGTCTCTCTCTCTCCCCTCTCTCTCTCTCCTCTCTCTCTCTCTCTCTCTGTCTCTCTCTGTCTCTCTCCTCTCTCACTCTCTGTCTCTCTCTCTCTGTCTCTCTCTGTCTCTCTCCCCTCTCTCTCTCTCCCTCTCTCTCTCTCTCTCTCTCTCTCTCTCTCTCTCTCTCTCTCTCTCTCTCTCTCTCTCTCTCTCTCTCTCTGTCTCTCCCCAGCTTCCACCCTGGCTGCACCCAACCATGGGTCATCCTCACAATCTTTCTGTTTGTGATTGGGTCAAAAAGGACAGACTGGGTTGAGAAGGAATAGAGAGGGCCTGACTGTACCCTCGAAATCATCCTTAGGGATTAGGAAAGGGCCTAAGCTGTGATACAGTGGAAATGAGATTCAGAAGACCTGGGTTTTAGACATCACTGCGCCCTTGGCTATCTGTGTGACTTTCAGCAAGAGATTTTTCCTCTCTGGACTTCTTGTCCTTATTCTCAAATGAGAAGGTTTGGACTAGGATCTCATTCTGATATCCTATGACAAATACACCCAGTTTCTCTTAATAATTCGTGATAACTCTTTCATATAGGAGTAAGAATAAAGGAAGTCCTTTCTCTCGGTCTGTTTTTTTTTTCCAATTTAGATGATGATGGTCATTCTGACAGTCATGTTTCCTTCACTCTGTGGTTTCTTTCGAGCTGGAAAACTCTATAATTTTGTGACTCATAAAAGGTGTATTGTGTTCATCCATCTCCTAATCTCCATTATGTACCCTATTTGTGTGACTCATTTCCTCTTTTGGGGGCCTCAGTTTCCATTTCTGTAAAATGAAGGGGTAGGACCTTGATCCAGTGAGTCTCCTTCTAGTACTCTCTCCCAAAGAGATCTTTGACAGTAAGAGATATATCCATTGGCAGAAGAAGAGATCTACATTAAAAAAAAGGCATTATCTGGGATAGCAAAAAGCTGAAAACAAAATATATCTTTGAATGACTGGGGTATGGTGGAAAAAATTATCCTATATGAAAATGGAGGGTGACTGTGCTGGTCAGGGTATAGGACAAAAGTCTGTAGTTGTGCGGCAGGTAGGCAGGTATACATAATAAATGCAGGAATGTAGAACAAGAGTTGAGGTGATGGCTCATCTAACCCTTTTGTTTTTGCCCCAGGTTCATTTGCATGCCAATTAGAGAGCTGTGGGGACCCTCATGGACTCCAGCCCTCACACAATTCCTGTGGGGTTTTATCTGGTGGAATCTCCAATATGGGGAGGTTTGAAGAATGCAGACTGACAATAAGAGATTTAATAGGAATTTTCTAACTCCTAAGTTAGATAATTAACTTGGGCCAGGATTCTGAGTTAGCACCTAGAAAAAAGTAGTCAAAAGAGAGACCTTTTTTCATGGCATTCTGCTGGCTTTGTTGGCTTCCTGACTGGGTATGGTAGCTTATAACATTTATCTACACACCAAAAGAGAGTTAGACCTCCCTGACCAGGGAGAGGCTTACCAACTGCTACACTACAGTCTGAGGTAGCAGAGACCAACATATGACTAATACTGCCCCCTGGGGGCACAGGAATGGAATGATGGGAAAGTAGTAACCTTAAGTGCAATTGTGGGGCATTAAATAAAAATAAGGGGTGATGAAAGCATAAGGAAAGAAGATAAGAAAATTTTTAAAAACCATACATGTTTTATCTGTTGTGTAACAGAGTGAAAGTAGTAGTCATTACTTTATTTTCCAAATAAACACACAAAATGCAAGTTATAACTGATCAGTGATCAAGTCTGACTATAGCTACAAGCAAGTGTTGGCAGGCAAGTGTGGGGAAGTCCAGCAATGACCTATTGACAATACAATAGTATATGGTTACATGAGGCAATATTGTATCATCAAAATTTCAATGCAGGAAAAGTACCATAAATTTACAATAAATTATTAAATTTAAGATGCATCATTTAAAAAAATTATATTTTTTTGAAATGATGCAAATTTCAGAAACAAACCCATTAAAGTGTTAAAGAAATTAAATTTCCAGGGGGACACTGAGTAATTTTTTTTTTGAAAAGAGGATGGTAGGCCAAATAAGTTTGGGAACCTCTGTCCTAGAGGCTGAAGACAGTGATAGAGACCAGTGAACATGCCTAACAAAGAGTGGTGATGCTGTGTTCTGTGGTGAGAAATATGATGACATCACTAAAGGACATTGGTAACTTGACAGTGCTAGAGATGTGAGTTGGTCAGGTCAGGTGTGCACTGTGACCAAATATATCCCTATACATATATACTCTGTCAATGTGCCCTGGACACATGCATATGTAGTGAGGGTGTGTGTGTGCTTACAAATGGTCCTTAGCAACACACGTTTCTTAATGCGTGTCCTCCATATGTGATCCTTACTCACTTATTTTCTGCATGTGTGCCCTCCACCACTAGTGGTGTGGTAACATATGGGAGAATGTACTCCATGTGTATGAGGGGAAAATCTTGTCGCTTATATTTCTATACGATTTAATTAAATGCCTTTTGCTTTCATCCAATATGATCTCTAGTTTATAAAAGTAAACCCATCAGTGGGGAGCATTATTTATGGTTTGAATAGATGCTGAGGTGACATTTCAGGCGGTTTGGGGAGGCAGTTCCCCTTCCTTTAAGGCAGCAGTTCTCAACCTGTGGGTTATGTTCAACTTGTAACAATGAAAATACATGCTGCTTATCAGATATTTACATTACAATTCATAACAGCAGCAAAATTACAGTTATGAAGTAGCAATGAAAATAATTTTATGGTTGGGGGTCACCACAACATGAGGAACTGTATTAAAGGGTCGCGGCATTAGGAAGGTTGAGAACCACTGCTCTAAGGGGTTTGGGAGGGTGAGAGAGGAGGAGGGAACTACATATAGAGGGAAGCCCTGGTGCTATAATGGTAAAGGAATTATCATTGTGCTTATATGACGTAATGAATGTTACCAATTTGGAGAAAGGTGGGTGGACTTCTATGACCCGATGCAGGGTGAAAAAACAAAACAAAAAAACCCTAACGAATAAATAAAATGATTGCAACAATGCAAATAGCATCAATGCTGAGAGGCTGCAGAACGAGTTAAATACTGCAATTAATAATAGTACTGCCCTTTCCGAGTTACAGGATACAGCCTTCCTTTTGTTGACAATCAGCATGCTCGTTATTGGTGAGGAACGTGCTTCGTAGAGGGGTTATTTGGGTGTTTGTTGGGAAACAGGATTTCGTTTCAAAATAAAATAGATCGATAACTTTGAGAAACAAATATGGCGCACAAATGAGATAAAACAAGGCAGCTGGACTAGTCTCCAAGGTCCCTTCTGGTTCTGACATTCTGAGTCATTGTGACATTGGGGTATTTTGGATGCCAGGCAGCTAGGTGGGGCAGTGGAGAGAGTGCTGGGCCTGCAGTCAGGAAGACTCATCTTCCTGAACTCAGGCACGTGCTAGCTGTGTGACCCTGGGCAAGTCACTTAACCCTGTTTGCCCCAGTTTTCTCATCTGTCAAAAGAGCTGGAGAAGGAAATGGCAAACTATTCCAGTATCTCTGCCAAGAAAACTCCAAATGGGGTCTTGGAGAGTCGGACATGACTGAACAACAGAAGTTTTGGATGGAGGGTAAGCCCTTGAATTATGGAGGGTACACTGACTTGTAAAAATAAAAACAAAAGCAAAAATACTGTCCAAGCAACTTGTAAATGATTACATATTCTCTGGGAAGCTGAGTAAACACATACTTAGGTCTTACTTTTACTCCATCATCAAGGCAAACTGACCCAGTGACATCGTCTAACATCATACACTGCCTGTGGTTCTCCACTTCTCCACGGGGAGCAGGAGATGTGCTTCCGCATTTGTTCACGTGGGCTGAGGATGACCGTTATGGTTAATGAGAATCTGACTGCCTTTTGGTTCTGTTTCATTTCCATATTTATCATTATGTATATTGTTCTCCTGTTCTTACTTACTTTGGTCTTTTATCAATTCATGCAAATTTTTCCATGTTTCTCTTTGTTGTTGCATTGTGTCTGATTTCTTGTGATTCCATTTGGGGTTTTCTTGGCAAAGGCACTGGAGAGGTTTGCCATTTCCTTCTCCAGCTCATTTGACAGATGAGGAAACTGAGGTAAACAGGGTTATGTGACTTGCCCAGGGTCACACAATGCATACATATCTGAGGCCTGATTTGAAATTAGGAAGCTGAGTCTTCCTGACTCCAGGCCCCACACTTTCTCCACTCTGACATCTAGCTTGTATTCTATTTCTCATTTCTTATGGCTCAATGATAGCTAGGTGGCATAATAGATGGAGTGTTGGAGTTGGGAAGACCTGAGTTAAAATCCAGCCTCAGACATTTACTTGCTGTATGACCCTAATCATGTCACAACCTCTCTCAGTTACTTTTTTGTCAGCTGTAAAATGAAAAGTTTGGTCCCTTCAACTCTAAACCTACCATGCTAAAATACACTAAATTTTTTCATCCATTTCTTTATCTTTGGTCTCCATTTAGCTCCTGGTTTTTGCTACCATGAAAACATGCAATTATAAATTCAGTTAGTATTTGTTATGTACCCCTCTTCCCAAATGTGATGTTATTCTTTTAAAAATTAATTAATTTTTAGTTTTCAGCATTCACTTTCATAGTATTTTCAGTTTCAAATTTTTTTCCTCTCCTTCTCTTCCCTCCTTCCCAGGACGGAGTGCGATCTGATACAGATTCTACTTTTGCATTCATATTAAACGTTTTCACATCATGATGTAAAGAAGAATTAGAACTAATGGGAGAAACCATGAGAAAGAAGAAGCAAAACAAAATAACAAAAGGAAAAGAGAGCAAATAGCGTGTGCTTCCAAAGTTCTTCCTCTGGGTGTGGATAGCATTTTCCATTGTGAGCCTTTTGGAGTTGTCTAAGATCCTTGCATTGCTGAGAAGAGCAAAGGCTATCAAAGTCAGTCATCAAACAATGTGGGTGTTACCGTGTACAATGTTCTCCTGGTTCTGCTCATATCACTCAGCATCAGTTCATGTAAATCTTTCCAGGTTTTTCTGAAGTCTGCTGCTCATCATTTCTTATAGCACAATAGTATTCTATTACATTAATACACCACAACTTGTTCAGCCATTCCCCAATTGATGGACATCCCCTCAATTTCCAATTCTTTGCCACCACGAAAAGAGCTGCTATAAATATTTTTGTACATGTGGGTCCTTTTCTCATTTTTATGATCTTTTTGGGATACAGACCTAGAAGTGGTATTGCTGGGTCAAAGGGTATACACAGTTTTATAACCCTTTGGACATAATTCCAAATTGCTCTCCAGAATGGTTGGATCAGTTCTCAACTCCACCAACAATGCAATGTTCCAATTTTCTCCAACATTTATCATTTTGCTGTTTTGTCATGTTAACCAATCTGATAGGTATGATATGATACCTCAGAGCTGTTTTGATTTGTGCTTCTCTAATCAAGAGTGACTTAGAGCATTTTTTCATATGATTATAGTTTTAATTTCTTCATCTGAAAACTGCCTGTTCATATCCTTCGACCATTTATCAACTGGGGAATGACTTGCATTCTTACAAATTTGACTCAGTTCTCTATATATTTTAGAAATGAGGCCCTTATCAGAGACACTGGTTGGAAAAATTCTTTCCCAGTTTTCTGCTTCCCTCCTAATCTTGGTTGCATTAGCTTTGTTTGTGCAAAAACTTTTCAATTTAATGTTATCAAAATTATCCATTTTTTATTTCATAATGTTCTCTATCTCTTCTTGTCATAAATTCTTCTGTTCTCAATGTGGTATTATTTTTAGTGAGAAGATAGAAATGAAGGGATGTGCTGGTAAATGTTTAACAACTGGATTCAAAAAAAAAGAATGTACTAATGACATACTTTTACAGTTTAATTAAAGTGATCAGCATTTTCTCTATTACTTTTTTAAGTGCAGACAACAGAACAATTATACAAGCCATGATTTGTAGCATTTGCTGATTTCTCGGGTGGAGTTGTTCTCCAGAATAATGGATCAGTTCACAGCTCCACCAACAATGCATTAGTGTTCTCATCTGCTCTTGTGTGCCCCAATGAACCCGTTCCAGCACACCACTGGGAATGAAGGACAATCACGTTGACATTCCTACCCTGACCAGTATTGACACCCAGGTAGTTGTGGCAAATCTCTATATACAGAGCTGACTAGGGAGATGACTGGATTTTCTGAATCCTAGCCTCCTTAAATTTGCTCAGGGCACTTTCTTTCTGGAGGATGTGGCCTCTTCATTTTCAGAGAGTCCTTCTTTGTGTCTTGGCTTCTGCCTTCCAAGGGCATCCTCTTGTAGCAGATTTTACCTTTTTCTTGCTTCAGTAGACCAGAAGAAACTTTCCTCACAGTGTCCTCTGTCCAGTAATCCTTTTCTACCACTGGGATTTCCTTTAGTTTTGTCTTCTCTGGGTTCTGAGTAGAGAATTTAGGCATCAGAATGATTTGTATTGGTGGCAATCGGAGTTAAGTGACTTGCCCAGCATCACACAGTTTAGTAAGTATCTGAGGTCGGATCTGAACTCAGATCCCCCTGACTCCAGAGTCAGTGCTCTCTCCACTGCGCCACCTCACCGCCCCTGGCCATCAGAATGGTTCAAGGACCCCAAAGCTTCTCTTGGGTGAGAATGCTGGACTTAGAGTTTGGAAACCTAGTTTCAAATCCCAACTCAGACATTTATTTATTTGCATTTATTCTTATTTTTATCTAGAACTTTTGTTTCTATACCAATTAGCATAATGAACAAAGTGCTGAACTTGGAGTCAGAAATGCCCAAGTTCAAGTCTCACCCCAAACTTACTAGTTGTATGACTCTGGGTGAGTCACTTAACTACTCCAGGTCTCAATTTGTTCAGCTGTAAAATGAGGAGGGTGCACTAGATGGCTTTTAAGGTTCCTTTCAGTTCTAGATACATGATACGTATATGTGAATTTACATATAGTATTTGTGTGTGATGTTGTGGTTACTGTTCATCCTTCATTTCTTTTTTTTTTCTTTTTGGAGGGGGGAAAGCAGGGCAGTTGGGGATAAGTGACTTGCCCAAGGTCACATGGCTAGTTTTGTGTTAAGTATCTTAGGGCAGATTTGAACTCAGGTCCTCCTGACTCCAGGGCTGGTGCTCTATTCAGTGCACTACCTAGCCACTCCTGTTCATCTTTCATTTTCAGAGAGTACCAGTGACATCATGGGGTGATGTCTTGACTAGCTTGTGAATTGAATTTAAGTGAGGCAGAGTTTCACTGTCTTCATAGTCATCAAAGTCCAGTGGCAAGATAGCAGTCAAGATGCAGTGGATGGCCTTGGTGTCTTCAATGTCTGACCAAGCTCTAAGGGCTCCACAGCACTTGCGTCCACCTCCTTCATGGCTCTTATCCACCCATTCTACAGCAGAGGAAGTCTTCATATGTTTGGGGTAGACATCCCCCCTATCTCACTGCCTGTCAGTCACCCTTGATCCATCTGCAGAGATGGTTTTACTGGGGTGTGGCCTCTGTTCACGCTGCAGCTTCTTGGAGCCACAGGTGAGAGCTGGGTGAGAGGTGAACGCCAAAGGTGGATGGATAGGCAACCCTGAAGAGGGCTCAGCAAACCCCCAACTGGAGGGGCCGGTCCTATGTGACACAGGAATCTAGGGTTTCCCAGAAGTCTCAGTGCATACTTTTAAGCTATATTGGCTCTAAATCTAAGGTCCTAAGGGCTCTTTGTATTTTAAAGTACCACATAAATGGGAATTATTATGATTCAGTCTTTGCACATATTTGTTGACATCTCTGTCCAGCTTCATCTGTTTCCCCCTCACCCCTTTAGATCACCTTGTCTAATTTTAATGTCTTTAGTACCTTGTATTTCCCACACCTCAACAATAACCTAGTCTTGCTCTCTGAACGGCCAGGAAACAACCTTGGCTCTTATTCAAACCTTCCCATCCTCAGATCCCTTTCCTTCCTCTGTTCAACGTTCCTAGCCCACACAGAGACTGCCCCATAATCCTTTCCCTAGTTTAGCCTAGCTATGTCCCAACTGAGGGACTGTTTGACAACATCTTTGCCATCTTTGCTTCCTGGCTCATGGCCATCCTGGGGTCCTCACTGGGTCAGGCCACAGGATCCTTCACTCTGTTGGCTCCCTCCCTCCAGCCCACCTCTTGAATCAGACAGGCCAAACTCTAGGGTGCAGATATCTGGAACCCTCACGGCTGTTCCATGGTGACTCAGGCATGTTCTTCCAGATTTGGAAAGGATATGATATCATGGAGGGGCTGACCAATCACGGGTCCTCCCCGACACCTTGTTGGTGCTATTTTCTGGGGGAAAGAAGGCGTTGTTAGTGAGGTTAACACAGGAAGGGGAAGGGAAGGGAAAGTGGGGTGAATGAAAAGAGAGAGGAGAAGCCAAGGAAGAGCTGGGGCTGTCCTGTGGGCAGTGCCCAGCAAGCACAGGCTTGGTTCTGTATACCCAGGCCCTCACCTTTTCCCTTGACGCTGAGAGCTGGGGGAAGACTGTGCTTGGGTGGGTTGAAGAGAAATGATGGCAGGCAGGCTTGGGAACCAGCATGTGGGAATACAGTTGAAGGCCTCAGGAAGACAGGAGAGACGCAGGGGATGCAGGCTGGCTGGCTATAAATACCTCCCAGGTAACAATATCCTGCAAATGAAGGGAGGGAATTAGTCACATTCTCGGTGGAGGAGAGAGGACGAGGAGCAGTGACCTGAATCCAAGGAAGGGAAAAAAAATTAGGCTAGACTGAGGGGAGGGTGTGGGAGTGGGGGCAGCTGTGGGGAGGGGAGGCACAGGAGCCAGATGGTGAAGGAGCCCAAGGCTAGGAGCCCAAGGGCCCCAGAGAGAATCAAGGACAGGCAGGGTTGGGTGGCCTAAAGGATTATTGTTACATCAGTCAGAAGCCAAAGGTGGAATGTTCCTGGAAGGGTCATTTTGTCCAGTCCCCTGCTTCTGGGAAAAGATTGCGGCATAGAACAGTGAAAAAAGAAACTGGAGGTGGAGGCAGGAAGCTTGGAATCTAGTGGCAGCTTTGCCACTTCCTAGGCATGTGACCTTGGGTAAATAGCTGAGACTCGCCTTTCTCCTGTGTAAATAAAATGAGGGGGTTAAACTGGATGATGTCTAGAGGTCCCTTCCAGCTCTACCAACTTATGAGTCCACAATTTACCCCCCCCCATAGGCCCGGGGATGTCTCTCCTGTTTTTGAGGATCCCTGGTCTCTCCTCTTATTCAGTAGGCACCTCATCCCCGGTTCTTGGAAGTCCTTTTCATGGCTCAGCACAGGTGCCACTCAAAAGCTCCCTGGTTGCCCTAATTATTAGTATTCTCTCTTGCTATTTCTGTGTGCATGTTGCTTCCTTCCACTGAATAGAAGGCAAGCTCCCTGAGGTCAGGGACTAGTTTCATTTCTGTCTGTGTATTTCCAGAACCTAGCACAATAGGATCATAGAGAAGCTGTCTCCTCCAACCTCCTTAATTTACAGATGAGGAAATTGAGTACCAGAAAAGTCAAGTGACTTGTCCAAAGTCACATAAGTGACAAAGGCAGGATTTGAACCCAGATCCACTGTTTTCATATCTGGTTCTTTTCCCATTGTGTCACATAGTAGGTATTTAATAAATGCCATGTGAGTTGTTCATGTCTGACTTTGTGATCCCATTTGGGGTTTTCTTGGCAGAGATACTGGAGAGGTTTGCCATTTCCTTCTCCAGCTCACTTAACTGAAGAAACAAAAGCAAATGGGTTAAGTGACATGCCCAGGGTCACATAGCTGGGAAGTGTCTGAGGCTGGACTTGAACTCAGGAACATGAGTCTTCCTTACTCCAGGTCCGGCACTGTGCCACTTAGCTGCCCTAACAAACGTTAGTCAGATTGAATTAAACAGAGCCTCATACCCGCTCTGGTTGGAAAGTCCTTACCTTATCTAGCCGCAGATTTTTCCTATTTCTCCTTTTTCAGACCATCAGGAAGGTAGGTAGAAAGAATGTAGCTGATTTCTGCTTTTGACCCTGCTCCCTTTTCCCTTTTTCCTCTGGGGCTCTTCTCTACTCCTCCCCCCCATCCCCTTATTGAGTTGGGTCTGTGCCGGGGCCTATTTCTTCACAGTGTCTCCCTCCGCAGGCTCCCAGGGAAAGAGAGATGAATCATGATTCCACAGGCCGACATGAGGGGAATGGCAACTCCAGCCGTTCACTCATCCAGAGACAGGCACTCGCCATCTGCGCAACCTTCTTGATGCATGCAGTCCAGATTCAGGGGCCCCTGGAGGAGCCAACACAATCTTAGGCACTTTGCCCTTCCCCAGAGGACAGACACATCAGTCCATAGTCAGGGTTTGGGCGAATGTAAATTCTCTCTCCATGATGGGATAGGGGGTGGGGACGGGGTGAGGAGGTGGGGATTGGCCCCCTGGGGACTGGTTGAGGGCAGCCGGGTCCTGGGAGATCTTCCAGACTTGGTCCTTAGCCCTCCCTGCGCACCCCCGAGAGGACCAAGGAGAAACGAGGATCCTGCCCAGGACACGGTCCTGTTGTAAAAACCAGGAGTGTGGACTCCAAATAAACCCCAAAATGCAACAGTGCAGACCTGCCTGTTGCTCGAGTCTTGCTATCTCCAGATGGATTGGTTCAGGAAAACTGAAAAGACCCCTGGTCGGGCTCTGCCTTTAGGAGAAGGAGCCTGGGGCCTCCCAAACGAGAGGTAGATTGTTCATTATTATCCCCACTTGACAAATAAGGAAACTGAGGTTCTGAGGGATTAAACGCCGATTTTGATTTTGACTTGATTTATAGATTGTTAGACCCAAAAGGGACGTTAATGATAATCTAGTTTCACGCTCTCATTTGACGGGATGATGGAACTGAAACCGGGTGAGGGCGTGTAACTTGTGAGCTACAAAGTGGCAGGGCTAGAATTTGAGTCCAGTTTGACTAATTCCGAATGCAGCTCTTTTGTTGAGGGCGGCTAGGTGCACCAGCCCTGGAGTCAGGAGGACCTGAGTTCAAATCTGCTCCCAGACACTTGACACATACTAGTCATACGACCTTGGGCAAGTCACTCAACCCCAATTGCCCTGCCTTCCCCTTTCCAAAAAAAGCCAAATGCAGCTCTCTCTCTTCCATCAGAGGCCGGGGGTATCTCAAGTTGGAATGGGCCCTTAGGGCCCTTATAGGCCATCATTTCCGGCTTCCTTATTCTAGGCAGGATTACCACATTGTATATTATAAACACGCCAAGTTAGGAGGCCAGAGACCAGGTTCGAGTCTCAGTTCTGCCACTTATCCAACTTTGTGACCTTGGGTGAGTGAGTCACTTCTACTCTCTCGGCCTCAGTTTCCTCCTCTGTAAAATGAGAGAGTTGCATGGTGTGATCTCTAAAGGCAGCTAGGTGATGCAGTGGACGAGGACCTGAGTTCAAATCCAGCCTCAGATACATTCTAACTGTGTGAGCCTGAGCAAGTCACTTCATCTGTGTTTGCCTCAGTTTCCTCAACTGTAAAACAGGGAATAACAGCACCTACCCTCCCACTTTTGTTGTGAGGATCAAATGAAATAACATTTGTGAAATACTGACTGCCATGCCTGGCGCATGGTAGGCACTTAGTAAATGCTTGTTTCCTTCCTCACTCCCTCCTTCCTTTCCTCTCTCCCTCCATTCCTTCCTTTCTTCCTTCCTTCCTCTCTCCCTCCCTTCCTTTCTCCTTTCCTTCCTCTCTCCCTACCTCCCTGTCTCCCTGTCTCCCTCCTTCCCTTCCTTCCTTTATCCCTCCTTCCCACCTCTCTCCTTCACTCCTTTCCTCCCTCCTTCCTTCCTCTCTCCCTGCCTCTCTGTCTGCCTTCCTTCTTCTTTCCCTTCCTTTCCCCATCCTTCTCCCTCCCTCTTTCCCTCTCTCCCTCCCTCCCTTTCTTTCTCTCCCTGCCTCTCCTTCCTCCTTCCCTTCCTTCCTTTATCCCTCCTCCCTCTCTCTCCTTCCTCCCTCCCTCTCTCCTCCCTTCCTGTCTCCCTCTCTCCCTCTTTCCCTCTCTTCCTCTTTTCCTCCTTCTCTTCCTCCCTTCCTCCCTCCCTTTCTTTCTCTCTCCCTGCCTCTTCTTCCTCCTTCCCTTCCTTCCTTTATCCCTTCCCCCTCTCACCTTCCTCCTTCCCTCCTCCCTTCTTCTCTCCCTCTTTCCCTGCCTTCGTTTCTCCCTCCTTCCTTCTCTTCCTCCCTTCCTCCCTCCCTTTCTTTCTCTCCCTGCCTCCCTTCCTCCTTCCCTTCCTTCTTTTATCCCTCCCCCCTCTATCTCTTTCCTCCTTCCCTCCCTCCTCCCTTCCTGTCTCTCTGCCTCCTTCATCCTTCCCTCCCTTCCTCCCTCCCTTTAAGTCCTGGCATCTTAGAGTCCTGCGTTCTTCCAGTCTTATCTGTATCCTGCTGTGTTTACAGCAGCATCAGTGCCGTTCCTTACCTTCCTTTCCCACAAGGCATGGCTTTTCCCAGTTTGCTCTGACATCATCCAGTCAGTCAATAAGCATCTATTATCCACTCTGATGGGCCAGGCCCCTCTGAGCCCTGGGGACGAACAGGAAGGCAAGAGACAGATCCTCCTAATCTCAAGGAGCTCACAGTCTAATGGGGAATAACATGCAAATAACTATGTACAAACAAGCTATCGACAGGATAAATTGGAAATAATCAACAGGGAAGCTACTGAAAGAGCCAGGGTGATCAAATAAAGAGAGCCCCCGACTGGAAATTAGAAGTCCTGAGCGCTAATTCTTGTCTTTGCCATTAACTGGCTGTGTGACCTTGGATAAGTCATTTCTCACTAGCCCTTTAACTTACCTGCAAACAGCCTTCCACTGAACTCTCTCTCCCTGGGGCTCAGGGCCAAGTGACTGTTCTTTTGGAGTCTCTAAACTATGATCTGAAGGCCTTTTATTGGAATTCCTTAACAAAGATCATCTCAGCAAGAGAGGATGTGACCTGTTCTGCAGTCTCTGGGGATAGGGTTAGGAATAGCCCTGTGATTTCATTGGTGTATAAACCTCCCCAATGGGGAAACTCCCTCTACCAATGCAGATTGCCATCTCCTCTAAAACTTGTCTTAGAGTTGTCTAGATATTGGTGTCAAACCCAGAAAGAAATAGGAGTCACTAATCCACACATAAGGATCCCCATGGGTCATCTCTTGATTTATTTTTAAAATTTATTTTAAAATTTATTAGTATTATCTATGTTTTGCTACATTTTAATTTATTTTGGTAAATATTTCCCAATTATATTTTAATCTGGTTTTGGTCAAACTCTGGAATGTTGTGGGTCGCCTGTGGTCTGTGGGCTTTGTATCTGACACCTCTGATCTGGTGCGCTGAGATAGATTTGTTCAAGGTCACACAACCAGGATGGGTCAGAGGTCAGAACAGAACCCAGCTCTCTGGCCTCTGGCTGCTGCTAGATTTCCTCTCGGTGCCACCACTGGTAACAATAGTAGTAATTCTAGTAATAACAACCCAAGCCAAGTATGTAGAGCTTTTTACTTGATGTTGTTTGAGATTTCTAATCCTCCTGTGGAAATGGGGATTGCTGTCCTTTTTGAACACATGAGGAAACAGACCCAGAACAGGATAGTCCTTCTCCCCAAATCCCTCATGAGTTAACCACAGAACTCTACCTAGAACCCAGGTTTTCACCCATTCTTAGAGTATGGTATGTTCCTATTAGATCCATAGATTGTTAGATCAGAACCTGACCTCAGAAATCTTCTAGTTCAATCCTCTCAATTGACAGATGAGGAAATTGAGGCCTAGAGAGGGTTTATTGAATAGTAGGTGGAGATTAGAACCCAAGTCTCTTGGCTCCTAGGTCTGCTATCCTTTGATTGTACAACATTGCTTGCACTAGGAAGGTGAGGAAAGCCAGAACACTGTGTGATGGAGCAGAGTTAGGATTATCCAACCTGGAGAATAAAAATCAAGGAGAACTGGTCCTCTCTCCTTTCCCCCCTTTCCCCATGCTCTGGGAAGGAGATGGGAGGACACAGCAGTATGTGGAATTAATGTTGGATTCCAGGGAGAACTTCCTGGGGCGTGGGGGGTGGGGAGTGGGAATAGTGTGGCATGATGCTGGGGTCTAGGGGAGTTTGTATCTGGTCCCTTTTTGGATGCTTTGTGGGCAGGCGTGGGGGCTGAAGCCCCTGAGGACCAAGACTGCGGAGTCAACAAACAGCAGGTTGGGCTGGGCAGACAGAACCCTGGCTCCCCGGGGTCTCCTCAGAGCAGTGCCTGCCTGGCTGCGGGGGACCCTGTTGCCATGAAGAGTGAGGATGGTGTAATATCACCATGGTGACGATGCATCACCAAGCGGCCTGTTCCCTCTTCCCCCCCACCTCTTCTCTGCAGTGGGCAGAGGGCTGATTCTCTTAGTCACTCTCCTCCCCCCTTCTTCCCCCTATTCTGTGTCTCCAGTCAGCTTAGTCACCACCCCCAACCCCCCTCTGCCCGGGCTAGGGCCAGGAGCCCTGGGTCCAAGCATGAAAAGCTAAAGAACTGGCTTTGTGAGGCTCGTCCCCAGTTCTCGGGGGCCCCTCTGAGTCAAGATCCCCACAGCCCTCCCCTTGCCAGGGATAGTGCTGGGTTCCAGAGGCAGGAGCAAGGACAGCTGTTTAGGGAGCTTTCCCTAGAGACGATTGTCTGCGGGGAAAGAGGGAGTGATGGTTCCCTCCATGGCAGGCTGGAGCTGGTGGGGGGGAGATATGTGGTGGGAACAGATTTTTGGCTGAGGCAACCTTGGGATGCCTCTAGCACCACATTGTATAGGCAGCTGCTACTTCAGACACTTTGTGGGTTACTCCAAATCCTCTTCCAGCTCATTCCCAGTACACTCTGAATACTCTCCCATTATTCCTAAAATATGTTCACAATACTTCCCTAGTACTCCCCCAAATTCCCTCTTGGTACCTCCTCAGTATACTTGACACATCTCCAGTATTCTTCCAGGACATTTTCTATAGTCTCTAAGATCAGCTTGCTATAAACAAGGCCTGGCTTCTGCTCCTGGCTCTAACGTTCAAGCTCTGGCATCTTCGGATAAGGCTCTATAACCTCTCTGAGCCTCAGTTTCCACATCTATAAAATGGTCACAATAATATTTGCATTCCCTGTTTCACAGGGCTTTTGTTAGGATGGATGAATGAATATAGGTGGTGTGTGTGGTGCTCTTGTTAGTCTTACCCCTCATCCTCACTCTGTATAATCTTAGTAGCCCCCCAACTCTCCCAGCACATTTCCAGTCCCCCCTCCTTCCCAAAGGCAGCTGTATTAAGTAGCCACTAGATGGTGAGTAGGACCTGAGTAGAATGGGGTGGTGGCCTGGGCAGGAAAGTCAGCTTTTTTTTTTTTTTCAGGTTTGAGCACTGGGGTTGCTGAACCTGGTGCCCCAGGACCCCAAGGCATTGTCTGACTTGACCCCTTCTGCCTTCTGGGATCTGGAGGTTCAGTGGGCAGTATGCAGAAAGAGACTGAGGCTTTGGGCTGGGAGCATGTGAGTAGGGAGGGGTGACTGAGCTGGGGCTGGGGGGCTAAGCAGGGCCCCCAGACTCATTGCCTTGCCTGAGTTTCTCCTCGGCCCCTAGCCCTGGGGCTCAGAGCACAGTCCCCTGCCACTTCTCTTGCTTTCTGAGGGGTCGCTGGTGCCCTCTGGTGGTCCAAATGCTTCACTTTTCTCTGCTGAAGTCTAGCAAATTAGGAGACCAGGAGAAGACCTAGGAGAGGGTGGGGAGGGGGTGAGAATCCTGCAGGGAGATGGCCAGGGGAGACTGAGTGGGAGAGGGTCAGAGACGCAGCTGATTGGGACATTTAGAGTAGTAACATGGAAGTGTGATTCAAAACAAGGGCAAATAGTGTTTTGGTCAAAGGGAGACAACTGATTTCATCCATGGCCAGCCCATACTGGGGGAGGCAGAACCCTTAGCCCCATTCCCAGGCCCCTGGGTCCTTGTAAAATCTCCCTGCTTGGGCTTCCTGGAGTCCAAGGCCTGTGCAGGGAGCTAATTAGTAATCGGAACCTGGAGCCTCAGCCTTTATTGATCTAACTCAGCTCGGTGAATGGCAGCCTCTTCTCCCCCTCCCCCTGTGAATCGATGGTTCTCTTAATTGCTGTCATCTAGGCTGACATCTAGGGCCCCGAATTTTCCACAGGTCCCCAGGACTCGGTATCCTGCTGTGGGCACTGGAACCAGGGCTAAAATCCTTTCTCTGAGCTTCCTGTTCTAACTCTCCTGTCTTGGGGAGATCTCCATGGGGTGGGGCAGCCTTTCCTACCTGGTCTAGAGGGCTCTCTGTGCAGTGGAAGGCAGGACGGAATCTGTTGGGCCTCAGTGAGAACTTCCAGGCCTGCTGAAGAGATAGGGTGGGAAGGAGAACCTGGAATCAACTTATTCTAGAAGAGTGACCACAGAACATAGATTATCAGACCTGGAAGGGGCTTTCCAGGGTTATCTAATCTAACCTTTCCATTTTAGGGATGAGGAGACTGAAGCCCAGAGAGGCCAGGAGATTTGCTGAAGGTCACACAGATAGAGTCAGGGATAGAAAGACAGAACCGGTATGAGAAATTATGCCTTCTCAATCTTAACTCTAAGACTGGTCAAGGACAAAGGCTCACAGGGTGACCTCTGGAGGTCCTGGGCAGGCTTAGGTTTTTGAAACCCCATTATGAGAGTGGAGCTCTCTTCCCATCCTGAAGTGGTGTGCTGGTAAATGTTTAACAACCTGCTCTCAAAACATGTATGCCACAACATCATTTGAAGTTTAATCTGCACCAGTAACACTTTTCCATGCTTTCTTAAGGCCAGACAATCAACAAAACGATATATCAAGCCCAGATTTGTAATATTTGCCTATTTCAGAGGTGTACATGCTCACACTGAAAATTTAACACTGGAGTAGGTAGCTAGGTGGTGCAGTGCATAGACTTCTGGCCCTGAATTTAGATCTGGCCTCAGACACTTACCAGCTGTGTGACCCTGAGTAAGTGGCTTAACCTTGTTTGCCTCTGTTTCCTCATCTGTCAAATGATCTGGAGAAGAAAGTGGCGAACCACTCTAGTATCCTTGCCAAGAAAGCCCCCAATGGGGTCATGACGAATCAGGCAGGACTGAGAAATGACTCAACAACAAGAAGGCAGGCTTTCACACCCTGCCCAGCTCCAAGGCTTAGTCTCAAGTAGTTCTAGGCAATGCATCCATAAGCATTTACATGTCTGCTCTGTGTCACACACCATGCCAGATGCGGGGGATATTAGTACAAAAGAATGAAGCAAACCTTATTTGCAAAGACTTTGCATTCTAAGGAGGGCTACAACACGCTCCCAAATAGATGTGTGCGCAGCATGAATGGGAAGTAAATAAATTGGAACCTACACAAGGTGGTTTGGGAGGGAGGGCACGAGCAACAGAGGGGATCAGGAAACGCTTCATGCAGATGATTAATGATTATGTTTGAGGTGAATCTTAAAGGAAAAGACTTGATAAAGCAGAGGCAGAGATAAGGTGGGCCTGTATTCCTGGTATGTGGGACTGTCACTGCATGGAGGCTGGAGATGAAGCATCTTGTGTGAGGAACAGAAAGAGTTCCAACTGAGCTGGATTGAAAAGTGTAAGACAGGGAGCAATGTCCCTTTTTAATTTTTTTTGGAGTGGGGAAGGCAGGGCCATTGGGGTTAAGTGACTTGCCCAAGGTCACATGGCTAGTAAGTATTAAGTGTCTGAGGTTGAATTTGAACTCAGGTCCTCCTGACTCCAGGGTTGGAGCTCTACTCACTGCACCACCTAGCTGCCCCAGGGGAGCAATGTCCAATGAGGAAAGACATGTTAGGGAGAGGCCATGTAAGATTTTAAATACTAGACAGGAGATATTGTATTTTATCCTAGAGGCAACAGATTGCTACTGCAGTTGATTGAGTAAGGGAGACACAAGGCCACATCTTGGATTAAGGAAAGTGATTTTGTTAATGTTTGTTAGTTAGTCAACAAAAATATATCAAGCACTAACACTCCAGTTGTACAATGAATGGAGGCGGCATGGTGCAGTGGAAGCAATATTTAACTCGGAGTCATGGGTTGTTGTTGTTCAGTTGTGTCTGACTTTCTGTGACCCTCTTTGGGATTTTCTTGGCAAAGATACTGGACTGATTCACTATCTCCTTCTCCAACTCATTTTACAGAAGAGGAAACTGAGGCAAATAGGGTTAAGTGATGACTTGCCCAGGGTCACACAGTTAGCAAGTGTCTGAAGCCAGATTTGAACTCAGAAGGAGTCTTCTTGACTCTAGGCCCAGTGCTCTATTCACTGTGCCACCTAGCTGTTCACAGAACCAGAGGTCAAATCCTAGATGACCTCCAAGGTCTGATCTAATTTTATCATCTCATCCACATGGGCACTTCCTCAAAAATTTCAGGTTCAAGGGCAGCTAGGTAGCACACTAGGATACTGCACCAGGCCTGGAGCCAGAAAGACCTGAGTTCAAATCCTGCCTCAGGATTTGAACTTGCTAGCTGTGTGACCCTGGGCAAGACACTTAACCCTGTTTATCTCAGTTTCCTCATCTGTAAAATGAGCTGGAGAAGGAAATAGCAAACCACTCCAGCATTTCTTCCAAGAAAACCCCAAATGCAGTCACGAAGAATCAGACTCGACTGAGCCGCAGCAACTGAATATACCATCAATGCCTGCCTGTCTGTGTCTTCCAGGAATTCTGCCCACTCTCTGTCCCTGGGTGCCCACCTGATGTGCTGATGGGAGTGTAGAATTCAAGGAGGGAAGAGATAGAAGATGATGATGGAAAGGTAGGGGGCCACCAGATTGTGGAGGGATTTGGATGCCAGGCAAAGGAGTTTGAGTTTTATTTCTACCTCTGATATATGCTCCTTGTGGGATTAGTAATTAACCTCTATGTGCTTGGTCAGTCTCATCTGTAAATTGGGCACAGTAATACCTATAATGTTTCCTGAGAATCATGTGAATTAGTTATATAATTGATTAATCAATTAATCAGAAAGCATGTATTTAGTGCCTTCTATTCACCAGATACTGAACTAAGCATTGGGGATACAAAGACAAGATCAAAAGCCATTTGCCTTTAAGGAATTAATATTCTTAGACGCCCAGAGAATGTTCAGCAGGTTGGTGAAGCTAATTGGTGAAATAACCAAAATAGGCGATAACCTGGCTCTGACCAGTATTCTTTAAGGGGACACTGCCTCACCTCCTGGGAGTGCAGTGGACAGAGTGACGGGCGTTGAGTCAGGCAAATCCAAGTTCAAATCTGGTCTCAGACACTTCCTAGCCACGCAGCCCTGGGCAAGTCACTTAATGTTTGTCTGCCTCAGTTTCCTCATCTGTCAAATGATCTGGAGAAGGAATTGGCAAACCACTGCAGTGTCTCTGCCAGGAAGACCCCAAGTGGGGTCAAGGATATGGCTGAAAATGACTAAACAACAATACAACACACACAATAAATGCTTATTTCCTCCCTCTCTCCCCCAGGCTCAGAGAAGGAAGAGCGTGCTTATCAAATGACATGAAACTGGGAGAAACAGCTTCAATAAACATTTGTCATTTCAACAATAGATAACATATTGGATACCAAAACCAGTGTCCTAAAGGATCTCTACTAGAATGATGGGTAGGATCTAATACAATGCTATATAATAATAAAATATAAAGTTCTATACTTCCATTCAAAAAATAAAGTGCATAAATACAGAATAGGGGGAGATGTTTGAAAAACCTTGGGGGTTTTAGCAGCCTTTGAGCCAAATATGAATTAATAGTGTGATGTGGCAGCCCCCAAAAGCTTACATAATATTATGTTGCATCTATAAAAACTGATTATTCAGAAAAAAGGGAGCCATAGTCCTGCTGTGCTGGTCCCTGGTCAAGCCACATCAAGTGTCTTATGTTTGGTCCTGGGAGAGGGGGCGGGTCAGATTTTAAGAACAATATAAGTTAGAAAACATCTGAAGAAGGGTGGCCTGGATGGCTCGAGACTCAATGGGTCTTCTGAAAGAGCTGAAACTATTTAATCTGAAAAAAGAGGCTCCATGGGGTTGGGGCAGGTGGTACGGTGGGACGTGATTGCTGCTGTCAAGGATTTGAAAGGCTGTCGTTCGGACAAACAATTAGGCTTGTTCCACTTGGTCCTAGAGGGCAGGACTAGAGGCAGTGGGTAGAAATTTGCAGAGGCAGATTTTGACTTGATACTAGGAAGAATTTTCTGGCAATCAGCTATCCAAAAATGAAATTGGCTGCCCCAGGAGCCAGTCTGTGAGTTCCTAATCACTGAGTCGTTAAGGAGAGATTAGGTGACCACCTAAGGGTGATGGTGAAGAAAGTATTTCTGTCCAGGTGTGGGTTGGATTAGGCCACCTCAGAGAACCTTTCTGAGGGTTAGAGTTTTTGATTCTCAGGCCAAACTCTCTAGTCTGATGTTCAATACCTCCTACAATTCTGCCTCTGTCTCCCTTTTCCACCTTATTTCCCATCATTCCTGAACAACGTATGCTGTAAACCAGTCTGCTCTATTTATCATTCACCAAAAACTTCAGATTCTTTCTTGACTCAGTGCTAATCTTCGCCTCCACGCTCTACCTAAGTCTCATTTATCCTTTCAGTTCTCCCTCCTCAGCAGCTAGGTGGGGCAGTGGATAGCATGCTGGGCCAAGAAGCATGGATCTGGGAGACCTGAGGTCCAGTTTGACCTCTGACACTGACTAGCTGTGTGACCCTGGGCAAGTCACTTAAACTCTGTCTGCCATACTTTCCTCTATTGTAAAATGGGAATAATAATTGGTACCTACCTCTCAGGATGGTGGTGAGGATCAAATGAAAATTTGTTTGCATGTTGTCTCCCCATTAGATTGTAAGCTCCTTGAGGGCAGGGACTGTCTTTTGCCTCTTTGTATTCCCCAGCACTTAGCACAGTGTCAGGACACATAGTAGCTACTTAATGATCCCTTCCTTCCTTCCTTCCTTCTTTTGTTCCTTTGTTCCTTCCTTCCCTCCTTCC
This sequence comes from Pseudochirops cupreus, assembly GCA_028627135.1. Taxonomy (NCBI): domain Eukaryota; kingdom Metazoa; phylum Chordata; class Mammalia; order Diprotodontia; family Pseudocheiridae; genus Pseudochirops; species Pseudochirops cupreus. The sequence continues at coordinate 321,063,089 of CM053581.1, read as the reverse complement.
TTCCCTCCTTCTTCCCTTCTTCCTCCCTTCCTGCCTCCCTTCCTTCCTTTGTTCCT
>CM053581.1:321058745-321062533 GCA_028627135.1 Pseudochirops cupreus | reverse complement strand
GGGGGGGGTTAGACTAGACAACTTCTGAAGTCACTTTCACCTCTTTATCTATTTCTCTATGAACCTGGAGAAGCAAACTTGGACATTATAGCTATAGATCATGATCGGAAAGGGGAAGTAGGTTAGTCATGTAGCAAGAGCAAGGAATAAAGATGGATGGCTTGTGTATGGTCAGTGTTGTTGGATGGTGGAAAGAACATTGACCCTGGGGTCAGAGGACCTGAGTTCAAATCCTATCTCTGATGTTTGTGGCTTGTTTGACTTTAGGCAAAATTTCTTTACTTTCCCTAGGCCTCAGTTGGACCAGATGACCTCTAGGGTCCCTTCCAACTCTACATGTATGGTTCTATCATTTAGAGGAGAGCTTCAGACACATTAGATGGCTCCTTTATGGAGAATTAGTGGGAAAGCCTGGACAAGATAGGATTGCGACAGTTCAAATGGATGACTTGTGATTTTATTTCCTTAAAGGCAGTGCTTGCATTGATGAAGTCACAGATTCCTGGGAGAACTGAGGAGGTCGGTATTGTTGCAGTGATATGAGATGCATAAATGTCTTCAGGATCTGTTGTCTTATTCCAGCTTATAGAGTTGAAGAAATGCAGAAGTGAGGCTATGGCTGGGCCGAGGTTAAAGAAAGTTGACGTTATTCTCCTCCTCAGATAGAGATGTCTCTGACTTTGCGATAGAAGAGTTGCATGCTTTTGTGTCTGATTTTTAAATCTTTTTAAAAAGTGTTTTTATTTTTTTCTTCCTTCAGTTTCTTCGTAAAGCTGTATAACTCTGCCCCAGTTTGCTTAGAATTACAAGATTTTTTGGACACAGCCTAGAGTTAGGGAGAATTGTCAGAATTCCTGGATTCTAGTTCTGTCTAGGCCACTGCCTAACTTTGCAGCCTTGGGAAAATCACATCCCTTCTCTGGGGCTGAGTTTCTCCATGTGTAAAATGAAAGGGTTGAACTGTATATATGTTTCCTTCCAATTCTGAACTTCTATGAGTCTATGTTGTCTCTTTATATGTTGGTGAAGATTCAGGGTCTGGCCAGCAGAGAGAGGCAGAGAGCTTCCAACCATTTTGGTTGTGGCGGAAGAAAGACAAATTTACTTAGGACTGGCTAGACTCCTGGTCAGCCTCAGGCACCTCCTAGACTCTGAGTTTATCTCTGATGGGAGGCTGTAGGCTCCAAATGCTCCAGACTTGTCTTAATCTTTTTGTGAATAGGGATTATTTAATTTACTGTTTTTTTTCTCCTCATTACCTGACAGTGCCTGGTACATGTAAAGTGCTTAAGAAATGTTTTTTGATGGATTAATAATAGATCTGACATCTGTAGGTTTAGCTAAACTTTTGTAACCCATGGCCCAGAACCTGAGGCTCTGGGTCAACATGGACTGGGTCCAATGTTGGAGTCTTCTAACAAGTTTCCTTTTTATTTCATGCTCCCATACAGACCTTGGCTCATTTTTATCCACCCAGGGTTTCCTCTAGGAATATCTGAAATTTGGTTTCTGTCTAGATCTATATAGAAAAGATAAAGAAAGGACTTCAGTGGCTACACAAACACTCAGGCTAACAAACCACTGAATACTGAACAGGCTTTATTTAATCACCTAGTAGAGAAATGTAACGACTTTTCAAACTTGTGAGCAGCATAAAACAACTGTGTTTCTCATTCTGGTGGCTCTCCATTCACTTCCTGGAACAACATATAGCTGTTCAGACTTAGAATACTGCCCTTCAGTTGAAACCCTCCTCCTCCTGCAAGGGAAAAGTGCTTAGGATTGCTAGAAAATTGAGTGACTCACATCTACCGTGAGTTCCACTCCCTGCCCCCAGATATATATAGTCACTCCATTCTTGGAATTCCCACTCTGGGATTAAAGTTCCTCCCTTCCCCCAAATAGGGAAAGAATTCTGGGTTGTTAGGGCTGGAGTCAGAAAGATTCATCTTCCTAAGTTCAAATCTGGCCTCAGATACTGTGTGACCTGGACAAGTCACTTAACCCTGTTTGCCTCAGTTTCTTCATCTGTAAAATGAGCTGGAGAAGGAAACAGCAAACTATTTCAGTTTCTTTGCCAAGAAAACCCACATGGGGTCATGAAGAGTCAGATATGAATGAACAGCAAGAGCAAATTGTTATTCTTAATGTTGTTATTATTGTTAGTCTAGTCCTCAGGGCTTTTTACCTTTTTTATATCACGGATCCTTTGTCAGAATGATATTTCTATATGAATAAAGTTAAACATATAGGATTACAAAGGAAACGAAAGGTTAGTGAAAATAAAGTTGTAACTTATTTCTTATCCAAATTCATGGATCCCAGGTTAAGAACTCTAGGTCTACGGATTTCTCCATCTGTGGCAGGGGGTTTGATCCAGTAACTCCTTTACTGTGTCTGGTTCCCTGGAACACATGGTTTCTTGATGGGGCTATATGGCTACATGGGCTTTTCTCCAGGGAATCATATATTTGGTGAATGTCTTCCTGGCTTCTCTCTATCCAGACTTCCAACTCTTGCTCTGTTTTCTCTTAAGTTCTTTAGTTTTCCTTTGAAAGGTCAAGTCCAGATTACCTTTCGTTAACATGATGTTAATCACTTTGATCATTGTGATCCTTGCAACTGCGGGTCATCGTTGGTAAACTTCATCATGAATGGACTTAACCAATAGTGATGATGACAACGATGATGATGATGGTAGCTGACCGTGACTTAGGAAGAAGGCTTTGGGATCTGTAGCAGAGTATGTCACCTCAGCACCAGCCTAGCTAAATTTGGAAACACTCATTGCTGCGTTGGCAATTGGGTGATCCCTTCTCCCCCCACGGCACCGCTCAAAGGCCATCTTTTTTAGCCAGTCACAGAGGCCTGAGATCCATGGTGATGGAGGAGGTGCATGAACTAATGAGACCACATATTTTGGAGTTATTGAAGTATTTGGATCACCACTGTTTCTTATAGACGTTTAGCTTCTATAAAACAGTCACCACAGTAAGGAGGCCAAAACAGCTGACAAACAGCAAATGCTTCTTCTTTTTGCCAAGACAGACATGGTAGCAGAGGTCACACTCTTACAGAAGTCATACCGATTTCCAAAATATTACTGAAGATGGTGATCGAAGATTATGAGTAGTATCCTAGTGCTCTAATGCTGTGACGGTTAAATCCCCCGATGGAATACTCTCTGGAAGAAATCCTAGCTCTCCAATGCATTTCCTTGTGTGAAAAGATTGTTTAACTCCTTCCATCCTTCCATGAGGATTACTCAGTTATCATCAGGCCTATTGGCCTGCAGTCCCAACTCTGTGTCTGAGAATGATTCATGCTGAATGGCCCTAATAAGTCAGTCTGTGGGTGGCCTCCGTTCCTTTGGGACTCTTTTGGTTTGAGTATTCGACAGAAAAGACAAAGCCTTTACATTCAGGTCCTTCCTTTCCCCCTTCTCATACCTCCTCAAGAAAGAGGTCCTCCTCAGCTCAGCATCCCTTAAGAGGGTACCAGCCAGCGGCTTTTTCTTCATCAGAATCTTGAACAGGAACATCCTCATACAGGCCGTTTTCTAACCCTAGTTACCCATTGGCAATTGGTAGGGTGGCCCTTTGGACTAGAGGCTGCTGCCTTGATTCTCCGGTGCTCATGTGTTTCTGATTGCTAGAGAACTCAGCTAACCCACTTTGGGTAGCAAGTGGCTGTGAGAACACTGTGGCGACATCCCGACTTTATTGTCTGGGACTATTCTGTAGTCCAGTTAAGTTACCCAGTTTTCTGACTACTTGGTACATGGTGGT
>CM053581.1:321041245-321053745 GCA_028627135.1 Pseudochirops cupreus | reverse complement strand
GTCGACTGCCCCGAGCCTTTGGCCCTGGCCTCTGAGCAGCTCATTTTCAGGCCTTTTCCCTCCTGCTGGCAGGCACCAGTGAACTAGACATAGGCACACCACATATTCTCCACTCAGCCAAGTGGCCTTTCTAGGTTTTGCAAAATTCACAGCACTGTTTCCAGGAGCCTGTGCTTTTAGAGAATATAGGAAGTCAAACGTGTGCCCCCCACCCGAGGCTTTCATTAGCCTCTGTGGGGCCTTGGTCTCCGATGGTACCTCTTTAGAGGAGCATGAATATTCTCCCCGAGAAGCTTGGCATGTTGTTTCTTTTTTTTTCACTGGTAGGCTTATGGTTTAGTCTTTATTTCTAGCTACTGCTAGTAGGCCAGATGTCAACCTTCTTCATAGCAGATGTGCTATTTATCTTTAGCCAATCCTTCTCTTTCTCCATAGGTTTTAAGCTTTTTTGCCATCTTCTTATCACTAGTGGGAGGTCTAGTAACCAGTTTCCAAGCATCCTCTCCATTTCTTCTTATCTCCTTAGGAATGCTGGAAATCTACCATTGGTTCAGATAACTTACAGATGATTCACAGAACTTTGGTGGCTTCCTTGAACACATTAGAAAGCATCACAGTCTCCCCTAAATTGTCCATAGCATTGTATAAGCCACTTCTGAAATATTTATCCCCAAGGTCAAGTGGCATTCTTAAAACTGGGAGGCCCCTATGAGGCTACAAACCTGATGCAGTCCAACAATGTTCCAGTGACTGGGAATCCATGGTATTACCTCAGCTCAACAGTGCAACAAAAGAAAACCACAACAACAATCAACAAAACCAGCACTACAATAGCAAAAGATTAGCCATATTGTGAATTAATAGCTGTTCTGTTCAGGAAAAGGGTCCCAGTGTGAAATAACAGATTTTAGCTGTCAATACAGTCTAGGAAACAGAAAAATAAAATTTTAGCCCAAAGGAAATGTCATTAGGCTGGCCCAGCACTCAAGCTCATACACATGCAAAAAGCAATCAGAAAACTTTCCTCCCCTCCAAAAAAATATCCCATGATAATGACTCTACATGTAATAATATTGTTGACTGGGTCCTATCCATGGTCAGGACCCTGTATGGTGGTCAGTGATCTAGCACTCTACTTCATTGCTATGTTCCAAGTTCTTTTAAAAAACAAACAAGTTTTTATTGATATGTTCTGTTTCTTACATCACCATAGTAACCCATGTACCCTGCCACTTCCCCATCCCAGAAAGTCATCCCATAGGACAAAAGGTATTTTTTAAAGAGAGGATTAAAAAAAAAGTCAGATACATTGAAAAAGTCTGAAAACATGCAAAGTGTAAGATTTGTGGACCTCCCGCCTCCACAAAGAGGTAGATTGGGGGATGCCTTCTCATATCTCTTCATTCAAATCCCATTTGATTTTTATAATTTTGCTACACTTTGACTTTTTTGGGCAATGTGCTTTCTATTTACATTATTGTAGTTACTGTGCATAGTCTTCTTGGTTCTGCTTATTTCAACCTGCATCAATTCATATAGATCTTTTCATGCTTCTCTGTATTCACCACACATTTAATTTCTTATAGAACAGTAATATTCCATTGCATTCATGTTCCACAATTCATTTAACCATTTCCTGATTAATGGGCACCTATTTGATTTCCAATTTTTAGTTATCACAAAAGTGCTGCTATAAATATATTGGAGTTTTGGGGGACTTTTTTTTCTTATTCGGTGGTTTCCTTGGGATATAAACCTAATGAAGGCATTTCTGGTTCACAGGATATGGACATTTTAGTCACTTTATTTGCACAATTCCAAATTGCTCTCCAAAATGATTGTATCATTTTACAGCTCCACCAATAATGTATTAGTGTGCTTATCTTTCCACAACCCCTCTAATATTTGACTCTTGCCATTTTTGGTCATTTCCCCCCCAGTTTGCAAGAAGTAAAGTAAAACCTCAGGGATGTTTTGATTTGTATTTCTCTTACTCTTAGTGATTTGGAGTTTTTTTTTTCAATGTGATTGTGAGTATTTTGCAGTTCTTTTAAAAACTGTTTGTTCATATCTGTTGGCAATTTATCTAATGTGGAATGGCTATTAGGGGTGTGTGTGTGTGTGTGTGTGTGTGTGTGTGTGTGTGTGTGTGTGTACATAGTGTTTATATATCTTGGAAACCAAACTCTTACCAGAGAAATTTGATACAAACGTTTTTCCCATTTGGCCACTTTTCTTCTTATGCTAGATATATTAATGCTGTTGGTGCAGAAGCTTTTCTATTTCAAGTAATCAAAGTTATGTATTTTATCTTTTGTTGCCTTTATCTCTTGTTTGCTTAAGGATACCTCTCTTACCTATAGCTGAGGCATATGATCTATTTCTCTTCTACTTTCTTGTGCAATGATAATATTAATTATTAAATTATTATATAATAATTATTGCATATTAATTAATTTGGTATTGATATTAATTTGAACATATTGTGGAATGGAATGCAAGATATCTAAGCACTGTTCCAAAATCTTTACCTAGGAATTTGTGTCAATCAAGATGTATCATTCATATAGCTCTGCTTCTACCGACCAATCATCTACCCCTACTCCAGGTGCCCCACTTTCTGTCCCTACTTTTTTTTTCCCCCTCAGAAGCAGAATGTTGTTTCTAGTTACTCACCTCCACTCAAGGCCATAGTAGACCATTTAGTTTAAGTAGATTAGATAAAGGCTAAGTAAATTAGAACCAATAGACATGCAATCACAAAAAGTTACATTCCATTTCTTCTGCTTTACAACCTTTCAGGCAAACAAAACAAACAAATCCTCTAGAGTTGGAGTGTGGTCCCTTTCATATCAGCTTCAGATCACTCAGATGTTTAGTGTCTTGAATTAGATATTTTGCCTCCAATAACCTGGGAGTGGAACATGGGCAACCGACTCATAGAAGTTGACTGTATGGGGACTGGTGGGTTCTGTAGAAGCCCTCAGTGATTCTCATGGTCACAGCTGCATTAGTTAACAGGATGGTAGGCATTCTCTTCCTGGTTTCTATTCTAGATTTCTGTTCTATCATTTCTGGTTCGATTCTGCATTGATATGGCTCTTATATCTATTTATTCTTTACTGGAAAGGGAGGCTGCTTCTAGACTCCTGGAGCTAGTACTAACCAGGGTCCAGTGGCTGGGGGGCTGACATGACTATATTATGCCTTGGTTGCTATTCTCTCTATCCTTTTGTCTCTATACACTAGTCCTGTGTCTCACATCAGCTTCCTCCAGGCACTTTGTACCCAATGAGGCAAACAGGTTTGATGAAACTAGGTCAGGATGTTAGAGTGTTAGCAAGAGCTATCATGACATAGGGACTATAAGATTCCATGATTATGCTATTGACTATGAACTTTTCAGGTTGTTATTCGGTCTTCCATCTCAGAGTACAAATTTCCAACATGACTCTTGGGAATTGTTGGGTAGGGTTATGTGTGTTGTAACTTGGACACGTGTTAATCCCACTCATGCAATGAGAGCTCACTCCTTCTTATGCCAAGTTTCTTCCTGAGATGATCTCTTCATCTCTCAGGCTCTGGGGAGCCTCTGAAATTTCAATTCTGCCTTGAATTAGAGTATTCAGTGCTTCCTTGATGCTCTTAGCTGGTGTAGTCCTCCTATGAGCTTCTACATAGGAGACATGGATTATTGGGTATTGAAGTTCTGAGCCTCATCCTTCACTCATCTGCCTGTGCTTTGAATAGCCTGGAATTGGCCCCAATCAATGATGAAGTTCCAGAGGTGTTTGCCACTTTTGGACAGACCAGGCTCATATTGTTCTCCTCACTGACTCGCATGAGTCAAGTCAACTTGAGTCAACAAGTCTGCTATGTACTAGGTACTGTATTAAGTATTAGGGATACTAGGTAAAAACCAGTCCCTGCTCTCAAGGAGCTCACAGTCTGATAGGGGAAACAACAGGAGAAAACAAACAAAAACCAACTATGTACAAACAAAATATACAACAAGGTAAATTGGAGGCTATTTGAAGATAATTTCAGAGTGAAAACACTAGCATTAAGCGGGATCAGTAAAGGCTCATTTTAGAAGGTGAGATCTTAGCTAAGTCTTGAAGGAAGCCAGAGAAGCCATGAGACAGAGATGAGGAAGGAGAGCATTCTAGGTGTGGGGGATAGCCAGCAAAATGCATGGACAGAGTAGGGAGATGGAGTGTTATCTTCAAGGGACAGCAATAAGGCTGGTGTAACTGAATGTCAGAGAATGTGGAGTTGGATAACCTATAAGAAGACTGGAAAAGTAGGAAGGGGCTGAGTTTTGAAGGACTTTAAAAGCCAAACATGGGGACAGCTAGGTGATACAGTGGATAGAGCACTGGCCCTGGAGTCAGGAGGACCTGAGTTCAAAATCCAGCCTCAGACACTTAATAATTGTGTGACTCTAAGCAAGTTGCTTAACCCCGATTGCCTCGAAAAAAAGAAAGAAAAGAAAAAAGGAAGAAAAGAAAGAAAAAGTCAAAGAGAGGGTTTTATATTTGATCTTAGAGGTCATAAGGAGCCACTAAGAATCCCAGACTTCATATGGCATAAAGGAATAACCCAATATCAGCAGACCTTCCCAATCAGTCCCTAGAAATCTTTTCCTGCGTAATTTATACAGGCAAATTTGGCAAGTATCTATTTTAAAATGGCTTCAACATAAATGTCATTTGGCATCCGCTGTTTAATCTAGTAAGATGCTTTACACTTTTAGTGGTCATTGTAACTGTCCTACGAGTTCATGTGGGAAAGTCCCAAGATGCTTTGGCAGGGCAAGGATTACTTCTGGCAAACCAATATTGGATTCTTCTCAAGTGTGCTTAGCATAGGTGGCCCGTTCCACCCATATTGTTGTAGTAGTTTAATTGTTTTCAGTTGTGTCCGACTCTTTGTGACCCCTTTTGGGATTTTCTTGACAAAGATACTGGAGTGGCTTGCCATTTTCTTCTCCAGTTCATTTTCCATATGAGAAAACTGAGGCAGAGTTAAGTGACTTGCCCAGGGTCACATAGCTAGTAAGTGTCTATGGCTGGGTTTGTACTCAGATCCTCCTGACTCCAAGCCTGGTGATCTATCCACTGCACCCAACTACTTGTCCTATTCTGTCTACAGTTGTGAGAAAATGCAACTTGAACATGTTGTATCTAATTTGTCACTGTTCTTGAAGTGGATTACCTCTAACTCTGGTCTCAAGCCTCTTTGCTCTTCTAGGAGGAGTGTCTGCCTCCTGGACCAGCTGATTTGGCCCCAGATTCTTTGGTGACATCTGCTTGGGCTGAGTCACTTTCTCTCTTCTCTTTCCCTCTCCTCCCTCTCCCTCTTTCTCCCCCCCCTTCATCTCTCTCTGTCTCTCTGTCTCTCTCTGTCTCTGTCTTTCTCTCTCTCTCCTATGTCTCATATTTGAGTAAATATCCTAGAGCCACCTTTTGTCATCTCTTAACCATTGTTTATTTTCATTTCTAGCTCCCTGACCAATGAACTTAATCGTAAATAACTGAGAGACTGTGCTCAGCTCACACACTTTAATAGTTGCAGCCATATGTTCCACCATACATAATAATGATAAACAGTATTTATAAAGCACTTTATGATTTACAGAGTGATTTACAAATGTTCTCTCATTTTATCCTTATAATGACTCTGGAAGAGAAGTACTATTATTATCCCCATCTTACAGATGAGAAAATGGAGGTAAGCAAAGGTTAAATGATTAGCCCAGTGTCATATAGCTAATAAATAGCTAAGGTAGGATTAGAACCAGCATCTTCTTGATTCCAGGTTCAGCATTCCAGTCACTGGCCCACCTTGCAACCTCTCTCTTTATCAGCTCCTTTATTGCTTGCGTCCGTTTAATGTTCCAACCTCAACAAAAAGTTAGAGACCTTTTTTACCCCTTACAGGAAAATAGCAAGGAACTGGAGATAACGGCTCTGTATTATTCTCAGAGCCACCAAATCAGCTGTGTATCATCTGCGAGCACTAGAATATTTTTACCCCATGACTCTGCATCTTCAAAGAGCTTATGAGGTTAAAGGCACAGCTTTGAGGCTCAACATGAACCTTCTACATTTCTCTGCATCAATCCCTTGCCATACTTGCATAAAGTCAGTGGCATGTCCCAGCCAAGACTTGAAGGATTCTTCTCCTAATGGGTAGGGATATCACACCTGCCTGAAAAATACAAGTTTCTATATTGGAACCCTCAGGTGGTAGTAGCAACACCATGACCTATGTGGCGCATAAACTAACCTTTTCCTTAAGGAGGCAATTCAACCGTCCTCAAGATTTAATTGGTCTTGTTCAGTGGTATCAATAAAAGATAAATGGGGGCCATTAATCTGTACATAAGGATCCCTGCAGACAACATATACATTTAGTTTTTAAATATAATGCTATGTTTTATTGTATTTTTATTTATTTTGTTAAATGTTGGTTCCTGCAGCTTGGGGGTATTCGATACCTCTGGTCTAGGGGTACTAAAACTTGAACCGCTTATATAATTCCCAGTGTCCCCAGAATAGTTGGTACACCTCAAACTTGATAGTTTTCCCACTGCCATTTGAGTCAAATGGGGTGCAATGGCCATTTTTTGATGGGATGTGACATTGTGGCAACTGTAGCTCCAAGAGCAGTTGCCTCCAACTCAACCAATACTGTGTCTTTGCTGAGTGTCCTTTCTAGGCTAAGGTTGTGTATTTCATTTTGTTCTGATCTTAAGGCAGTGACCTAAGTTAGGCCTGGCCTGAAACACCCTATAACTACTCTGGTTGGCTGATAGCCTCTTCCCCAGACTCGCCATTGGTCTTTTTGCCATTGTTTTACTGCCTACTGGGGGAGGGAGGTTTGGCATTGAATAAAAGACTACTGAAAAAAGTGTTGACCCTGGGCCATTTGGCTGCTGAAGAGGGTGTCCTGCCCTTCAGCAGGCTTTTTACATTCTCAACCCATCTTCTTCTCACCGTGAAAGCTTTAAATTTGCCAATTCTCAACACCACTGACCAGCTACTTGTTTAGGGATCTAGGAACAAGCTAGACTTCTAAGGTAACTTACACGGTGTATCTACTGCATTGTATTTCTTCCTCTATGTCTCAGTCAGTATCTGATGCTTTCCCAAAGAGTCTACAGCATGGTATAAAATCTTTTCAATATCTTATTATTCATAGTCAGTAAGTACCCCCAAATCCCCAAATCCTTGATTTGAGTCATCTCACTAACAGCTCTCCAAATAAGTAAATAGCCGTGGTGGCTATTAACCTCAGAATATGAGTAGACAATGTCACTTCCACAGCGTCATTTCAACTAAGTGTATATCACCTCAATAAAAATGCAGGCATTCCTTATATCAACTTGTTTGAATTTTCTACAAAGTCTATCTAAAAAGAGCTACTTCCAAGTAATGAAGCAGACCCTGAATGATGGAAAAGAACCAGAAGTACTGGTCTAAGCAATTTCTGCAATGCAATAATAACGATGACGATGATAATGGTGGTGGCTAGCATTAACATAATGCTTTAAATTTTGCAAAGCACTTTACGTGTTATCTCATTCGACCTTACCAACAAAATGTGAATGTAATTTACTGTTGCAAGGCTTTGGGTGCAAACAATTTGCGCTTTCAAACAGCAATGTGACTCCCTTCACCAATACAATCCATGTGTAACTACAAACAAGGTAAGAATTGCAGACGGACTAGTCCTCCCACATGCAACTTTTTTTTCCCTGCTAACTCTAGATTTCCTCTGGATTACTGTGGTTTAATATTTGGAGTTGAATTTGAGCAATTTGCATAATAAATCTACGGTAACTGGTTCCTCTGTCACCTATTATAGCTACACTGGGAACTCCAAAGGTCATCTATATTCAATCATAACAACTTATTGACAGACCAGGACAAAAAAAAGGACACATTTTATTTGTTTTATTGTTTTACTTTATTTCATTTTTATTTTGAAGGCAACAAACAGTTAAAAAAAACTAACCTCTCCATATGTGTAATGGGGGACTGGCCAATGGGCCCTGAGCAGTGCCAGTGACTTACTCTCTCCACTGAGAGTCTTACAGAAGTTCTTACCTCACTTGCCACCAGGAAAGAGAGAGCTCAAGTTCCCCTACTGGGGCCTTTTGTATGAATGCTCATTTCTGTCTTGACAACCATCAAAACATTTTTTCTACCTCACAGTAAATGGACAGGAAATAGTCACAGAATACCTGTATCTACTCTGAGGACTGCCATTACATATACTAAAGACTATGCATTTTAAAGAGAAAATATTTATTGAGATTAAGACAATTGGTAAAGGATTATGGCAATAATCTCATATTTGGATCTCATCTATCAGCAAAAGGAAGAGGGAATGCACTCAACTCATCCTCTGCAGCCAGGAGGGCGTTGCAAAGTCCCTGTTGCCTGGCTGAACTGAGGTTGGCCAGTTTTGCCCAGGAAGCATCTGGCTGTTCTCCCAGGGAATTCCCCAGGCTCGAACCCTTTCTGCCACTTGATGTGTCTTCTTCTTCCCCATGGTTCCCAGGAACACGCCATTCCATCCTCTTCTCAGATGACAAAGTAATTTCCTGGTTCTAACCAGGTTACTCTCACAGCTAAATGAACTCTAGTGGCTCCTTATTGCCCTCAGCACCAGTACATAAAGTCCTTCCTTTGGTTTTTAGAGTTCTTCCTAACTGGGGCCCATCCTCGCCTCCTTATCTTCTTCCATTCTATTCCCTTCCACATGCACTTTAGTAAGATGATGCTTGTCTATTTGCTGTTCTTTCCCTTTTCCCATCTCTCTTCTCTGTGATTTTGTACTGGCTCTGTACTGGCCCACAATGTCTTCTTATTTTTCCCACAATGTCTCCTTATTTTTCTCTTTTTTGGCTTTTTGGAGGGGGGAAGGTAGGGCAATTGGGGTCAGGTGACTTGCCCAAAGGTCACATGGCTAGTAAGTGTTAAGTGTCTGAGGATGTATTTGAACTCAGGTCCTCCTGATTCCAGGGAATTTCTCTATGAGAAATCAATCTCTTTAGAAATGAATTCAAGATCAGATGAACTTGTGCACAGCACAAGGGGTAGTATAGGTTTGTGATTATCTGATCCTTGTCATATCTGATAGATAAAACTACTGGGCTCATTTTTTTCCAGTGATTCTCTGGTTATTAACATCAAATGAGGCGTTATAGAAGACCACAATTTCCAAATCAAAAATAGAGGTTACTGAAAGGGCAATGTATGATGGATACAAGCGTCTGTGGTTTATTTCATATGATTATTTGTGGACAAGAAGTGACAGAAAATATAACCAATGGAAGCCAAAATTTATTTAACTGTTTTGTGCTATAATTTGCAGATACATAGCAACATTGGCAGAATACCAGTGGTTAAAATATGTGACTTTGTCTTGGAGAGCAACCTGGGATTGTTGAAAGCAATGCATGATTTCCCAAATGCAATCAAACCCATTTGTTTTCCTTCCTATTCAGTTTTAGATTTGGCTTATCATTCAGGTACATTGCCTGTCCAAGATATAAGTACTGTTGGAGTAAATGAAAGCATCACCATTCCAACCATGTCAGTAGACAATGAATATTTTTCATCCATTTGGTTGTTTCTATGTGGATTGTTAGGGTGATCTCTTTTGAGTGGCCATGGTCACATTAATTAGAGCACATAATATTCTAGGACTTGATATACTAGCTTAATGTCATCCAGAGGAGTCTCTGGAGGACTTCCCTATCTGTAGTATATTCCCATTCCTTTTGGGTTCTGTGCTAGACAGCCCCTGGGATAGTGGCAAGCATCTTCAGTGAAAATGGTTTAATTCCCTAATTACTGCCTCATTTGATACTGATAATCAGAGAATCACTGGAAAAAAATGAGCCCAGTAGTTGTATCTATCAGATATGACAAGGATCAGATAACCTTAAGAAGCTTAAATTCTGTTGGGGGAATACAGGATGTATCTAGATAAATATTTCCTAATAATTTGATGAAAGATAAAGCACTATGAACTCAGGGAATCTGGAAAGACTTTTAAATTTAAAAATATTTTAAAAGAAAATACTTTATTTTTTCTCAATTTAATGTAAAGACAATTTTTAACATTCATTTTGGAAAAATCTTGAGTTCCAAATTTTCTCCCTTCCTCCTCCTTCCCTGAGATAGCAAGCAATTTGATATAGGTTATGCATGTTAAATCGTACAAAACATATTACCATATTAGTCATGTTGTGAAAGAAGACACAGACTCAGAGGGGGAAAAAACAGAAAAAATACAGAAAGTGAAAAATAGTATGCTTAGATCTGCATTCATACTCCATCAGTTTTTTCTCTGGATGTGGATAGCATTTTTCATCATGAGTCCTTTGGAACTGTTTTGGATCATTGTATTTCTGAAATTAACTAAGCCATTCACAGTTGATCATTGTATAGTACTGCTGTTACTATGCACAATATTCTCCTGGTTCTGCTTATTTTACGTTGCATCAGTTCATATAAACCTTTCCAGGTTTTTCTGAAATCAGCCTGCTCATCATTTCTTATAGCACAGTAGTATTCCACTGCAATCATATACCACAACTTGTTTAGTCATTCCCCCAATTAATAGGTATCCCCTCAATGTCCAATTCTTTGCTTCTACAAAAAAAAGCTCCTTTAAATATTTTTTGTATGAGTAGGTTCTTTCCCCCTTTTTTGATCTCTTTGGGTGTAGACCTAGTAGTAGTATTGCTTGGTCAAAGGGTATGCAGGGTTTTATGGTCCTTTGGGCAGAGTTCCAAATTGCTTTACAGAATGGTTGAATCAGTATGCCACTTCACCAACAGTCCATTAGTATCCCAACTTTCCCACATCCCATTCAACATTTATTATTTTCCTTTACTATCATATTAGTCATTCTGACAGGGATGACGTGGTACAAAAGACTTTTTTAGTGGTAAATGGCATCTGAACTCAACTTGGAAGGAAGTTAGGGCATCTAAGAGGCAGAGATGAGGGAATAAGCATTCCAAGCCTGGGAAACAAGGGCATGATGATGGGAGATGAAATGTTAAGTTTGGGGAATGACTATTAGGCCAATTTGGCTAGAGCATAGAATACATTTGGAGAATCAAGATGCAAAGGCTGAAAAAGGCAGATGGGAGCCAAACTGTAGAGGATTTTGTATTTTATCCTAAAGGAAAAAGGGAGCAGCTGAGGATTTTTGAGCAGGAGAGTGACATGGTCAAATCTATGTCTCAGAAACGTTTGTTTGGTAGCTGTGTATAGGATGGATGGGAAACAGGAGAAACTAGAAGCAGGCAGTCCAGTTAGGAGATAATCACAATAGAAGTGATGAGAGCCTGAATGAGGTAGTAGCTGTCTGAAGGTGGGAGGGCCAGTGAACAGAGTAAGAGATGTCATAGGGACAAAGCAAGAGACATGGAAGCAATCAGACTTAGCAATCCTTTGGCTATGGAGGGCAAAGGGAAAGAAAGAGTTAAAGATGGTTTGGAGGTTGTGAGTCTGGGTGATTTGTGAGCTTGTGGTGCTTTCTACAGAAGTAGAGAAGTTTGGGCAGAAGTGAGTTGGTGTATGCATGGTGAATAAATTCAATTTTGGATACGTTACAGCTAATGTGGGAATTCTTATTATCTGATTATATATATTTGTAATGGGTTCCATTTTTTTTTGCCTTCTCAAAGGGGGAGAATTTGGAACTGAAAATAAAATTGAATTAGAACAATTTTGAACATGTTGAGTTTGGGATGCCTATGGGACATCCAGATGGAAATATCTAGCAGACAGATGACAAGGTGGGACTTCAATTCATGAGAGAAATTAGAGTTGGATATGTAGAATTGGGAGTCACTGACTTAGAGATAACCATTGGCCTCATGGGAGCTGATGAGATCACCAAGAGATATTGAAAAGAGGTCAAAGAAGAGATTCCTAGAGCCTGGAGTCTTGGACACATTCATGTTTAGTGGGTGGGAAGTGATTGATGACCCCAAGAAAGAAAATCATCTATTTATGTTTGGAAAAAAGACTAAGTCATGTATAACAAATACGGGATGTCCCTAAAGTCTGGACACACAGGGAATCTCATAAACTATGCATATTTTTGAGAAATGAAATAAATGAAATTTTAAACATTTTATTTAATTAGCATAAATGAGATTTCATAGGAAGACATAGGAAATATCATTAATTAATTAAATTAAATTAATCTCATTAACATGGAAAATAGTCCCCAATAACTAATGAAAACTTTTATTCCATATGAAATTGTCATGGCTAAAATTTATACTAATTAAATAAAATTTTGTTGAAAATTTCATTCATATACAAAAATATTTATTGCAGCTCTCTTTGTGGTGGCAAAAAACTGGAAATTTAGGGGATGCCCATCAATTGGTGAATGGCTAAACAGGTTGTGGTATATGAATGTAATGGAATACTATTGTGCTATAAGAAATGGGGAGG
>CM053581.1:321010021-321040745 GCA_028627135.1 Pseudochirops cupreus | reverse complement strand
TCTTGAATATATATAGTATATTTGGAATATGTAGTATATTTTATATAGATGCTATATGTGGAATATATATATAGTACATTTGGAAATTAAGGTGATGTCATATCTATATAAGTGCATATATACATGTATTGTATTTTTGAATATTTAATATAGTATTTTGTAATAAAGAGTAAAAAAAGCGGCAAAAAGCAATTAAACAAAACTAACGAACTCATCACCTGAGTCAAATTATATATGCAGCATTCCGCACTCATAGCCACCCACCCCACCCCCCTTCTACAAAGGAAAGTGAACTTATTATCCTTTTTTTTTTTAAATCATGAATGCTTTACTCTTTTTTTCTTTTTCTCTTAACTATCACATCCCAGTGATGCTCACACCCCAATAGAACCTTCCTATGTAACACTGAAGCATGACTAGGCAAAACAAACCAACTCCTTGTCTGCATCTGACAATCTATGCTTCATTTCATTTTTTTAATCAAATTTTTTTCAATGAACACCTTCCCCCATTAAAAAAGAGAAAAGCAAAACCCTTGTGACAAATGTGCTTAGTCAAGCAAAACAAATTCCCACATTGGCCATGTCCAAAAAGTATGTCTCCTTCTGTACCCTGAATTCATCCATCACCTTTCTGTCGGGAGGCTGGTAGAATGCTTTCTCACCAGTCCTTTCATAATCATGTATGCTCAGATATTGCACTGAACAGAGTTCTAACGTCTTTCGACTTTTTATTTACAGTCATTGTTGATATTGTGTAAGTTGCTTTGGTTTTGCTTGTTACACTCTGCATCAGTTCATACAAGTTTTCCTGAGTTTCTGTGAAATTATTCATTCCATTGTTTCTTTTTTTTTTCAATTTATTTATTTGCTTTTTTTTGGATGGGGAAAGGTAGGGTAATTGGGGTTAAGTGACTTGCCCAAGGTCACACAGTTAGTTGTTTGTTTTTGTGTGTGTGTGCATGTGTTACTTCCATTGTTTCTTATGTCACAATACAGTACCCCATTACCAAAAAAAAACCCCAACCCATTACAGTAAAAAAAAAAAGATCTCTTTGGGGGTATAGGCTTAACATTGGGTGATTTGGTGATTTTTGATCATTGTTCCAATTTGCTTTATAGAATGGCTAAACAATTCACAATTCCACCATTGGTGCATGAAAGTGCCTATTTTCCACAACCTTTCCAATATTTTCCATTTTTATCAACTTTGCCCATCTTAAGGGTATAACTTATGCTTCATTTTGAAACTATAGTCCACCAATTCTCCATGGAGGACAGGGAGGGATGTTACACTCATCAGTCTTGCGGAGTCAAAATGGCCCCCTGAGTTTTGATGCCTTCTTCTCTCTCTACCCTCCCCCCCCCCGATATTACCCATGTTGCAAAAACAAAACAAACCTTCTCCCCTCCCTCATCCCAAAGCAAGAAAAATAAAGAAAATGAGAAAAGCGTGCTTTACTCTGAACTTGGAGTCTATGAGTTCCCTCTCTGGAGGTGGAGGGCATTTTTCATCATGGGTCCTTTGAATTGTCTTGGATCATTGGATTGTTCAGAGTTGCTGTGACGTTCTCAGTTGGTCATCCTTTCACTTCTTGCTATTACTGTACACAGTGTTATCCTGGTTGGGCTCACTTCTCTTTGTGATATCTTCCTGTTAAAACTTTTCCTTACTTTGGTGGGGCCAGTGTAGACTCTTCTCCCAGTTCTACTTAATCAAACATTTCAATCTACAAAGAAAAACAAAAAAGAGGATAGTACATGAAGATGTGACCTTCTGTTTTGTATAGTTTAATTTTTTTGTTGCGTATGTTCATCGTGAGAACAAACCCCAAAATCCAAAGTAGTTTTAGAAAGAATTTTATTAGGTGTGGCTCTTTCCTTGAGTCTTGGTGAGGTTACCTTGTATGTTGAGTTCAGACAAAAGAATAAGGGCATTTGATTGGTTGGTCTCACATAGGCAGTAGGCAGTTTCAAGAGGGCAGTTTGAGATGTATATCAGCAGCTAAGTATAAGCATTCAAATTTGGGGAACCCAAAACGCAAGCTTTGGGTGGGCCTAAAATCCCCTTGGGTGGAATCCAAGCATTCCTGCAGCCATCCAGCATCCCAAAAGCCTCTCGGAGGTCAGACTGACCTTACAGTAAGCTTTTGAACTAGACAATTTCTAGCCACAATTTCTAAATAGGTTTAAACAATATTAATAAAGGATAAGTAATAAAATATAATCCTTACACATATTAAATCTGACAAAGGAATAACAAATTGCTTTGTTTCTGTCCTCCATTGAATATCTTTTTGTTTTTATTCTATGAATATAAAAATGTTTTATTGATACTCTTTTACTCTACATCAGTTCATACAAATCTTCCCAACTTTCTCTGAATTCTTTGTAGTTATAATTTCTTCCAGTGCTATAATATCCTGTTTCATTCTTATATCACAATTTGTTTTTGTCATTCTTCAATTGATAAATATTTTGCTTCCATCTCTTTGCTATTACAAAAAGTACCAGCTTATGTATTTTGTGCATACCTTTCCTCTGGTCTTTGACTTAGGATATATGCCTAGTAATCATTGTAACTGGATCAGAGGATAGTGACTTTTCTAGTACAATCTCATCTATTAATCTTTGATTTACTTGTAAATTTGATTCTATCATGTTATACCAAACTCACAGCATCTCAGGGAGAATTCTTAGGGGGGAAAAAAAATCTGTGATTTCATCAGTGTGCTCTCAGTAAGGAATTTCTCTACCATTGCAGATCCGTACGTTCTCTGAGATTTATAGTCTTAGAGTTGCTGGGGCACTGCAAAGTTGGAAGTTGCCCAAGGTCGTACAGCTAGTATGTTTCAAAGGAGTAACTTGAATCTAGATCTCTCTGGCTTCAATGCCAGCTCTTTATCGACTATACTACGCTCACTACGCTGCCTCATAATGAGAATATTGGTGCTAAAGAGAAGAGATTTTGTAGCAGTTCACAATTTGGGGTTATTGAAAGTATTTCATTATTTCCCAGATTTGATCCAAAACACTTCCTCATACTCTTCAGTTTGGAGTCAGCTTCTTTTCCATCTATAGTATCTTTCTATGACTTCTGTGTGTCTTTCTATTTATCTCTCTAATCTATCTAGATTAACCTGATAGGTTACCCATCCAGCTGCATGTCTGGGTAACATGTTTTTCATCCATTTTGTTTTTCCACTGTAGATGATTAGAGTAATTTCTTTCTCGTTGCTGTAGATTTCACTAAGGAGGCTTTGTAGTATTTTGGGTTTTGATGCAATTAATACAATTTTATTTGTGAATAGGAGTAGAGGGAGAACTTTACCATTAATATGGAATTCTTTCATTTGGTTTCTGCACTAGATGCCTTCCAAGACACAGGCAAACCTTGTGTGAGCCTATGTCTCCTTAATCTATATTTCATTTGATGTCAATCCTTAGGTCATAATAAGCTGATACAACAAAAGATCACATTTTATAGGCCAATTTGAGATGACAATATGTAATGGAGTACAATAAAGTAGGAAGTAGAATAAGAATGAGATGCTAATACTTGTTATTCTATCTCTTGCCTGTGGGCCTTTGGTCAGTCCCTGGCTCCCTTCAAAGCATAGCTCAGGGGCCATTTCCTGAATGAAGCTTTTTCTGGTATTGCTTGTAATCTCACTGTCTTTAAATTATTTTTCATTACTCTGTACTTACACATGTTCTATCCCCCCAGTTAAAAATAAATTCCTTGAGAATGGGGACTTTCTTTTTTGTCTTTGTATGTCTTTTACCTTCCATATAGTATGCAATAAGTCATTGTTGGTTGACTGAATTGAATTGGTGTGTGTTGGTTTAAGCCCTGCCAATTCTCAATCCACTCACCCGCCTTTTGGTGTCCTGTGTTACCTCTGATTTTTCCCTTGAAATGTACAGGAGCTCCACGAATTTCCTGTTACCCTTATTCCTCTCTCCTCTCCATCTCTGCCACAAAGGGAAGATTCATTTCAGGTTCTTCAAAAATTCCCACTCATAAAAAACAGGACTCTTGTTCATTTCACAGTTCCTCCAGATCCAGTGTCCATCCAGTGGTGGACTGAGTGTCCATCTGGAAGCTGCAGCAGTGACAGAAGATTGGCACCTGGGGTAGAGTAGCCATTCAGGTGACTCTCTCTGGGCTTGGGATCCCCTCCAGTTATGCAGAGGTGAGTTGATGTCCCTTTCTCTCCACCTGATCCAGGCTGGCCAAGGCAGGCGTTCTCAGACTGAAGGGCACCGGCATGGTTAGTAATTGGAGATAATCAACACTAGGAAGACGTGTTGAAGATAACAACAATTGTACAAAAGAGGTGGATTTGGGTTGAGGGACAGAGGGCATCAGACAGACATCATTTCTTGGTTGAGAGAAGCTCTCTGAAGCCCTTATGGTCAGAGTATTTGGAGGGTGACCTGTGCAGGGGCAGGAAATGAACTGGGACATCTTGGGGGTGGGTAGGAAGAGGTACAAGATGGAATTCAGCGGAAATAATAATAATCTCTAGCCTTTATATAATGCTTTGAGGTTTGCAAAATGCTTTACAATCTTATCTAATTTTATCTTCACAACAACTGGGGAGGTAGGTGCTTTATCAAATTCCATTTTACAAATGAGGAAACCAAGGCAGATAGAGGGTGACTTGCTCAGAGTCACAACTCTAGTAGGTGTCTGAGACTGGATTTGAATTCAGGTCTTCTTGCCTCTGAGTCCAGTGCTCTATCCATTGCATTTTTATTTGTTCCCCTTCTAGCGTGCCTGGCAGTGTCATTGTATATCACATAGTCTGGATGGGCACCCAGAGTCCTAGAGAAGCTACTGGTCCTAGTGACCTCCAACCCTACCCAAAACCTCAGTGTCCTCCCATTTCTTGCCAGGAGCTCCTGCCTAACTCTAACCTTCACAACGAACCCAGGGACCTCACCATGGCTGGAAATCTTTTCTCTTGACCTTGTCCTAGACTTCAGCATTCTCCTTCATTCCAAAGCCTCCTCAAAGAGAAGAATAAGAACAGCTTCCACTTTTCAGTATAGTGCTTTAACGTTTGCAGAATGACCTACATAAGTTATTTCAAATTCTCCTCACAGCAACCCTCTGAGGTAGGGGCTATTATCATCCTCATTTTACAAATGAGGAAATGGAGAGCCGAAGTGGTAAAGTGACTTGTCCAGGATCACACAACTAGGAGTTTTTTTGCTTTTTGGAGGGCAATTGGGGTTAAGTGACTTGCCCAAGGTCACACAGCTAGTTTTTGTGTTAAGTGTCTGAGGCTGGATTTGAACTCAGGTCCTCCTGACTCCAGGGCCAGTGCTCTATTCACTGTGCCACCTAGCCGCCACAATCACACAACTAGTTAATGTCTGAGATGGGGTTTTAACCCAGCTCTTCCAGATTACAAATTTATGCCATACTGCTCCCTTCCCTCACTCACAAGAGTCAATTCTGTATCCTCTAAAATATAGATCACATCATCCTCATTAAAAAAATCATGAGGGAAGGATATTTTGTAGCTCTTCTTGGAGATAGTTTACAGTTTCTTATGACATTCAAGGGCCAGAAAAAGAATAGCAATCACAATGATGAATAATATCTGGCATATAGTGGATTATACATACACTTTCTCTACCTACTTATTGTCTAAACTTGATTCCTCATGCTCTGACTCTTCCTGGGTTGGGTCTAGGTAATAACCTGTGCCTTTCAGGTCTAGGTATACACCCAGCCCTTAGTGATTGGGAGGACCAGGACCCAGATGACATGCTCCACCTGTCACCTCCTGCCTCCACCAAGGAGTATTGGGGAGTTCATCAGTCCGGAATGGGGCAGTTCAAGGTCATAGCTCATGACTCTTCTGAGTTACTTAGCAGGTCTTTAATCCCACCCCACCCCCTTCCTCTTTAAGAGATGACAGATGGGCTAAGAAGTCCTAGAGACAGGAATCACAAAGAATGGGGACTCTGGGTTAGAGGTTGGAGCAGGCGTCAGCACTTGTGTGGGGATCTCTGTGAGGACATCCATGGTCAAGAGTTGATAGTAGACAACCCATTTAGAGAGAGTCAGACTTGAACTTGGATTTGGGTAAACCTGTTCCTAAGAACTCATAGGAGGTTTCTGAAGCAGATTTCACGGTCCAGGGATAATTCCCCTCCTCTCCCTGACTTCTCTATTCCTCTATGTCCATATATATATACATATACATATATATATATATAGTATATATATACATATATAGTATATATATTTAATTATCTCTTGCAGTTGTGTGCTCATCTATCTTCTCTAGGTGCCTCTTCACTCATAATCTCTTTCCTTCTGTTTTCACCCTCGTACCTCTGGTTATTTCTCTCCGGTTCTGACTCTCTTTCCTCCCCTGACATAGCCTTCCTCAGACTCCTCTACTCTGAGTCTTTGTCTATGCTTATATCTCTCTCTTTCACTTGGGTTTCTGCCTATCGCCGGTCTCCTCTGCTTCTGTCTCCCTCTCTAGCAGTCTCTCTTTGCTTTAAGTCTCTCCAGGTCTGTCTCGTCCTGTGTCTCTGTCTCCTTCCACGCCCTCCTCTCCAGGCTGCCCCTCGGGAAGGGAGAGAAAGGAAGGAGATAGCTTGTCGGACTGCCCCAGACTCAGGTACCCACGACTGTCCCTCTCACAGCTCCCGCAGCGTGGCTGGTCCTGGAGGGAGAGGGCAACTGGCGCCGGGAGCTCCGAATCCGCCTTCCCCCACGTGGGGAGTTTTCTCCTGCTTCCCGCCTCCCTTCTCCCTCCTCCCTCATTCATTTTCTTAAAAAGGGCTAGGCAGCTCTCCCTCCTCCTTTCTCCTAGCCTTGCTCTGGGGCTGGGATTGGCTGGGCGGTCCCTAGCTCTGACCTGGGCACCCAGAGAAGGTGCCGATGCTCTTAGCACTTTGCACACACTTCTTGGAGCCTCCTGGCAGAGGGGTTTGGTACCCCAGCTCCCTGCCTACTACTGTGCAGGGCTCAGGAGACAGACCGACAGACCGACCCCACCGACCGACCGCTGCTTTCCCACCCTTCCACCGACTGCAGTCTTCTTCCCTTCCTCCTTCTTTTCCTCCCTCCCTCCCTTCCTTCTCCTCCTCTCCCTTTCCCTCTCCAGATCGACTCCTCGGTCCCCTCCCCCCACTCCTTTTCCCGACCCCTACCCCCCACCCCTTTCTCCTCTCTCTCCTTCTGTATCCTCGATCTAGAGCAATCTCCTGACACCTGAGGGAAGTGCTGAGGAGAGCTGAGCAAGCCGAGGAGAAGAAAGAAGAGGAGGGAAGTGGAGGGGCTGGGTGCCAGAGCGGAGGGGCTGAGCCCCCCAGGCACGGGCGGGGCTGCTGCTTCTTCCGCATGGCTCCTCGATGAGGAGGCCATCTGAGCTCGGGCAGCATTGGAAGGAGAGTCTGGGACTCTGGTGAGTGTACGAGGCAGTGCTGGGCTCTCCCTCTGCCCAGGGGACTTGGTGGGTGGCTCCAGACACTCTCGTGGTTTGGTGGATGGAGGGGGCCGAGTTGATGGGAGTCTAGTGTGTCCCCTCCTGCCCGGATCCGGACAGTTGAGGTAGCCTGTGCGCCCCAAGAGCTGAGGTCCCTGCCCCCCTTGGCCAGGGGAGGGGGCACGCAGAACCAGGGCTGGGCTAAGCAGAGATCCTTCTTGATACCCACGACCCACTGGAGATGGATGGACGGAGGAAGCACCCATGAGAGACCATCCAGCTTGGGATGGACTTAGGGGACTGGCTGTCCTCTTGGGGTTGGTCCTATTGAGATCAGGACATTTTACTCCGGACTATCTGATAACAAAGCTACATTTGGAGATCAATCCGGCAGTGGCTATAGCATCCCAATGACGTGGTTGTCATGGAGATGGTACAGAGAAGCTGGAGTGATAGGAATGCATCTGGACTGGAGATAGGCTTTGCTAGGGAGTGATGCTCTGTACCCGCCCCCCATCCCCACCTACCCCACCCCCCAGGTCTTTTTGTCTGGGTGAGGTGACATATTTGTTCATCTCTCGATAAAACAATAAAACCCCACAAAGCCTGGTCTAGGGGATTTCCCATTACCTTGAGCTAAACTGAATTGTTCCTTCAGCATTGGTCTCAGCTTCTGTTCAATATGCTTTCTTGGTTTTGTAAAAACTGGTTCAGGAGGTAGAGGAGGAGGGTGGAGAGGTTGGGACAGTTTGGCCTCCAGAGGCAGTGGCTCTTTGGTTGGGAAGGCTGCTGGGGTGCATGGCGTGCGCCTGGAGGGGTGTCTCTCTGGCCAGGATGATTTTCACCTTGGAAGCCGCTTTTTACAATTTATTTCTGTTTTGTTTTCCTTAACTTTGATGGCCTTGGCCTGACCACAGGCTCTCAGGCTTTGACTGACCAAGCAATAGCACTAGTGGGGGTGTGGCAGGTGCAGGGAAAAGACTGGAGACATATGATGGTCAAGTAGGCTGACAGGGGAGAGGGGTCCCTGTGGCTGGTCCACAGAGACAGACTAGGTTGGGGGCTCAGGGTTCCATGTGTAGCTATGTCCTGGGAGCTGATTCCCTAGCTGAGTCCACAGCTAGTGTCCCCTTGTTCTCTGCCTCCTGGGTCTGATCAGAGAGCATCTGATCTGCTTTGCTCCTCTCCTCATCCCCATCTCCCTGCCCAGACTTGGGGATGAAGAAACTGTCAGTCAATATGAGGGCTGGAAAGAAGTGTGTGTGTGCTTTGGGGAGTACATTGTCTTTTTAGGGATCCTATGTTCCTCTAGTGCAACCCATTCCAAGCTCCCTTTGTTTTGGACATGGCCTTATTGTAGGGAATTGACCTGGCAGAGAAACCCATCAGTATGGAATAGTTTCCATGAGGTCTTTCCAGAATTGGGTCTAAAACAGGGCTGGGCCTATTTGGTAAGGTTTCTGGGAAGTGGGGGTAGGAGGTCTGAGATTAGCTGGAAATTGACTGGAGATTCCTGGGTTCTCAAGTTGTTGTCTGTGCTGGGGAGGAAGGCAGGGTCACTGAAGGTAGTGATAGTAGTCAATGAGCTGGGCTGTGGGCCTGAGACCTCAGAAGCAAAATAATGTTATTGGGGGGGTCCTCTGGGTAGAGACTTATGTGTAGCACAGTCCAGTCTGTCTAGGACAGGGCTGAGGAAGATACTGTGGCCACTGCCATGAGAAGTTTAATATCTGAGAATGTGCCTGTCTTTTTCCCTCTTCACTACTCTTCTCCTTACTGCCCCTACTGGTCCCTGCCCCCTAAACAAACCAAAAAAGTTGATAGTTTCTGCCTTTGTGATGGGTGCATTTGAGGATGTGATGTCCCAAGTAATTTGGTATTCTGGGAACCAAGTTTTCCAGATTTTTAGAAGAATGTAAGAGCTCTGCCATCTTGGCATACTGGGCCTCAGCATTTCCATCTCTCAGTTGGACCATCACCCTTGTCCCATCATCCACCTTGAATTATGTATACCCCATCCCCCCACCCAAGGTTCAACCTGGAACCAAAAGATCTGGGATCTTGGGCTGATTTCAGGTTTTGATTCTGGGGTGGGCCCAGAAGCATCAGAATGTAGTGGTGGTGGTGAAATCTAACCACCAACCAAATGATAGCAACAGGACAGGTTTGCTGCCCACCAGGGGGAGAGGAAGGGAGAGCCAGCCCACTGTTACTGCCAAGGGAACAGGACACAGGCCATTTTCTCCCAGAGTTCCCTAGGCCACAAGAAAAGAGGGAATTCTAAATTGACTCATTTAATAGAGGAAATGAATCCCTCATGAGGGAGGGGGCTTAATCCCTGGCTTGAGTCTGGTGGTTCTGGGCTAGTAGATGAGGTCATTCTGACAGCTGTTTGCTTTTCCAATCCTTCTTGGCTTTCTCTTATTCATGTGCTCCAGATTCTCTTCCTGTTGCCCTTGTGATGTTTCCGTCCCACAGGTAACATGGCCTAGGGCTCTGGTCAGTCTTTGGAAAAGGTCCCCTTTTTCTCTCTTTCCCTCTCCCCATTTATACTCTTCTCTCTGTCTCTCTGTCTCTCAGTCTCTGTTTCTGTCATTGTATTTGTCTCTCTCTCTCTCTCTGTCTTCCTTACCCTGGCTTCTGTGGACGTTGCTCTTGGTAGGAAAAAGCCTTTAGAACTATAGGACCAGGGGTGGCTAGGTGGCGCAGTGAATAGAGCGCTGGCCTTGGAGTCAGGAGGACCTGAGTTCAAATTCAGCCTCAGATACTTAACACTTACTAGCCGTGTGACCTTGGGCAAGTCACTTAACCCCAATTGCCCCTCCAAAAAGCAAAAAAAACCCAAAAAACTATAGGATTAAGAGCTGAGCATTTAGTCCAGCCCCATCATTTTACAAGTGAGGAAACTGAGGATGTTAAATGACTTTTATGTGTAAACCTAAATATAGATAGAGATAGGTTTGATGTAGCATTGGGAAATGGGGTTAGACAGAAGGAGGGACTGTTGTCTATGAGGAATGGGAAATAAGAAGAGGTAATGAGGGAAGGGATACTGGGTCCTCTTCTTCTCTGGGAATATGGAAGAAGAGGATTGCCCACAATTCTGTCTGCAGAATACTAGGGCAGCTGAGGAAGGGGAGGCCAAGTGATAGGCCCAGGATTGCCAGGCAATTCAGTCCATTAGTCAGTCAATAAGCATTTCTAATGTGCCAGGCAGTGGCTCATCAGATTAGGGCCCCTGTATTTGGGTTTCCAGTCTTCCTCTGTCTCCCCTTCCCAGAATATCTCCTTTGGAGTTCCTTGCCAGAATGGGGTTTTCTGAGACACTCTTCCTCCAAGTGGCAGACGACGCTCGAGACACTTCTCCAGATGGCCTTTTCCAGGAAACTGTTGTGAGTGGTGTCTTATGTTTTGGGAGTCCATATTTAGCCCAGCTTTTCGTGCAGTGCAGACACTCATTCTGTTATTCCCTCCCCACTTCCCAAGGAGTTTTTGTTTGTTGCTTTCTTGAGATCTTCAGAGGCTGCAGCGGCCCCCTGGGAGAGCCCTTCCCTTGAGCTGGACCCTAAGGGAAACCTGGTTTCTTAAGGTTAAGTGCTTGCTCCAGCATAAAGGAAAGGTTAATGGAGCGCCTTCTAGCCTCATTAGTGTCTCTTACCTCGATCTGGCTTTCCTCTCTATCTCTCTCAGCTCCTGGGTCAGGCTGGCCCTCAGCAAAACTTACAGACTTTACTTTTGGTGGTTTTCTTTAGCACTCCCTTGCTTCTAGGTAATTGGTGCCCTCATGCAGCTCCTAAATACACTGCTGTGGTCTCCAGACTATATGTGGCCCTCTAGGTCTTCAAGTTTGACCCTTTGACTGAGTCCAAGTTTTGCAGAACAAATCCTTTTATTGAGAGAATTTGGTTTTTTTGGCTTTTTGGAGGGAGAAGGGCAGGGCATTTTGGGTTAAGCGACTTGTCCAAGGTCACACAGCTAGTAAGTGTTAAGTGTCTGAGGACATATTTGAACTCAGGTCCTTCTGACTCCAGGGCCAGTGCTCTATTCCCTGCTCCACCTAGCTGCCCCCATTGAAGGAATTTGTTCTGTGAAGTTTGGATTCAGTCTAAGGGATGCATTTGAGGACCTAAAGGGCCCCATGTGGCTTTGGGGCTGCAGTTTCCCCACCCCCACACTAGACCTTCCATTTTCAAAGATTCTATCTTACAATCTCTCTTGCATCTATTTCATTTTCTCCACTTATGTGGCCACTATCCTGGTTCAGGCCCTGGTCACCCCACCCCCGGATCAGCTCTCTCTCAGATCCATCCTCCATATCACTTCTCAATCAGTGTTCCTAAAGCAGAGGTTTGTCTACATTGCTTCCTTGTTCAAGAAACAATAGCTCCAGATTACTTCTGGGAAAAAGGATACAAATTCCTGTTTCACTTTGAATGTCCTTTACAGTTTGACTCCTGTCCACAGATCTGCCCCTCATTCACTCTACAGTCTAGCCCTCCAATGCCCTTCTTCACTTCTACCTCTGCCTAGCTCCCTTCCAAGCTCAGCTGGTCTTCCCTCCGGTTTCTTCCCATTATCTGCACTCATCCTTGAAACTGCCTTTTTTTACTAGTTGCATTTACTTATCTGTGTACAGGCTCCACCCCTGGATGGAAAGTAATCTCCCTGAGGGAAGGAACAATTTTTTTTTTTTGTCTTCCTATCTCTGGATCTCTGTATCACTCACAGGGTCTGCCATCATAGCAGGTATCTAATAAATGCTTGTTGAATTGAATAGAAAGATGACAGCAGAATGGGTGTAGGAGGGTAGTGGTGGCGGATGTAGAGGAAATGAAGTCCAAAGAAATAAGTTTCTAATGGTTGAATTTCAGGCACCATTTGGGGAATTGTTTGTAGTTTAAAAATTATGTCACATGAGCAGCTGCTGACTCTGGCTGTGCAAAGGCTGACCTTGTTCCTCTGGGCTTCACTGAGCTACTCAGAAGAAGGACCTTCCAAGGCAAGCAGAATGACCCAGAGCATCCATTTGAGCAGAAGCTGAAAAGACTGAAGACTACAACCTTGGAAAAATGATTTCTCCTTTCTGGGCTTCAGTTTCCTTCATATCCTCATATAATACGAGGGAACTGGGCCAGATGAACTCCAAGGTCCCTTGCCAGCTCTAACAGTTAGTGTTCCAAGTTATAGACCCAGAGCAAGAGCTTTTAAATTCATGATGTAGGTAGAGGTGGGCTACGAATGGACCATAGCTTGGTTCCCCAAGCCAAGAGGACAGGAAAAGGCACTCTCTTGAAACTTGGGGACAGAAACTTTAAGATAAATGAAAGGAATATTTTCACCAACAGGAAGTAAATTTTTGGAATCCAAAACCCCAACTAGTGATATTGGCTTGAAATTAAAATAGGTCCAGGGATTCAGATATTCTACTATGGATCTGATATCAATGGATTCATTAATCCGTCGTGGTTTTGTCCTCAAGCTCCTCTGGGCATGGTGTCAATGAAGAGGGTTGTATCCTTTCATGAACCATTCCTGTGAATTCCCATTAGGGATGAGACAGCATTGGGCTGGAAAGACCTGAGGACAACTTAGTGTTGTAGTCCTTTTTTTTTTTTTGAGGCAATTTTATAAGTGACTTGCCTAGGGTCACATAGCTAGTAAGTATCTGAGGTTGGAATTGAACTTAGATCTTCCTGACTCCAGGGTCCACTGCACCACCTAGCTGCCCTGTGATAGTCCTTTTGATAAATGCAAATTCCTTTTTAATATTATACTGTTGTTGTTGCTTGTCCTTCATTCTTGAAGAGGACCATGACATCAGGAGGGTGATGCCATGACTTGCAAGTGAATTGGATGTAAGTGAGGAAAGTCTGTGTAAAGTCACCATCCTCACTTTCTCCTCCAGAGCCATCTGGATCCAATGGCCAGATATAGATCAGGAGGACTGGAGATGGCTCTGGATGCAGTGTGAGACCTTGACCTTTTTAAGTTAAGGTCTTTAATGGGTCTTAGTTTGACTGAGGCAGTGGCCATTCAGTGATTAAGTCTGGGCTGGACTACATAAGTTCCCTCATCCAGCATGCTGTCAGCTGCAACTCTGCTAGGATTATAGACTATTGGAGCTAGAAGGGACCAGAGAGGTCACCTTGTCCTCTTTGTATGCCCTTGGCAGCATTTCTGACAGGTTCATCTGGCTTCCATTTGAACACTTTCAGTTCCATAGAGATCACAACTCAGACAGCAGTCCGTTCTCCATGACGGCTTGGAGTTCTTTCTATCAAGCTGGAGTTTGTCTCCCTGTAATTTCCACCCATTGGGCCTAGTTTTCACTCTTTTGATTAACACAGAAAAAGCCCAATTCTCCTTCCACAAGACAGCCCTTCAGATATTTGAAGATGGCTCATAGTCCTCTCCAAATCTTCTTGTCTCTAGGGTGATTATCCGCTTTTCATGCAACATGGTTTCTATACGTTTCTGCATTGTAGTTGTTTCGGCATTCTCTGGTTTGTCTGTATGGTCCTCATTGACAGGCACATATTCCAGACGTGATTGGGCCATTACAGTGTAGAGTGCGATCTCCCTTGCTCTAGATACTGTATTTTTATTAGTGCATTCTAAAATCAGGCAGCTAGGTGGTGAGTGAATGAACACTGAGTTTGGAGTCGGGACGACCTGAGTCCAGCCTCAGACACTTACTGGTTGTGTGACCCTGAACAAATCACTGTAACTCTCTTTGCCTCTGTTTCCTCATCTGTAAAATAAACTGGAGAAGGAAATGGCAAACCACTCCAGTATCTTTGCCAAGAAAATCTCAAATAGGGTCACAAGACCTCATGTGTCATGATTGAAAATGACTGAACAACAGCAAAATCCTAAAATCACATTAGAATTTTTTGTTTGTGTTTTTAGCAGCCACGTGACACTACGGGCTCATCTTCCTTTTTACTCCAGGAAAAATTAAGATGACAGCAACAGGTATACACACACATACACACACACACACATATATATACACACACATACACATATATATATACATTATATATACACATACAAACATATATTGGTTAACCTATGTCTTTCCCATAGCATTGCACATTTTCTTTTAACCTAAATAGCAAACTTCACATTCACTCTTTTAAAAATTTTACTTAGGGGTGGCTAGGTG
Organism: Pseudochirops cupreus; assembly: GCA_028627135.1. Taxonomy (NCBI): domain Eukaryota; kingdom Metazoa; phylum Chordata; class Mammalia; order Diprotodontia; family Pseudocheiridae; genus Pseudochirops; species Pseudochirops cupreus. The sequence continues at coordinate 321,026,118 of CM053581.1, read as the reverse complement.
GTGCAGTAAATAGAGAACTGGTACTGAAGTCAGGAGGCCCTGAGTTCAAATGTGGCCTCAGACATTTGACACTTGACTAGCTGTATGACCTTGGGCAAGTCACTTAACCCCAAGTGTCTTGCCTTCCCCCCCTCCAAAAAAATTTACTTAGTTTTACCCCATTATTCTACCTTATATCCATTTGAAACTTGATTCTGTTATCCAATGTATTATTTATCTCTCCCAATTTCATGTAATATATGAATTTGATACATGTGCTAAAAATTTTCATTCAACTCAATCAATCCACATTTATTAAGTGCCTACTACATACATGCCAGGCACTGTGCTTTGCACTGGAGTCATTGATTTAAATGTTTATTAGGTCAGGTCTGAGGACAGGTCCCTGTGACTGTCACTGAAGAACTCCCTCCAGGTTGCCATCCTTCTATTAACCAACACTTTCTGAGATGATTGTTCAAGAAGTTAGTCACAAGTGCACCCAACTGTGTGATCAGTGCTAGCTGATCTGTGCTAGCATGAGGAACTTTGTCCCATGCCTTGTTGACAGCAAGCTGTTTTCTACCCGTGGTATGTCTCTGATCTATCCAATCAAAAAGGAAATGTGGTTAGTTTGAAACGACAAATATAAAATCCTCTGTTTGACATTTAAAACCCTTCACTACTGGTCTCTTCCTTCCTTTCCAGCTTGACTGCCCTCCACATACTCTGCCATCCAGTGGCTCTGCTCTTCCTGTTGGTAGGGTGTTTGTTTTGGCCATGGTGTACCTTTGCCCTGGCTGTCCCCAATGCCTTCCTCTCTAGAGTTGTCATCCATGTACTCTGAATACACACGTTCACACGTACATGTTTCCTCCATTAGACTGTGAGCTCCTTGAAATAGGTACTTCCTTTTTTGCCTTTCTTTGCATCCCCAACCTTTTAAAACTCTGTCCTTAGGGCTTAGCACAGTCTCTGGAACCTAGGAAGTACTTAATGAATGTTTGGTAGCCCACTTAAATAAGAATCCTTCCCTGGCCTCCTCCAAGACTCAGCTCTAAGCCCACCTCCTGCCAGAGTTCTATCTGTCCTCCTCTCCCTTCTGCTCTTCTTCCTCCCTCCCTCTGCCCCATTCATGCATTCTGAAATGACCATCCATTAACTCAGTATATATTTTGTACGTACATAGTTACTCGTGTGTGACTGAATCCATTAGAATGGGAGCTCCTTAAGGTCAGGGGTGGTGTCTTTGTGTTTCTTTGAATATCCATCACTTAGTACTGTGTTTTCCATGTAGTAAAACATTTAGCAAATACTTGTTGACTGTTCTTTGTGAGCCAATGCTAGGTCCTAATAATTGCCTCCTTTATTTTTGAATGCTTACAAGCCAATTGAATTTATTTTAAATCTGCAAACATGAAGTAAATGCAAAAGATTGTACTTAATTGGGGATATGAAGACAAAAAAACCAAAACAATCTCTGCTCTCAAGGAACTTGGTTTCAGTTGGATCAATTCTGACCTTCCTCATGGTGGGTGTTCACAGTGATGACCCTAAAACATTATGTGATCCTGTAAGTTTTGTCTTCAGAATCACCAAAGAAAGATTAAGTTGTGTTAAATTTATGTTACACTTTAAGGATCCATGTTTTTTGTTTTTGTCCGAAGATACTTCCTCCACCAATGGAAATGAGCTGTCAGACTGTGACTAAGTAGATTGTCTTTGAGAGTCTTTGAAGCTGAAAACTACATCACCCTGTGGCTAACCCCTAAAGAGCTTCTTTGAATTTGTCCTTGAACAACAGACATACACAGTCTAGCACTGTCTAAGGCCATGCTTAAAGCCTTTTCAGTTTGGTGAGACTCACCATAAGTTGCAGTCTGATGCTGCAGATTCACTTTGCATTTGTTTACGTCCTTCAGGACGTAACTCTAACCTTTCCAAGTTTAGTCTACATTATTCCTCTTCAAATATTCTATTGTCCAGATAAACAGGCCTCTTGTTTTTCTTCATGTGTATTTCATCTTAGATGGCATATTCATCTTAAATAACTTTGGCTTCACAATGAGAAGATGGGACTCATTGGAAAAGATCCCAATGTTGGGAAAGATTAAAGGCAAAAGGAGAAGGGGGTGGCAGAGGGTGAGATGGATAGATTGTGTCATAAAAGCAATGATCATGAGCTTGAGAGATAGTGGAAGAGAGCAGGGTCTGGCATGCTATGATCCTTGGGGTCACGAAGAATTGGACATGAATGAATGAATGAACAACAAAAATTTCACTTCCCATGTTCAGGTCTTTCCCCGTTTGTTCCCTGTGCCTGGGATGCGCTTTCTTCTTCTTACCCTTATCTTGTCTTTGCTCAGGACCAAAAGTGCCTCCTGCCTCTTGTAACTTTAATACCAACTCCTGCCCCTGCTAAAAAAAAAAAAGTAGTCTCCCTTTCCCCTTCATTTCCCTTTGTATCTCTCCATGGCGCCTTGCATAGCAACCAGTGGTAACGGCATACATCCAACTATAAAAATCTCAGTTCCTTCAAAGCTCAACTCAAATGCCATCTCCTTTCCTGCATTTACCATATTCTAGCATCCCTCAAAAATTATCTTATATTACTTTCGATATGCTTATTCCTCCCTCAGTAGAATATAAGCTCCTTGAGGGCAGGGACTTTTGAATTTTTGTCTTATCCTTAACACCGAGCACATTGCCTGACTAATGATAGAAGCTTAATAAATGCTTGTTGATTGATGGATAGCCTTTGAGAATCCAGGGTAATTTCTGTGCTATGGTGAGACATCAGAGTAGAATTTAGTGGAGTTTTATGTTAAGTGTATTTTATTTTATTCCATTCTAATTCTCTGAAAATTTATAATCCATATGTGTTATATATTAGACTTCTGTAGTAACCAGAATAGTGGGACTCAATTCTTGACTCTGCAAGACAAGAAGGTTTACTGTGTATGTAAATCAGCTGCTAAAATAGGCACATGGTACACTAGATAGCTTAATAAAAATGATTTGGGGATTACCTGGTAGTTTGGATTAACTTGGATAACTGAGAGACAACTGCATCTGGAGCTAAGAAATCTTGAAGTCAGCAAATTTATGCAAAAGCTAAGCAACTGAGAGTGCCCTGAATTATCTGGGGGAAAAGTTGTCTCTGTGTCAGTGACAGGAGAGATGTGGGAGATGGCAAGAAATGATAACCTTTGAGGAAGCCCCTTGAGAATTTCAGTCAGCAAACTGCCTGAGAAAGGAGGGTTATGCTGATTAGATGAAAATATTCATGAGGCCCCTGGAATGTGGCCTTTGGGGGAAAAGTGAAGAGGGAAAAGAAGCAGGGTGATATTTCTTTAGAATCCTCTCTCCTCCTTGGTCCTATAGTGCTAGGCAACAGAGGGCAGTGACCAGAAGCCCGGGGAGAGAAATGGAAGTTAACTTGGCCCAAAGCTCTAGCCAATGGAGGTAAGGGAAGCAAGGAGTTCATCAAGCATCAGTGTTGGACCAATTAAAGCACATTCCATTAATAACCCATAATTTGCACTGACTAACAGGATCTTGTTCCACGATTAGCCATCCAAAAATTATACTGTTAAGACCTCTTATCCGAGGAGCCATCGCCCAACCCAAGCATCTACTTCCCAACACAGATGGAATAGTGAGTCTGTTCTAAATGGAAGGCTGAAGGCCAGAATGGCAGAACCCTGGTCTGGCTCTTTCTCTCCTTTTGAGAGGACACAGGAGTGTTCTATTCCTGTATAGCTTCTCCACCTCCCAAGAATATAAAGGACATCTTCTGCCTGCCTGATACCAGCTCCCTACCATCATCCTCAGCAACTCTGTTCTCCTGCTTGCCTTCCCTCCTTGCCTCCACCTTCTTTCCACTATCACAGACTAAGTCCTAAGTTAATGAGGTAGGTCTCATCTTTCTTCCTTCCCTGCCTCTTCCTCTTCTTCCTCTTCCTCCTCTCTAATTAGATACTAGATTCCTTGCTGGAAGGAAACTCAGAGACCATCTAGCCCAGTCTCTTCAGAAGAAGATGCTGAGACCTGGGAAGGTGAATCAATGTGCCCGAAGTCACACTATCAATCAGTTAATCAATAAGCGTTTATTAAACACTTCCTACGTGCCAGGCATTATGGTAAGCTCTGAGCATAAGCTTCTGAGTCAGGATTTATACCTAGGTCATCTGACTCTGAACTAGTGTTATTTTCACTGTACCAGAATGCCTTCCAAAGCTTATGGCTTTAAGAGCAGAAAGGAAATTCTTGCTGCTTAGGGATGGGAGAAAGATGCAAGAATGTGTGTGTGGGTGGGGGGGGGGGAGCTGAATGGTGAAACTCTTGAAAGCTGAGAGACAGCCTCCAGCTTCCTTTGTAGACAGCCTTGCTTTAGGTCAGTCACCAAACACTAAGAAGGTACTTTTTGCAAGGCATCATGGAGAGATACAAAGAGAAATACAGGGGAAGGGGTGACTATTTTATTATTTTTGCAGGGCTTGGGGTGGGGAGGGGTTGGCATTAGGGGTGGGAGAGGCAGGAGGGGCTTTTAGTCTCCAGCAAAGGCAGGAGGGTAAGGGTAAGTGGTAATGGCACAGCTCCCAGCTCCGGAGCCTGTTGTGGCTTTCCTTTCTCACCCCTCATTTATCAGCACTGGGCAGAGAAATGGCACAGGGGCAGGCCAGCTGTGACTGCTCCCTGAGGCGCTTGGCTTGTCCTGGATAGGAGAGGGGAAGGAAGAAAGAGTGAGGAGACTAAGGAGAGGGAGTATTATACACTGATTCACAAACTGAACCTCCCTCTTGGGCCCTGGCCAGAGGTTACTGGTGCCAAGGCCAGAAACACCCTGGGGCACTGAGAAGCTACTCTCTGGGGATGCCTCCCTCCCTCCCCACCCCTGCTACATTTTTCTACAGCTTTAAAACAGAGTTTACAATGTACTTTTACTTATATTATTTCATTAGATCATTAGGACACCCCTGGAATTATTCTTCACATATTTCACATACATTATTCTTCACAAGCCCTGAGTGACTTGCCTAAGGTCACATTGTTCTGGATAGTGTTCAGCATACCATCTGTCTCTGGGTTTCCCTTTGTGTCTGCTTCCTGGTAGGCAGGAAGGAGTGAGGTGGGGAGGGCTCTAGACAGTCATTCTTGGGTTTGTTGGCTCCTGGTGGAGAGGTATCTCTTTATTCCCTTGTTTCTTCTCTCCCCCTCTCTCTGCTCACTGTCAGCCAGAGTTAAACTCCATGCTACTTCTTGTCCTCTGTTTCCCAAAGGTTACTGGGCTAGACTCTAAAAACTCTTATCCTGAGCCATCTGCCCTTGGCCCCATCTATTTCTCCCTGACCCACTCAGTTGCCTCTCTATTCTGGCCTGGAGACTGGGGACATGGCCTCTGCTGCCTTTGCTTTGGCGGAAGTTCAACTTCCTGGTGCCAGCTGCCTTGGCCTCCCCCAATGTGAGCAGAGAGGAAGTGACTGGGGGAGCCAGGGTTGGAAACTAGCCTTGGACAGCTGCAGTGGTCTCTGGGATCTTGGGAGAGGGGACAGAGCGATGCTAGAGACGCAGCTGCAGACATTGCTCAAACTTTGCAACTTCTTCTGGGTCTCAAAAGAGTAACTTCGATTTTTCAAGCTAAGTAGAAAACATGAAGGACACCAGAGAGGGAGTCAAGAGACCCAAGCAACCTTGCTAGTTGCTAGTCATATGATAGTGGGCAAGTCTCTTTTTCTCTGTGTCTCAGTTTTCTCATCTGGAAAGTGAGAGAATTGGGCTTAATGTTTTCTAAAGTCTCTTCCAACTCTGACATTCAATTTAATTCCCCAAGAATTTATGACATACCTACTATATGCTGAACACTATGCTGGGTTCTGGGTTACAAAGATAAAAATGAAGCAATCTCTACCCTCAGGGAACTTCCATTCTCAGGGTGGGGTATTGGAAGGTGGAACAACATATATAGAGATAAGTAATCACTATATATATAATATACATATATAATGTATATATATATATATATACACGTATGTGTGAAATACAGTGTCTTTTTTCTTTGAGGTAAAGACTCTAGCAAATGGAGGGAGTCAGAGAAAGCTTTCTGTAAGAGGTGCTTCTTTAGTTAAGCCTCAAAGGGAGACTAGAATTCCCAGAATCAGAGATGAAAAGGAAAGAGAACATTTCGAGTGGGATAGGGGTGAGGGGAACAGCCTGTACAAAGGTACAGAGATGAGACATAGAATGTCATATATAGGGAAGAGTGAATAGGCTATGAAATCATTCTATGATTTCTTCAACTCTGGGAGCTGTGTCCCCCCCCCTTGTTAATCCTCACTACATTCTTATGGAATCAGGAGATCCACATATTAAAATTTGTATTTTAAAGAACAGGTTACCAATTGTCAGTGACTTTCCCAAAATCACATAGCAAGTTTATGGAAATGTGAGAAGGGGAAGCCAGGTTCCCTAACTTGAACCAAAGACTCTACTTGTCTATAGTACAGTTTGGTGAGTTGGATACTTGGGAATATTAACTGCTTTGATATGGTCGGTTCATATTCCAAGACCATATTGGGTAGGGAGCATCTGGGCTCACAGTGTGGTGTAGTGGATAAGGCACTGAACTTGGAGTCAGGAAGATCTGGATTCAAATCCTGCCTTGGAGACCTTTTGTGACCCTGGACAAGTGATTTAACCTCCCTGAGATTATTCCTTCATTTGTAAAGTGATAGTCAGTAGCCCACAGTTTTCATCTATCCCCATGATCCCTATTTATGTTTGTAGGTCATAAATAAGGGGCACAGGTTATGTTTCTGTGTTGAATAGAAACTATTCCTTTTAGGGGTTCCCAATTTTAAAAATAGGATTGTGGGAGTTACCATAAAACAGGACTACTTCCTCTCCTTCAGTCCACACTCCAATGCCATGTCTAGGTCACTACTTAACTCAATTCTTATACTGCGAAATTTGAGGGAAAAGGGTAGAAGGCATAACATTTGCTTTCTAGCACTGGCTCACTTGCTCCCTCGACTTCTCTTTTGAAGGAAACAAGTGAATCTTGGAAAACCCCTTTAAAACTGAGCCTCCTCCTGAATACAATATCCTTCAGAAGAGTTCTTCCTGCCAAGGTGGAACTCAAGGTTGCAATGGGATTAGGGTCTCATTTAGTTATAGGAATCAGCCTTCTCTTGCTACATTACTTTCTATAGACATGCTTCTGAACCTACCTCTGGTCATGACTGCCTGGATAATTTCTTCCATGCCCTTGTCTTTTGCTGATTCATGATCTAGGAAGTGGGACATGCTCCCCTCCCCTCCCCACCCTTTTTCTCTAGTGGAGGAGGAGGAGCTAAGTGAGACAGTGTCAAGGGTGGGAAGAGTTATTTTCCAGCTGACTTCAGGCAGTGCCCCTGAAAAGTTTCCCCAGGTAGACTTGGAGACTATTTTTAAATGCAGTATCTCATCTGGGAGAAGTTCACAGATTTGTACTCAAGGATACTCATACTTAAATCTGGTCCCAAAATAACTAACTCCTCCCACTGCCCTGGCCCAGCACGTCACTTAGCTAGGAGCTGTTACTACCAAAAGCAAAGCCCCTCTCAGTTGGGCTAGAGTTGGGGCAGAGGGGAGGGGGAAGGAAGTGGAGAAAAGTCAAATGGCCCACTTTCCAGACAAACATATAGGACCCACCAATGTAAGTCATTCTCAATTGTCTAAAAAACAATGGGTATGTATGTGTTTTCCTTGGTAGGGAGTGTTCTGAGTCTCTCTTCAGGTGGCCTCCCATAGCTGTAGTCTGGGACACATTGTTTGTAAATCCAATTGTTGTGTATCAAATTCCATTTAAAATTCATAGATGAAATTTAAACTTACTGCCCTAATTGTGTTCACATTCCAGAGTGGTCAGACCCATATATGGTCAAACCATTGAGCTCATTCAGAAATCATATGATTTTGAGCAAGTCATTTCCTTTCTCTGGCCCTTAGTCCCCTCTTTAAAATGAGTGTTGGGGTAGATGATCTCTAAGATCTTTCCCCTCTATGACATTCTATGATTCTGGGATCAACAAGTCTCTCCAATGGGCCAGCAGATGTCAGGAGGGTCCCTGTACACTTGTGGGGAAATAAATAAATATATATTTTTAATGAAGGAGGTTTGAATAGGGAACAAGAGTGGCTGATGTTCTTCACTTCTTTCATTATTTCCATTTGAAAGACCTTTGAGGGCTGACCTGTAGGGGGCTAAGATCGTGCTAGAGCAGAGGTGTCAAACATTCTGCCTGTAACTCTCCCAAACAAGATTAAAATGTAAGAAATAATTTGACAAAATACATAAAAATACAATAGAATACAGATAATGTTGCCATGTGGTTTTTCTAAGTCAGCCTTCAGGGATCCTTGTGTATGGTTTGGTGACTCCTATTTCTATTTGAGCTTAACATCACTGTTCTTCAGTTGAGAGTCTCATGTGGATGCTAGCGGGCACAACTTCCTAGAGTAAGATAGGGCATGTCTCTGAAGAGTCTGTTCAGGACCTTGGACAGCTCTCTGCACAGCTGGGCTTCGCGGTAGGGGCCAGGGCAGCCACTTCTGCATTAACTTTGTGCAGCCCTGTTAGCATTGCTGTTTATGCTGTAACCATTATTCTTTTTCATGATCATTCATTTCCTCCGATAAAATAAGAGCCCAGTTGACGTAACTGCTATTTCCAAAAACTCTTACTCTAGAATACAGCCAGAAGTCTACTGAAAGTGGGGATGGATGGAGGATTGAGGTTACCAAATAATTACTTCTTTGACTCTTGGGGAAAGTGAGTTGTAGAGATAGTAAGATGAAAGAGAATCCATCTTTACTTACTCTGGTATTTGGTAGCAATCTAAGAAATAATGTTCGTCCGCAGTGTGGAGTTGAGTGGGAAAGGGATGAAGAAATTGGGCAACTTTGGTAGATACTTTGTATTTAAAGATCTTTGAGATACTTGACTCTTTACTCTCTTTCATCCTGTCCTGCATCTGATCAGTTGCTAAGTCTTGTCACTTCTGCATCCACAACATCTTTCACATTCTCTTCTCTCTACTCAGTCACTACCCCATTCTAGGTACTATCACCTTTTATTTGAATTAGTGCTATAGACTCATACTTGTATTCTGAGTCTCTCCTTTCTCCAATCCATCTGAACACAACTGCCCAAATAATCAGGTTTGATCATACCCTTGTTTTTGATCTCTTGCACAAGGACCCTTAGTTGCTCCCTATTGCTTCTACAATTAGACATAAAACTCTCATTTCAGCATTTAAAGTCCTTCAAAATTTAGTGCCAGCCCAATACTTTTCCAGACTTATTTTCTATGACTGACTTCACACTCTCTGTTCCAGTCAAACTGCCCTATTCACTGTTTTCCTGAACTCAACAGTGTTTTTCACGTTGGTGCCTCTGCACAGGCTGTCATCCTCACGCCTGGAATGTGTTTTTTTCCTCATAACCTCTTAGAATCCTTAAGTTTCTTCAAGGTCAAAAATCAGGTACCACTTTCCAGGGAGAGCCTTTCCTGATCCCTCAAGTCGTTAGTGGCAACTGGGTGGTACAAGTGCTGGGCCTGGAGCCAGGAAGTCCTGAGTTCAAATCTAATCTGACACTAGCTGTGTCTTTAAACTTTCTTTGCACCATTTCTTTCAACTGTAAAATGTGGATAATAACAGTACCTAACTCACAGGGTTTTGTGAGAGCAAATGTTTTTTGAAGAGCAAAGGAGATAGTATTTGTAAAGCACTCAGCACAGTGTCTGGCATGTGGTAGGGGCTTAATAAATGCTCATTGAGCTCATAAACCTTCATGGTATAGATAAAGAAACTGAAGCCCAGAAAAAGGGAAATGACTACCCAAGGTCACACAAAGATTGATAGCAGAACTAAGATTTGAAGCTAGCTCTTCTGACTCCAAATCTAGTGGTCTTTCCATTGTATTACAATTTTCTTGTACTCTAGCAAGCCAAGTTGGAGCTTCTTTAGAGGGTTTCATCATTGAGTTCAGCTATTCTGAATCTTTTTTTGTGTCATAGACTCCTTTATTGGCTCTCAAGTGAAGCCTATGGATCACTTCTCTCTCTCTCTTTTTTTTTTTGTCTTTTTGTAGGTGGGAAGGCAAGGCAATGGGGGTTAAGTGACTTGTCCAAGGTCATACAACTAGTAAGTGTGTCAAGTGTCTGAGGTCAAATTTGAACTCAGGTCTTCCTGACTCCAGGGCTGGTGCTCTATTCGCCACACCACCTAGCTGCTTCCTATGGATCACTTCTCAAATATACATAAAATAAAATATGTAGAATTACAAAATAACTATCATAATATATTTTTAAAAACCAGCTTAAGAACCTTTGGTTTAGTTTGAATAATTGTGAATTCCAAGAACTTTGGATACATTTAAATTTATACTTAAATACAAGTGCAAGCCTTTCCTAACCCACTAAAAGTGATTTTGGTTCCTTTTGGTTGCCCTTAGCATCTCACACCTGGATATTGCAATTGCCTGCTGGTTGGTCTGCCTGCCACAAAACTTTCTCCATTCCAGTTTATTCTCCATTCATCTGACAAAGTGATCTTGAGAAAGCACAGGTCTGACCATGTCACACCTCACCCCCCAACTCAATAAACTCAAGTGGCTCCCTATCACCTCCAGGATCAAATATAAAATCTTGTTTCATCTTCAAAACTCTTCAGAACCTGCCCCTCCTACTTTTCCTCTACTATAAAATAATGATATAGTAATGATATACATACCTCTCAGGGTTGTTGTGAGACCTTTTTTTTAGTTTTCTTATACTTTATCCCCCTTTACATTCTCTTCCATCCAATGATACTGGCCTCCCTGTTGTTCCTCAAACAAGATACTCTCTCTTCTGACTACACGCATTTTCAACTGGCTTTCCTCCGTGCTTAGAATGCTTTTCCTCCTTCTCTCCACCTCCTGGCTTCCCTGGTTTCCTTCAAGTCCTGGTGAAAATTTTCTCTTCTACAGGAAGCTTCTCCCAATCCCCTTATTTCTAGTGCCTTTCCTCTACTGATTATTTTTAATTTAATCCTGAATATATCCTGCTTATAAAGAGTTGTTTTCATGTTCTCTCCCCTATTATACTGACAGCTCTTTGAGAACAGGGACTGTCTTTTGCCTTTCTTTTTATCTTTTGCACTTAAACTCAGTGCCTGTCACACAGGAGGTGCTTAATAAATGTTTATTATATGACTGATTCTCACATTCTATGATCTCTTATGGGAAGACCACATGTAGGCTACCTAAATCTCCTGATGTTTCCTGGGATATAAAATTATGGAATGGACCTTAGTCCAATCTCTCATAGTTTTGTGAATTCTGTGAATTTTGACTTTCAGAACTCATGCAGTTTTAGCGGCTGCCACATACATTTAGCATCTTAGCATTACCCTTGGTTTCCCATGGGAGTTTTGTCTCCCCAAAGAGACTTTGAGCTCTTTGATGGCAGAGATTTGTCTTAAATTTCTTTATATCTCTCCACTGCCCAATATATAGTAAGTACTTGATAAATACTTGTTGATTCTTGTTGATTGAATGAAAACAGCTGGTGATTGGGGACTAAAAAAATGAAGTATTTTGCCAAAGACGATCTGAGTCACAACTGGTCCAACCTCCTTCAGACTATCTTACTTGGATAACTGGCTATTTATAGTGGTCAGGGAGATCTAGAACAAGGCCAAATTGAATGAATATTGGGCTAGAGTGCTACTGTTTCTCTGACTCAGCTTCATCTAGTCACTTTCCAGCATTCCATTTAAATTGGTAAGTCATTACTGAGCACCAACTGTCTTTCTACCATGGTAAAAGAGATGATAAATGTCCTGCCTTCTGTATTTCACAGAAATAAGACTTAAAAGTAAAACAATTAGAGCATAAGATAATAGATTTAGAAACGGAAGCAATTTTAGAAGCCATTTTGCCCAACTCTCTCATTTCACATAGAGAAGTTAAATGATTTGGCTAGGGTGACACAGACTCTAGTAGGTGTTTGAAATGGGATTTGAACTCAGTTCTTCCTGACTCCAAGAGTAGTTTTCTCCTGAAAGCAATGATGGAGAATAATGCAGTCCCGGGATGGCACAGCTTTGGAGAGGTCAATGAGGAGTGAAGTCATCAGAAAACAATCATGGGAAAGGTGGGCCTTGCAGGATGTCTAGGATTTTAGTAGACAGGGTGGGAAGAAGAAAGAGGATAATACAGGCAAAGGCCTTGAAGTAAGAATGAGAATTCTGTGTGTCAGTGTAAAAGGGTCCTTAAGGTGTTCTCTTTTCTGTCATCTTCCTGTCTTCAGGCAGATCCACCCCAAACCATGTTACTCTTGAGGCATTGTCTGGATTGCAAAGATATCCTGGATTTTAGATTGTGTGCTTCCTCAAGGCAGGGGCCACATCTATGTCATTCTGTTTGTACAATATTGAACAGAATAAAGACTCTAATTGTGATGTATGAACTGCTAATGTAGAGTCAGAATCTTAGCGAGAGAGGGGAACTCAGAACTTTTGAAACTTCTCTTACATGGATCCTGTCTTTCTTTTTCCACCCAGGTAGCATTGAGCCCCAGGTTCTGCTGGGGCAGAGTTGCTGGTGGAGTTGGCCGCCATCATGGATGATGAAAATCTCCCTCCATCACCATCAGTGGAAGGCAGTGCCTCTCACAGCCCGATCCTGGGACCCCAGCCCAGCAGAGAGCAGCCACTGAGAGAAGAACCTACGAAAGATCAGCTTGCTCCCTCAGACGGAGCCAAAGGGGACAGGAGCTCAGGCAGAGAGGATGTGGGCAGCAGTGGGGACACTTGCCTGACTGAGCCTCTGGAGCATAGGAAAAGGACAGATACCCTAGCCTGTGGGGACAGTGTTGAGGGCAGGGATGGTGACCTCTGTGATTTGTCACTCATGAATGACATGTCCTTGAGGTTTGGGCCAAGTCAGGTGATGGATTTGGATGGTGCTGAAACTCCCAACATGAGTGGACACAGTGACTGCTGGAGGGAAAGAGAACTTGAGAAACAGGAGGTCTCTTGTAAGAAATCTGGCCTGGGATATCAGCAACCACTGGGCAGCGCTGCAGGGAGCCCTTGTTCTGCAGTCAGGTAAGAGAGTCTCTTTTCTCATACTATTACAAGGTGGCCTAGATGGGTAGCACTACCCTTGAAGTCAAGAGGTTCTGGGGATTCTAGTTTCATCTTGTCACTACTTGTGCATGTCATTTAGGGCGAGTCCCATCACTTCTTCCTCATCAATGAAGCACAGTTAATAATTTCTGTCCTCTTAAGGAAGGACCAAATGAAAACAGAGATGAGCAATTGTTTTAAATTTTAAAGTTCAGCAAACATTTATTAAGTATCTGCTCTGTAGAGTGCATCATACTAGGAGAAGGAGATGAAAAGGTCAAAAAGCTGCCATCTCTACCTTCCAGGAAGTCACACACTAGAAGAGAATGGATGGCATATATCAGTGAACATTTATTAGGTGCTTTCTATGCGCAAGATACAAAACCAAAAGCAAACACAGTCTCTATTCTTAGGGAACCTACATATTACCGAATGATGACACAATATATACAAATGTTAAATGCAAAATAAATGCTTATGAGGGCAAAGACAATGTCATACAAATATTAAGGGATGGTGATGATGACAATGCTGCTACATTTCCCAGTGGATTTTGCTTAGGACTTTATGTTGTTACCAGGACTGATTTTGTTCAGCTGGAAACTGACTCCACCTGGGAGGAAAAGGGACATGTTCCTAAGGGACTACATGCTTTACATTTTTCTTTTGGGAGTTAGAACAACATTGGCCTAAATCACTGGGAAACAAACATAGAGGCCAAGAACAGACTGAAATTCTATCACACTCTTAGAGTAGCAATTCAATCCATTTAATCGATTTCCTAATTCAAATTCCATTCCCAGAGCATATTCTTTGTTCAGTAGCCTGGACTGAGCACTCTAGGGGATACAAAGATGAGTAGACTATGGTACCTGCCCCTGAGAAGCTTATGGTCTAGCTTGGAGGAACGAGACATTTGTACCAGTTATTGATACAAGTTATGATGCAAGAGAATGCACAAAGTATATACATGCACACAAAATAAATGTCCAAGTATTTGTGGGGCTTCAGAGAAGGGAAGAAGGATCTCATAGTCTTCTAGCATCTGTCTGTGGTCTCCTTTCTTATCTACGGTGCTTAGCATGTATTAGCCTGGCACATATTAGGTACTTAATAAATATTTCTTGCTTGACTGATTGGTTGCTAGTATTCCAGTAGGATACTGCTTACTATGTGACTCACTTCATCTCTCAGGGCTCAGGCTCTTCATCTGTAAAATGGATCTGTAAAATGAGGGGGTTGGACTAGATAACCTCATGTTTAAACTGGAGAAGAAAAAGCTCAAATGGAAGTCAATAGTTCCTTTTAAGTATTTGAGTGGCCATCATCTGGAGGAGGAGCCAGATTTCCTCTCTTTGGCTCCAGAGAGCAAAGCCAGGAGCTATGGACTGAAGTTACAGATTTAAGCTTGATATTGGGAAAACCATGAGAACTGTCCAAAAGGGGAGTGGGCTGCCTAGAGAGGTGCTGGATTATTCCTCCATAGAGGTCTTCAAGCAGAGCCTCCAAGACTAGTTGTGGGGAATGTAATAGTGGACATTCCCTTGGGCTAGAGGTTTGGACTAGATGGCTGTTGTGGCCCCTTCTGACTCTCAAGTTCTGTGCTTCTGTGACCTTGATGTTCTTCCAGCTCCAAATCTGTGATCCTATGACATACAGTAATCTTCCTCCTTCTTTATTCTGCTCCACGGCACTACGGTGAGGGTGAGCTAAAGGGTCTGGTCTGCAGGTGTGTGATGCCTTTTTAATGCCATGAGGTAGTATGATGCAGTAGAACAACAGATGTGAATGAATGAATGAATCTAACAAATGAGTGAAAAGTATTCTTTAAGCACCAAATGCTGTGCTAGGTTCTGAGGATACAGATAGAAAAAGTGAGACAGTTTCTGCACTCAGACAGCTTACGTTCTAATAAGAGGAAATCACATGTACAGGGAGTAGTGACAAAGGAAGTGTATTTTGGTTTGGGAAGTTACAGGGAAGGTGAGAGAAGCCAGAGGGGAGTTGATTGACAAACCTTGCCAGAATCAAGGATGCTATTGATCTGATTAGAATTCCTAGTATTAGAGGGGGCAAACTGGGCTTTGGCGGGGAGGGGAGAAAGGAGAGGTATGTAGCAGGAAATATGGCTAAGATGAATGGCTTGATGGGATGTGAAATGTGATTGGCAGCTGAACAGATAGAGTGGGCTAGTAGAGGTGTCACCTTCATTCCCTGATCAGGACAGCTTAGCTCTGGGGCAGGTGTTCCAAAGATGAGTGACTGAAGCTCCTCAGGGCATGGTCTCCAAAGGTCTGGTGTCCAGAGGGAGCAATGGCAGAGTGATGGTGGCCAGGGTGGACCCTTTCATGGGCTATGGATTGGGAGACAGAGGACTTGGTTTCCAATTCTGGCTCCTCTACTTAACTTCCGTGTGACCTTGGACAAGTTATTTATCTTTGCTAGAAGTCAATTGCTTCACTTATAAAATTACAGGGTTGAACTAGATAGCTCCTAAGGTCCTGTCTAGCTCCCAATTCATTGTAAGATTCTTTCCTCAGATCTCTATTCCTCCTCAGGCTGGTATTGACATCTGGATTCCATTCCTTCCTCCCATCTCCTAGGAATTATGTAGCCTCAGTTTCTCGAGACTGGTATATTTGAATCTTCACCTATGGCAGGGTCTAGATTTCAATCAATCAATCACTAAACATTTATTAAGCATCTCATGTGCCAGGAACTGTGCTAAAAAAAAAGGCAAAAGACAGTCCCCTACCGTCAAAGAGTTTACAATCTAGTGGGGAAGACATCACGTAAACAAATATATACAAAGCAAGCTGTATACAGGATAAATAGGAAATAATTAACAGAGGGAAAGCACTAGAATTACAAAAGGTTAGGGAAGGCTTTCTGTGGAAGGTGAGATTTTAGTTGGGACTTAAAAGAAAGCCAGGGAGGTCAGTGGTTAGAGCGGAGGAGGG
>CM053581.1:320986128-321009921 GCA_028627135.1 Pseudochirops cupreus | reverse complement strand
TCCTTCCATCCTGAGGCTTGTAGAGTTGTCTTTAGCTGTGTGTTGTTGAGGATAGTCCAGTTTATCAAGGTTGGCCATCATATGTACGATGTGTCTGTGATTGTGTACAGATTTTGCCTGGTTCTGCTCTTCTCGCTTAGCATCAGTCCATATAAGACTCTCCAGGTAATTATGAAGTCGAGATGGACTGTTTTGTTTTGAGGAATAGGCCAGGAGGTTAGTGTCAGTCACTGGATCAAAGAGTAGATGTGGGGGAGTAAAGTGTAAGAAAACCGGGAAGTTAGGAGGGTAGGATAGGCTATGAAAGGTTTCGAATGCTAAACAGAGCATTTTGCATTTGATTCCACAGGCAACGGGACCCACTGGGGTTTATTGAGTAGGAAGGGTGACCTGGTCAAACCTGTGCTTTAGGAAAATCACTTTAGCAGCTGAGTGGAGAGTGGATTGCAATGCAGCAGGCTATTGGAAGAGTTCAGACATGAAGTGATGAAGATTTATACCGAGTGGAGGCTGTGTCAGAGGAGAGAAGGGGGCGTATTGGAGAAATGTTGCAAAGGAGAAATTGATAGGTCTTGGCAACAGCTTGGATGGGGCTTGGGGGGGTGAGAGATAGTGAGGAATCCAGGACGACTCCTAGTTTGTGAGCTTAAGAGACTGGGGATGGTGTTGCCCTCTACAGTGATAGGAAGGCAGGAGGTGGCTAGGGTTTAGTGGGAAAGATAGATTTCGGTTCCAGAGGAAGAAAATAGAAAGCAGATAGGACAGGGAAGGATATCAAGATGGTGCAAAGGGTGGTTGTCACCAATGGAAATGCCAGCCAATGCTCTAGTAATTTTTTCAATTTGGTGGAAAGATCTGATTTCTTTCAACTGAATCTCTGGGGAGAAGGGCAGACAGGTTTACTTTTCATTTGTAGCAAGAATTGGAACTATCCTGGAATTTCCTGGGTGGCTGAGGCTGGTGAAGTGCAAGCTCTGGGAAGAGCCAGACCTCCTATAAGAGGTCCTTATAATGGAGTGATAGAATCAAAATCTAGACATCTGGGGCTATATGAGAAAAGGACTTGTGGAGCCAGAGTTTCATAATGAGTATGTATCTAGTACTTTTTTAACTTTTAAAATTTATTTTTACTTTTTTATTTTTTGCCTTTTAGGGGGAGGGGGGAAGGCAGGGCAATTGGGGTTAAGTGACTTGCCCAAGGTCACATGGCTAGTAAGTGTTAAGTATCTGAGGTGAAATTTGAACTCAGGTCCTCCTGTTCAGGGCTGGTGCTCTATTCACTGTGCCACTTGTATCTAGTACTTTTAACTACATTGTTACCTTCCTTTTCCTCATTGCTAGCCCCTGAAGGAGAAGGGGGAGGCGAAGGCTCCCGCCTCCCCTGCCCCTGTCAAGTTCATACCTGACAGTTTCATCCCTTCTCACTAAATGCTGGTTACACAAAAGACTCTCACAAATGGTGAATATTAAATAAATCTATATATTCAAACAAGACAGCAAACAGAAATTGGAGAAGTTCTACAGATTAAAATACTCTAGAAAATACATGAGAATGAATAAATGAACTCTTGATTGGGATCAGCTTGAACCATGAGAGTGAAATCCTGATGTTATCCAAGAGGAAAGTCTCCCTCCAAAGTCCCTAGGGACACAATCCGGAAATTAGGGACATGCCAAAGAGCTGGTTTCCCTTAAGTGTCTTCAACTTCCAAAGTCCATCCCTCTCTTCCATCCTGGAATAAAGAAAGTCTGGAACCATGTTATCTCTCTTGAAGAATGTGTCTCCAAAGCTGTTGAGCCAATGTCACTGTCTTGCAGTGTTGTGTTTGCATTCTCCCCACCAATTAGGAGTCAAGTCACATAAGCAGCAGCACACAAAATGCCCCAAGCTTGGCTGGAAACCTGAGTTACAGGTATTTCATTTTAGCTTCACAATAATCCTTGAGGTAGAGAGAGCAGGGCTCTAATCCATGTTTTCAGATGGAAAAGCTGGAGCTCTCAGTGAATGGCAGGGTCTGGTTTAGAAGTCAGATGTCCTGACTTTTAGTATAGCTCTCTTTCTAACACACATTTGACCACTGTGTGTAAGAGTCAGTTGCCCTCCCTGGCTTCTCCCTCCTTCACTCCCTACTTACTTCCAGTTTAACCCCTTAACCCCTCTTTTTGGGTGCCATATCTAGGCAAAATTCCTAAGAATTTTTAGTAAATTTCCTTTCTGAGACACATAAATGGATGGTTGGAAGTGACCCTACTTGCTTTGTTTTTTTGGGTTAGAGCTGCTCTGTCCACACTTCAGTTGGAAAGCTCATGATATTTTTCATAAAGGTGGGATTTTCAGAGGTCAACTAGTCCATCCATCTGTCTCTAGTCAGATAGAAATCTCTTATGTCCTTCAAGTTCTCCCAGAAAGAGTGTTCTTCAAGTTCCTTGGTAAGTCTATGCTGAGTTTTCATTATCAGGAAGGTCTACTTAGGTAATTTTCTTGATGTAAAAATTTTCTTGATCTTTCCTCTTTACCTCAAATTGGAAGTAGAGAGATAACTGGCAGTCCTCAGTCCTTGTACAACCCCACCTCAGAGGCTCTCATTGGCAGAGCCCACTGACCATTATCAATGGGTATAATTTTTCTTTTGCCTTTTCCTAATTTATTTTTACTGAGCAAGATCTCAAGGTCTGTGATGAATGGGGCTTCTTGGGCAGTGGGAGTGATTCCTCCTGTTCCTGACTGCCCAATATTGTCCTTGTATAGACATCTCCCTCCCATATAAACACCTTAAGAACAGGGCTAGGGTAAGGCATGGAGGGAGGTTCAAGCAAACCAGATGATATGGGAGAAATAGCAGAGAAGTCGTGGAGAGGGTATCAGCAGGGGATGCATATCAATGAATGATGCATCTACATAGCATGTGTGTCCAGGCATGCTTATATACATACATGTATGTTTTCAGGTACATATATATTATGAACACGTGTGAATGGACATGCTTGTGTACTTTATGTGTATGAGTACAAAGAGACAAGGTATCCTAGGAGACACAGTATTGGACTCAGAATCAGGAAGACCTGGGTTTGAGTCCTACCTTTGACACTTACTAGCTGTGTGACCTTAGGCAAGTCACTTAACCTCACTGAGCCTCAACATTCCTCATCTGTCAAATGGAGATGATAGAATTTATTGTGCTTGTGAGGCTCAAATAAGAAATCATGCTTCTAAAGTGTTTTGCAAACCTTAAAATTGCCATGTAAATGACAAATTATTATCACATGTTTATCAGTTGTAGGTAAAGAATGATTAAGAGATTGAAGATTTGGGAGTGGAACCCAAGACATGAGCATCACCAGTTGAATACGCTGGCCCTTCCACTGACCCTCTGGGTCTGAAAACAGCTGTTGTTATTTGGAGACTAATTCCCTGCCTTTCAATGACAGACTGGGCAATTAATTCCCTAGTCTCTGCCCCTTTCAGGCAGTGATGGGGGTGGCAGGGAAATTTCAGAGTAGGGGACTTAAGAGATTGGCATTGGGGAGGGATAGGGAGAAGGGATTGAAATCACTACTTCAGAGAAAAGGAAGGAAGGAAGGAGAAGAGCAGGGAGGGGGTTGTCACCAGCTCTCCACTTCTGACCCTGGGAATCCTCCTTACTGCTCTGTTGACTCCAAAAGCCCTTGGGTGGAAAAAGGTCAGGAGATGGCATCTATCTTTTGAGGAACAGATGATGGAGGGCAACAGAGAACAGCCCAGTGGTAACTAACCAATCACAGAAGACAAGGCCTGGTTGTCCCTATTATCAAACAAGGACAGTACAAGGAGCTCCAGTAAGGGACAATTTAGGTCAAGAGGGAGGGGAGGTTGGAAGCGGGTGAGGGTTGGGTGCTGTGTGGGCTGTGTGGAAGCTTCTGCCTCATAGAGACTGTAGGAGAAAGGTTTGCACTAAGCTCTCTTCCCCAGAGGCCCACAGCCAGGTGGAAGGCAATGGTCAAAAGGGCATATTTGCATATAATTTACATTCCACTTGCACACAGCAGCGTAACACTGAGCTTTCCTAACAGAGCAAGTTTTTAAGAGAAAACTACGTTCCTGCTGCCCAGATGGTGGTCATGTCTGGATGTTTCTGCTCTCTCTCCTTTTCCTCCTCATCGTCCTAGATCCGAGGTCCCCTTGGGAGCAGGGATGGGCCTGTGGGTAGTGCTGGTGGGATTGGGAAGTCGGTGAAGTTGGCATTGCTGCTTCTTGCCTGGCTGGTCTGTGCCTTACCTACCCCTCTGCCCTTCCTTCAAGGACTCAGTTAGTTCTCCTTTCTAAACCTGAGCTCAGAAAGAGGTTAGTATCACCTACTTTCTCCTTTCCTAGTGACTTGTACAACTGAAACCTGACCTCTCAAGGCTTTAATCCGGGGGTGAGGAAACTGCAGCCTCAAGGCCACATGTAACCCTTTAGGCCAGCGGTTCTCAACCTGTGAGTCACGACCCCTTTGGGGGAGTCAAACGACCCTTTCACAGGGGTCGCCTAAGACCATCGGAAAACACATATTTCTGATGGTCTTAGGAACTGAGACACACCACTCCTCTATCTGTCTCCAGGTGAGTCTGCCCTCATGCAGATACACCCACATATGAGTATTAAAGGGTCTTGGCATTAGGAAGGTTGAGAACCACTGCTCTAGGCCCTTATAATCAAGGGCCATATATGGCCTCGAGGCTGCAGGTTTCCCACCGCTGCTTTAGTAAAGGAACTTTAGGTAGTAGGAAACAGAATCCTTTAGGCTGGAATATTTCCTGGTGCCCCCAAAGGCAAACTGGGAGCTGGTCACCATTCTCTTGAGTAAGGCAGGCTCTGCTCGAGGAAGCTCTTCGTGAATACTTATCGACTGATTAGGGAACACATTTAACTTTAAGGACCCTCTTTCTTCCTGGACCATCATAACTAAGTCGGCCTTCAAACTGTGCAGATGCAGTTTCTGAAGTCTTTCTCCGGGGCTGCCACATCCAGTCCCACAGCTCCACTTTACCTTTTCTATTCACACTCCCAGCCTCTAATTAAAAGCCTCATTACTTTTCTATAAGAAAAAAAAGAGTTGGGTGACGTCATTCGTGTTTGCCTTGTTCATGAGTAGCAAAGAGAAGCCAATCGACTCTGCTCAACTCTCACGACCTCTAGAAGGGCTTTCTGAGGCCTAGCTGCTGCAGGGATGAGGAACCTGCAACCCCAAGGCCACATGCTCCCCACCCTGTGTGTCTCCCCCAATAAAACCTGAGCTCTTTGGGGGTTGGAACTTTCGGTTTGCTTCCTTTTGTCTTTCTTTAGAGCACATAATCATTGTTTAATTTGTGCTTGTTTGATGGATTGATTGCATCTAAGCCACTCTTGGTCATCCAGTGGCCTAGTCCCACCTGACGGCAGAGTTCATAAGATCATAGATTAAGAGTTGGCTGGACCCTCCAAGGTCATCTAGTTGGGCCCTTTCTTTTGAAAGGTAAGGAAGCTAAGGCCCAGAGAGGGAAAGCAGAAAAAGACTTACCCAGCTGCCCACTGGTGGTAAATGACAAAGCCAAGAGTTCAAGTGTAATGAATCTGATTCCAGGAGGGGAGTGGGGGGACCTGGAGAAAGGAACAAGGTGCTCCATCCAGATGATGGCTTCATATTGCCAGCAAAAGGTTCTCTTCCATTCTCTGATGCCTACAGCGGCTGGGGGAAGAGTCAATTGGTTGAGAGCCCTCTGGCCAAAAAAGCAGGTACAGGGAGGGGCTGGAGGTGAGAGGCTCCCAGATGAGCCCACGTTATCTCACCTAGGGGAATGACTGATGGGGATGGTAGAATGTAAGTTCTCCGGGGCCTTGCTGTCCTTTTTCATTCTTGCTTTTTGTATCCGTGGTGCCTAGTACAGTCCCTCGCTACAAAGCAAACATTTAATACATGTTAGTTGGAAGGAATTTAATTGAAGACAAGGTTGAGCTTTGTAGACGCTGGCCAGCGGACCAGGAGTGGCTTGGTCTTGTATTTTGTCTACTGTAATATTTATCACAAGAGCCAGTGGGTTATGGAGTTATTGTCCAAGGCTCTGATTGGCTTCCCTTTGTTTTTCCTCTTTCTCTTCATCCCTTAAGAGTCCTCCCACTTGTACTCCTCTCTGCATCTCTCATTTTCCGGACATCCCCACACCCTAACCCTTCTTGGGCCTTGATTTGAGTGTTTAAGAAGAAGTGGGACTGAATTCAGATATTGGGCTGAGCTTTAAATATAAGGCTACACAAGATGGTGGAGTAGTAGGAAGATGAACAGTGAACTTCCCCATCTCCTCTCCCCCCCTCAACTTTCCTAACTAGATCTGGAAAATGCACCAGATTGAAACCTGATGTGAAAATCCCAGAAAAAGACACAATGATTCATTTTTCTTTCTTTCTCTTTTTCTTTGCTTTTTGGAGGGAGGAGGGTAGGGTGATTGGGGTTAAGTGACTTGCCCAAAGTCATACGGCTAGTAAGTGTTAAGTGTCTGAGGCTGGATTTGAACTCAGGTCCTCCTGACTCAAGGGCTGGTGCTCTATTCACTGTGCCACTTAGCCACCCCATGATTCATTTTTCTTGCCCAGGTTTACCCAGGGAGACAGACAGAGAGGTCTGTGGATATTGGGAATGGCAATTGGCTAGGAGTGAACTGTGTATGGAATATTTCAGAACAGGGAGAGCCTGTGCACTAGGGAAAGAAGGGGTCCCAGATGCATAGCCAGATGGAACTTTGTACAAGGTGGGAGAACAGGTGCCATCTGAAAACTTTGTCACCCACTACCTAATTCCAGGTCATAGATCCAGGGCTGATAGAAAGAACCTGTACTTAAGGGTGGTAATCCAGGGTAAGGAACTGATATAGGGCACTACCCTTTGTAATGAGGGAGGACCAAGTTTAGAAGCAAGCAGTGGGAGTATACTTTGGACCCCCAGGAGCAGAGCAGGGTCTTAATTCCAGAATTTGAACTATTCTGAAGCCTGCAGAGGAATAACCCAGGCAGGAATCTCAGAGCGAAGGAAAGTTTGTGGTTCTGGCACTCCAAACTATCTATCAGAGCCTCCTACCTGGCTGATAGGGTTGAATCTAGAAGAATACATGTGTGTGTATGTATGTATAGATAGATTATACATATAGATAGATATTGGGTACAAAAATACATTTCACTCAATAGGGAACTAGGAGGGAAAGTTGGAGAAGGGAGAAGCAGGATCGAGAGGGAGGGTAGATTTAGACAGGGATTAGTTCTAAATAAAGCAAACTCTAGTAACTAAAGCTATACAAAAATATTTATTGCTCTTTTTGAGATGGCACAGAATGGGAATCTGATGGGGGTGACCATCAGTTGGGGAATAGCTGGGCAGGTTATGGTGTATACAAATGTGATGGGGACAGTAGGTTCACAGATTAACTCAGTTCCAGTATAGCATAGTCTTACCAAGTTCCAGGCTCCAAAACTCCCGTGGACTTGTGTCCTGCTCACACTCTGACTCTAGCTTGTCTGGCTTCTTAGGGCATCTCTGCTGGTCTGGCAGCAATTTTTGACCTTGAACCCTGGCTCCGAGGTCACCATGGCTCGAGCTCCTGGGTTGGGAACTCCTCTCCATGCACTTAGAATTGAACAGGCCAAATGAAACAGAACAAAATCCCAAGCTAGAAGGCATAAGGGCAAGGGAAAGGCTGCCTTTTCCCCACCTAGCTTAGTGAATGGTGTCCACTTTGTGGGTGGACAAGACCTTCATTCACCCATACAAGTCATTAGAAGGAGGCAGCTTATTCCTTGTTGTGTAGATTTGAAGATGTAACTATTTCTGCCTATGCCAGTGGAGAGTGGCTGCTCCCACTCCTGGGGCAGGGATACAGAGTGTATTCTTCCAGAACCCACATCGAGGGTCTCCATCTTAGGTGATCTGAGCCTTTCCAGTTATGAGGAGAGTTTGTGCTCACAGTCAGATAGGCACGCACTCCCTCTCACTCCCTAATATCCATCTGTCACCAAGTCCTATCTACTCTGCCTTCACAATATCTCTCATAGATTCCCCCTTCTCTCCTCTGACACTGCCACCACCCCGATGCAGGACCTTAGAACTTCACACTTGGACTATTGCATTAACCACCTTGTTGGTCTTCCATCCTTAAGCTTTTCCCTATTCCAGTCTGTCTTCCACTCAGTGGTCAAACTGATCTTAAAACTAAAGGTCTGACATGTTACCTGCCTATTCAGTAAACTCCAGTGGCTCCCGATCATCTCCAGAATAAAATATGATGCATGTGAAATCCTCCATTTGGCACTTGAAGCCTTTCATAACCTGGACCCCCTATTGCCTTTCCATCTTATCCACTCCCATTTACTCTGCAATCTAATGACATTGAACAAAGTTCCTTGAACAAGACGCTCTCTCTCCATCTCCCAACTCCATCATTTTCATCCTCATGTGTGCTCTTCCTCCTTATCTCTGCCTCTTGGTTTTCTGGGCTTCCTTCAAAGTCCAGCAAAAATGCCACCTAACAGAAATCGTCCTTCCCAGTGACCCTTCATGCTGGGGCCTTCCCTTTGAGATTATCTTCAATTTGTCCTGTATGTGCCTTGTTTGCATATTGTCTCCTACTAGAGTATAAGCTCCTCAAGGGCAGGTACTACTTTTACCTTTCTTTTTATCCTCAGAGTTTAGCACAATGTCTGACATATTGTAGGAGATTAATAAATGGGTGCTACTTGACTGTTCCAACCCATCCATTCCAACTTCCCACTCTCCACCTTCAGCTCCCTCCCAGCCAGACTTTTGCTCACCCAGACATCTCATACTGACCCAGACATCTTGTAGTGTCCCAGACATCTTGTGGTCCTCCAGAAGCCTCAGAACCTCATCTGGTTCTTGCTCTCAGCAATGGCTCTGCCAGCTGGGCCCGCATTTGCCATTTATAGGATTATAGATTTAGAACTGGAAGAGACCTTAAAAGTCATCTAGAACTGTATTTAAAGCTAGTATTAATAGGAAAGGATGTTAGTAAGTTAGTTAACCAGTAAGATCAAGCAACTTGGCCAAAGTCACACTAGTAAGTAGAAAAAAGCAGAGCTGGGCTTCAAACTCAGGTCCTCTGCCTTGAGTCTCACATCTCTGGGATCTGGGAGTCAGGTTGCAGCTGAGCAAGGCAGGGAATGGTACAGAGTTCTCAAGTCTGAGCCCAAGTCCAAATTCTCCTCTTGTCCCCTACCCTCCTAGGTTTACTCGTTGTAGGCTCAAAAATCTGGAGCTAGAAGGGATGTCAGAGGTCCTCTAGTCTAACCTCCTCATTTTACATAGGAGAGTAGAGAGATGAAATTACTTCCTAAGGGGGTTGGAATAATAAGCCTACGAGATGGGAGGGTGGGATTTGAACCTCTGACTCCAGGGCAGGGTACTCTTTCCACTGTGCCATGCTGCCTCCTTGGAGGAAGATGGGAAGGAGGGAGGCATCGTCAGAGTCCCAGAGCAGGAGGATTCTTTCCAGCAATGAGGTACAGAAATGCTTTGTTGTTTTCCTCTGGGGATAGGGAGGCATTATGGGAGGCAGGAGCATGAGGGCACTGGGATGGGATGATGGATCTATCAAAGGTTAGGGCCACGCCCCTCCCCTGCAATTTCCCAGAATGGCCAAACTTAAACCTTCTGTGTACATGATAAAGCAACCAAATGACTTATTCTAAGATTAGTAATCATCAAAAAAAGTGAATATTCAAATACAAAAACAGGAAAAAATCATGCACAAAAATATAAATTCTGTCATTTATAACTTTAAAAAAAAGTGGCAGTGGGTTATAGAAGAGAACTTGCCTTGAAATCAGGAAGACCTGGGATCAAATCCTGTCTTTGACATATATTGACTATATGACCACAGGCAAGTCACTTCATTTAGGATGCTTACTGTTCCTTCCCTATAGCAATTAAATCATAGGTCTAGTCCCCATCCCTTCAAAAAAGTGTTTGTTCATTTCAACAAGGCAGCAATAAAAATATTTTCTTGGCATTTATTTTTTAAGAGTTTTGTTGATATATTTTGTTTTTTTATTACATTTAGTGATTATTGGCCCCGCCTCTTCTTTATGGGAAGTCTCTTGTAACACAATAAAATAATTACTCAAAATGAACATTATAGTAATAGATAGCACCCACCTCTATTTAAAAAAATGAACAGCCATCTATTTTCTTTTTTCCCACTTAATAGTATTTTATTTTTTCCAATTATTTATAAAGATCATTTTCAACATTCATTTTTATAAGCTTTTGAGTTCCAAATTTTTCTCCCTCTCTCCCCACCCCACTTCCCAAGGCAGCAAGCAATCTGATATGGGTTATACTTGTACAATCATGTTAAACATATTTCTGTATCAGTCATATCGTGAAAGAAGAATCAGAATAAAAGAAAAAACCACAAGAAAGAGAACACACAAAAAACCCCCCAAAAGTGAAAGTAGCATGCTTCGATCTGCGTTCAGACTCCATAGTTCTTTCTCTGGATGTGGATGGCATTTTCCATCATGAGTCATTTGGAATTGTCTTAGATCATCGCTGTTGAGAAGAGCTAAGTCTATCAAGGTTAGTCATCGAATGCTGTGGATGTTACTGTGTACAATGTTCTCCTGGTTCTGCTCACTTCACTCAGCATCCGTTCATATAAGTCTCAGAAATCTCTTTTCTCTCTCTCCCACACCCCACCCCATTGAGGGGAAAAAAGAGAAAAGAAAAACAAATTTATTGTAGCAAATCCACACAGTCAAGCAAATTCCTTTACTGGTATTTACTTTCTAACTCTTAAGAATTCTTTACATTTCTGTGGTGCTGTTGATTGAGATGTAATATGATAATGTAATAATATAATATAATAATGTTTGATAGAATGAATAGGGAGCTGGCCTTGGTGTCTGGAAAAACCGGGTTTAAGTCATACCTCTGACACATACTGGCTGTGAGATCCTTGGCAAATGTCTCAGAGCTCCTGGCAACTGGGTTAAGTCACAGAGAAGTTGCCATCTGCACCAGAGGGGGCTTAGATTCCTTACCAAGCTATTCCTACAACTAGGAAAGCAGGTCTGGACCAAAAGAAAAACCATCATCTGCATTGGGAATATTAATATAATTAGATAATTAATAACACTATAGTCAGTCTGTATACCACTTGGATTCTGCTTTCTTTACTCTGTAATTTAGTTCATATTCCTATATCTCACTGTATTATTCATATTCTGCAGTCTATTTTTCACTGGAGGAGTAGGGAGTGGGGTGGGGGTGGGGCTGGCCCCTGGATATGACTGGGCTTTGAGCCAGACATATGAATTTGTTTGTAAATACTATAGTCCATTATCCATCTGAATACTGGGCTCAGATTCTCTCTATCTCTTTCCCTTCTGCTTTGTTTCTTTTTGCCTTTTCCCTTGTGTTTCTGCTGTTCTTTGTTCCTGTTGGGCTCTGTCTTGGACTGGGCCTTAACTTAGCCCATCAAGGAGTGAAGAGTGGGAAAGGGGAGAAATGGATAGAAAAGTTCCAGTCCTCCCTTGTCTGGGATGAATTTCCTGCTCAGCTTCTTTTCTAGGGTGTGGGTGAGACTGGCAGTGGAAATGGGGCAGCAGGATAGGTTGGGTTTGTCTCAGGAAGAGGGGTCTTGGTGTGGAAGGTGGAGTCCTGGGCCACGCTTTGCATAGCACTGATCTCATGGCCATTGTGGGGCAACTGAGGCTTGACTATTGATGATTGCAAGAATTTTATTTTCAGTGAACAAAATTTATTTCCTTTCCCCTCCTCTCTCATTGAGAAGAAGGAAAAACAAAATTCTTATTGTAAATATGTATATAGCTGAATAGAACAAATGCCTGACTGGTTATGTCTGAAAAAATGTCTCCTTCGGCTGCCTGGGTCCATCACCTCTCTGTCATTGACTACTGATGACTGCAGATCTTCTCTCCTTTCCACCTTGAAAAACACTGTGCTGTTAACCTATCTTTTTTTTGTTCCTTCCCTGTGATTTTATTTGGTGCAGGAAATTCCTGGTGTGGAAATTCCCTTCACCGATGCAAATCAACAACTTGTCTAGTCTCAGAGTTTCCTGGGTAATTGGGAAATCCAATGACTTGCTGTGGTCACATAGCTAGCATACGTCTGAGACACGAGTTGACCCCAGCTCTTCCTGCCTCCAAGGTTACCTGCTTCTCCATCCACTACCCAGGGCTGTTTTCCCTCCCGACCTTCTCTCCTGCTTGTTAGAGGGTGTGCTGTAGGGATCTGTAATGCAGCCACCCTCATGGGCTGTGATTTCCATGAAAGCAGGGACTCTGTCTTTGTTTATCTTTGTCCCTCTGGGCTTCAGGGGACACAGAGAAGACATAATTACTGCCTTCAGGGATTTTATGGTTTAGGTGGGAAAATGACATCGATCCACACATGAAATGAAGAATAATTAAAGGCTCAACTGTGGTATAGACTGAAAGTACTGGAGGAGTTCACTGAGGGGTTAGATTAGTTTAGACTTCTGTGATCAAACAAGGAAATAAAATCTGATTTAGGTCTGGAAAGGTGAGTGGGATTAAGATGAATATAGGAGAAGGGAGCACATGTCCTCAAGGGGTTGGGGGTAAACATAGGTGCAGAAGTGAGACTGAATGTGTGTGGGTTGGCGAGCAGAACATCTTCCTACTAGTTAATATTCATGTAATACTTGCCGTGTGCCAGCGTTGTGCTAACAACGCTGTTGTTATTTCAGTTAATTCTCACAACAACCCCACTTTACAGCTGAAGAAACTGAGGAAGACAGAGACTAAGTGACTTGCCCAGGGTCACATAGCTAATAAGTGTGTGATGCTGGATTTGAACTCAGGTCTTCCTGACTACAGGCCTGGTGCCCTACCCTCTGTACTACTGGCAGAAGGTACCTGCAGGAGCATGATAGAAAATAAGTCAGATCAGCAGAGAAGTGTTATATTATGGAGGACCTTGAATGACAGTTTAAATTTAGTGTAGGGTGCAAGAGGGAGCTATTATAGGTTCCAGAGCAGGGGAGTGGCATCATATAAGAAGAAATTAAAGACTATTCTGGCATTAGTGTACAGGATGGGGATGAGGAGAGGGGAAGAGACGAAGGTAGGGAAGACGCTGTTGTAAGAGTCTGGGAATGAGGAGATGAAGTCTGGACAAAGGCTGGGACAGTGGGCATGGGAAAGGGCAGATTAAAGACACATTTGGAATGATAAATCGGCAGCATTTGGCTGCTAGCTAAATATAAAGAATGAGAGAAAGAGGAATCAGGAGAAGACTCCAAGGTTTTGATTGACATCAGAGCAGGGGGAGGGGCATGTGTAAGAATCAAGGTAGAAGGCTGAAAAATGAATTGGTATTTTTTGTTTTACATCACCTTCATCTCTGGAAGTTCTCTCCCCCCACAGCCAGTGAACCTTGCCTTGTAACAAAAAAGGAAAAGATTTTAAAAATAATTCAACAAAACTAACCAACCTATTAACTGAGTCTGACAGTGCTTGCAGAATTCCATACCCATAGTCCCCCACCTCTGCAAAGAACTGCACTTTTGCAATGATTAAGGGAGAATTTTGAGAAAGGAGCAATCAGTGATGTCAAATATCGCAGAGAAATCATGGAGAGTACAGAGAAGAACATCAGAGAACAACCATAATTCAAGGGCAGGAAGAAAGAGTGTCGAAGGCCAGGGTCCTCTCCCATATTGTCCCCCTCCTTTCATAGGGTTGGGAGGGGTCTAACTTCAGTCCTTTGTGTCTTACAGGCTGTTTGAGGAGCCGGAGGCCAGTGAGTGCCAGGAGGATGCAGAGTCATTCCCCTTTAAGGACATCCGGGATGGTTTTAGCTCCACTTTTGAAAAGATTGTGGAGTCAGAGCTGATGAAGGGGACCTACTACAGCAGCCTGGATTCCTTGGACGTGCTGAGCCTCACTGACGAGACCGACAGCTGTGTCAGTCTGGAGGTGCCCCTCACCCCACTCATCCAGCAGCGAGTCAAGGAGAGCCCAGAGCCAACTGAGGGCCGGCCAGAGGACAGGGATGGGCAAGACGGGGCCGAGGCAGGGCTGGTAGATGGGGACTTTGGGAGTCCCCTGAGACACTCCATTACCAGCAGTCGGTCAGAAAACGTCCTGAGCCGACTCTCTCTGAAAGTTGTTCCCAATGGCTACCATGCTCCCACTACGCAGGACACAGAAGAAGAGGAAGAGGAAGAGGAGGAGGATGCAACCAAACTTATTAATTCCGTCAGGTGAGGCAGAAGGGCCCACACAACACCTCACCACCCTTGGGCATTAGTCAGCATGCAGCAGCTGTGAAATTAGTCCTCTTTTGCCATTGGCAATTAAGGCCCCAGGGCAAGGTCTTGGGTTACTTCCCGCTGATATGCTCTGTGACTGTCTTGATCACTGTGGGCTGGTTTCCCTGACTGGACCTGTGGCAAAGAAAGCCAGCAGCCAGGGGTTGGATCTTGCTGCACCACTGCAGGCTTTCTGAGGGAATGTAACAGATTTGGGACTGATAGTTGATTGAGCCTGTCTCCACCTAGGAGGTATGTGAAATTTCAGGGGCACAGATAGCCAAGTCCCTTGCTGTCCTTGGGGGTGTGGGGAAGGAGAATAGGGCAGGACAAGACTAAGGCCCCATCTTTGAGGGAGGGAAGTACTAGCTGCATGCAGAATCCAACACTGTATGCAGGGCTCTCAGGCCCCTTTCAAGTCATGTTCTGTGAAAATGTCAAAGCCTCAGTCTTTCATTCCTTACATGCTACTAGGTTAGCAAAGATCTATAGAGTGTTTGGGGTTACAAGGTGCTCCCAGGGTCCTTTTGCCCTCACCCTTGCTTCCAAACACGACTTTTCTCCCTCCCTCTCCAACCAGGTCCCAACCGCTGAGGGTCCATTTGACTCAAGGATCTTCAGAAAAAGAGCTCTGTATTTAGAGGCAGAGGGCTTAGGTTTGAACCTCACCTCCATTACTTGCTACCTGTATGACCTTATATGAGTCACTTTATTTTTTTCTGGACTTTGTTTATTTATTTTTTTACCTTTAAGATTAAATGATTAGACCAAGATCTCCTCCAGGTCTAAAAAGGTCTCCCCATGAGCTTCTGTAATAGGAGATGGGAGAAATATCTAGTGGTCTTGACAATTCTACCTGAGGTCTTACTCTCCACTGAAGTTTCAGTTCATGTTCCTTCTTCTGTCCCACAGATGTTATTGTAAAGGGCTGTTCCCAAGCTTCCACCCTTCTCACCCCTTTTCAGACCACTCCATACCCCTGGTTATACTTATATTGCTCTTATTTTTACTGCAGTGACCCAAGCTTGAAGGATGCATTGTCAGACTCTGATTCTGACCTGGGCAGCATGGAGCAGCTGGATCATGGGAGTACAGACACATTGGCCAATGGATGCCAGGCAGTCAACGAGGCAGCCAAGAGGTTAGCCCGGCGCCTCTATCACCTGGAGGGTTTCAAGCGCTGTGACATCGCCCGCCAACTCAGTAAGAAGTGAGTGCCCCCTCCTTTGCTCCTTCCTATCTCTAATGCTTACTATCTGTATGATCTTGGGCACTTAAACTTCTTTGGGTCTCAGTTTTCTCATCTGTAAAATGGGGAGTGGGTTGGACTAGTTGGCTTCTAATATCCTTTCTAGCCCAAGACCTGTGATGCTGCTCCTATGCCCTTTCTTCCAGCCTACTGGGGCAGACATTCCTTTCCTCCTTGTTGTCATTCTTTGTTGAGAAGAGCGATGGACTTGGAGTAAGCTACTACCCCTGTTCTACTACAAAGTAGCCAGGGGGAATTTGGGCAAGTTACTTCCCATCTATAGGCCACAGTTTACCCATGTGCCAAATGGAAGTAATGATTTTTGCCCTGCTACCTCACAAGATCAAAGACTGTCAGAGTCAAGAGAATCTTCCGTAGCGGAAGTGACTCGTACAAGGTTACTCCTGACTCCTAATTCTGGGCCTCTGATATTTTTGTATTCAGTATCAGGGTGGTTGAGAGTCTGATGAAATAAGTTAATCAGTAAGCCTTTATTAAGCTCCTACTGTGTGCCGGGCACTGGGGATGCAAAGAAAGTCAGAAGAAACTTGCTGCCCTCAAGGAGCTCACAATCTAGTAAACGTGCAAACAACCAGGTACAGACAAGAAATACATAGGATGAATTGAAGATAATCTATCGACGGAAGACATTAAAAGGAATTATGAAAGGCTTCTCATAGAAGATGGGATTTTACCTGGGACTTGAAGGAAGGCAGGAGAGACTGGAGGCAGAGACGAGGAGGCAAAGTATTCTGGGATGGGGGGCGGAGAAGAAAATGCCCAGAGTCTAGAGATGAAGAATCTTGTCCTCAGAAAGACAAGGAGGCCAGGGTCACTAGATGTTAGAATATCTGGAGGGGAGGAACGTATAAAAGGACTGGGGAAGGTAGGAGGGGTTCAGGTTGTGAAGGCTTTGAATACCAGAGGATTTTATATTTTATCCTGGAGGTAATAGGCAGCCACTGGAATTTATTGAATACTAGAGTGACATGGTCAGACCTGTACTTTAGGGTGATTAATTTGACAATTTAGTAGAGGACGGATTGGCATGGGGAGGGACTTGAGGCAGGTGGACCAACTACAGATCGCTGCAGTGGTCCAGGTGAATCGATGAGGGTTTGTACCAGGTAGGGTTAGAGTAGATAACAGGGCACATATGAAAGAACATTTCTAAAGCAGCATCGACAGACTTCAGTAACAGACTGGATGGGGAGAAGGGGTGAGAAAGTGAGGTGTCAAGGATGACACCTCTATTCCCAGCCTGATTGTCTAGAAGGATGGTGATGCCCTGCATGGTAATAGGGAAGTTCAGAAGGGGGAAGGTTTTGGGAGAAAGAAAATGAGTTCATTTTTAGGCATACTGAGTTTAAGATGACTACAGAAAATC
This sequence comes from Pseudochirops cupreus, assembly GCA_028627135.1. Classification (NCBI taxonomy): domain Eukaryota; kingdom Metazoa; phylum Chordata; class Mammalia; order Diprotodontia; family Pseudocheiridae; genus Pseudochirops; species Pseudochirops cupreus. The sequence continues at coordinate 320,992,981 of CM053581.1, read as the reverse complement.
CAGTTTGAGATATCTAATAGGCAGTTGGAAATGTGAGTTTGGGGGTTAGGGTGGATAAGTCAATATGAGAATCGTTAGCATAGAGATTATAAATGAATCCATGGGAGTTGATGAGGATCACCTAGGGAAGTAGCAGGGGTGGGGAACCTGTGCTCTCCATGTTTGGATTCAGTCAAAGGGCTGCCCTTGAGGACCTAGAGGGTCACATGTGGCCTCAAGGCCACAGATTTCCCACCCCTGGAGAGGAAGAAGAGAAGAGGGCCTAGGTCAGAGCCCTGTGGGACACTCACCATTAGCAAGTGTGATCTGGATGGAAATCTAGTAAAGGAGCCAAAGAAGGAGCCATCAGACAGGTAGGGGGAGAACCAGGATTAAAGAGTGTCATGGAAACCAAGGGAGCAGAGGGTGTCAAGGAGAACAGGGCAATTGACATTGTTGAGGGACATGAATACACTTGAGGAAGGTTGAAGCCTTCCCTCCTAAAAGCTACCATCAGCACTGTCATTATCACAGTGGCCGGGGCCCTGTCTGCTTTGTAGGTGATAGCAAGTTTAGGTTGGACACAGGTCCTGACTTGGGGAACTTTTAGTTTAGGGACCATGGGAGCTTAGAATAATAATGGGGCACATTCCACTGACCTGAAATGATTCTATTTCTTCTCTCCTCACCCTCCCTGGATGATGTCCTTGTTCCTGCTGGTGTCCTAAATAGGTTTCCTTTCTGAGCTATACAGGGCCATTGCTGCTGCCCCAGGGGGGCAGGAGAGTTTAGGAATGAGGGTAAAGGCAGTGGGGATAGACTGCTCTCGGTTGCCCTGAACCAAGCTGGAGATTTCCAAGTGCAATGGTGATCCTCTTCTCTGTATAAGTAGGTGAAGGCAGGTAGATAAGGACAAAGACAATCCCCCTGTGGATCAATCAGGCTGGGATGTTGCGGGTTTCTCCTAAGGCTCAAGATAAAATGCATATTGTATGTCTAGTCAGTCAGTCACCATGGACTAAATGACCTGAGCAGCTAGGAAGTACACTGTCTAGATAGCTGGGCTGTGAGTCAGGAGGACCTGAGTTCAAATCTTGCCTCAGATACTTGTTAGCTCTGCAATGCTGGGTAATCTCTTAATCTTAATCTCTCAATTTCAGTGCCCTCATTCACAAAATGAAGGAGCTGGACAAGACGGCCTTTAAGCAGCCTTCCAGCTTTATGTCTCAGACCCCAAGATCATTTGCACCCGCTGTCCCGGTGCCTAGAATGCTCTTTCTCTTCACCCCCTGCCTTCCCTGGCTTCCTTCAAGGCCCAGCTAAAATTCCATCTTCTACAAGAAACCTTTCCCAATCCCTCCTAATTCCAGAACCATCTCTCTGTCAACTGTTTCCTTTACATCCTGTACATCAGGGGAGTTTGTACGTGGCTGTTTTCACGGTGTCTCTCCCATCCCCATGAGACTGTAATGGCAGGAACTGTCTTTTACCTTTCTTTATATTCCTAACACTTCACACAGCGCCCAGCACTGAGCTTAATAAATGGTGCTAAACAACTAATAAAGAAAAGGTGCTTAATAAATGCTTATTGACTAGAACCGACTGATTGTTGGTGAGTGGAGCTCCAATCTAGGCACCGTGCGACGGCACACAGGGAAGGAGATGTAATGGTCCCTCTTGCCTTAAGGAGGCTGGGACACAGCGACAACAGTATTGAAGCCGATCCAGTTTGTCAGGTGCTTAGAATAAGCTGAGCCACGATGGGGTAGAGGCTGGGTCAGCAGCAAAGTCTTCCCGGGAGGAGGATGGAAGGGAAACCTGGGAGGGGGGAGTGGCCCAATCTGTCTGTGCCTCCACTGGGGTCCCCGAGCATCCAGGACTGTGTGTGTCAGGGTCCACACTCCCCTGGCCCTGTCAGCTTGTCAATGCAGCTGCATCTTCAATACCACAGGCTCTGAGAGTCTCCAGGCCTATCCCCCCTCCCATTCGTGTTGCTTGTGTGTCCTCAGGGAAATATACATGTAAACTCCTGAACAGCCCAAGAGAAATTATCTCCCTCCGTGCACTGACCTCCAAACCGTGGGGATCAATGGCAGTGCCAGGAGTGAGTACTTGGGTATTCCTGACCATCTATAAAAACGTGTAAGGGTCTTTGCACCCCCTGGTGGTCAACAGAGGGAAAGCCTCCTTTCCTAAAATCATTTTGTTTTTGTTGCTGTAGAGTTGTTTTGGGTCACGTCTAGTTCTCCGGGATCCCTTTTGGGGTTTTCTAGGCAGCGGTACTAGAATTGTTTGCCATTTCCTTCTCCAGCTCATTTTACAGATGAGGAACGGAGGCAGACAAGACAAAGTGACTTACCCAGGGTCATGCGGTTAGAAAGTATCTGAGGTCAGGATGGTCCCCCTGACTCCAGGGCCAGGCTCTGGCCATTGTGCCAATAGCTACCTCTCACAAAATCATACTGACCAATTTAAATTCAATTCAGTAAACATTCATTAAGTACCTACTATATTCCAAGCACTGTGCTAGGTTTGGAGGATTAAAAAAAAAAAGAGGCAAAGATAGTCCCTGCCCTTGGGAACCTTACAGTCTACTTGGGTGGGGTGGGGGTGGGGAGGCATGCAAACAAATACATACAAAGCAAGCTACATGCAGGATAAATAGGATACGGTTAAAGGAGGAAGAGCATTGGATTTAAGAGGGCTCAGGGAAGGCTTCCTGTGGAAGGTGGGATTTCAATTGGGAGCTAGGGAGGTCAGTCGCTGGAGCAGAGAGGGAGAGCATTCCAGGCACCAAGCCCAGCCAGAGAAAGTGCCGGGAGCTGAGAGATGGAGGGGCTTGCTCATGAGCAGCCAAGAGGCCAACGTCACTGAACTGAGGAGCACTGGTCAGGGAATAAGGTATAAGACAACTGGAGAGGTAGGAAGGAGAGCCAGGTAATGAAGAGCTTTGGACGCTAAGTGGAGCATTTTGTATTTGCCCCTGGAGGCAATAGGAAGCCACTGGCGTTCATCAAATGGTGTGTGTGTGTGTGTGGGGTGTGTGTGTGTGTGTGTGTGTGTGTGTGTGTGTGTGTGTGCGTGTGTGTGTGTGTGTGTGTGTGTGTGTGTGTGTGTGTGTGTGTGACATGGTCATTTCATCAAATCATGTCAGGATGCTGAGGCGATGAATTGGGATTGGAGATTTTGGAGTAGGGAGACGCCTTACAGGTGATCTGGTCCAAACCCCCCATTTGGAAGATGAGGAAGCCTGGGGGTTTAAATGACTTTACCTGAATCCTACAGGTAGTAGGGGGCAGAGCCAGGATTCCAGTGGACATCTCCAAATCCAGCATATTACTTCTTTCCACAGAACTGGAAGGGAATTGTAGACATCACCTCTTCTAACCCCTTTACTTTATAGACAAGAAACCAAGGCTTGGAGGAAGAAAATTAATCTGACCTATATTGCAGAGCCAATTAATGCCAGAGCTGGCTAGAACGAAGATTTCATGGTTTCTAATTCCAGGGCTCTTTCAAGACCCTCGATTGAATTGTGCCTGGCATTAGGGGTATAAGCAGTGATGTGCTGCAGCCAACTTGTACAAGAGAGATGCTTGTTACATTTTCAGTGTGAACATTTATAGCTCAGCAATCAGCAAATGATACAAATCAGGCTTTAATTTGTTGTTTTTTTAACTGTCTACAGGAGTGAGGAGCCTGCGGCCTTGAGGCTATATGTGACCCTCTAAGTCCTCAAGTGCAGCCCTTCAACTGACTCCAAACTCCACAGAACAAATCCCCTTAATAAAAGAATTTGTTGTGTAAAACGGACTCAGTCAAAAGGCTGCACCCAAAGACCTTAGAAGGCCACCTGTGGCTTTGAGACCCTAGGTTCCCCACCCCTTCAAGTCCAGATTTAAGAAAGGGATGAAGGAAACTTAAAAGGATAATGGGTATACCAGTTGTTTATTTGGTTTATTTTTTTTGGAGAGCCTATTGCTACTAATCCACTCCTAATCCAAGGAAGAATAAAATATAGTCCCTTCTATCAAATACAGCTGGAGAGGTAAGATTTACTCACACAAAACAATGAGTGACAAAAGACAAAATATTACCAAATGTAAGAGTGTGGGGAATAGAGTATATTCACTGTGGGGGGAGAGTACTGTGGCCTGGAGTAATCCAGGGAGGCTTGCTAGAAGAGGAGACACTTGGGCTGGGCCTCAAAGGGCAAGCAGGTTACAGAGGGGTGGAACAAGGGTATGAGCCAAAGGGAAATGGTGGGAGTGAGGATGGTATGGCTATCCTGCTATCTTGGTGGCCTTCAGAGCCTTCTGATCTCTTTCAGGATAGCATTTCAAATCATGCTCCTGCTGCCGGTTTTGATCTTGTGATTTCTTGGCTTTGGAGTGTGTGTGGGTATTCCAGAAGCTAGTAGGGAAGTCACTCCAACTCCTGCTTTCAAGTCTTCCTGGTAAATGCCAAGCCCATTATGAGAAGGCTAGCCCTGCCATCTTTGCTACCTCAGTTCAACTCAATAAATATTTATAAAGCTCCTACTGTGTGCCAAATGCTGGACTAGGTGCTGGACACACAAAGACAAAACCAAAACAATCCCTGACTTCAAGGAACCTACATTCTACTTGGGGATGGTGTTGGCAGCATACAATATAACATGTCTCCTGCCTTTGTGATCCTGGGTTAGACAATTACCCACTCAGGTCCTCAGTTTCTTAATCTGTAAGGGGGGAGGCTGGCTAGGTGTCACAGTGAATAGAGCACTGACCCTGGAGTCAGGAGGACCTGAGTTCAAATTTGGCCTCAGACACTTAACATTTACTAGCTTTGTGACATTGGGCAAGTCACTTAACCCCAATTATCCAGGCCTTCCCCCCTCCAAAAAAAAAGAACAGATAATTTCAAGAAAAATACGATGTGTATATCTATCTATCTATCTATCTATCTATCTATCTATCTATCTATCTATCTACATATACATATACACACTTGCTAGCAAAGAAAACTGAGGGGATGGGGAGAGATCATAAATAATTGGGGAGGGGTAATCAAAGAAATTTTATGGAGGAGGTGATACCTGAGTTGGGTCTTGAAAAAAGACAAGGATTACGAGAGGGGTAGGTGAGAAAGGAGGCTGTTCTAGAGACAGGGACCAGCTGGTGTGAAGGTACAGAGCAGGGAGACGGAGCATTGAGTTTGCTAACAGGTTTGTTTTTTGGGGGGATGGGGGTAGAATAAGAATTTATCTAGTGTCTATTATGTGCCAGGCACTGTATATAATTATAATCTGGTTTGATGCTCACAGCAACTGTGTAAGGTAAGTACTATTATTATCATCCCTATTTTATGGTTGAAGAAAATGAAGCAAAGAGAGGTTAAGTGACTTGCCCAGGGTCACACAGCTAGGAAGTGTCTGAGGTCAGATTTGAACTCAGGTGTTCCTGACTTCAGGCCCAGGGCTGTATCTACTGTGCCACCAGCTGTTTCAAGGAGTAGGGGAAGACAACACAGATGCTTTCAGCTACAAGTCAGATGGAGAGGCCCCGGGGACCTTAGGATGCTGCTGCAAAGCAGATATTAGCTAATTTTTTAAAATATAATTTCAGTTGATAAAAATCATATCCATTTCTGATGTGGAACAATTTCAACCTGCCAAGGACCTTGATGGTGAGGACTGTCTTTTCTAGGCCTTCATTAGCTGTGGCCATGTGAAGGAGTTAATAGTGGGGAGCCATGGAAGGTTTCTGAGAGGAGTGATGTGGTCAGACCTGGATCTTAGATCATTTTGGTAATTAAATGAAAGATGAATCAGAGAGATGGAGAGTCAGTAAGTCAGTAAGTCAGGAGTTCCCAATTTAGTGGTCAAATGCAAGAGGGTGAAGCAGAACTCAGAGGAGTGATGGAGGTGTTAGTGGAGAGACAGCAATGTTTTCAGGAGATATTATGGTGGAAGACCTCCAAAGACCAAGAGTCATGAGAAGCGAGGCAGAATGGAGTATCCAGAAGGAGAAGCCGACAATATTAAAAACTGCAGAGAGCGAGAGAGAAGATGAAAACTAAGAAAAGGTGATCAGATTTAGGAGGTAGGGGTTCACTGGTTACCCTTGGAGGGGCAATCAGGTGGCACAGTGGATAGAGCAATAGGCCTGGAATCAGGAAAACCTGAGACCAAATCCAGCCTCAGTCACTTACTAGCTATGTGACCTTGGGTAAGTCATTTAACCCTGCTTGCCTCTGTAAAATGAGCTGGAGAAGGAAATGGCAAACCAGTCCAGTATCTTTGTCAAGAAACCTCCAAATGGGATCATGAAGAATTGAACACCATTAAAACAGCTGAATGACAACAACAGTGACTTTGGAGAGACAGCAGCTTCAGGGGAGGGATGAGACAGATACTGAGAAGGGAGTGGGTGGGATAAAGTAGAGGATTCTAATAATGCTCATAACAGGAATATTATTCTCATTTTTATGTCACTCCAAGGTTTGTAAACCACCATCCACACATCTCCCTTCATTCTCACAACAGCCCTGTGAAGCAGTGCTATTATTACCCCATTTCATTGATCAGGGTAGCAGGAGATGCAAGTTAGCAAACCAGTTGTTTGGGGGCCTTCTCCACCTCTGTGATGATGCAGGAAAGTGCTGGGGTTCTGGCTCCTTTCCGATCCCTGAGGACCTGGGTGATTGTGGGAGGTAATTGAAGCCAAAGACCTAGGTCTCCAGGGACTTTATACATGAGGCACCAACTCAGTGATTCCGTCCCCAAATGAGGCACCACTAGAGGGTCCCCTAAATGTGCAGCGCAAGCTCGGCTCTGTGTCACACCTGATGCCCGAGCCTCCAGTCCTTAAGATGTTTGGGGTGGTGCATGAAG
>CM053581.1:320878735-320986028 GCA_028627135.1 Pseudochirops cupreus | reverse complement strand
ATATATATATATATATATGGATATATATTTATAACATTTGATTATGGAACTTTAGATTCTAGATTCTTTCTCTTCCTCCCTCGTCACCCACCCCCACTAGAAGGACAAGCAATCAAATTCAGAAAATGCCTCAACTTTCGAGGCACAAAAAATAAAGTCCCTTGGACTCCAGGGCAAGGAACCTCACTGGGGATCCGGGGTATGTGGATTCTGCCACGTGATTCCTTTCTCAATGGATGAGGGTCCTGGACACTCAGTCAGCTTTTTGGGGAAGGCTTCGTTTTACTCTTTATTGGGTCTGAAGTTTTTGTTGCTGTAAAGTTGCGGCTGACTCTTCATGACCCTGTGGACTATACTATCCATGGAATTTTCTTGGCCTTTAAAGGTACTGGAGAGGTATGCCATTTCCTTCTGCAGTGGATGAAGATTAACAGAGGGTAAGTGACTTGTCCAGAGTCGCTTACTGCACCAGCCACCCAGCGAGTAAGGGCCTGAGGCCAGCTCCTGACTCCAGACTCAGTGCTTTAGACAATGAGCCACCCATGTGCCTCTGGAAGTTTTTCTTCATCCCCTAAATCCATAGACCCCCATCTTGATCCTGTCTCAGTTTCCAAAGGAACAAAATAATGTGCTAGAATTGGGAGTCTGATGGATCCTCCCAGGGACCCCATGTCCTCCCCACCCCATCTCAGAGAAAGTTCCTGGGGAGAAATAATTTTAAAAATATTTTTTAAAAATGTCTTGGGCAAAAGCAGCAGAGGAGGCCCGTAATGAAACAGGCACTTAACTCTGTCTGTTTGTGAGCACTGGAGAAGCCAAAATTCTTGGAATCTGGTAGTTGGAGGTTAATAAGAGTCACCTCCCACCATCTCCCTGGGATTTGGAGGATAAATGAAGTTGGATACTTCAGGCCTTCTTGAATTCATTTTTTTCTTTCTTTCCCTCCCTGATCCCCACTTCTGTACTTCTCTTTCTCTTCTCTCTCCTTCTCTCTTCTCCCCCCCATTTTCTCATTCCCCCTCCATTTGTTCTCCTTTCTTGCCTTCCTTTACTCTTCTCCCTCCCTCCCTCCTCTCTTTGTCTCTCTGTCTCTGTTTATCTCCCTCCCTCCCTCCCCTTTATCTCTCTCTATCTGCCTCTGTCTGTTTGTCTGTCTCTCCTTCCCTCCCTCCTCTCTGTCTCTCATCTCTGATACTCTCTCTCCCTCCCCTTGATCTCTCTCTATCTGTCTGTCTCTGTCTGTCTTTCTCTCCCTCCCTCTCTCCTCTCTTTGTCTCTCTGTCTTGGTTTCTCTCCCTCCCTCCCTCCCCTTCCTCTCTCTCTATGTCTGTCTGTCTATCTCTCCCCCCCTCCTCCTTGCTGCTCTAGCCATTCCACTTGGGATGGTAAACTAGGGACATCCTTGTCAATGAGATGTGATACCAGGGCCTGCCTGGGTAGCCAAACACCAGATATCCCTTCTTTTGCCCTTCCCATCTCCACCTCCCTCAGAATGGGAGGAAAGAATGATAGTTGGCGATAGGCATTTTCCCAGGGAGACTCTCAGTGAACCTGGGGCGGGAGTGCCCTGCCTCGGTCACCTCTGGGCTTTCTGATGTCAAGGGGAGGACATGCTAGCTGTCACCTCGCCTGACCCACTCTTCTTTCTCCTCTCCTTGTAGTAATGAGTTCAGCAGGCTGGTGGCTGAAGAGTATCTCAGCTTCTTTGATTTCTCAGGCCTGAGCTTGGATAGAGCACTCAGGTGAGCAGACGGCCCGGGAAGAAGTGGGGACCACGATTCCATGACGAGTTTGGCTTCTGGTCTCTGCACTGTCACTGATGCGTTGACCAGCTGGATGATTTTGGACAAGTGAATATCTCTTCCTGGGCCTCAGTTTCCCCATCTGTTAAGGGGGAAGAGGGAGATACTGACAATTATGGGCTCGGCCCAAGTGCCATTTCCAGAAAAGGAAATTTTTCTCCATTTGTCAGTGATGCCCATCCCCCCCCATTGTGTATACTTTGTGTATATTTTGTATTTATTTGCCTTTTTTCTTCTCCCAGGTGAGCAAAAGCCTCCTGAGGGTAGGAATTGCAGGAATTGTTCCATTTTTGTCTTTTGTATCCCCTTCACCTAGCACAGAGTTGGTGCTAAAAAGTACTTTTTGGATTGAATCAAACATGTTTTCTCTACCTCCCTCACAGGGATGTTGTGAGGTTCAAATTAGATTATCAGCAGCAAATCACGTGGAGGCCCAGAGGCCACAAAGTGGGGAGTGGGGGGAGGGGGAGGCCTAGTGGACCTCAGAGATCTCTTAGAGCTGGAGGGAAACTGAGGGAGTCATCTAGCCCAGGGGCACATAACCATTTTTGTACTGTGCCCCCCATCTTTGGCAGACTGGCGAAGCCTCTGCACCCTTTCTCAAAGATTAGTGAAAATTAAGATGCCATTTTTCCCACCCAAGTTCATATACCCCCTGAAACCTCTCCACACCCCCTTGGGAGTCTTGGTTCTTAACCTGGAAATGGCACTTGGGCTGAGCCCTTAATAGACCCATAGTTATTATTTCCCCCCCTTACCCAGGCAATCCCCTCATTTTACAGTAAGCTTAGAGAAGTTTGAGTACTTTGCCTAGGGTCACATAGACATTAGTGTCAGTGATAGGCCCTTGAATCTGGGGCTCAGTCTTGGGAGCCAGCCCCCCACTCCCTTGCAGATTCCCAGGGGCCCTGGTCACTCAGCTCAGAGTCTAGAAAGGAGACAGTTTCAGAAAGAAAGAAGATGCCCCACTCGCTGCCTGGGTCTATGGCCTGAGATGACTTGGGCACCCAAGATCATCGATGCCAAAGTGTCTCTTTGCAAGTTTGCCCTTGATGCGAACATGAGCTGCATTAGTGTCCCAGTCACCAAAAGTGCTGTCAGGTGGTACTCTCTGTATAGGCTAAAACATACAGGGAGTGCCACATCCAGCTCTCGGCATCACATGTTAAATGGGACATTGGTAAATTGGAGTACCACTGGGCATGGGAGCTTGAAATTCAATTTAGTTTGATTCAACAGACATTCAGTAAGCACATATTATGGAGCAGGTATTGGACTAGGCTCTGGAGATACAAAAATGGAGCAATTCCTACCCTCAAGAAGTTTGCATTCTAGTAGAAGTATCAAGTAAATATAAAATATAGGATGTCCCCAAAGTCTTAGTGCATGTTTTTCGCTATTAAAACTGACCTAATAGTTTTGGGCTATGCCATAAGAGACAAAGTAAATATACTTGTTAAGCATGTTGTAGTGGACATTCATTCCTCTTGGGCATGGATTGGTGTGGATGGAGAGAGCACTGATATTGAGGGGATCAGAAAAGGCCTCATGTGGCCCTTGAACTGAATCCTGAAGGGAGGTGGGGATTCCAAGTAGTACAGAAGAGGTCACACAGCATGCCAGCCTTGAGGGATGGGGACTTTGTCTCACAAAGAACTCTTGAAACAACTGCAGAGCTTTACTCAGAGTAGAGTAATGTACAAAAGCCCTTCTTTCAGTCTTTAAAGGGCTGTCATCTGGGAAAGGGAGAGACAAATTCTCTGTGCCAAGAACTAGGATCAGTTAGGCAAATTGTAGTTGAATATAAAGATGAATTTTAAAAATAATCATTTGAGCTTTCCAACAATGGAATGAACTGTCTCAGGTGGTGGAGAGCGGCCCATCTTTGAGCAGCTTGCCAGATCTCTGATCATGGCTACTCTAAAAGAAGATTCATGTATAGGGTGAGTGGGTAGACCAGAGAGCTGATCTCGAAGATTCCATTTGAGGGACTATGACCCTAATCCCTAGACCTTGGGAGGCTAAGGAGGGGGGAGGGGAAGGAGCTCCCTGCTGTTTGACTGCAGGACTACAGAATAACTTGCCTGGGGAGGGGACAGGTATGGCCGTGGCTAATGAGTTTCTGAAGTCTCTTGTCTGAGGCATGTGTGTTTCCTTACAGGACCTTTCTAAAGGCCTTTCCGCTGATGGGGGAGACTCAGGAGCGGGAGAGAGTTCTTACCCACTTCTCCAGGAGATACCGCCAATGTAATCAGGGAGAGAGCACCTCAGAAGGTATGACCAGCCTGCCCAGATGTCATCCATCTTTCCTCCCTTCCTCCCTCCCTTCCTCCCTTCCTTCCTTCCTTCCCTCCTTCCTTCCTTCCTTCCTTCCTTCCTTCCTTCCTCCCTTCCTTCCTCTCTCCCTTCCTTCCTTCATTCCCTCCTTCCCTCACTCCTTCCTTCCTTCCTTTCTCCCTCACTCCTTCCTTCCCTCCTTCTTTCCTCCCTCCCTCTCTCCCTTCCTTCCTTCCTTCCTTCCTTCCTTCCTTCCTTCCTCCCTGTCCTCCTTCCTTCCTTCTGCTGGCAGGTAGAGCCACTCTTTGTCCCTGGCGTACTGCTTGGCTGATAGAGAGCAGGTCTGCTCCCATTTTTCTGTCCCTGCATGGCAGAAAGAGTAGCCTGGAGCCAGGAGATACCTGGTTTCATATCTTGGCTCTGACCCTTACTAGTTCTACAATTACAGATTTAACTTCTCTGAGCCTCAGTTTCTTCATCCGTGAAATAGGAACAAAGGATGCTTGTACTCTCTACCATTTCAAAGAAGACACTAGATAAATTTGTATAAATGTGAGGAAATATTGCTGATTATGATTGCTGTTTTGACTAGAGGCAGTGGTTGGCTGCCTATAGGCTAAGGTTTGGGGAGCATTGGAAAAGCCTCAAGATTTCCTCCCAAGTATCTTCCCTATTGGCATGCCGCGCTGCCCAGAATTATGAGCCTTGAAGACTTTTTGGTCTTCCAGAATTCCGTATTAAAATGCACCTATCTCAGAAAGAGTATAACTTGATGAAAAAAGTTCTCTGTGATCTGAAGAATCATCTAGGAGCGGGCAGCTAGAGGGAGCAGTGTATAGAGCACCAGCCCTGAAGTCAGGAGGACATGAGTTCAAATCTGATCTCAGACACTATATGATCCTGGGCAAATGACTTAATCCCAATTGCCTCCAAACAAAACAAAATACCATCTAGGAGGAGGGGCAGAAAGGAGAAGACTGCCCCCCTCCCCATAGCCCTCCGCCAAGGAGGTGAAGGCTCTCTGACTGGTCCCTAGGGAATGACCCAGGGCACAGAGCCCCTACTAAGGGGGGGGTTCATCTAGGGGTACTAGGCAGCTGTCAATATGAACGTTTGGTAAGGAAATGCCTGAAGGGGAAACCTCCTTGCATGGGCTAAGCTTCCATGGGGAGATCATTCATTCCTTCAACAAATATTTTTACGCATTTACTATGGGCATGAGAAGGAGTGAAGCTTTGCTCATGAGAGTCAGCTTGAGCAGCAGGAAAATTTGACTTTGATGTCCTGCCTCTGATACGACCCTTAATGACCCTGGGAAAGTCACTTACTTCTTAATGTCCCAGACAACTCCCTAAGACTATCAATTGCAGAGAGGGTAGCAACCTGCCTTGGTGGAAGGCATTTCCTCATCTGAAAGCTCTCTATCCCAATGAAATCACAGGTTCACTTCCTTATGTTCATTCAGAGCTAGGTTCTGAAAGAAATGCAAATTTGGATGAGGTGTGCCAGTCTCATGAGGGGTCTGACATACACATGGAAAACCATAAGACACAATCGTGATAGCATTCCAGAGCTACAAATGAAGTGCTATTTGAGAGCTGAAGGAGAAAGTTGTTTCCATTTGAGGGGATCAGAGAAGGCTTCATGGAGGAGGTGATGATATGTGTGTTGGCTATTAGAAAGCAGACAGGATAGGGGCAGCTAGGTGATGCAGTGAATAGAGCCCCAGTCCTGGAGTCAAGAGGACCTGAGTTCAAATCTGGCCTCAGACACTTGACACTTACCAGCTGTGCAACCTTGGGCAAGTCACTTAACCCCAATTATCCTACCTTCCCCCCTCAAAAAAAAAGGATTAAAAAAAAAAAGAAAGTAGACAAGAATTCTAGAACAGAGTAGGTTGGCTGGAACATAGAGTAGTGTGAGAGGAGGCAGGAAAGGGCCCATGGGGCCCCTAGGTCTGAGTTGGGGTTACTGGTTATGTGTCTGTGATTCCCAGGAAGAGAAGGTGAGTCCAGGGCAAGGAGATTACAGTCGAAATCCATACCAATAACAATAGTAAGGGGCAGCTAGGTGGTGCAGTAGATAGAGCTCTGGGCCTGGAATCAGGACAGACCTGAGTTCAAATCTGGCCTCAGACACTTTAATAGCTGTGTGACCCTGGGCAAGTCACTTAACCTTATTTGCCTCAGTTTCCTCATCTGTCAAATGAACTGGAGGAGGAAATGGCAAACCACTCTGGGATCTTTGTCAAGAAAACCCCACATGGGGTCACGGAGACTTGGATATAGCTGAAATAACTCAACAAAAACAAAAAATATTAATTATTTCACACACTTGCCTCACAATTACCAGTTACAGAAAGCTATTCATACCCATGGCCTTTTTTTTGGATGTTTCCAATAGCCCTCTGAGGGAAATCAGGCAGGTATTAGGAGATGGACCCTTGACTTCCCTGGGATGAGAAAGTGCCTTTGACCCACGCAGGTCAGCGTCTTCTCTTCGATTTATAGCGGTAGAGGGCTGCCTAGAACACTGGGAGGCGGGCGGAAGGCATTAGCCTCTTTTCCCAGAGGAAGAGACCAAGGCCCAGAGTGCTTAAAAGACTCACCCAAGGACACCGAGCTAATAAGCAGACTAGTCTGGGGTCGAGCCCAGTCCAATATTCCTTCTCCTCAGTTTTTATTAATGTGTTTGTGTTTTTCAAAAAATATCACAACTGTCATCCCCAAAACCATTTCTGCCCAACCCTTCCTTACAACAAATGTACCCTGTGGCTCAGGGGGCTCAACGAGGAGATTCTGGGCTCACACAGACCTGGATTCATCCTGGAATTGGGTCTGATCCCACAGTGAGTGAATGAGTGTGTGTGTGTGTGTGTGTGTGTGTGTGTGTGTGTGTGTGTGTGTGTGTGTGTGTGTGTTGGGGTGTGTGTGGGATGTGGGGTCTGTGTGTGTCTGTGTGTGTGAAGCAGGCTTTTCTTTCTCTGGTTCTGCCCCACCTGGGAGCAATTCCAGGGAAATCTCTAAAACAAAGCTTGGGCATAGCTCCTATCTAGTCTCCCCCCAAATCTGGGGAATAGGGTTCCTTCTAGAAAAGATGCTCATTATGCAATATGTATAATAAGGCACTCATTGTACAATATGGATGGCGAGCATAGACCAACAGTTTATTATTTTTTTCAGCCACAGACATTGCCCGAGGTACAAATGCACATATCAATACTGAAAGGTAAACCATGTCAGATAGTCCATTGTGCTCATTATACTTCCTGTGGCAGGCAAAGGCTGGATCCATGTTTCCCACTCGCACTCACTCATCGCCCAGCAGGTCCCCTGCCTGGTGGGACACAGCTTACTTTAGGAGTCTCCTGTGGGTGGTGCTGTTCTCCTCTGAGAAGGGCACCGTGCTGCCGTGGAAAGCTCCTCCTCCTACTTAGCTCATGCACGAATCCCAGGCCCGAGGAAGCTTTACCCTGGCTGGATGTTACCGCCTAGGCTGGGGGGCATATTTCTCCCGATTGCTTGTTGCCAATCAGTGCTCCAGGGAAGGGACAGAGAGGCAGAAAGGCAGCCAGGGTCCAGCCTGCCCAGCACTCTCCCAGTGCCATGTACTTAAGCTGCAAGCTGTCATTGGTCATTGCCTGGGATGGGAAGGGGAGGGAAATCTCCATTCCCCCCACCCCACCCCTTCTCCTTTGCTGGAACTCCAAGGGAATTAAAGTGCCAGAAAAAAAAGGCACAAAAAGAAAGAATGATAAAGCTGTTTCCACAGCTCTCCCAGCCCGATTGGGTCCATGCTTCTGACTCGCATGAGTCCATCCTCCAGAATCCCAGTGTCCAATCATCTTTCACCCCTCCTCCCAGTCATGGGGATCAACCAGAAATTGCTGTGTCATCCTGGAAAAAGCACATGCCTCCTCTGCAGATGGTCAGAGCACATGTCCAGCTCCATGGGAGGGCCCCCACTTCAGCAAGCTGGGGGTTCCCCGATCACCTCTGTTACACAAAACAAGGCAGCCAAGCAAAGCCAACTCAGAGACTGTTTCTATCAATGTCTTCCACAGTTGGCATCACACTTAGTCACCCTCCCTCTGGATTCAATGTTGCTCATTAAATTTATTCTAAACTCAATGACCTTTTTTTTGGGGGGGGGGTGTAGTTTTAGAAATATTATTTCAATCAGAGGATACCTTGTTCCAAGTGCTCATTCCACTATACCACGCTGTTCTTTTGCCCTGTCTTTATCTGTTCTGGGCATTTTTTTATCCAACCTCTCATCTCCTCCCAACAGGCAGAAGTAACCCAGGTTAGGCCTGGGGCTGGGTCCTCCTAGAGGAGACAGCTCCCTGGATTGTGTTGGTAACCAGATGTCCTGGGTAACAGGAGAGGGAAGGGAGCCAAAGCTGAGGGCTGAGGGCCACCTGCCTCTGCTGTGTTTCAGATGGGATTCACACGCTTACCTGTGCCCTGATGCTGCTCAACACGGACTTGCATGGACATGTAAGTGCAGATGGGGAAGAAAAGAAGGGAGACAAGGGGGGTGGGGGTTGGTGGATAAAGGCAAAGGCCAGCATGCTGAGCAAAGATGCAGGTCTGGACCAGCCTTGTGTGGAGCTCCTCTGTCTGTCCCCCTGGCCCAACTCTCTGAGAGGGCAGATGAGCCTTGGCTAAGATACAAGTGGTTGGTGGATTCTCTTGGGATGAGGGCCATTGGCTGGTTCTCTCCTGGAGATGTTGAGACAGAACTCCAGGAAACGGGACTGAGGGTAGGATGGGGTATACTCAGAGGCCAGGTCCCTGCTGCCCTTTGATTCTGAGGCTCTTGCTCACCCTCTGGGGCAGGGGAGAAAGATGGCAGTTGGTGGTGGCCTTGTCTAAGACATTGAAAAAAGCCACTGAGTCTCAAGCAGGTTGGCACTTCTCTTTCTTATCTAGAATGAGTGTGGGGCCAGGAAGGCCTGGAGTGGAAGCTGATTTCCACCACTAGCTAGCTGTGACCATGCATGGGCAAATCAGTCACCCTCTCTAAATTTTAGCTTCCTGATCTGTAAAATGGGAATGGCTATAGTTCATATCTCACAGGATTGTTAATAGGATCAAATGCGAAACTGTGTATAAAGGGCTTTGTAGCCTTTAAAGTGATATATATATATATACATATGTACATGTATATATATATAAATATTAGCTGTTTTTACTCTTTTTCCTTGTTCTCCTTTTCTTTCTCTTCTTCAGACTCATTAGGTACCATGTTTAATGTGGTGTCCTGGGAGATAGAACTAAGACGGGGAGGTCTGGGTTCTTGACTTTCTATGCGACTCCAGTTACCCTTCTCTGAGACTGTTTTCTCTGCCTGTGAAATGGGCAGGCATGTCCCTAATGGTCCCTGACTCTTGTCTGTGGTGACGCTGAGGTTCTGAGGATTGATGAAACAAGCCTCATGAAAGCATTTTAATGAAAACCCAACTGGTTCCAGTTGTGAGGTCACCCCAGAACTGTCTAGACCCTCTTGAGGCTATGAAGCCCAGGGCTGATTTACTCACTCTTGGCAGGCTGTAGCAGAGAACTTCCAGGGACCTCCACGGAACTGAAATGACTTAGCTCTGCAGCTCTAGTCTCTTTCTCATGTCTAACTACTTGTCTTTTCTCATTTTCCTGCTGTGGGGCTCATGAACTAAGGTGTGCATGGGCCCTCTGGGCTCCACCCTGCCTGTGCACCCCACAACTTGTCTGGACTGTGGGTGCCTCAGATTGGCAGAGCTGCCACTAGCCTGGCTCCCTTGGCAGATCCAAGCCTCCTCATTAACTTTTCCCTCTTCTCTCTGTCTGCTCCGGGATTCCCTCTTCCCGTTATCTTGCTCTTTACCAGGTGGTAAGTGTAGGTGGGGGGAGTGCATGTCTCTTTGTCTATCCCATCATCCCTTTCCTGCCTGTCTCTTCAAATATGCTTTGGGTCAAATCACTCTTTTCCTTTGTCTCCATCCATCACGGATTCTCCTCTGTCTCCTTGGCTTTTTTTAATTCCTCATGAGCAATTTTGGTGTCAGATGTGGTGTGCAAGGTAGAGATATATGGTGCAAGTAGAAATTTGGGGGTCTCTGTGCATCTAATTTATGCATGCTGTCTCAGTCCTCCATTAGTGCTGAGGTTTGCCTTTAATGGCTCTGAAAAGGAAACTTATAATGAGTTGGGTTAAACTAAGCCCTGGTTAAAAAAAAATATATATATATATATATATCCTGTGTGTAGAATGAGTATTTGGAGTTGGAGAAAGAACTCTGGGTTTGGAATCTGGAATCAGGAGACCTGGGTTTCAATGTACCTAAGGGACTTCCTAGGGTGGCTAGATGGTGCAGTGGCTAAAGCACTGGGCTTGGAATCAGAAAGATTTCTCTTCCTGGGTTCAAACCTTGCCTCATACACTTACTAGCTGTGAGACCCTGGGTAAGTCACTGAACCCTGTTTGTCTTACTTTCCTCTTGTAAGAAAACGAGCTGGAGAAGAAAGTGGCAAACCACTCCAGTATTTTTGCCAAGAAAACCCCAAAGGGGGTCACAGAGTCAGAAAAGACTGAACAACAGCAAAAGGGACTTTCTAGCTATGTGACCATGGAAATAAATCCCTTCCCTTTTCAGAGTTTTCATCTGTTAAATGGGGATGATAATTCTTGCACCGCTTATCTCATACATTTTGGCGAAGGCCTTTGCAAGCCTTAATGTCTACACAAATTTTGAGTTATTATTATAAGTGCACATATGTTAAGTCTACCATGGGTGTAGTCTGTTTGCTTCTATATTCATTTTGGTTACATATTGCATCTGTCCTCATTAGGAGCTGATAGCACATCAAAGAGGTGTTAAAACCCCAAAACCTTGATTTTGGGAATAAGAATCAACCCAAAGTGCAGTTGTTTACTAAGCCCAGTAAACACCCTTCTGGTGCTAAGAGTGTGCTAAGAGCCCACTAACCTCATGGAGAAATTATTAGATTGAGAATAGAATGTTGTCACAGGTACTGAACAACTCATTAATTGATCTTTGTGGACATTAGCCAATTGATAAACATGACAGTGTCCCAACTAGGACTGGAGAGTTTTTCTGGGCATAGAATTTATGAGAAAGAGAGAACAAGTCTGAGGTTGTATTGTCAAATTGGAGCCAGAGAGCTTGTCTTGCCATTTCATTTGTGTGAGAACACCTCAGCCTCAGTGATGTGAATGGGACGCTTCCTCCTAATGGGTCCTTGAAACTAGAACCCTTTTGAAAGCCTGAAGGTTCTGGGTTAGAAAGTACCTGGACTGGGAGGGGATGCCAGTGTTTATAATCAGCTTTCAGTCACATTCACCACAATGCATTCATTGACGCCTGCATTTCATGCATTCAACAAGCATTTATTCATTTCTTATCATGTGTAAAGTGCCGTGCTAGGTACTATGATGCGAGTGAAGGGCAGCCTGGCCTAGTGGATAGAATTCGGACTCAGGAATCAGGAAGATCTGGGTTCCAATCCCATTGCCTAGCTGTGTGACCCATGACCCATGACTTAGCACTTCTCAGCCTTGGCTTCCGCACTTGTAGAACAGGAGGAATATTTGTAGTGCCTGCCTCACAGGATTATTGGGAGGATTGAATGAAGTAAGGTGTGTGCAATGCTTTGCAAATCTTAAAGGGCTATGGAAATGGCAATTATTATTGTTCTAAGGGAGGGAGCAGAAACAGAAACAGGGGGAAAAGCTCATTTGACAGTCCCCAACCTTGACAGCAGGCTCTGCCTTCCCTGAGCTTTCCTCCACACCACACTGGAAAGCAGATGGGACTTTGGGGAGAATCCTGGGCCTTCCCCCTTCCTGGGAGGCTGGGTCTCTGTTTGAAGTCTTTTTCCCTTGTGGTAAAGCCTCAGAGGCTGACCTGTGATGAGGAAGCTTCCACCTCCCTGCCCTGACCTCCAAAATGGGAGTCAGGAGTGGAGCCCAGTAGGTAATTCGAAATCAGTCAATTATTGATTATTTACTTCACTAGAGGGGAGGCAGCAGGAGGGATACCACCAAACACTAGAAAATCCCCAGATGACTTCTCGCAGCCTTGGAAGTACGTTTTGTATTTTTTCCCTTTCCAATTTCTCATCTATCCTTAATCCTTTTTAAAAAAAATTGGACTAATATTCAAATGAATCTAGATCTCCTACTAATAGAGTGGGCCAGAGCCAAAGGACTTAGATTAAAATCCCACTTCTTATGTTTATTACATGTGAGACCTTGAACAATTCACTTAATTTCCCTGGTTTTCAGTTTCCTCATTTGTGAGGGCTTGGACTAGATGACCTCTGAGTCCTGGTCCAACCCTAACCTTTCTTTTGACAGCCAATCTTCGTCAATGTTCTGCCCTACTTCTCTGTATTCCTTTTGTTCCTGAGAAATTCCATGTTGGGGAGGAGAGCAGTAGAAAGAGAGGGCGGAATCAGTCCCTGCACTGAGATGTGGACGGTTCAAATCCCGGCTCTGAAATGACTTACTCATGTGGCCTTGAGCAAATGACTTCACCTGTCAAAGCCTTGGTTTCCTAAAATGAGGGGTTTGGACTAGGTGACCTCCAAGGACTGGAGCTCTGATCCTGTGATCCTAGCCTCCCCTAGCTCAGCGTCTGGGAGAGTCAAAGGTAACCCCAGATGTTAATGGTCAGGCACATAGAGAACTGAAATCCAAGTCCCTTTACCTTTCAGATACAGCCTCTCTCCTCTAAGTGCCTTCCTTCCCATAGGATGATAACCCCGAGTGTTCCCCCAAGGAAAGCCACATGCAAGTACAGAGAACCAAGTCTATGTGACTACAGACAGGATAGGTCTCAGGTTGGGAAACTCAAGAGCTTCATCTTCCCCTTGGTGTTGGGACAAAGACCAATTCTATGCGGGGACAGAGCCCCTGAGCTCTCACCAGCCTTGCTGCAGAGCTTGGAGGTACAATGACTCCATGTTTTCCAGTAATCCTTCATCTCCTAGAAGGAAACTGGCTCCTCAAATTATCATCAAGTAATCCTCCTCCCTCTACATCAGCAGTTCTCAACTTGTGGGTCACTCCCCCTTTGGGGGTCGAATGACCCTTTCACAGGGGTCACAGGGGTCACCTAAGACCATTGGAAAACACATATTTCGGATGGTCTTAGGAACTGAGACACTGCTCCTCTATCCATCTCCAGGCAGGTCTGCCCACATGCAGATATGCCCACATACGAGTATAAAGGGTCACGGCATTAGGAAGGTTGAGAACCACTGC
Organism: Pseudochirops cupreus; assembly: GCA_028627135.1. Taxonomy (NCBI): domain Eukaryota; kingdom Metazoa; phylum Chordata; class Mammalia; order Diprotodontia; family Pseudocheiridae; genus Pseudochirops; species Pseudochirops cupreus. The sequence continues at coordinate 320,972,682 of CM053581.1, read as the reverse complement.
TTAGAGCCTGGGGAGGCAGCTGAATGGAGGGCAGTTCTGCAGAGTCTGCACTCTCTCCAGCTAAGCTCTCCCTGAACTCCCCTCAGACCACACTCAACTGGAAGATGTTATCTAAAGCACAAGGGCAGGAGAGTGAGAGGAATGGGCTTAGGAAGTTGGATATTAAGCCTTTTCACCCTTTCTTCTCACCACCCTGAGGGAACTGCCTCTTCAAGAAGCCCCTTACCTAGTCTGAACAGACTGCTCTCTGTGTTACAGAACATCGGCAAGAAAATGTCCTGCCAGCAGTTCATTGCCAACCTAGACGGGCTGAACGATGGACAGGACTTTGCCAAGGATCTGCTGAAGGTACTTCTTTAATGTCCTGGCCCTGACCTGGGTACACAAGAAATCCTACTGTCTCCTGGATGGGGTTCCTCTTTCCCCACCCTCCACTATTCCCCCCACCCAGCCAGCGCTGAGATCTGCTCTGACCATTCTAATGGACAACATTTTAGAGACTATCTGGAAGCATGTGACAAGTCTGGGAAGAGGGAAAAGATATTATAGAGAGGTTGAGGATTTTATTTATTGGGCAAATTCCCATTCAAGTCATGAATATATTGGTTTCCCTTAGTTGTGGTCTAGACCACAGGTTCTTTTTCTTCTTTATTTTAATCCTTTCCATCACACTTAGTCGTTATCATCATCATCATCATCATCATCACTGTGGGCATAGGCAACATCCTCATTGAAATCAGTGTCATCGTTATCATCATCATTGTCCTCATAGCAATTTTTACAAGCACCAGCAAATTTATAATCACCCTGGGCTACCTGGTGAGAGTCACTGTCATCACTGTCATCATTGTAGTTCTCTTCACCATCGTCGTCTTCACCATTCTCACCCTCTTCACTTTCGCCATCGGCCCCAATCACCATTATCACCGCCACCACCATCACCATCGCTATCAGCACCACTTCCACCACTGCCATCATCACCATCATCACCATCACTGTCACATCACCAACCTTCATCATGATCATCCCCACCATTGTTACCATCATCACCATCACTATCACCATTATCAACATCATCACCAACCACCAGATCTATACATCCAGTGCTAGTCTCTTTCCTGAATTTCAGGTTCTACATGGCCATTGGACATCTTCCTTTGGATGCTCTATAGGTATCTTTAACTCAATGGAAATGGAACTCGTCATCTTTCCCATCTGAACCCACCCTTCTTTCTAACTTCCCTCCCTTTGTTGAGGGTACTACCATCCTTCTAGTCACCCAGGTTTTCAGCATTGGAGTTATCCTCAACCTTTTCCTCTTCCTCACCACCCCCATACAATTTCCTACTCTAATGGATTCTAAGTCTTATAGATTCTCTACAACATCTCTTGAATTTATCCCTTTCTTTTCACTCACAAAACCACACCTTAGTTCAGGCGCCTTGATCATCTCTCACCTGAACACACAATAGCCCTGCTCCCCATTCATCCTTTATTCTCCAATCTATCCTATGTTACCTAACAGGTATTCCTGAAGTGCTATCCCTGCTTAAAAAGCTTTAATAGTTCCCTTTTTTGCCTCTACGATAAAATACAGACTCCTATTTGGTATTTAATACCTTCCACAACCTGACTTCAAAACCTGCCTTTTGAGACTGATTTCACATTTCTACCCCTCACATCCTCAGGAGTGCTAGCCAGATGGGTTCCATGGCTGTTTCTCTGCATGCCCGTCAATCTCCCATTTCCATATTCCAGCATCCCACCGTGGAGATTGTCGCCCAAGGCTGATGTGCACTCTCCATGCCACCTCCCCATGTCTTTGAACAGTGGTTTCCAACTCAACAGAAAGGAATTTCTCCTTGGCTCCTTGGTGACTTCAAAAACCACAAATCAACATTATCTATGTTGTATTTCTATTTATTTTGTGAAACATTTGTTTTCAGTTGCATTTTAATCTGGTTCACCTGCACACCCAGTGACCAGTGGGCTGTGAATCTGACAGTTTTAGAAAACCTACTTTCCTTCAAGGCTCCACTTAAATGCCACCTCTAGGGGGCCTCTCCTGATCCCCCCAGTTGCTAGAGCTCTGAATCCCACTGAAATAACATGATTTTTAGTTCGTATAGATTTTATATTCACTTACTTGTGTGCCCATTGTTTTCCCCTAGTATAATATGGGCCTCTTGAGAGTAGTGACATTTTAATTTTTGCCTTTGTATTCCCAGGACCTAGCACAGTGACTGGCACATAGGAGGTACTTATTATATATTAACTTGAACCACCAACCATCACTGAAATCCATTGTTATCATCACTCTCACTATTATCCCCATTTCCATTATTACCATTATGGCCAGAACCCCTACCACTACTATCATCATTGTCATAAACACCACAAGCTGTCGTGGCCACCACCAAGAAACACTTACTTACATTTGTTGATGTGGTACCGAAGGCGATCCAAGAACCTGCCCTTGAGGCACTTTGAGTCAAAGGCAAATCCAAGTGAGCATGGAGGGAAATGACCCTGAAAAGAACTATTTATACAGAGTCTGCCTGACTTGGCCAAGGCCTTCCTCACACAGAGACTCTCCTCGGACTCAGCTGGAGGGTGAAGAATGGCATCAGCTCTTCTGGATTCTTCACTAGTGCTCCTTTTTCTTCTCCTTCCAGACACTATACAATTCCATTAAGAATGAAAAGCTGGAGTGGGCCATGTGAGTAGTATTTGTGGCCCTAGGGTGGGTGGGAGAGTGCCTGACTGAGGTGGGGAATAAGTCCTGTGGGGCTCATTTCCATTTGGAGAAGGACAATAGTGTTTAGGTCCTGACTGTCACCCTCTTCCTTCCCAGTCTCCTAGGTCTTTGGAAAATTGGGAGCAGTGAAGAAGTGAAGGGATCAGGGTCATTAAGTCTAGAAAAGAGAAAATCTAGGCATCTGAGTTATTTGAAGGGATGCCATGGGAAGAAGGCATTAGACTTGTTTGACCACCCAGGGAAGAACTAGGAACTAAGGCAGAGGTTTCAGAGAAACAGATTTTTAGGAATATCTTCTTAACAATTAGTGCTATCCAAAAATGAAGTGGATTGTCCTCAGGAAGTAGTTGGTGAAGGCCTCACTGGAAGTCTTTGAACAGTGGACAAGTAAGCTTATTTGTCAGTATATTGTGGGGAGGTTTCCAACTGGGGCAAGAGTTGTGCTAGATTGCGGAGTCCCCTTCCAGATCTGAGTGTGTGTGTAGTATATGGGGCACACCAATGCGATCCAATGAGAAACCAGTTTGGTAGCACAGTGGTTTGGTGGGCTGAGCCTAGTGTTTTGGTTCTCATTGTCATCATCACCACCAGCTATCATGGCTAACCACTCCCATAGTTGCTGAGATGGTACCAAATGAGGTCTAATATCCCAGAACCTGCCCTTGAGAACTTTAGGGTGCAAGGCAAATGGATAGTGATCTAAGTGATCCCTCTCCATCTCAGAAAAAAGTCCTAAGTATGAAGTTCTTGGAGATCTCTCCTTGATCTCCATTGCAGTTTGGTTTTAATTAGATAGAGTTCAGTACAGTTGGAAACACTAATAATGAGAGTTCCTAGGATTCTCCTCATTATCTGTTTTATCAACTATAAGGACAGAACATTTCACTACTCTCTCTCAATTGTCCTTTCTCAGTCCTCCAATGGGGCTTCTTGGCCATAGCTTGCAGTTAATTATTTACCTACTCTTCCACACCCTTCACTTTGGACAGAGAGAGGGATTGTAGATCTGGTCTGGGGATCCAGTGATCCAAGACCCAAGATCCCTAGAGGGTAAGGGGGAGAATCTAAAATTCTATGGTTCTCTGGCAATCAGTATCAGGAGATCAGAAATCATCAAGGATTTATGGTCATGGGTAGGGGAACCAGAATTAGGAGTCAGAACCTCTCCATCTCTTAGAAAAACTGTCCTGCCTCCCAGGGTAAGAACTAAGGTGAGGGCTAGGGAATGATCTTGGCCCTCCCTGCTCTCCCCAGACCCAGGGAATGGACTGGGGGTGAAAGGAATGGGTGGGGGCTACAGATTCCCCTCCTCCCCCCACGGTGTGTGGGGGAGGCAGGGGCCATCCTGTGGTCCCAATCCCTGTGCTTCCCCAGCGATGAGGAGGAGCTGAGGAAGTCATTGTCCGAGCTGGTGGATGACAAGTTCGGGCCTGGGGCCAAGAAAGTGACCAGGATCATAGACGGCAGCAACCCCTTCCTGGATATCCCTCAGGCGCTCAACGCTGCCACCTACAAGCATGGTGTGCTCACCCGCAAGACCCATGCTGACATGGATGGCAAGAGAAGTGGGTGCCACTCTCCAGGGGCATTGCAGAGGAGGAGGGGGGAGGAGGAGAGGGGTGGCAGGACAACATTGGAGATACCTTCCCTGGGGCCAGCTCCCTGAGGGAATATCGGGGGAGGGTCTGGGGGAATTCATATTATTTCATGGGTTAGGGTTGGTGGCCCCAAAAAACCCTCACTTCCCTACCACCTCCACACCTCGTTAACACAAAAATGCTGAGATGTGTCCAGTGACTGGTACTGTGGCAAGGCATGCTTGCATCTGCCATCTTTGATCCTCACAGCAACACTGAGAGGTAGGTAAGGAAAAGGGATTGTTCTCCCCACTTTACAGAGGAGAAAACTGAGGCCCACAGGGTGAGTTGTAAGAGAATCAGAACTTGAACTCAGATCCCCTGAGTCCTAGTTCAGTGTCCTTTCTGATAGAATGCATGTGACCTCCCTAACTAGCCCATCTTTTTTTTTAAAACCCTTATTTAGTATTGTCTCTAGGCTGTGCCATTTCTGAGGACTAATGAGTCCCCTGTTCAGAGCTCCCCCACCCCACCTTGACTTCCTTTGATTTATCCCAAAATTTCACTCAATCCCAAGTTCATCCCATTTATCAGGATCTGGGGACTCTCTGGCTCCCTATGTTCATTGCACTTCTCAATTTGTGTTTCCCCAAATCAAAGAAAGCCTTATATTGTCAGTTTGTGCTCACTTAACCATCCTAAGCCCCTTTCTTCAACCAAGGGGGTCCTTGTTGGGACCTTATTCTCTAGTCTCTGGCACATTTTTCTTGGAATGGGGACACCAGTATTTCTGGTGACATTCTCTGGAGTCAGAGAGCGGGAGGAATAGAGTCTTCCACAGATCCCTAGCCTGGAAGGGTGAGAGCTGCCGTTCCCTTGGGTCTGAGTTGACCCAAGCTGTGTGTTGGGGGCAGGAGGAGGGGCAAGGACTGAGGACTTGTTGCTTCATTATTATCCCATTTTTCGTGGTTTTACTCACTGTTAGGACTTTTCCTGAGAGCCCAACCTGGCCAGTGGTCATTCCAAAGAGGGAGAGGGATGGGGCACATCTAGCCTGGGTGATTCAGTCCCTGGAAAAGTTAAAGAAGTCTTTGGTATTGGTTTTGTCTTGACTCCCTTTTTGTAGCATGAATCTACTGCCCTGGACTTCCTCAAGTGGGGGGTTCTGGGGTTATGTCCCTGTGGACGGCATTTCTAAACAGATCCTTTCTCTGTATGTCTAGCCTGTATGTGGGCCTACATACAAATTAATGGCAGGGGATGGGTAGGGGGAGGGAGTGTGGGGTCTGTGTGTGAACAGTGACATGGACTTTATTTGACTCATAATTCAGGAGGAAGTTGTACAGTGGAGGGGACTGAATAAAGGTAGGTCATAGACATCCATTCCTTATCTTTTCTTCCAGCCCCCCGAGGTCGGCGAGGGTGGAAGAAGTTTTATGCGGTTCTCAAAGGAACCATCCTTTACCTACAGAAGGTACATGTGGTCATCATTGGGATGGTTCTCATCTTAGGGCTGAACCTACGGCGTCCCATTGGGCTGTCCAGTTTTGAAGAGACTATGGGCCCTAGGAAGGAGTAGAGCCACTGTAATCACCTCTGGGTCTGGGGAGGGGGGCAGGAAAAGTTTGGAGCGTTCCACCAGGGCCTAGTCATTATTCATTCAGCAAGCTTTGTTAAGTACCACCACCTATGTGCTGGTAGGTACTATGGTACTGAGGATTTGGAGACAAAAACATAATGGTCCTTGCCTTTAATTTTAGCTCCTGTATAACATGTACATGTATACGTCAATTTAAAATACAGGAAGTAAATACAAAGTGATTTTGGGGGGTCAGGATATTAGCAACTAAAAAGGACAGGCTCAGTTCTAAAGGAAACCAAGGAGTCTAGAAGGCAAGAGGTAAGGAGTGAGCTCCAGGCATGAGGATGGCCATTCAAAGTGAAAGCAACAGCAAGTAGACCAGTTTGGCCAAAACCTAGACTAGTAGTGGGTAAATCAGACTGAAAAGGTAGGCTGAAGCCATGCTATGAGTAATTTCAATGGCAAAGTTACGTGCTAGTGTCTGATCCTTTGACTGAAAGAATAACGTCCCTTGGGCTCTAGTTGAGTCAAAGGTGGGCAGGTGACATCTGTACACAGCCCTGTTGGTTTTATTCATAACTGGTATATACTGAGCAACATCTACTGGTTTGTCCAGTATTATCTTTCTTTGGTGCGGGAGATAAGGGAGCATATGACATTGTCTCTGCCCTCTCTTCCTAACACTGTTGAGTGGCCCTACAACTAATTTTTCAGAAACTCATCAACTGGGGAAGGTCTTAAAAGGGAGGTGGGGACTGAGCAGGACCTTGAAGGATGATGGAGTTTGGATTTGACAGAGAGGAAGAGGCAAGGAAAGTTCTGCTCTTCTGAAGCTCATGGGGTTCTTATAGTGGTGAGGATTTATTTACAGCCCTCACTGGCTTAGCTGAAAATTAAGTTTAAGATATCTCTAGGTTAAGGGGGAGGCCAAATTCTGTTGGGAACCCAGACCTGGCTGGGTGTTAGGGGGAGGGTTTATGGGAAGGGTAAAAGGAGAATTGAATGCTGCCCCCTCCCACAAATTCCTCCTTTACTCACTGCACCCCAGGATGAATACAAGCCAGATAAAGACCTCTCAGAAGTGGACCTGAAGAATGCCATTCGTGTCCATCACGCTCTGGCCACCAGGGCCCTGGACTATAGCAAGAAGTCCAATGTACTGAAGCTAAAGACAGCTGACTGGAGGGTATTTCTCTTCCAAGCACCGTAAGTGTCCTTATTTGGCATCAGAATCCCATGTCCTTGGACTCAGGTGTACCTAAGAGAGAGTAGGACAGGGCTAGGAGGAGCAGTCATGGATATATATGTGTTACTGACCTTGGGACAAGGTCAATCTTATAGAATCCTTAGGTACTTTCTATTCCTTAAGACTACATACAGCACAACCTAGGGCACACAGTTTTCTTTTAAAAAACGAACAAACAAACTGAGGCATCTAGGTGATGCAGTGAGTAGGGCTCAGGCTCTGGAGTCAGGAGGACCTGAGTTCAAATCCAACCTCAGACACTTGATATACTTGCTAGCTATGTGACCTCAGTCAAATTGCCCTGCCTTCCCCCCCTTAAAAGAAAGGCTGAAAACAAACCTTTATTAATTTTTTTTTGATGTGGATGTCACTTTCCTTTGACCTCCCCAACAAAAGAACCCTCCCACATAACAAAGAAGTTTAAAGAAAACAACCATTGACCATGTCTGATAATGTCTGTTCCGCTTGCAAACCTCCTCGGTCCACGGCCTCTCTTCTGAGAAATGGGAGGCATCTGTCATGGCCAGTCCTCTGGGTCAACACTGGTCCCTGCAGTGCTCACAGTCCTTGGGTTTATTTTCTTTTGCGTTATTGTGGTCACTGTGTACATTGTTCTCTTCTCTCCATTTACCTCATTCTGTATCTGGCTATATTGGCCTTCCTGTATTTCTCTGAATTCTTCATATCTTATTTTCTTAATTTACTTAACATACCATTACATTAATTTATTATAAAGGAGGTAGGTAGTGTGGGATAGTGGGAAGAGAGTTGACCCTGCTGCCCACTTCTGTTATTACCAGTTGTGTGACTCTGAGTAAGTCACTGGTGTCCCAGACAACTTCTAGAAGTTGCGGAGAAAGGGTCCAGTCCCTAGCCTATGACAATATGTCACTCCAGAGACCAGGGAACCTTTGGCACCCAGACAATGTCCTTCAGGAACCAGACTCCTCAGAGAGGTTTTGTGGCTTATGAGTAATCTCAGAATGGAAGAGAATCTGGTGCTCTCAGTAGGTTGCTTGTGGCCTAATATGTTCATGGCCCCAGAGTCAGCCGACCTCCTCTCACAAATTAATAGATGCATTTTAGGGGTGTGCTGGTAAGTGTATAGTAAATGGCTTTCTGAAAAGTACAAGGCTCACACTTTCAAGCTTAATCTCCATTATTAACATTTTTTTTCCTTTTGCTTTCTTAAGTCTAGATAATCAGCAAAAATAAATCGGGCCCTCATTTATAGTGTTAGCTGATTTCTGAGGTGCCAATGCTCACACTGAAAATTTAACAGTCACCTTCAACACATCTTTTCATCTGAGCCCTGTGTAGCAGGACCCAGCCCAGACTTCTCTTTCTGCCCCCTCCCTACCTCCCCCAAGCTGGAGTAGGAGGAGTGGGGCTTTTGAGCCCAGTATGCTCCAGGTTTTCTTCTCTCTGCTTCCTCTCCCCCCTCCCCACCTCTGCCGAAAGTGAAAAAAATTCAGTCTCTCTCCCCCACCGCTTCTTAACAATATCATAATTGGTTTCCAGCAACTTCCTTTTGGGGATGTAGAAGGCAGAATCCAACAGAAACCCCCAGGTGTGGAAAAATGGGTTATTGGCTCCCAGGGGGTTGATCATAGTTTGCTTTGCTTTGGTTCAAGCAACTGTGAAGTTTCTTATAAACCACAGATATGTAGATATCAGAGTTGTGGGGACCTAGTCTAACTCCTTTGCTTTACAGAGGAGGAAACAGACCCAGAGGAGGAAGCAGCCTGCCCAAGGCCATAGGTGATTTAGTGATAGATTGAGAAGATGAATTCAATTCTCTCCCCTCCCACTGCAGGGTTTTTTTTACTTTTTGTCACCTGAGATCTTTATAAATAATGTCATACTCTTAAATGTAGAGTAACTGGCAAATCCTTTTTGTAAAATAAAGCATACTGTTATAAGGATCAAAGCTGGCTTTCCCTAGTAGTAATTTGTTAGGAATTAGGGACACAGATGAAGGGGGGGGGGAGGAGAGAGAGAGAGAGAGAGAGAGAGAGAGAGAGAGAGAGAGAGAGAGAGAGAGAGAGAGAAAGAGAGAATTAAGTTGTTAGGGAGCCCAGAGTTTAGCTAGGATAGGTCCTAGAAGCAGGGCCACATCTGGCCCTGCAGGAGGCAGTCCTGCTGAATTTGGGGTCCCATCACCACTCACAGAGAAGATGTAAGAGAACTGTGAGCAGGTGGTACCTTTTCCCCAACCCAGGAGCAAGGAGGAGATGCTTTCCTGGATCCTTCGAATCAACCTGGTGGCTGCCATTTTCTCTGCCCCTGCCTTCCCAGCTGCTATCTGCTCAATGAAGAAGTTCTGTAGGCCCCTTCTGCCCTCCTCTACCACACGCCTGTGCCAGGTAAGGACCAAAGCCTACCTCACCCCAGGGATTCCGCTTCCATTCCCTAAAGAATCTAAGAGGCATAGAAAGGGCTGGAAAGGAACCTTGAAAGTCACCTTGGTAAGCTCTGCATTTTCCAGATGGGAGAACTGAGGGTGCATAGGCATGTCTTGCCCAAAACCACACATTGAATTAGTGGCAGAACTAGGACTGAGACCCAGACCTCCTGATTGCAAACTCAAGTGCTACTCTAATAAGATGCATCTACTGAACTGTGTGCACTGGCCTCTGCTAGCCTCTTTGGGCAAGGTGGGTCTTGTCCTCAAGGATCCAAGGACTGAGTTAGTTGAGACTATAAATTCCTGAATAGCTAAATGACAATCCAGTCTAATCCAATGGCAAGTGGTATTTGAGATGCCACCAGGCTAATTCCTGGGGAGAGTCTTGGCAGTTCCTAGAGATGGGTTGGGGATATGAAGGGGCATTTCCAAAGAAAACATCACCTTCTGTAGTCTATACCAGGGAGAGAGGTAAGGAACTTTCTTTGTGACATCCTGTGTTCTGGGTCCTTCTGACTGTTCTAGACCACAGGATTTACAAAGAAGACAATGTAATTTTCTTGGTCAGCCATACAGACTGGTTAGGGCTTGGGAAATCTTTGAGCTCATGACTTTGATCCTATCTGCCCTTTTTTTTTTCTGACGTGACCTGGGGGCTCCTGCACTCTGGGGGGAGGGGAGTTGGGGTTTTTCAAACTTCTCATAATTCCCAGTGATCAAATTGGGTCTGCTTTGACACACACTGCCCACTGATGCATATGTAACATCAGAGCCTGGCTGTGTCAGGGGAAGCTTGTGTGTGTGTGTGTGTATGTATGAGTCTGTGTTGTATGTGCATGTATATGTTATATTGTGTGCTTACATGCATGTATAGTTTATCTGTGTGAAAGCTGAGATCCTTTGAAAATCCAAGTTGTCATTGGGAAAGACGGGGGAATTGTAAGGGTGACTTTGACTCTATTCTGCACATTCTTGAGGTGGGTACCTGGTTGGACTGCCTGACTGAGCATCCCTTAGCCCTCACTCCTTCCCCTCTGGCCAGGTAGATCTGGTTGTCAGCACCACCAGCACTAAAACTCGGGAGATGGAGTGAATTGGGAATGGTAATATCACCTCATGCTAAGAGCCCTTGGCTAGAGCATCCAGATCCAGTTCTGCCACTGAGAATCATGGGCAAGTCCATACCCCTCACTGGGCTTTAGTCTCCCTATCTGTGAAATGGGAACAATCAGCCCTCTTCCTATGCTGCAAGGCAACAATTCTTGGTTATGGGGGGGTCCCTTCTGCAGGAAGAACAGCTGAGGTCCCATGAAAACAAGATGAGACAGATCATGGCTGAGCTCACAGAGCACAGGATGCACCCGGCTGAGAAAAATGTCAAATCCAAGGAGGCAGAGGAGTACCGATTGAAGGAGCATTATCTAACGTTCGAGGTGTGGACCACAGGGGAATGTTTGGGCATTTGGGATCAGTCCTGAGCTCAGTGCAGACCACAGGGAGAGGGCTGGGACCAGAGAGGCTGATTTTCCCTTTCACTAGCGTTTCTTAGGCACCCGTGGTCACCTGGTTTATTCTTGGTGCGGGACAGCTTTGGGCAAGTCATTGGGCCTTCCCTCTGTTGATGAGCTCCTTTCTACAGCTCCCATTAGACTGTGAACTCCTTGAGGGCAGGAACTGTCTTTTGCCTTTTTTCAGACCCCCGCTCTTAGCATAGTTTCCAGGTACACAATAGGTGCTTAATGAAGGCATATTGAGTGATCGACAGAAGGAACCCTGTGCCCTTCTTGACATTAATGGAATCATGGAGACAATATTTGGGAAAGGTTAGCTTGGAAAAAAATCCAGTCAGTCAGACAACAAGCCTTTACTAAGCACCTACTATGGGTCAGGCTGACCGCCCTCAAGGAACCCACCCTCTAATAGGGGAGACAGCAGGCGGCTGGGCCTTGGCTCCGGATCCTCGGGGCCCTGGGGTGGAGCCGGGAGGCTCCATTCAGATGTCCATACTGATAGATTCTCCAGCTGGGTCAGAGTAACATGGCTAATGTAATGCCCATCTCTTGTGCGTATGCTACTTCCAGGCCCTCTGTCTCATTGGTTCTTTACAATAACTTGTGAGAGCGGGGTGGGGAGGAAGTGTCCCTGCGGTCCCAGAGGAAGTCCTACTAGGTAGGCACATGGGCCCAAGTTGGATTCTCAGCTGGTACAACACCCAGCAAGAGATCTTGGCCAGTCCTGGGTCCACGCAGGGCAACAGTTATTATTCCATTTTACAGATGAAGAAAAGCTCAGAGAGGGGACACAGTTTTTCCCAGGTCCCCTTATTTAGTAGAGGACTCTTAGTGACACAGTGGGCTTGGGTTCTTTTGTCACACACTGATCCCTACCTCCCCAGCTGCCCTGTAACCCACTTTCTTCTTCATCTGATCTCCCTCCCTCTTCTTCTCAGAAAAGCCGCTATGAGACATACATCCATCTCCTGTGTGTGAAGATCGAAGTGGGCTCAGATGACCTGGAGCAGATTGAGGCCAGGCTGGCCACAGTGGAGGCCGAGGACCTCTCCTTGAGGAAGACACACTCCAGCCCCTCCCTCAGCCAGGGCCATGGGCCCACAGCAGGTGGCTTGGTGCAAAGGAATGTTACAGACCCCAGCACTTAACTGGGATGTGTGGACAGGCCACAGAAGCAGGGCCCCTGCTGGACTGCCCCGTGGAGGTCCCATGGACTGAACCCTGGGGGGCAAGCCAAAGGGCTCCGGTCAGGGTCGGGGCCCAGGAGGCTGAGAAGCTGTCACTGTCAAGGTGTTGATTCTCTTCCCTACTCTGACATCTCTGGGTCCTTGACTCTCTCCTAGCCCCCAGAGAACTCACTGTTGGGACCCTGCATCCCCACAGAGAGGTTTCTTATTAAGATGGGAATTTGCATCCTTGCCATAAAGTTCACAGTTTTGGAGCTGAGGGACCTTGGCTCTTTCCAGGTACCCCTGCCCCCAACTCTTCTCATTGGATTTCTCCCTCTTCTACCCACCCCCATCCTATTCCCAGCCCCTCTCACTGTGGGCAGATCTTATCAAATAAAAAATGATCTTCCCTGTCCTACCTTCCCTTCTCAAAGAGAAGCAGCTGCAGGTCTATAGGCCACACGTAGCAGCTCCTCCCAAACCTCAGCCCCTCCCCCAGAACACACCCCATCCACCAGAGCTGGCCATCCCACTCCTATCGCCATCCCACTCCTATCGCAATAATTCAGGCCAAGTGACATTCCTCCCATGGTGTCAAGCTGTCCCTGCTTCACACTTGTGACTCTTTTGTCCATATAGATAGGAAACACTATGGCCTTACACACACACACACACACACACACACACACACACGCACACACACACACACACACACACACACACACACACACCCCTTTCTAATGATGTGGGAGAAAGAGAGGAAAAAGAAACAAAAACACCAGATGGAAACCCTTTCTACAAGGATCTACCTGTCATAGTGTTCCCTGAATGTGTCCTGAGGCCTAGGGCTCAGCGTCTCCTCAGCGGTCTGGCACCTCGAGGGAGAGAAGAGGGGTGGTCCTTGGGGCTGCTGGGACTGTCCCTCATTTGTTCCTGGGGCCACTCTGGCTTTAGCTGTGACACATACTACTTTACTATCCATGCTTTGGAAATAAATAGACAGAGCCGACGTGTGTGTGTCTGTATGGCTGAGGCTGCTGCTTAGCCTGCCCCACAAAGGATGGGGAGGTGGTGGTGGGGTCCAGGACAAAAGGGAATTGTGGAGGGAAGAGAAGGGATTTTTTAGCTGGTCTGTACTGTCCTCACTCTACCCAGATCTCTGAGCCTCTGGGTGTGCAGGTTATCAGAGCAGGCCAGGAAATAAAGCAACTCAGTCCCTTGATCCCATTAGCTAAAGGGGAAGGGGGAGAGGAATAGGTCTGTGACACAGTGTTCTTGGGAGAAGGTGGGGTGCCACGGGACATACTTGGCTGCAAGCCTGCTTCTTGCATAGGATTTAGAAATTTTCAAGTTCACCTGTCTCATTTTACAAATGATGAAAACCGAGGCCCAGAGAGGGTAAAAATGGGGGGCTTTTCCAAGGTCATGTAGCAAGAAAATGGCAGCCCTAGGTATCCTATTCAAATGCTATGGCTAGAATCCAAATTTGAACAAGGGAGGCCTGGCTAACATTCAGTCTGGGGAAAAAAACAAAAAAGAAATTTGCAACATATGTGATCACTAAATTAGCACTCTTCAAGACCTGCAATTATTAGCACCTCAAGTGGGTGGCTGATAGCTGCTCTCCTAAGTTCAGTTAACAAGCAAGCCCTTTCTCTGGTTTTTTCCCTTTCTTTTTGGTAACTGACTAATAATATAATCTGGCTCATGTTAAAATAAGGCAGAGATTGGACTCCATGCAGCTGTAACATATGCATTAACTGGAGGAAGAAAGAAAGCGAGAGAATGAGCCAACCTTGCAACTACAGATAAGTCCTGATACTTTTCCCAGTCCATCAGCATCTTATATATTCACGCATGTTGGTGGACGAGTAGAAAGCGTCAGCTTTTGGCTTTCCGCTTTGAAATCATCCACAGCCGCTTTTTAATACCAGGTACTTCTGGTCACTCCTTTTGGTGAATAATTTGTGTTTAGGAATTGGCCGTATTCTCCTGAACCGAAGCTGGTCAGAAGGGCATTTGCAATGTTGCATTTTCGGGATGACACAGACTTCTCTGCTCCCTTCTGTCGGTGTGGATATAGCAGGGCAGCCAGGTGGAGCCATAGTGCAGAGTGCCAGACCTAGGGTCAGGTAGATTCATCCTCCTGAGCTCAAATCTGGTCTCAGACACTTACGAGATGTGTGACCCTGGGCAAGTCACTTGACCCTGTTTGCCTCAGATGATAAAATAATAAACAGCATTTACATAGTACAACACATGCTTCATGTGTTAATTCATTGATCTTTGTAGAAACACTGATGGAGGTGTTATTATTATTCCATTTGACAGATGAGGAGCCTGATGCACAGAGAGATTAAGTGACTTGTCCAGGGCTACACGTCTAGGAAGTATCTTGAGACAAGATTTGAATTCCTGATTACAAATCCTGTGTTCTAGGTACTATACCCACCTCACTGCCTTAATACACTATGCAATCGGGATATGCTGTGCTAACACACACATCCACTGAGGTTTAAGAGCATGAGCTGGACAGATGTGCTTCCTCATACAAATCAGCAGGACAGCTGTGACCTCTGCCAGGGGGCTGCCCTGGGGAGCCTTGGGGTTAGTGACAGTTTCTAAAATTGTCTGGTCTGGGGACACTTCTGGGGTAACAGCAGATGTCCAGCAGACAGATGGGAAACTCCCCAGCGGTGGCTCTTGGGAACGTAGGGAGGGGATCACAGGGAGAGGAAGAGCCCTCGATGGTGGGATATTGTCTGTCACCTCCTCGTGGGGACAGGGGCTGTGTCTGCAGACTGACCCTCGAGAAAATTTTAAATATTCAAGGGTGCCCCAGAGTTGCACATCAGGATGGTGAGAGAGAGCCTAAAAATAAGCAGAGAGTGGGAGGAATGTCGAGCGATTCAGGGAGAAAGAAACATGGAGCTGGGGAAGCAGCTGGACGGAGATACCGCTCTGGGAGGCTGTGGGTATTGAAGAGAGCTGGGGCAGAGAGACACAGCTGGGGCCCGAAGCTCCCCCAGCTTCCCACGATCCCTAACTGCATGGCCCGGACACATCATTTTGACCTCTCTGTGCCTCAGTCTTCCCCATCCGTCAAATGGGGATAATAATAGCACCTCCCTCACAGGGTTGCTTGAAGATCAAGTCAACCTGTGTAAAGCACTTGGGGCAAAACTATATAGATGATCGCTATTGTTATTATGCCCATAACTTTTCTGTTAACACTAACAGAAGGGAACAGGGCCCAAGCTCCCCATTTTCAGGCCTCCCATTAATGCAAGGACTGATTTCCCTTACTGAGACAAAAGTGAAGAGTGAGTATGTTGGCAAAGGTGCTATCAGTGATGACTGAGAAAGGGCAGAGAGATCCGTGTGCAAGAAAAATGCCCCATCGACCAAATCCTCTGCATATCCCATCCCAGAAATGGTCGAGTTCTTTTGGAGTCAGTGGTATAGGGAATTAGCATTGCCTTGGAGCCACAGGGCCCTGCGTTCAAATCCCACCTCTGATGTTTACTGCCTCTGGGACGTTTGGGCAAGTCACAACCTCTCTGGGTTATGTTTTCTTCATAAAATGAGGTCGTTGGACAAGAAGGTCTTCGAGGGCTCTTTCAGACTTAGCTCTATATAGATGTCTCTTGTTCTTATCTATCTGTACCATTTCTCAATGTATCTTGGACATCAGATGTTTGCTATGACGGGTACGTCATCCAAAATCAACTTCAGAACTTGCTAGCAAGCAAGGTGGGCATTTAAGCACATGAATGGAATAAAGAGATGGTAGGACATCATAGCTGTGCAGTGGGAGGCCTTCTGGTTAAACAACCTCATTTTTCAGATGAAGAAACCAAGGCCCAAGGAGGTTACTCACTTGCCCAAGGTCAAATAGGGAATAAGTCTGAGGATGGAGTTTTGAACCCCCGACTTGGCTGACTCCAAAGCCTGTGTTCTTTACACTATAGTGTTAATTGAAAAAAAAAATGAAGTGTCACTTAATGGAGGCAGGTCATCTGTGGGTATATTTATAAGTCAAATCAGCTGTTTCTTAAATTTTCCTTCACTACCCCGCCGTTCTTGAAAGCCAAAAGCCAAACATAAATAGAAACACGGAGAGGTCAAGTGGGTTCCTTCAGAATGAAATACTTGAGTTCAAACTTGTTTCCCCTTCCCAGCCGCCAGACTGCTAGAAAGCAGAAGGTCACACAGGAACCAGAATGAGGTTAAGATGTCAGTGGGCTCCTTAAAGGGTTTCTCAGAGCCGGGTGGGGTCATTTTTTGGAGCTTGGTCATTTGAGGTTAAATTGTGGCCTCTGACAGAACTTGTTTCCAGCAAGCAGAAATGTCAAATGAAGGCAACAGACACGCTCACAGAACGACCAAAGCTGGTTGGCCCAGAGGTCAGAGGGCTTTCTCTAAGTCCAAACTAAGGCAGGGGGGGATTTCTTGACCTTTAGCTGCTACTACCCAAATATTTTCATACTAGGGGAGTGGCTAGATAAGGACAGAGATGGAGTCCACAAAAATACTGGAGCATTTTCCTCAGCCCTCCCAACTATTAAACCTAGTGCTGTTCCCTTTGCCTTCTTTCCTGTATTGAAGGAACTCAGGCTACACATGGCTCATATACAAGCTGGCCTTTATAAATGAAGAATCACATGCATACGCCCTGGCATGTACAGGACTATGCAAAACCTCAGGTGTTTCTTGAATTCTTAGAATGTTAGAACTGTGTAGGAGGGAGAATGTCATTTTACACAGGTCAGGGGTAGAATCAACACTAGGATCTCCTGGCTGCCAGCTCAGTGCTTTTCTGTGTTATACCTTGTCACCTTAAAGTCTGGGCACTGGAGGAAAGTGAGAGCTGAATCTGAGGCAGAAGTCTGCTTCCTCTGTATCCATAATCACAGACAAAGGAGAGCTGCAGACTGGAATTGGTCCTTGTGGATGCTTGTGGGTGGAGGCAAGGGTGGTGGAGGGAGGACAGGGAGAGTGCTGGGGGGAGAGGGATGGGGTGGAGCAGAGGGAACCCACAAATTGTAGTGTCACCAATAGTTGTCAGAGTAGAGGTAGTCCTGGCAGGAAGAGGAAGTTCTGCTGGCCACTTTGCATGTCCGGACTGTGACAGTAATCCTGGGAGACTTTGGATGTCACAGCATCAATCCTATTACCCCCTCTCCTGTCCCTCCCCCTCCAATTCCAGGAACTCTCCCTTCATCTTTGCCCCTACAATCTATCCTGGGAACCATTCCATGCTCTCCGGGCCCAAGTTCCAAGCCCATGTTCCAATCTGCGTCAGGACATTGGCCCTGTTCCTCTGCACCACAAGGGACATCTTGTAAATACCTTCTTACCGAGGCTGTTGCCAAAGGCAGGCACTGAAAGCCGGTGTGTGTGTGTGTGTGTGTGTGTGTGTGTGTGTGTGTGTGTGTGTGTGTGTGTGTGTGTGTGTTGGTTTGCACGTGTGGTTTCTCTACTGAGGTGCTTCCTTAACCCTAACACCCATTGCACTCCAGCCTAGGCCTCCCTCCCCTCCAACCTTCCCCACCACCCCTTGCCAACCTGGAGACTGGATAAATACACTGCACCGGTGAGTTATTTTGATTTTTATTTATAATATAAAAAAGTTCAAGTGTTCAACAGTCAAGAGTTCAGACGTTCAGACAATCTGGGGCAGATTTCTCCTTGGTTCATGTTTGTTTGTTTGTTTTTACAATAACTTTATGAGGAATTAGCTGATTTTTTTTTTTGGACAGACCCAATCATTTTTTTGTATGGGAGAAGAGGTTGGAAGGATGGGTTAGGGGTGGGGAGAAGAGATTGGGGGGAGGAGGGAAGGGGGATTAGTTAGTTTATTGCTAAAAGGTAAAATCAAATACACTGTCAATTGTGTCTTCTCAATCACAGCCTCACCATGCATCCAATCTACAGTATCTGAAATGCAGGACATGCAGGCGTAAAAGAGAAAAGGCGAACCATGTAAACGAGGTGCTGCAGAGAACTGAGGGGAGCCCTGGAGAGACCTCCCTGGGGCAGGGGGAAGGTGGGTAGACCCCTCATCCCACCGCAGCTCTGGCTCTCCCTGACCTACGATGCATTGCTGGGCTAACCCCTGGGCCCTGAACACAGTGGGTGGGGAGGGGTATCCTCTTTCCAAGCCCATCCCTGCCAGGGGTGGAGAGGGATGGGGGGGGGAAGCCCTCCACTTTGGCCAGTCTGACTCTTCTCTCCTAACCCTGCCACACTCAGCCTCTCAATGTCTCAAAAATGGACATCTTTGCTTTTATTCGTCTAGTCTCTAGAACCTAAGTTCTTATTTTCTGGGAAAGGATCCCACAGGATGTAGAATTTCCCACCCATTATTGGGGCAGGGGGAGAGAAATGATTCGATTGTTTCCCCTTCCCTAAGTTTCCCTTCTCCACATGCCAAAATTAGATTCCAGAAAAGGATGCATGTAGGACCACTCAGGAACCCCATCTCTGACTACTATGGATAGTACCATCCTGTTTCTCTTTTTATTTTTCCAGTCTGGGAGTGGGGTGGGCATCATATCTGGGTGGGAAGGGGAAGGAAAGAGGAGGCAAGATGGTGGGTTTGGGGTGGCCAGAGCCGATCACTAACCTGTTGGACAGCGGAGGTGGCCGCAGCCTTCTCTCCAGGAGCTCCATATTAGCGTACAGCAAAAAGGCACCACATATAGGTTTCTATTAAATAGTCAAAAAATTGGCCCATCTCTCCTTTTTTTTTTGTTTCTTTTTTTTTCCGAAGCTGTAAATCAAGATGTTACATATAAATAGAGTTTCCTATAAAAAAGTCTTTGCTATTAGCTATTATAAGACAACTTTTGCTAAAATGAAAATAAAACATTTTGTTATATTTTTCCTTTTATATAAAATAAAAATATTTTTATTTCTTTTTTTTTCTTTCCAAGTGTGTGGTTTTTGTTCTCCTTAAAGATACAGGGAGCAGAAGGAGGGAAATGAGAAGGGGATGGGGGGAGGGAGGAAGGAGGATGAGGTAGGGAAGGGGAGGAAGAGTGGGTCCTAGAGGGGAGCGGAGTCTTGTTTCCCCCGTGGGTGTGTGATACGGCTGTGTCTGCTCTCTTGGGTGCTGTGTCTGTCTAAGGAGTAATAAGTCCTGCTGTCCACTGGCTGGTACAGCGGGGGGGAGTCTGTGCCCAGCATGTCCGAGGTGTGGATGCTGAGAAAAGGAGTACACTCGGCCACCAGCTCCTCATCTGATTCACTGTAGGAGGCACTGCTGAGTGAGAAGGAGTCCCGGACGGCCCGCGCCCGCTGGGCCATGTGCCCATTCAGTCTGGATTTCCTCCACCGCCGATGACCTGTAGACGTTCTCTTGGGCGGTTCAAGGGTGGGTGCACACTCCTGTGTGGTCTCATACTCATCATCCTCGGTGATTCGGAAGGGGCTGGCAGGTAGACTTCCCATGCTGTCGTGGGAACAGCCCCGGCGGGGTGGGTAGTAGCTGTCGTAGCTACGTTGCATGTCAGAGGCAGGGGCCATGGTGGCGGGTGAGTGCCGCAGGAGAGGTTGCTGCTCAGCGAGACGGAAGCTGATGGGTGCAGCTGGGGGGAGTGAGACAGCATGGGCTGAGTTGGGTGAGGTGATCTCAAAGGTAGGCACCTGCGTGGCCAGGGAATAGTGGAAGTCGACAGGCGAGAGGCGGGCAGGTGTGGTGAGGGCTGACACATACCTGGGAAGAGAGGTAAGAGGCAGCTGGGGTCCTCAGAAGTCAACCTAACCCTTCCCTAGATTAACAGTGAGGCCCCTGAACAGAGGCAGAAATGAACCAGGGTGCGGGCTGGGCACACCAGAGGAGAGCTCCTGGGGAAAACATTCTTCCTTTAAAGTGATACCTCAGAGCTGGAAGAACTTTTACAAGTAATTTCTTTTGAGTCCTCATCCAATGCCCTATAAGATCCCCAAGAGCTACTACAGAGGAACTGACTACCACACAAGGTCAGTGTGTTCTGCTGGACAACTCTAGTTATCAGAAAGTTCTTTGTCCCACTGAGCCTGAACCTGCCCCCTCTTCCCATTCTAGCACCTTCCACCCACTGGTCCTTGTTCTAACTGCTGGAGTCACTCAAAACCTAATCCCTCCCTCATTTAAATATCTGAAGTCAGGTATCATGTCCTCCCTGGGAGGTAGAGCACGATAGGGGCCCATGGCATGACACACAAAGCCTGGACATACTCCAGGGTGTCAGAATCCCATTTAGAGCACAATGCCCAGAATTTCACCTTTATGCACACCCCACAAAAGTGTAAATCCATTTCTTTTCCCAGCGCTTCGCCTTGCACACCCTTCCCCTAGACAGGTGGGAACCTGTTACTGGACACATCTGGTAGGAGAGGAGGCTCATTAAGCCCACGGCAAGTCTCCAATATATATTTCTAAGAGCCAAGTAGGGAAAAGGAAGGATGGTTTCCTTATTCCCCTATGTTACACAGGGACTTGAGAGCATTTTTAAAGTAACAGGGCCAAGCCATAATTTCCTAATCACCTAATTCTAGAGCTGAAAGGGACCTTAGCTTTTAGTTTCAGGACTTGCAGAATCCCTTGATCACTTTCTGTTTTACTTTTGTCTCAGCAATCACGCTCCATGCACCTTCCTTTTTACCTTGTCCTACTGCTGTCTATGCTCTGAGCAGAAAATCTCAGAACTGAAGCATAATGTCTAACTTATTCCATAACCTTAGGCAAATCACTTAACCTCTTTGGGACTCATTATACCCACTTGTGAAATGGGGATGACAATCTGCCTATTACCCTGGGGTACTTACCCCATGAGGTGTTGTGAAACTGATTGAGACCTTGTTTGTTGAAACACCAGATATAATGAAGGGTTTGCTGTTATGAGTATTAGGCAGCTGCCACCTTGGTCAGACAGCTAAGAAGAAGGGTGGGATAAAGGGGTGAGAGACTAGTCGGAGGCAGGGCTGACCTCTCACTGTGTGGTGAGTCCCGGAGGGAGTCCACCGAGTCGTGGTATGGCATGGCTGGCCGCCTTTCATCCTCCATGTTGCAGGCTGCCTCACGCCGGGCACGAGCCTCGATGCAGGCTGGGCTGTTACACTTGCTGGTGCCCACGGATGACATCATGATGCCTGACTGGGAATCCGAAGTCAAGCTCTCTGTCTGCTCCAAGCTCCACGTGTGGCTTTCATGTCTGGGGAGGCAAAGCAATAGAGGACATTTAAGGTATGGATGGGGAAGCCCAATGAAAATGCAGTATTTATTAAATGATGAAACATACAAGGTGCTGAGAATACAAAGACAAAAAAACAACAAAAACCCAAGACATCCTTTCCTTTAAAGAGCTTCCATCCTACTGGCAAGACAGAGGATATACACAATATCTAGACGAGTCAATACAAGGTAGGTTGGCAGTTGCAAAGTACATAGGCTTTGAAGTCTGAGGATCTGAGCTTCATCCCACCTCTGACACTTGTTGGTGTGACCTTAGGCAAGTCACTTAGATACCCTGGGCTGAAGTTTTCTTATACATACAGCAGGGTAGTTGTTCTTTTTTAGTTCTAAGTCTATGTGCCTAAGGTAATATGAAAGTAATGTGAAGACAGAGGGAGAACTTAAGAAGAGTTTTTTAGATTCTCAATAGCCTTCTCCTGCCTTCCATTCCCTCCTGCTTCTTCTCCTTCCCAGTCTCCTTTGCCATACCACCACCAACAATTTCTCGCCTGTGTAGCAGGTACATCACAAGGCTCTGTCTAGAGCCCTCTCCCCCTTCTGCTCTCTTTGGATAACCTTATCAGTTCCCACAGAATTTCCTTCAATTAATGTTTCTCCATAATGGCTCTACAAATCTACATAGCTAAATAAAAGCTCTGAGCTCCAGTCTGCTAACTGCTGTGAATAGGGCGCCTTCCTGGGCCGTCTCCAGTCCTCCTGATGAGCGTCTGGCCACTGGACCCAGATGGCTCTGGAGGAGACAGTGAGGCTGGTGACCTGGCACAGCCCTCCCTCCCTCAGATCAAAGTCAACTGCAAGTCATGGCATCACTTCCCTGATGTCATGGTTCTCTTTGAGAACCAAGGACAAACCCCACGACCTTCATTAGTGTCTCAAATTCAACAGGTCCAAAACAGAATTCATGATCTTTCCCCTCAACCTCAACCCTCTTCCCCCCTTCTCCATTTCAGTTGTTCCTTCCAAGGTTCACAACCTGACTCTACCTCATCCTCCACATCCAGTCACTTGTCAAGTATTGCTGAGTCTCTCTTCTCTGCCTCTTTAGGACCTCCCCTATTTTCTCTCCATTCACATGGTGACTCGCCCAGGTTAGGCCTTTGCTCACCTCTCCCCTGGGCTTCTTCTGCCTTCCAGTTGGTCTCCCTGATCCCACTCTCTCTCCTCTCCAACCCATTTTCCACACAGCTGGCAAACTAATCTTCCTAAAACCCAGGCCATCCCACGCTACTCTTCTGCTTAAAAAAAACTTCAGCAGTTTCTCATTTCCCTAGAAGAAAAATGCAAAATCCTCAACCTGGCAAAACTCACTTAACCTTGGTTTGCTTCAACTGTAAAATGAAGACAGTAATAGCTTCCACTTTGCAAAGTTGTTTCTGATGATCAAATGAGATATTTTTTTTCTGAAAAAGTATTTAGCAGAGTACCTGGCACATAGTAGGCCCCATATAAATGCTTATTACCTTCTCCTACCCCTAGCTGGCATTTAAATCTTTCTACACTGTGGTTTTTGCCAGTCAAGTTATCATGTTGCATTATTTTCATTCACACACTCTGTCCCATCAAGCCAGCCTATGAGCTGTGCTCCAAACTCAACCCTCTTTTTGTGTCTTTACCTCTCACTCTCTTACTTCCTTCATGGCTCAGCTCAACTGTCACATCCTATGTGAAATGAAGACTTTCCTGAATCTCTTCTCTCCCCCACAATGCTAATTGTCTTTTATTTACCTATCTACATACACGCTATATCCTCCCTTGAGTTGATCATATGATGTTTGTTGGCAGCCACTGCTTTGTGTCTGTCATCGTAACCCCAGCCCCTAGCAGAATGCCTTGTGCATAGTTTTAAAGTAAAAGTATATTCATAAATATTTGTTGAATTGAATTAGGCAGCGTTGTACTGTTTCCCTACCATCAACAACACAATAAGGACTCTCTACTTCTAGAACCTGGGCTTCTCATTCTGTCTCAGCTCTATAGAACCATGGCTAAATTCCCCCATCTCATTCCATACTTTGGTTAACCAATTGAAAAGTGATAATTAAACTTCAGTGGCTTCCTATCGCCTACAGCAAAAGTATTAAAAATGTGGGCCATGTGGTCTATAACACTAACACTCTCAAATGTGGCTCCAAACAGATTAAAATGAAATTGGGAGATATTTAACAAAATAAAATAAAAATGTAATTGAACATAGATCATGTTGATCTATGGTTTCCTAAGGCAATATGTACCAGCCTGTAGGGCTACTTCTGTATGGTGCAGCGGTCCTCGTTCTACTGGAGTTTGACACCACTCATCTACATGACATTCAAGATCCTTGATGAGATGAAACGTACCCATCTCTTCTACCTCATCTCCCACGTAGTCACCAATCCAGCCAAACTGGTCTGACACTCAATGTCCCTCATGAATCTTAGAATCTCAGAGTCAAACAAGGCTTCAGAGATAATCCAGTTTAATGCACTCTTATTCATGAATAGGAATTTTCTCTATAAGACTCCTGACAAGTACATACCTGGCACTAATTATCAGAGAGTTCTTTCTTATATTAAATCTATGGTTAACTGGTCCTCAGTCTGTGCTCTGGGGCCCAAGGAGAATAAGCTTTCTTGAAGGACATAAGACAGTCTTCAAACATTTGAATACAACTGTCATGTCAATTTAACCAATAGGTTTTCAGCATGCAAATTTATTATGTCATCAACATCCAACAAACACACTGAGCAAAAACAACCCCTTCTCTACCAAAGCATGACCTCTGAGTCAATGGGAACAGAGTGTGCAGATCTCCTCTCTTGCCACCACCTTTGAATCTTCCCAGGGTATGTGCACTGACCAATGCTGTCATGGCTGGTTCCCTTCTTGCTGTCTTGCTCCATCACATCAACATCTGGCTATGCCCTTATTTCACCCTCCTCTCCAAGCTTGCTGCTTCTTTCTGACTACAGTGCCAATGACTAGGAGTCCTCAATACTGAGCTACTCAAGGAACAGTACTATTGTCTGTTAAATTCCTTTCCTTTTTCAAAGTATGAGTACTGTGTATGCAAATATGAGAGAGGGAAAGAGAGATAGACTGACACAGATCAACAGACAGAGATAGAATGAGAATGAGTACGTGCATTTGTGGATACGAGTACAGGTGTAGGTCTGTGTGTATAAAAAATCTGGAAAGAGAAAGGCTGAGATGATATATAATTCTAGTCCATACTCTCACAAAGGGGAGAGGAAGGGAAAACACAGTCTTGTTCACCAAGCCACAGGGCCCAGAACAAAGAGAAGAGCACTGATGCTTCAAGGATAATGTTTTGGGATAAATAAGACACACATGCAACCACAGGGTAAACCTATGGAAGCGCTTCCCATACTGCTATAGTCAGGGCTAGGAAGGGAAACCTCTTCAAGGAAGGGCTTGGGCAAATCCATCGTGAATTATTAGGGAGAAGCTGGGAGTCCTTTGGGGGCATGAAGCAGGTATTCCCACCTGTGGCTGGAGGTGGGTGTGGCTGTGGAGCAGTGATGGGACGGCGAACAGGAGTGGCTCCCAGAGAATGTGGTCTCAGTTTCCCTCCGGATGACGTGGTCAGTGGCAGGGACATTTTTGGAGATGTACTGGAACAGAGAGAGAAAGGCATAGGGGTGACACGTGAACTGAGTAACATGAGAACTGAGGTAAACCAGGAACAACAGGATCCTGATTTGGCTGCTCTGAACCTATCTGGACCTGAGAGTGAAGAGTGGACTATGATGCATTAAAGTCAGTCAGTCAATAAGCATTTTATAAGTGCCTACTATGTGCCAGGATGTTTGAGTGGGTATGTGGGTGTGTATTTTTCCCAGACAGGAGAAACTGAATTTAAATAGTAATTTAATAAATACATTAATAAAAATATTAAACAATAACTTAAATAGGGAAGGCACAGCTCTTCTGGGAGAATAATGGATTTAGCAGCTGTGCAAGGAGGGAGCCGACTTTAAGTGCTCACAAAGGACCCAGTCAATAAATGCTCTGAGAGGCTGAGTAGCCTGGGTCTCCCATCACTAAATCACTGACATCCCCCAGGCTCATTTGTTGCTTTGTGGGCATGGGGATGCCAGTGAGCCAGTCCCACACAAGGCTGTTGCCTCTGTGAATGATACCTTCCTGGGCACAGAGAGGAGGAGCCTACGTGCCACTCACATCTGCCATTTGAATCTCCTCAGGATCTAGCCGGGGATGGCTGGGTCCATTGGCCAAGCTCCGATTCTGATGGGCTGGGCACATGTTCTGCCGAAGGTGGTTGTGCATCTGTTTCCTCTGTTTTCTGGAGGGAAGAAAGAAGGATGAGTCATTTCACACAGAACCCTAGTATCTTCTTACTTCCCTCTCCATGAAGTGTGGTGTAATGGGAAAAGTCCAGGCCTGAGAACCAGTGGGTGGGGTGGGGGGCTGGGAATCTAGTCCCAACTGCCACTAGCCAGCTACATGATCCTGCACGATAACTTTCTATGGGTCTCAGTTCTCTCATCGAGAAAATGAGGAGGGTGGGCTAGATAACTTCCTCAATCTCTTCTAGCTTTAACAATCTACGGCTACTTTCCCATGATTTATTTCTATTATCCTTCCCTTCCAGGCATCCTCTTCCACCTGACTCCTGAAGAAAGGTGTGGGAACAACAACTGGATTCAGAGGGGTAGCTGGGTGGCACAGTGAATAGAGCACCTGCCCTGGAGACAAAGGACTTGAGTTCAAATCCGGCCTCAGACACTTAACACTTACTAGTCGTGTGACCTTGGGCAAGTCACTTAATCCCAACTGCCCAGCCTTCCCCCCTCCAAAAAAAAATAAAAAAAAATAACAACTGGATCCAGGGTTCTTCTGCCCAGGGCATGTGCAAAAGGTCATTACATGCACCATCAAGTCCTCTGTGTCCCCATCAAAATGTAACATGATATGCCAGACAAATTACCCTCAAACAATGCTTTCCCCATATCATTCTTCTACTTAAAATGTTCAGTTTTGAGTATAAACTGTATAGAGTTTCCAAACAACTGACATCCAAGAACCTGTACCATTTGGTCCTGTACCCTAAACTGGTCTTCTTACTATTCCTCAAACATGGGGAGTGTCTTCTCGCTCCAAAACCTTTTCTGGCACTGAACCGCCCTCTCTTTGCATCTCACCATCCTTCAAGGCCCATCTCAATTCCAGCCCCCTTCATGGAGACTTCTCAGAGCACTCTAGGGTCAGCGGTGATCTGGCCTCCTCCCCTTCTGACTGTTTATGACGCTTTTCTTGTTTGTTATCTTTCTATGTGTTTGCGCCTTGTTTCTCTAGCTATATTACGAGGTCCTTAAAGGTAGTGACTATATTTTCATCATCTTTCTCCCCCCTTGCTATCACAGTGCTAGGACTCTATGTTAACATGCTGTACCAGGAACTGTCCACACCCTAATCTCCACCCTGAGCTTCCCCTGCAAAACCTTCCTCCTCCTCCCCTGCCCTGTGCCTTATGTCACTATCCTCTCTTCTCTCAGGACAGAAGGGGTCCAGGAAACCTAAAGGGGAAAGAAGAGACCCTTCCCAGAGAAGAAGAGCTGTGGGCTGGGCCAGCAGCACTGTGTGGGAACTTGCGGCCTCAGATCTCTACGCTTCATCCCTAGCTACCAGGGCTAGATGACACAGAAAGGGCAGGGACCATCCATGTGGATGATATGGGCCTGTGACTTTGGTGCTGGTGAGTCCTACAGATGGAAGTGAAGTTCCTCATGGCTAGATTCAGGGCCCTTAAAAGAGTATTCTCCTGCCCAGGATTACAGTTCCAGGCACTGGCTGCCTGAAGCAGAGACCACATGGGTGTGTCTGTGTGTTTCTTCAGTTTTCGAGGGGCCATTTCTTTCTGCTCAGCAGGTAGCTCTGCTGGAAGGACTACACCAAGGCAGTTGGTCCTCAGGCCTCTATCTGTACATCTGTTTGCTTGGCTCTCACTCACTTGGTTTTGCAATAGGCCACCACGCAGACGATTCCGACAACAAGAAGTGCAACGCAGATTCCTGTGATAGTCAGGACCCTCTTCTGGTAGAGTTCCTCAGCTTCTGCAAGGGGGCAGGAGGGAGGTCAATTACTAGGAGTGGAGGGAGGGATGGGAATGAGCAGAGCAGAACCCTAGCTACTGACTTCTGGAGTCGAGGGGAAGCTGACACTCTAAGCCCCTGCTACTCTTAGCCCATGCTAAGGCCTTGGGGAGATGCCATGGACGATGTCCAGAGAAACCTCCCAAACTGAGGGCCATGTATCAAATTCTGCTCTTTCTTGGATCCCTTCTAGCCTCCTGTCAATGCTTCTCCCTCCTCTCTGGAAGTATCCCCCAACTCTCTTATGGCCCTCACACCACTATTCCTATAGCCCACCCACCAGCCTGACATAGCCCTTCTCCCTCAGCCCTCAAGCTCAGCCATTCCAGCATCTCCTCTTTTGACCCCAGTACCCTGACTTTTGAGGAGGGGCAAGGGAAAGAAGAACAGTCCAGAGAATAAAGGTGATGATGCAGCCAGGAAGCTGAGGAGGATGTGAGGGGGGTGCGAGAAAAGAGGATGGATATAATGACCAGAGATGGATTCAGAAGAAGCCATGGGCTAATCAGGATGCTTCCAAATCCACAATCTGGACCCCCTATCACAGTGCAGGTAGCAGCATAACCCAGACCAACCAAAACCTGCTGGGTCCTCGACATTCCACAATCCACCCTTTTCTCCTAGGAATCATTCCCAGCAGAGATCATGACCATTCTGTTTTCCTTTTTTGGTTATAGGTCCGGAGGAGAGATCTGGTTCATCCACTAGTCAATTCCTCCTCCCT
Source organism: Pseudochirops cupreus (assembly GCA_028627135.1). Classification (NCBI taxonomy): domain Eukaryota; kingdom Metazoa; phylum Chordata; class Mammalia; order Diprotodontia; family Pseudocheiridae; genus Pseudochirops; species Pseudochirops cupreus. The sequence continues at coordinate 320,944,354 of CM053581.1, read as the reverse complement.
CAGATAATAAACAACAATTGTATTTTGTTCTGGTCACATGAAAAGATGAGCAAAGGGTCTCTAGGAGGTCAGGAATGGATAAGGAGAACCTTAGGGGCTAGAGTACAAGTCATCAATCCCCAAAGGATGGCTGGATTGGCAGGGTTCTACCTATAAGTCCTTTAGTCCCAAGGACCACAGAAGGGCTCCTGATCTACCATGACCCACCCTGTCCTAGTCCATGGCTATGGGAGCTGAAGCTTCCTCTCTAGTATAGTGGATATTGTGGACATGGAGCCTGCCATCTATCCCTGAGAACTGAGCTAGGACAGGTCCTTTGGGGTTCAGAACACCAAGCCTTCTCGCCTAATTCAGGGCCCTGAGGAGGTGGAGTTCCCACTGACTCCTGCCCTGATAGAGAAGATACCATATGTTTCCTGGATTCTAAGCTTCTCTCTACCACTGCTCAAACCTGAACTCAAATCTGACCCTTCCGCTGTCTTTCACACCTGGTGAAGTACGTACATGTTCCCAGATGAAAGAAAGAGAAGGATAAAGAAGATAGGGCTACCAGCTGTGTGGGGTGGAAGATTCTGGACCTGGAATTTTAGGATCAAATGTCCCATCTGGTCCCCCTGAAGGCTGAGGGAAAAGAAGGGAAGATTCGGTCCACCATGTTTCTCCATTAGTTCCAGGCTAGAAAACCAGTTCTGGGAGAGATTATGAATCCAAAATACAGCAAAGCTCAGCCTTCACATTCTCATGACATTCACAGGAGACCATGTGGCATACCATGTGTTATATTTGTACACACTCCCACACATATGCATTCAAACCTATATCTAGGCACACAGATATGTTGAGATATTCCAACACACACAGAAAGTCTGATAAACACAGATACATGCAGAAGTAAACCTACAATGCCAGATCCTTACTGAAATGCTCCTACACACAAGGTCAGACATACTACATATGCATACATATGATATACAAATGTATGCAAAGTTAAACTTATAGTGGCGATATGGCTCCATACACTGACATGGACAGAGACATATGAAAGTGCATACACCTCCACATATGTGTGTGCTTGAGGATGGCAACAGGGGAAGACTATCTTCCCAAATCTGCTACCAAGAGATCCTTTTCATGCTCACAGGAACCTCTTCTGGGACCAAAATGGCTACTTATGGTGAACCCATTCCAATAAGAAACCTCAACCACCCCAAACATGCATCTTTTTCAATGGTTGCAGTGTTGGGTGAAGTAAGTCTTAGACACAAGACAGGTTCTCCTTGGGGGAGGGAAGCTTTTCAGTCCTATGAGATGACTTTTCAAAGTCCTACCCAACCCAAGGATTCACTCAGGATATAGAAATCCAGGCCTAACCTCAGCAGGGAGGGGGTTGAATGGTGAGAAGGGGGTTAGGGGCTGGGCTGAGCCAGATCCTCCAGGATCATTGCTAGACAGACGTTAGTCACCATCTCAAACCTGGGCCACATGGCTGCTAGTCACTAGCACACAGGACACAAAGGCAAAAAAGCCATCACTGAGTGAGATGAATCTCATAGAATCAGGGCAGAGAGATGATGAGAGAGACAGAATGATTCAGCTGGTGACCTGACGCAGGATGAGAAGCAATGGGAAAGTGAGAGAGAATGAAGTAAACAGGGAGATTAAAGTCCAGTTTAAGGGGATGTCCACCTTCTGTGGATTCCAAACACCACTTCCCAAAGTGTCTGTATTTGTGCAGCTTTCTCTGAACTAGGAGACCAACCCTAGCTGCAGAGAGCCATGCCAGGGCTTCCCCTCTCCAGGGAGAGGGTGGGTGAATGGTGGAGGGGGAGGGTAGCCCTCCCCTTAGGAACGGTCCAATGCTTTGTCTCTCTCCCCTTACACACCTCTGATGCCTCGCAACCCAGGCACTGAGGTGGGGTGGATGTGCTAAGCTGAGCAAGAGAAAGTACCTTTTTTTTCTTGTCCTCACTATAATGGCCTTGGAGATGCTAAGAGGAAAAGGCCAAGGCAAGTATATTCTTCCTCAGCACCCCAAAGGGGATCATAGATTGCTTGGGAGTGTGTACATGTATACACATACACACATACCATACACATGCATGCACACACATGCCCTGTTGAGGACCTTTCTTTTCCATAAAATTAATCAGGATGATGATGTTGGACTTCCTTTCCCTTCTAGCCTCCCCGCCCCAAACCCACAGTCAAGAGGTAGGGTAGCTGATTTTTGGAATCATCCCCCCTTTTTTTTCTTTTGGAAAGAAAAAAAAAATCAATTCAGACACATGATGTCAGGAACTGTGGGTAAGTAGGAATGGGGTCTGAGCAATAATGGAGTTTTCGTACCCTTTAATTCAAATCCAAGGTGCTCTGACAGTTCAGAAGAGAGAAGGGCCAGGAAATGTGGGGGGAGGCAGAAGGCGGGGGAAAGAGAGAGGGAGAAAGAGAAAGAGAAAGAGACAGACATTGGTCAGGGTTCTTCAGACATACTGGGCAGCCAGCCTGTGAGGTTGAAGCAAGTTAGTAGCATCCCCTCCCTGCCCACTTAGCTCCCTCCCCTTGACCTCCCTGCCCCCCAAGACCCCCTGAGGGGGCTGAAGAGAGGAGAGGTTAGAGTCAGCAGGCAGGCCAGGTTCTTTATAGATGAGCCATGTTGGTTAGTACCTGGTGGGGAGGCAGAGGAGGCAGAAAAGTCAGTTGGTGAATGTTGGGAGGGGTGTTTCTTAGGGACAGGAAGGGACCCGGAGAAGATGCCTGCCTCAGGAAGGGAAGTCAGGAGGAGGGGGGAGCCATGCCTCAGCAGTAGCAGGCCCCTGGACAGGGACAGGAATAGGGATTCAATTTTTCTTCCTTTACCTTCTCCCTGAGGCTGAAGCCCATGTTCCCTGATCTTCAGAGACAAGTATGTAAAGAGCACCTGCCGTCTGTCCCTGTCCCACTTTCATGTGCATTCCCTCACACTCGTGCATGTACAAGGCTATCTTCTCCCCATATCTCTGTGTCCTCAAACAAATGGGCAGATGAGACCCATCTTCAAAATGATGAGATCAATTATTTTTTAACCAGAAAAGGCATTTGTCAAGACACATGTTTTAAATAAAGGAATCAGGACACAGAAATATCTTGAATGTATCCCCATCGATAAGGCTTGATTATCTTCCTGACACTGTCAGGTCTAATTAGTCTGTCCATTTATAGTCACTCAAAAACACTTTCCTTGCTGACCCAATCAGGTAAGCAAGGCAGGTATTATGATCCCAATTTTTTAGATGAGGACCAAGCTAGATCTGAGCCTCAGGAGGAAAAACAAAACAAAACAGAATACACTGTAAGGAACTCTCTTAAGGGCCCGGAATTCTTCAACTAGCTTTCCTGCTCTCCACACATCCAGAATCAGCTACCAGTGGCAAGAAAGGTCACTCATTCCCCAATCAGAGGGATAAGGATTGCACCTCAGCTCCCTCTACCAACAGAGGTCAGCATTTGCCTAGAACCCGGAAAGGTTAAGAAGCTTGCCTAGGGTCCCATAGCCAAGATGTGTCAGAGGCAGGTCTTCCAGGCTCTGAAATCAGCTCTTTCATTCACAACACTATCCTGCCTCTCTCTAATCCTGTTCAGGCTCATTGGGGGGATTCTGTTCTCTACAAGCTCCAAGAGCTTTTGCCAACTTGATGCGGCAGTGTATCAGCAGCAGTAGTTGGGTTTCTGACAGCCAGGACGTTTCCATATCGCTTAGGTTTTCCAAGCCTGCAGAGGTACCCTGTAGGGAGGTTATAGAGAAGATTCCTTCATGGGCTAGAATCATAGAATTTCCAAGTGAGGGAGAGGGGAACCTAGGTCGCCTAGCTCTGCCTGAACCTAGTCAGGAATCCCCTCTGCAACGTATGTGACCAAGCGCTTATCCAGATTTTGTTCGGAGACCCCCCTTGAGAGGGCTCCTGCTATATCTCCCTCGGCAGCCCACTCCCGTCTGGGATTATTGTAATCATTAGGTTTTTCTTTACCTTAACTTAACTTTCTCTCTGAAGCTCAGGGCCCTCACTCCTGCTTATTTATTCTTTTTGTGGCAGAGCAGGAGTCTGTTCTTTCTTCCTCATGAAGACCCTCCCTAATACTATCACCCCCCCTAGTCCTAGACCTTATGTCACTTTCAGTGTAGCCTAAGACTGCGTTAGATTTCTGGTCAGTCCTGTCACGGTATTGATTAAGCATACCAAAGCGGAAGCAGCGAGGTGGCTCAGTGGATAAAGCACTGAGCCTAGAGTCAGGAGGACCTGAATTCAAACCCAGCCTCAGACACTTACTAGCTATGTGACAAGTCACTTAAGGCAAGTCACTTAACCCCGGCTTGCCTCACTTTCCCCAAATGTAAAAATGTGGATAATTTATCTCATAGAGCTATTGTGATGGTCAAATGAGAGAATATTTGTAAAGCACTTAGCACAGGGTCTGGCACATAGCAGGTTCTATAGAAATGCTTAATCCCTTCCTCTGCCCCACACCTTCCCCAAGTCACTGATTAAGGTTGGCCCATATGACTATTAAGCTCTTTTCCTCTTCTGAGGATCTGTGATTCTAAGTTGAGTGTGGGCGCCTGTCCCAGGTTGGGCTCCAATTTGTCCCACAGAAGCTGAGCTAACTATACAATACCATCTCCACAAAGGAGAGGGAATCTGGCATCTTTAGCAACTTGTACAAAGAGCCAGTCTGCAGAGGAACAAGGCAAGTTGTCTTTTCAGCCAGGTGAGGGTTTAAATGATATGTCCTTCACTTTGTTCTCAGGGCCTGCCTCTGGCTAGGGGCAAAATCTGCTGAAGAACCCAGGTGGAACTACAAGCTGATGAAGATTTCTGTGGCTGCAGCTGAGACAGAGAGAGGAAGCCCAATCCAAACGCAAGATCATAGACTAAGCTGAGCTGAGCTGAGCTGAGAACAGCTTCTTACTACAATGGTGGAAGCATCTGGTCCCTGCAACCCATCCCTTCAGCTCCAGAGGAAGATGCTAATATCTAATGGCAATGGATCTCTGAAAATGAGATTCCTTCAGCTGCTACATTGTACCCTTGTGAGAGGCAAGGGGTAGGGTCACAGTCAAGTTTTGCTGCAGTAGTCTCTCTAGACTGGCCCTTTAAAACAGAATGTTAGGGTTTGGGGATTTAGAACCCTGAGAAAGGGATATCATGAAAAGACAGCGATTCCAGATTTTCTGAGTACAGTAATTCTGTGCTTTTCTAGAAGGCTCTCAGTTCCAATCCACTCATTTCTGGATGGGGGAAGGAATGTTTTTTGTGGTCCCTCCTCTTTCCTTTCTGCATCAGCTCCACCAGTGGGAGTGCAGGGTGGATACAATGGAAAGGGATGAGAGATATTTTACATCATTTCCCCTCCAAATCAACCCCTGGGTTTATCAGAGAAGGGTTAATCTGCTATTCTTCACCCTATGATCTAAAGAGGTCATGGTCCACATATCCCCCAAGAAATTAAGCTATAGAGGAATCAGTTATTCTGGCCCCTTGTATTTTCAAACCCTTTGTAGGGTTTCTATTGAGCTTTGAATCTGGATTTTGGAGTGGAGACAGGGCAGGCTCTAAGTGTTCTCATGACAGATTAGGGGGCTGAGAATAAGGAATATGAATGTCGCAGAGACAAGGCTCTGAGATGGGTTGGGAGGGTCCATCATCTGGATAGGTCAAGGACGATTTCCATGATTGGGTAAACTCTTGACAATGATATAATGACAGCGCTTGGCTATCTTAGATGCTGAAGTTCTAGTGGGATGAGGCAGGAGGGTGAATGCTACTGGCCTACTTGAAGACTGGATTAAACCTCTAACCCTGATTCTAGTTCCTCAACCAGTCGTTTCAGGCCTTTCTGCTTTCCCTAGCCCTGCTGCTCAAGAATGGGCCATGAGGTCATAAGGAACACAGCCTGGTTGGGAGTTGGGTTCTAACGAGTAGCAATCAGGTATCACCCCCAAAGCATCACTCCCCTGGGAAACTGCCTCATACAATCCTGTGGGCTCACAATCTGACCAGAGAGATATGGAGTAAGAGAATTAGCTCTACTAAGACTCCATATAGGAACCTGGACAAGGATTTACTCCATATGAAGTGGGAAGACTGGGGTTTTTTTGTGCAAGGTTCTTTGGAATTCAGGACATTCCTTCTGTTGCCAGCACTGGCTTCCCATGTCCAACAGCTTAGGGGCTTCCTCACCCCCTTTCCTTCCCGTGCCCTAAACTCTATTATCTTGAGCTTTTCGCTGCTAAATACAGGCAAGAAATCCAGTTTACCCTCAAGGTTTGGGTTGCCCACATGATTGCTACTTCAGCTGGATGGGGAGAGGTGAGGACGACCCTCATACCCCTGGGGAATACAGTGTAAGACACTGGAACTTCCTTCCTGCCGCATGAGAGAGTCTCATCCAGTGGGGAACTGGGGTGTTCTAAATAGCCTCAGAGCTCAGAGCTCTCATTCTCTTTGAATATCAAAGAGAATGGGAGAGTTCACTTCAGAGAAAATAAGAACTCTGAAAATAAGGAACTGGTAGACAATGCACAGGACTGGAGGAAGCAGAGGGCATCAGTAAACTCACAGGATTTTAGAGCTGGGGGAACCTTAAGAACATCTTTGGTATAGTCCCTTGATTTCAAACAGATATGGAATTATCAGTCTCCACTTTACAGACAGAAGTAACCGAGACCCAGGAAAGCTAAATAACTTGGCCAAGGTCAATCAGCTAATAAGTGGAAGAGAAGTAACTGGGGCTTAGGTCTCCTGTCTCTTTAGCCAGTTTTCTCCCCATTATTGACAGGTGACCCCCTTGGGAAAGCAACTGGAGCATGAGCATGAAAGGGCCATGCTGGAGAGCCAAGCCCCACAAGGTCTCTTCCAAGATGGAGAAGCAGCCTAGAGCAGAGGTCTGAGTGCAAATGAGAGTGTGATGTCACAGTGGACTTAGTCAACTGTCATATAGGTGATATCACTTCATGTACCCAGAGCAGGCTGGTTTGTACAGAGTAGCCATGTTTGCCTTTAATGGTAAAAACAACAGCAAAAAAACCTCCTAAATTAAAAGAAAAAACTCAACTCCCAAACCTTCAGACCACACACTGCAATCTAAACATGGTACCTGGATTCACTGCTTGGCTTTTCCCTGGCTGGTAAGTACCACACAGGACCATGGCATGCAAGTTGCATGCAAATTGTTTTGAGCAGGGAATTTCCATATTGGCCAAAGCAACCCAGAATGCTAGGGCACATGGCAAATAACATGCAAATGAGCCACTTTGCTCATGCCCTCGAGAACAAAGGCATGAGAGCCAGGGAGCTGAGAGAGAACTGTGTGATGGACACTGGCTGGAGAATACGAGTCTCTGCACAGGAAACTGAGTGGGATACAGATGGGAATGGTTCCTGTTTGTTCCTCCAGAAGGGATGAGGGGTTTGAGAAGTAAGGGGGTCACTTTGAAGCATCTGTTCCTATTTTTTTTCTTTTCCTCTGGATTAGCCTTTTGAGAGGCAAAGTCAATGGGGGGGGGAACTTTTCTTTGGGTGGGACCATGATGGAATGCATCTGGAGTGAAAGAATGTGAATCTTGACCCAGTGGTCAAGAAGAAAGATTTCAGATAGGCTGGTAGATTCTTGACTCGGCTTTGTGCAAAAGGGCTGCAGCCCACATCACTTTTCATCCAGGGTCACAGGTTCTTAAATTTAGAGCTGGAAAGGATTTTGGAGGGCAGAGGATCAAAGTCCTGGTCCAATCCCTCCATTTTACAGATGAGGAAATTAAGGCTCAGAGACGTCATAGGATCATAAAATCATGGATTTTAGAGCTGGTAGGACCTTAGAAATCAACAATCCAACCCCTTCATTTTACAGATATAGAAACTGAGGCTTAGAGAGGTCAAGTGACTTTCCCAAGTTCACATAAGCTAGTGTCTGTCAGAATTTGAACCCAGGTTTTCCTATCCACTAGACTGTGCTGTAAAAGAAAGGCTATGGTCATTGGGCACCTTAATTAACTGCCTGCCCAAAGTAAGTTGCCAAGGGATCATTTGCAAGGTCACAATAATTCAGTAACGTAATCGATAATCAAATGAGTTACTGACAGCACTTTGAAAGGTGTAAATCAAAACACCAAAGGTAAAATGGAATTATCTGTTACTAATTAATTCTTTACTTCCTACAAGCAGCATAAATGATAAACTCCAGTTCCTAAATGACCTTGTTTTTATTCTGGAAGTGAGTATTTATTGAAAGAAGGATGGGTACTAGAGCTGAATCTTCCTGAAAGAATCTTGCTGAAAGACCTCACCCAGCTTCAGGTGACACCAGCTCCCTAAAAAAAAAATGACCTCTAGGTGATGACTGGCCGAACTGAGAGCAGTCCAGCTCTGACAGAGAATCTGGTTTTGGATATCTCTGGACATTCACTCAGCCTTTGCTTAAACAGTATTAGAGGGGAACTCACAACTCAACCCCACCTCTGGACAGCTTTGATCATCGGGAAGGTTTTCCCAACATCAAGCCCAATTTTCTTTTTCTTTTTTTCTACCCACTCCTGAGTGACTCCAACTCTTGCTCTTGAGGGCTGGGTCTAATCCATGCCCATCAGATCCTCGAAAAAGCCACCATGCTCTGTCTGAGTCTTTTCTTGGTCAAATGTTCTCTCGTTAACAGTTTCAAATGGCATGATCTTGAAGGCCTTTACCATCCTGACTGCTTTCCTCTGAAAACTCCATCTTGTCAATGTGCCTCCTAAACTGTGCTATCAGAACTGAATACAGGACCCTGTACATGATAACAGCAGGACAACCACCTTGTCTCTAGAGCCCAGCATTCTGGACGTGATATCTCTCAGAGGGCAGCCAAAGGTTGCATCATCTTTCTTTCTTTTTTTTTTTTTGGTTGCTAACTTCAACTGTAGACTCAGTCTGAATTGTCAGGCCCCTAAAACCCTAAGATCATTTTCATATAGTGTGGCCAGTCTACCCTTGTCTTCCCCTTTTTGTACTTAAGTTAAAAAAAAATCAGCTTTCAAGTGGAGGACTTTATTTCTATGAAATTACACTGGCTCTATTAAATTTAATATTACACATATAATATGTAATATATCTAATAATTCTATTGTTCATTAAATTAGTAAATTTTATTTATTAAATTTCATTATTATTAGAGTCGCCCCATCATCAAGCAAGCCTACTGAGATATTTTTGGATCCTGACTGTCCTCTATCTGTCCCAGATTGACAACATCTACAAATGTGATAAGGCATTTTGGGCTTTATTCCTATCATTGGTAGAAACGTTAAATAACAATAAGCTAAGACAAACCCCTAAGGCATTCCACTGGAGACCTTCTTCAAGCTCACATCCCATCATTACCAAATAGTTACTCTTTGGGTCAGTCCACATGAAGGTGTCCTATAACAGAGAGGCTTTGACTCCTACACCCTAACCCTGACCCTAAGGGCTGTTGCTTAATGAACTGATTAGGAGATGGTTGTTCTAAAAAATTCCCAAGCTAGAGAGACTCTGGGTTCTGGTGAATAAAAACAAAATATGGCTTCCTTCATGTGTCATATCTCTGGATCATCTAGGTCAGGGGAGAATATGTTTCCCAGTCCTCCTTTCTTAAATTCCTTCATGTTCCTGGCATTCGATCCTCAGATAAGTTTGAGATACTAGGACATTCTTTCCCCCCAGATAGTGCTGCCTAGCTGCTTCCAGGATCTCTCTTCAGAGAGTGGCTCAGCACCTAATCATTGTTCTATCCTTTGCCTTCAGCCTACAACTTCAGAGGGGCTGGGAAGACAAAGCTGTGCAGAGATTCCTCAGCGCAATGGCCAAGGCTGGTCTTATGCCCTGGTGTCAAGGTCACCTTGCACCTCAATCTCTCCCACAGTGACTTACAGTCTCTGAAATTCCATTATTATCCTTTCTGGACTGATTCCTTTCTTAAAATGCAGACAGTCCTTGGAGAGGTAATACATCAGGTTCACTTATCCCTTTTGATATATGAATTCATTAGAAGGTTTCCTTCCATGATAGGAGGGACCAAGGCAGATTGGGCCTGGGGTGAGGGATGGAGGGTGAAGTAAAGAAAGTATGTGGGAAGGGGCACTATGAGAGGAGGAAAAGGTACTGAAAATAAACCTCCCTGATTTTGCAACATGGCAAGTCTCCTTCCCTCCCCTGTTTATTAAGTAGTCGAACAGTTTTTCTGCTTTTAGTCCATCTCCACCTGGTGGTAGAAGAGAGAACTGACCCACAGTGCCAAATCAAATACTCCTAAATAATGTTGGCCCTTGGGCTTAGATTTTTTTCTGCAAACCACGGAAAGAATAAATTTCTTCATTTGAGAGATAAAGGAGATGGAAGGAAGTCCTGATTGAGTTTCTCCCCAGAGACAGATTCGTCATCTAGCCCAGGGGTTCTTAACTCTGTGTGTGTGTGTGTGTGTGTGTGTGTGTGTGTGTGTGTGTGTGTGTGTGTGTGTGTGTGTGTGTGTGTGTATATGTCTATCTCATGCGCCCCTCTGGCAATCTGGGAAAAACTAGGGACCCCTTCTCAAAATAATCTTTTTAAATAATTGAACAAAACGCTAAATTTCAGTTGGAGGTAAGTGAAAACAAAATGTTGCTTTCCCCCCCATCCAAGTTCAAAGTCCCCAGAAATCTATTTCCCAAGTTCAGCACCCCTGATCTAGTCCATAAGATGTATCTCCCTCAGCTTTCAGTTTGATGCCCTGAACCCCCACTAAGGTCCCTTCTGTGAAAATATCTGCAGATTATTGGAAAACCCTCCTCTCGGTCTTGGTCATAATCTTCAGGCCCTCCCTTCTCATAAGTTCTCTCTAGGCCAGAGCGGGCAGTCCTTAAACACTCCCTGCCCATTGGCCTTGAACTGCTCTTCCCCAGGATTTAGAGTAGCGGTTCTCAACCTGTGGGTTATGTTCAATTTGTAACAGTGATATCAGATATTTATATTAAGATTCATAACAGTAGCAAAATTACAGTTATGAAGTAGCAATGAAAATAATTTTATGGTTGGGGGACACCACAACATGAGGAGCTGTATTAAAGGGTTGCGGCGTTAGGAAGGTTGAGAACCACTGCTCTAGAGAAAGTTGCTCAAGACTTGTCAGCCTCTTCTTTAGGTAGAGCCACCTGATTTCTGTGACATGTTGAGGTCAGAAGTGGGCAGGTGAGGGTTGATCTCTGTGGGGACCATGAAGAGAATGAGGTTATCCCCGATTTGAGACAGGAAGTACGATTAGGAGGAAGAAATAGCCGTAAGAGTGGTGGTGAGGGGCATGTTTTGGTTTCTTTTTAAAAAGAATTCCTGTTGGTTCTGAGCATTTACAGGAGCCCAAGACACCTGCCTGCTCCCTTCCCTCCCCCCACAAAAGTCTGCCTCTGACTTCCTAAATAAGGTCCCCTCCCTCCCACAAGGGCGACAGTCACCAGGGAAGAAAAGAAATAGAAGAAAGAGACATACTGGAGAAGTTGACCATTGCGAACTGCTGACACCTGTCCCCGGTGTATCCCACAGGACACCTAACAAAAGAAAGAAAACCAGAAAGAGAGAACCAGGATAGCAAGACATGGCCATCTCAGCAGCCCTGCACGGCTCCTGCCCATGCCAGCTCCAATCCTCGCCAACGTTACCACCTGTCCTGGCCTTACCACTTTATCCCCTTACCTGCAACCCTGAACTTTCAACCCAAGAATTAGGCCAAAAATGAAAAACAAAAACAAAACCAAAAAACGAAAACAAGGCAAAAAACAGAAACAGAAACAAACCAAAAAAACCAACAAAAAATAAAACAGCCAAAGATCATAACAACCAACACCCCTGGTCCTAGTACCCTACATGGAGGCAGGGGAGAGGGGTGGAGCTGCACCCAGGAGGGGGGACTTTTGTTTGTGTCTTCAAACATACTTTGCTTAGGATCTGGCATGTACAATCGCAAAGGCAGTTTCTCCAAACATCTCTGTCCGAAGAATCCATTTGGACATCTGGAGAAGGAAAAGGGGACAAATCACAGAACAGACCGGAATCATCCACGAGGCTAAGGTTAGAAATCCTAGTGCACAGTGATGAATGAGAAAAACCAAGTTAGGCACTCCGTGTCACACCTGCAGCAGAGGGGGCCGGGGAAGGGGAGAGAGGGAGCTGGGAGGGGGTCTGGTAGGTGTTTGAAATTTCATTTTCCATCCTGCTAATAGAGGCCTCTGTGTTTTCCTAGGGAGATAACTGAAGAGATTGCTACTCTGGGGTTTCCTGAAACTTTCCTGGGGGATCTAAGGCTTGGTAATGGGTAGGGAGACTGGCTTGGTGACATTCGTGAACAGGTAGGTGTATCAGGGGCAGGAGCCTCAGGAAATGCCAGAAGTGTGGGGACAACATCCCTTTGCCTTCTGTTTCACCACCCTCCCTATAAAACTGCTCTGAGATTAGGGATCTCTTTACCCAGAATGGCTTCTAGAAGAAATTTCTAGAGCCAGTGGCTATAGGAAAAGTTGAGCCTGGGAGAAGGGAAGTGGAAGAATTGATGAAAACCTATGCTCAGTTGGCCAACCCAAACACAGACCTTGTGCTTCCTTGGGGTGTTCTCTTTGTAATCTGTCACTAATCCTAGAGAGCTGGTTGGCCAATGGGAATGGGAATGGGCTTGTCTTAGTCCTGCAAGGATAGAGGATCATTGGAAGGGTTGGGCAAACCCCTGACCTACCAGACTCCTCAGAAACCCTGCCTTTGTCTTCCTCATTTACCAAATCTTTGCCTTTCTTCTAACTCACTTCTCTCTGGTAGTGCACCAATGGCTCCCCTCTGACTCCTCCATGACCACACTGTCTCCATAATATGCTTTTCTGCTCTCTGCTGCTGCTTCCTACCCCTCTGGCAGGAGACTCCATCCTTGCAGGTTTTAAAGGGATGGTCACATTCCTCTGATTCCTATCCTTTGGCCCTCAGAAAGTCTGGGAGCATGCTGGGAGTCCTTAGCTGTACTTTTCCCCTAACGTTGGTTTTATACCCTTTCATCTTGGATCAGCCACCCAACTTTGCCCTGGGACCTGAGCCCCATAGGATTACAGTCTTCATGTTTCAGTTTGTGTTTATGTTAATAGTAACAGGCTATTAGTCCAACATTAGCCAGAGGGCCTGGAAAATGTCTAGTTTCAAACAAGAAGCTTTTGAAGGGTGAGTATACCTTTGATTTTGTGGCAGACAGGACAAGTTACACTGAGGATGTTCTAGTGTTTTGGTTTATTCTAACCATTATCCAATTATCTAGCCCTTTAGGCTATGACACAGATCCAACAGAAAGCCTTGAATCCAGCCCAGCTAAAAAGATGGGGTCTCCTTCTAGGCAGTGAAGAAGAGTCAGTGGAGGCAATAAGGCTGGAAAAGGGAACTCCTGGGTTCCTTCGGGATGTCAACTATACAGGCATTCACTCCTACACTTGTTGCCAGCCTTACACTTATGGACAGGGGTAACAGATGAATGAGTAGAAAGAGTCAGAGTATATGGGATCAATTATGATTCTTTGTATTTGAATCTCTAATTCTACCAAACCTGAGGCCTCGGAACACGTTGGAATCGGCCCCAATTCCACAATCCCCTCCTCTACCCCAGAAATTGGATGGGGACCTCTTCAGGGATGGTTATATTCCTCTTACTACCTAAGAGTGAGATTCAAGGATTTCTTGTGGTTAAGGGAATGATACAGGAATTTAGAGGTAGGAAGATCTGGCATCTGCGGTTGTATCACAGAATGTGAGAGGTTCAAAGAGGCTTTGGAGGTTTTCTTGCACAACTTCTACCTGAAACATGACTCCTTCTGTGACCTATCTGAAGAGTGATCACTAATCAGGCCTCTGCTTGACCCCCTTCTGAGGTTGCCCTCACATTCCACATATTGAACTCAATCTGCCTTTTTATAAAGAAATGTTGCCAATTGATCTTACCTAGTTCTGCCCTCTGGAGCCAAATGGGATCCCTCTTCTATACAAGGCCCTTTTCAATATTTGAAGATGGCTATCATGCCTCAACTAAGTTTTCCTTCTTTTTGAGATAAATATCCCCAGTGACTCCAAATGATCCTAACATGAAAACAGGGAAGACAGAAGATAGCTGTTCCCTTCTAGGACACTGCCTCTGATCTGGCTTCAAACATGGAGCATCATCATCTGCTGTTTTGCTTGGACAATCTATGCCAACAACAGCATTTAAACATTCACCAGACCCCAAATGAAGAAGTATTTGATTAGGATCCTGAGGGGTGGAGGTGGTAATATGTCTGTGGCCTAACCTTTACCTAGACCAAGATCAGGGCATGCCAGTCCCATAATAATAATATGAATAATAAGAAGAAATAAGCTCTAGGTTGGGGAGGCAATTCCTATGCAATTCCTATTCAAACATGGATTTCTACTTCCATGTTTGGGGGCCGTAGAGTATCATATAGTACAGAAGTAGGTCATAGCACCCACCTCCTTCCTCCCAAGGGCATCTGTTCTAAGGATATAAAGATCAGTTCACTAAAGTGGGGTGTCAGCTGGTCAGATAAATGCCTACCTGGATTGGGGAGAGAGTGAGTGAGTGAGTGAGCGAGAGAGAGAGAGAGAGAGAGAGAGAGAGAGAGAGAGAGAGTGAGTGTGTGTGTGTGTGTGTGTGTGTGTGTGTGTGTGTGTGTGTGTGTGTGTGTGTGTGTCTGATGAGGATTAGTTAGGAAGGTCCCAGGTGCTGCAAATCTGTAGTGACAAAGAGGTTGCTATTTTATTTACTGGGGTTTAGTGGAGCGAGGAAATGGAGGACCTGAGTTCTGATCCCACCATGGGCTGGCTCCAAACCCTTCCTTTCCCCCCTCCCCAACTTTCCCATGCCTCAGTTTCTCCTTTTGGTAGCCTGGGGATAATGCCACATGTGCCGCTCTCCCCTTGGGGAGAGGGGGATAGAGTAGAAGGATGGATTAATAGGGCCCACACTACAGGCATGATGAATGGGGGGCCAGTAATGAGGGGATGGGTGAACAGAAGGGTGTGTTTTAGGGGGAGGTGATCCATGGCAGCTGAGCAGGCAGATAAGGATAACACAGTGGGAGAATACTAGGGTTAGGAGGTAGGGTAGGAAGAACAGACACAAGCTATGGGAAAAGGCAAGAATGAGCCAATGGTAGGGGTGGGGACATGCCGCTAGTATGTGCACAGGGCTGAGAAGAGAGCCTTGTTCTGTCATCATCCCCTGAACCAGTCCCCGAGATGCATGCACCAACTGTGCTCTACAAAAAAACACGGAGAGGAGAGGAGAAAGCAGCAAGAGCAAGTGCAGAGACCCTCGTCTAACGCAAAAGGGACACAATGAACTTGTCTGAACCTACATTTGCAGATTTCCCTAACTGGATTTTTAAAGTAAAATTCAATACCAATGGTGATATTTCTTTCCATGGGACTTTTTCTGGGGGTGGGGGCAGGTTCTAAATTCTATAAAAACTGGTGGGGCGGAGCGTGTGTGCGCTCCGGAGGCCCCCATCGCGCTCAGAACCATAAAGCTCAGGTGAGAGAACCCGGATGGAAACCTGACTGCTGTTACCAACACAAATGAAAATGACCCGGCTAGTTTCATTATCCAAGCTGAGCAAAATGCGAAAAACAAAAGTAAACAAACAGCACAAATGGCGAGACGTGAGTTCGATTTCCTGAATTCTTCAAATCTGAGTTACATCCAGGTGCCATTAGTCACCCCAGAGGCTGCTCATCCTTCCCTCCCAGACAGCCCCCCTCCCACTTCCACCCCGAATGGTCTCTGGGCTCTGCCCTGTGACCCCCTCCACCCACACCCCCAAGCAGAGCAGGGTGGCCTCCTCA
Source organism: Pseudochirops cupreus (assembly GCA_028627135.1). Classification (NCBI taxonomy): domain Eukaryota; kingdom Metazoa; phylum Chordata; class Mammalia; order Diprotodontia; family Pseudocheiridae; genus Pseudochirops; species Pseudochirops cupreus. The sequence goes on along the minus strand of CM053581.1, from coordinate 320,928,479 downwards.
TTCCTCCACCCGAAGGACTAACTCTGGGAACAGCATAGTCCTGGGGATGGATTTTGATGTTCAAGGATTCCTTCCATCCACGTGAATAGCCCATGCTCCCCACCCCCAGCTAGGGCAGGCCAGGGTTAGGTCAGAGAGGGAGCCAGCCTGGCCGTGCACAGTGAATGGTCCACTGGGTTGGGAGGTGTTTGAGAAATCTGCTTATTCTAAATCATGCAGCCTGGTGGGGCTGAGTGTAAGGTGAGGAGAACATGAGCTAGCCTTTATCTATGAGGTGGCATGGGCTGAAGGGAGCTGAGGTCTTGAGATTCAATAGAGTGAACCTGAATTCCCCCAAGTCTGGTATCTGAAACACTGCCCATGCCCTGGGGGTTGAGGCTAGGGAGGGGAATGCTGACCCCTGGTAAGGAGAGGATGCCTGCTCTCCAACCCACTCTGTCTTCACCTGACTACTTCAGAGAATGTGACCTCAGTGTTAGAATCCCTATTGACTCCATGCCCTCCACTCCTTGGACCAACTCTTTTCCACAGCTTTGGCCATTCCAACCTACAAACAAAATCAAAGGGACTCATCTTGCCCCCTAGGTCTCCCTAGACTTTAGCACTGGGAATTTGGGAGAAGTAAGAAAGAGACTAGACACCTGCCCCAGGTGGCTTCACTTGTCTAAAGGGCAAGGGTTTGGCTCCTATGACTTCTCTACATCTCTTCCAGCTTACAAGTTTAAATGTCACAAGGACAAGACATTAGAGGTATGGGACTGCTTTTTACCCACTTTCTTTGTGCAAATGTTTTGTACTTTTGATAGAGCCCTATTGATAAGTTTCTTGGCCCCCCCAGAGCATAGGCTAAGCATCCTGGTGGGTGTCTCTGTCACGTTCACTCCAAAGAGCTCAGAGTATTGTACAAATTTGAATGTTTTTAGCCAGGAAGCCTTCCTGTTCCTCCAAAGTATCCTATCACCAACATCAACATTACATATACCTTCTGGCTTGGAGGGAGGAGGAGAGGTGGAGCCTGGGTTCAGAGCTTGGAACTGCTCTCTCTGCCTAAGCCTAGTTAGAAGGCAATAGATTTCTTGGTCACTGATATTTCAAGGCAAGTCTCAGTCAGCCTGTTGGGTCATGACCTTCAGGGGGTAGGCAAGTGCTCCAGAGAGCCTCCCAAATCTGGTTCAGGAGGAGAAGCCAAGCTTCTATGCCCCCAAACCATCTTCCAGAGTTTAACTTCTCTGTCCATCCCCTCATGTACTCCTACTTGATGCCACAGTTGGAGATCAGAGCTGGTTCCATTGCTCTCCCCTTTCAGCTGGGTTTCTCCCTTCCATGATGTCCTGACAATCTTGGGGACAGGAGGTTTTGGTCCCTCCCCTTAAGTTGTCTTTCTGTTCCTAATGGAAAAGAATATTCCAGAGAATCTTGTAACCAGGGAATTCTCTGTTCTAGAATCAGGTAGGCTGGGACCATGGGTTTCTAAGCTCAGCCCAATATATTTTCCTTCTGACCATAAACTGGTTAAGTGAAATGGGAAAAGGAAGAGGTATCTGAATGGGGCTTACATTCAAAACACATTGGGAGATGAGGGTCAAAATTCACTCCAGAGAATAAGTGGAGGGCACTGGTCCCAAGGGCCTCTGGTCTGAGAGACTGCTCCACAGGGCACATCTCCAGCAGGCCAAGGACCTCCCTGAGGAGTTGCTTGTCCGGCCACTCCCACGTGCTGGCCGTTGGGTAATCATAATCATATTGATGATAGCTAGCGTATACATCATGCCTACTCTGTGCCAGGCACTGTGTTAAGCAATTTACAAATATTTCACTTGATCCTCACAACAACCCTAGGACATAGGTGCACTATTATTACACCCATTCTGCAGCTGAGGAAACTGAGGCCAACAGAGAGCAAGTGACTTGCCCAGGGTCATATATATAGTAAGTATCTGAGGCTGGATTGGAACTCAGGTCTTCCTGACTCTAGGTTCAGGGATCACTGTGCCACCAGCTGCCTCCCTAGCAGGATGTATAGGCATGGTGTGAGGATGGGACAAAACTTCTCATTAACACATGGAGACCAAGGGCTCCCTTAAACACCCGCCCCAGGAAAAATGTCCTTTTTCTTGAATGGTGGCCACTTGTTCTTGGGGAGTACAGATCAATTTAGACCTAAGTCTGAGAGCTAAGGTTGAAGCTGTAAGAGGACTTGGTGGCATGAATTTAAGTCATGTCCCACATTTCTCTCTTTCTTACCACACTCTTTTTTTTTGGAGGGAGGAAGGCAGGGCAGTTGGGGTTAAGTGACTTGCCCAAGGTCACACAGCTAGTAAATGCATCAAGTACCTGAGGCCAGATTTGAACCCAGGTCCTTCTGATTCCAGGGCTGGTGCTCTATTCACTGCGCCACCTAGTCGCTCCTTTACCACAATCTTGATGCCCCTGTCCAGATGTTTCAAAGGTGGTAAAACTGGACAAACTGGACGCTCACTAGGTACCTAAGCCTAGGACTAGATGTGCGCTCCATTACTCCAAAACTCAAGCCTCTCTCACTCTCTGAGCTATTCATGTCATGAGCCTTAACCAAGATGTCAGCAGGCAGAACTACCAAAGAAAGTGTTGGAGGATTAGCTTCTCAGACAAGAGCTTCCTTTGATGGATTGACTGAACCCCCCCACCAAAAAAAAACCCAAAATAAAAGTCCTCCCTGCTTCTGGGCCTCAGTGACTTCCCAATCCATCCCTAGGCTGACTTGTGTGCTATGAGCTCCTTGGAGATCAGTGTTTGAGAGACACCCCTCTGTGCTGGGGCTGGTGTTGTTAGTCCACAAAAGAGGACACTAGTCAGAAAAGCCAGTCAAGGATGAAGCCAGGGAGGGACAAGGCTCAGGTCATGGACTAAAGGCCTTTTCCTTTTCTTCTTTCTCAGCATCCCTATTTTCCCATTCAAAATGCAGCCCCTTTTCTTAGCAAATATCCAGGTCAGTTTCCAACATGACTCATGTTCTGGTTGGAGGCTGGCTCTACTGACCATTTATTCTTTTGTCCCATCCCACAATATACAGACTGGGGTGAGGGGGCATCAGTAAGGGTCAAGTAGCACTGTGATTATTAGGCCACTCTCCCTCCCTTCCCTCCCCTCCCTCTGCAGTGGGTACAGGGTGAGGGACCCATCCTCAAGCAGGGAAGCTACCAAGAGATGCAGATCCTGCTCCTTCACTTCTGTGCTAATGACTCCCTCTTCACCTCTAGGGAGAGAGACACCCTAGGGCTTATCAGACACTCAGCAAGAGCAAAAGGCAACAGAGATGCTGAGATAGGACAGAAAGAGAAAGAGAGCTATATAGAGAAAGACACTGCCCACATCGGGAGCCAAGGGGCAGGCCTACGGGGGGGTGCCCTACTGGATAGGAAACCAGTGGCAGAGGAATTCAGGGAGGGAGGGAAGGAAAGGGAAACAGGGACTCCAGGAGCCCTGAAACCCACATGTGACACACACATCTCCCCAAGCTTCCAGGAGGAATCTTTGGCTGGGTGCAAAGGGACCAAGGGATGAATCCAACCTACCTCTGAATCCCCACCATGGACACACCAACAACTGCTTTGAGCCGACCCTCAGCAGGGAGGGTAAGAAAGCCCAGCGCCACTTTTGGAGACCCTCCCTTCAATACCCACTACATAAACTCCTGGCCTTCCTTCCCCTCCCCCTCCCCCCCTCGGTGCCCTGCCACCACTGCTCACTTACTTGCAGGACAGCTGATTGATGCCCTCAATGTAGTAGCAGACCCCACCATTGACGCAGTAGGACTTGGCGGTCTCGTTGCATTTCCGAGCATGCCCAGACCATGACGAGAGGGTGGTGGCCACTAGAAAGAGGAGAATATAGAGAATGACACATTGCTACTGTAGCTCTCCTTCAGAATACATCAACTCGGGAGTCAGCAAGAGGTAGGGGAAGAAGGGGACAAAAAAGCATTAATTATGTACCTATTATGTACTAGGCACTGAGCTAAGCGCTTTACAAATATCTCAATAGATCTTCACACAACCCTAAGCTGGAGCGGTGGTGCTATCATGCCATTTTGGGCAGGTCACTGAACCTCTGTCTGCCTCAGTCTCCCCATCTGTCAAATGAGGGGGTTGGCCTCTCAATAGTTGGAGAAGGGGCTAGAGGGAGGGAGAGAAGTTGGAACTGAAAATAAAAAGATCCTCCCATTCTCATCCTCCTGTTTTACACTTAAGGAAACTGAGGCAGACAGAGGTGAAATGACTTACTCAGGGTTCACACAACAAGCAGATATTAAAGGCAGGACTTAAACCCAGGTCTTTCTAACTCCAAGACTGACTCTTGAGCCACTATAGCCCACTGATTCTCAATCACCTCTCTACTTGGTGATAACCTTCCCTTTGTCAAAGGATCACAGATTCAGGGCTGAAAAGGGCCTTGGAGATCATCTCCAGGCAGCTGGGTGGCAGAGTACATAGAGCACTGACTTTTGAGTCAGGAAGACCTGAGTTCGAATCTTGACTTGGACACTTAGTAACTGTGTGATCCTGGGCTAGTCATTTGTCTGCCTCAGTTTCTTCATCTGTAAAATAGAGATAATGATAACACCTACGTTCCAGGGTTGGTATGAAAATCAAAGTAGAATCCATGTAGAGTACTTTGCATACCCCAAAGCGCTATGTAAACTCTGGTCACTGCCGTCATCATATTTATCATTGTTTTTGCCATTCAGTCATTTCAGTCATGTCCGACAATTTGTGGCTCTGTTTGGAGTTTTCTTGGCAGAGATACTGAAGTGGTTTTCTAATTTCTTTCTCCAGCTCACTTTACAGACGAGAAAACTGAGGCAGAGTTAAATGACTTGCCCAGGGTCACACATTATTAGCAAGTGTCTGAGGCTGGATTTGAATTCCCAAAGATGAGTCTTCCTGACTCCAGGCTCGGTGCTCCATCCACTTGGCCACCTAGCTGCCCCATTATTGTTAATGCTTTATTATCATCATCTTTATCTAGTCCAATCCACTTATTTTACACAGTAGAAAACTGCTTCCCAGAGAAGGAAGGTCCAGGTCACGCAAGAAGTCAGTGGCAGAACCAGGAATCAAGCTCAGGCCCTCTGACTCCACACCCAGTGAGCTCTCCAGTGCGCCATCTTGCCTCCTGCTAAACTAGGCAGAACTTGCAATTCTGATCGCCAACCAGCTTTTCCAACTGAAAACACCTTAGGTCTTCACCACTCCCAAGGCGCCCCAAATACATAAACAGGGCCTGTGTGAGCTTCATTTTTTATGGTAGAGGGAGCAGGTTTTCAGGTTACCTGCAATAGAATCTTGTATCTCATCCTTTTCCCATTCTCATCCCTCAGTTTGGTCCTTCCCCTTTTAAAGCTTTATGTTCCCATATGGGGAAGCAGCAGCAGCCTCAACAGGCCGGGGTTGGTGGTCTTTGGGAAAAGTGTGACCATTTTCTCTCTAGTTTTCTTACTCAGACCCTCACCCAATTCTGTCGAAAGCTTCCTCAGGAGGCCTTTAAGGAAACATACTGGGAACAACCCTTTGTAATGAAACTGTTCCCTCTGAGGTGCAGCTCTTCAAGGCCCTCTTTCCCAGAGAGTGCTCAGGTGAACTCCACAGGTAGAGTCAAACAGATTAAAATGAGGTCACATCAGAACAGAAGAGATGGACATCTAAGAATAAGTCCCCTTCTAATCAAAGGGGGCCAGGGTCACCAGGGGAACAGGAGCTTAGTAGATGATGGAGGGGGGAAGTGCTGCTTAAAGGAGCCAGACGTCCAGGAACTCTATCCACTCGATCAACATGCCCAAAATCTGGGAACAGCAATCTACTGGCTAAAGCCATTTTTTTTTTCAGAAAAGTGTGGGGAGATGCTTAGGAATATCTCCCTCTCTTCCTGAACAGAGATGGTTTACCCATAAAAGAAACTACTTTCTTATCAGCACCTCTTCTTCTTAGGGGCTTTTATTCTTGGCACATCCTCCTCCCTCTCTCCGGCCCAATCTTCCTTGGCCCTCCAGCATTATTTGATATAGGTCTACACTAGCCTTGGCCATAAATCATGAGGCTCCAGGGAGGCCCAGAGCAGAGACAGAAACTCAAAGGGGAGGGAGAAGGAGCCAGCTGTGATATGGAAACAGGCTGAGGGGAAGATTTGGTTTTTAATGCATCTTTGTCCAGGATATACATCTTACTTCAACAGAAAGATGTAGAGAAATAGCCTTCCAAACTAAAGCGGGGTCCCTAGATGTTTGAGATTGAGGTCAGGGGGCATCCGGAAAGTCAACATGCAGCTAAGAAGCTCTCAATCTCTCTCCAATCTCTCTCTCTGTCTCTCCTTCTTTGTGCTTCTGTCTCTTTCTCTCTCCCTCTCCTTCCCTTTCTCTTTCTCCCTTCTTCCTTCCCTTTCTCTTTCTCTCTCCCTCCCTCTCCCCCTGTCGCTCCTCCCTCCCTCCCCAGTCTCCTCCTCTCCTTGATCTCTCTCATCTTCCTCCTTCCCTCTCTGTCTGCCCCACCCCCCTCTGTCTGCCCCTCCCCCCATACACACACTCTCTTCATTGTCAACAGCAGAAGAAATGACAAGGAGCAAGCTCAGAGAGGACAATCAGCCCTGTCCAGCTCTCAGGTGCACTGTGGGCTTTAAGCAATGGTCTGATGGCCCCTGGTCCTTGCAGCTAAACTCTACCTTGGCTTGGCCACTTTCAGTCAGCTGGAGTGTGTGTGTGTGTGTGTGTGTGTGTGTGTGTGTGTGTGTGTGTGTGTGTGTGCTAGATTTCCCCATGGGATGCAGTCCTTAGTTGGTTCCTTAGTGTTTAGACATTTGGAGAGATGGATGGACCGAGTGGGCCTGGGAGTATATACATACCCTTCAGTCTGTATATGTATAACAACCTCATGGATAAAACTCAGCATGTCACTCTCCAGCTTTTGAACCTCTCCCTCTGTACCACAGAGGACCCCAAACCTGGATATGTTTCTAGTTGCCACCCTTGAGATCTAGGGATTTCCCACTCCATTCCTGGCACCCTACAACACTTCTCAGAACAAACTCGTGCATCAGAAACTTGCCTGGGCACATCTATCTGAAGGAGCCCTCTGCCCTGCTAGGCTCTGGTCAAGAGAATCTAAAGGTCAGTGAGAGCCAGGGGGCAGTGATGAAAAGACAGAAAGAAAGAAATATTTAGCAATGTCCACCTAAGAATCAGGGATCATAAGCTTTGGGAAGGAAGGGACTTAAAATGTTGTCTTGTTTAATCCTCTCATTTTACAGATGATGAAACTGAGATTAGGTGATTTCATATAGGAAGTAGAAAAGTCAGGATCTGAATCCAGGACTTGACTCCAAGTGGGGCAGCTAGGTGGTAAAGTAGATAGAGTGTAGGGCCTGGAGTCAGGAAGACTCATCCACATGAGTTCAAATCTGGGTCTCAGACACACACTAGCTACATGACCCTGGGCAAGTCAATGTTTGCCTCAGTTTCCTCATCTGTAAAATGAACTGGAAAAGGAAATGAGAAAGATGTTCAGTATCTTTGCTAAGAAATCCCCAAATGGGCTCATGAAGAGTCAGATAGGACTGACCAACAACAAAAAAGCTTGACTCAAATGCAATGTTCTTTCATGCAGCTTTTCTCTAGGCTCATAGAATGTTAGAAATGGAAAAGACTCTAGAGTAGTGGTTCTCAACCTTCCTAATGCCACTACCCTTTAATACTCGTATGTGGGTGTATCTGCATGTGGGTGGACCTGCCTGGAGACGGATAGAGGAGCAGTGTCTCAGTTCCTAAAACCATCAGAAATATGTGCTTTCCGATGGTCTCAGACGACCCCTGTGACCCCTATGAAAGGGTCATTCGACCCCCAAAGGGGTCACAACCCACAGGTTGAGAACCGCTGCTCTAGAGATTTTCTAGTTCAATTTCTTCACCTTACAGATGGGGAAACTCAGTTCTAGACAGTTAAAGTGACTTGCACAACTGAGGTCAAAAATAGGGCAGCAGAGCCCAGATTTCCCAAAATCCTTGTTCAGTGTTACGGGCTGCAAGCCAAATGTCACTTGAAACATCTTAATGGCATAAGCTGGGCTGATATATGCAAATGATATGCAAACCACAAACAAATGCCACTTCCTTCCCTCCTCTCCAGCCCATGCCCGCACCCAATTTCCTAGTAATAGATGTGGGGAAGTCTCTCTGCCACACCTCTTTTGTTAGTCACACCAATGGCAGAACTTGCTTTCCCTTCCCTGCATCCCAGTGGTCTGTTGTGGCTCCCAGCTGGGCCTTGGGCTCTGCTCTACAAAGTCTACAAGAGACCAACGGGAGAAGAGAGTCTGCTACGACGCAGAAGTGTCCGGGGTGGCGTCTGCTCTGGTAGGAGGTGAAAGGCAAACCTGCAAAGAACAGACTAAGTGAAGTCAGTCAGGAAGACCTGAGTTCAATTATTAAGTACCTGCTATGTGCCAGAGGACTGTGCTAAGCGCTAGAGTTCAAACCCAACCTACTAATTGTGTGAGTCTGGGCAAGTCACTTAACATCAGTCTGCCTCAGTGACCTCATCTATCAAAGGAGGGGAATAGTTTCTCAATGGGTCTGAGAGAAGGACTAGAGGAAGGGAGAGAATTTGGAATAGGATCCTAGGATCCTATTTAAATCTAGGACTATCATGGTCCTGGAAACCTGAGCATACAACAAGGCCTGCTTGCTATTTCCAGATACACACATCCTTTTGCTGCCCTATAGTGGGCACATCTTCTGAGTGGAGGCTTCATGGTCACTACTGACCTCACCAGTCAAAGTAGGGAGGGAAGGTGTGGGGATCCAGCTGAAGAGAGGTGGCTAGGTAAGAGACAGAGGTCTTAGGTCAGGGAAAATTAGAGGGCCTCAGAAAAGGCCCAGCTACAAACACAGAAAGGACTAGGGAATCTGAGCATGAAGGTGATTCAGGCCCACACTGACAGTCTTGGCTTTTACTCAAAGGGTAGTTTTTCCCAGGAAAGACAGACCACATAACGCTGGACCAGGCCCACAGTCCAATTTGGTAGGATTTTGCTCAAACTTCTCTAGTACCCAAACCATCTGAATTGTGTGTCTATACTAGCCATCAGCAAACTAAGGCCGAGGGGCCAAATCTATCTGCTCAAGGAATCTGGGACCTTTGGGGACAGTAAGCATGACAAAGGATCTGGAATGCAGAGGATCCAGATACTTGTAGACCTTGAACCAACAATGGTCTCCTTTCTCTGGGGAAATGTCCATAGGTTAGATAAACTCAGCATGAAGAAACAGCGGACACCAATTAAAGGGATGTTGACCTGACCCGATTTCCTTTGGAAGCAGAGAGTGAAGAGTTATCCCCTTTGGGAAAACAGATGCTGGTAGCTAAGGAACCCTGATTGCTACAATCAGGGCCATATTTTGGGCATGACAGACCCTGCCTACAGCAAACATTAAAACAAGACAACTCTATTCCAGCTCTACTGGGTGACTAAAAACACATTAGAATAAACTCCAGATTTAATAAAAAATCTTATCTGTCCATAAGCAGACTAGATGACCTCCCTAGATTTTTTTCAGGTCTTTACACTCTGAGATTTGGGCAGGTTTTTCTTGTGCCCCTAGCTCCACATACAGCTTGCTACAATGCAATTATATTAAGTGAATATTATGGACCTACTATGTGTAAGGCATTAGGGATAAAATATACAGCATTTGCCTTCCAAGAGCTAACATGAACACAGCTAGGACTGGACTGAAGGGGACAAAGAGTTCTAGAAATATTTGAGAAAGGAGACAACACTAAAAACTAAGAATGGAAGGAAAGGGATTAAAGGAGACTTCACGGAAAGAAGAGAGGGATTCTAAGAGATGTGGCAGGCGGAGGAGAGATAGTCTTTTGGACATGACAGAAGGCTCCTGTGAACCACTGAGGCAAGCAATGGAAAGTCAAGCTTGGGGATCAGCAAGGAATCCTTAGCTGGAATATGCTGCTATTTGTCCTTCATTCTGGAAGGGGACCGTGACATCAGGGAGGTGATGCCATGATATGTAAGTGAATTGGATTTAAATGAGGAGGGCTGTGCAAGGTTGCCAGCCTCACGTTCTCCTCTGGAGCCATCTGGGTCCAGTGGCCAGATATAGAGCAGGACGACCGGAGATGGCCCAGGATACAGTGGGGGACCTTGGTCTTTTCAAGCTAAGGTAGCTGGAATATAGTGTTGGAAGAAGAACAAAAAACAGGAATGGAAAAGTAGGTTGGAGAAACAAAGGAGAGCCTTAAATTCAGTCTAAGGAGCTTTTGTTTCAACCTCCTGGTAACAAAGTCACTTAAAGTTTTTGAGCTGGGGAGTGAGATGTTTAGACCTGTGACTTTGGGATAGATAGCATTTTGTCAGCTGGGCAAAGGATGAACTGGAGAAGGGATAGACTGGTGGCAGAGAAAGAAGTTAGAAGGCGATTATGGTGTTGGAGACTAAGGGAAGAGGAAGTAAGAATGGAGAGAAGGGGAGGGATAAAGGAGATATTGTGGAGGTTGAAAAGACAAGACTTGGCAACTGACTGGATATGAGGATGAGACAGAGAGAGGAATGTCAGCTGTCTCCAAGGTTACAAGCCAGGGGACTGAAGACAGTGATGCATTCCACAGAGAGAAGGAAACTCTTGGAGGAAGAGAAGGTTTGGTGGGGAAGATTAGTCGGGTTTTATATATGTTGAGTCGGAGGTGCTGACAGAACTTCCGGGTGGAGATGTCAAACTCCAGCAGCTTCCTAATACCTCCAGGATTAAATAGAAAATCCTCTGCTTGGCGTTGAAAGCCCTTTACAACCTGGCCCCTTCCTACCTTTCCAGTTCTCTTACATTTAACTCCCATCCATGTACTCTGTGATCCAGTGACAGTGGCGTTCCTGCTTTGGCTGAACACCCCTCGCCATCTCACTGTGCTGGGCATTTTCCCTGGCTCTCCCTGTGCCTGGCACTCCTCTCCTTCCTCATCACCACCTGGTTTCCTTCAAGTATCAGATAAATTCCCACCTTCTACAAGGAAGGCCTTTCCCAGTCCCACTTAATGCTAGCACCTTTCTCCTGATATTATTCCAAGTTCTCCTGTAGATAACTTCTTTGCATACGGTTGTTTACATGTTGGCTTCCCCCTAGACTGTGATCTCCTTGGGGTCATTCTTTGTATCTCCAGCACTTAGCATAGTGCCTAGTACACATTAAGCACTTAATAATTGCATCAATAAAGGGGCAGCTAGGTGGTACAGTGAATAGAGTACTGACCCTGGAGTCAGGAGGACCTGAGTTCAAATTCAGCCTCAGAAATTTCCATTACTAACTGTGTGACCTTGGGCAAGTCACTTAACTCTGACTGCCTTGCCTCCCCCCTCCAAAAAACAAACAAACAAAAAGACAAAATAATTGTATAATAATAATTTTCTGTAGGCAGTTTGGGATAGAGGACTAGAGTTTAGGAGATGTTATGGCTGGATATATATGTGTATATGGTGTGTGTTGGGGTGTGTGTGTGTGTGTGTGTGTGTGTGTGTGTGTGTGTGTGTGTGTGTATTTGAGAGTCATTTGTACAGAGATAAGTACTGAATCAATGGGAACAGATGAGGTTACCTAGGAAGGGAACATAGAGAGCAGAGACGAGGGCCTGGGCCTGAGCCTCTGGCACCATCATGCGCTGGGGGTGCGAAGTGAATGATGAGGTAACACAGGAGCTTGAGAAGGAGTGATCAGACAGGTATAACACTCTAGGAGAAGCCCAGGGAGGAGAGAGTGTCCAAAAGCAGGGAGTGGTTAGAAGCACCAAAAGCTGCAGCAAGGTCAGGGAGGGTGAGGGTTGAGAAAAGTCTATTCGATTTAGCAGTTAAGAAACCACTGGTAACCTTTGAGAGAGGAATTTCAACAGATTGTTGGGGGTCAGAAGACAGATTACAGAGGACTGAAAAATGAGTGGGTGGTGTCGGGAAAATGGAAGTAAGCCCTGTGCCTCTGTGCCTACTGTGGGCTGTGTGCTGGGGCAAGACCAGCACTTTACAAACGTTATCTCATTTGATCCTCACCATAACTTGGAGAAGTAAGTGCTATTATAATCTTCATTTTACAGTTGAAGAAACAGAGAGTAAGTGACTTGCCCAAGGACACAAAAGTAATAAGTGCCAGAGGCTGGATTTAAGCTCAGGTCAACTTTACTTTAGGCTTGGAATTCTATCTATTGTGCCACCTACCTACCTCTCAAATAATGAGTCTAGACAGCTCTTTCTAGGAGTTGAAAAGGAAAAGACATAGGTATGAAACAGCAGCTTACCAGGAAGGCAGGATCAAGTGAAAGCTTTTTGGTTTTTGGCTTATTTTTGGATTTATTTTATTTTTGGTTTTTTTTTTTTAAATTAGTTTTATTTTTGGAGTTTTTTAACCTATTGATTTCATTGATATGGGGAATCCCTGGTAAGGAAAATCTTTCCACCAATGCAGATCATCATCTGCTTTGTAACTTGAAGTCTTAGAAAGTTGAGATGTTAAGTGATTTGTTCAGAGTCATACAACCAGAATATTATCAAAAGCAGGATTTGAACCCTGGTCTTCCTGACCTCAAAGCTGGATCTCTGCCTCCTATACCATAATTACCTCTGATCAAGTGAAGGTTTTTTGTTTTTTTAAGGACAGGGTAGATTAGTGCATGTTGGAAGGTAATAGAAAAAGAAGGGTAGATGGTAAGAGATAGCATATGAAAGAGGGGAAAGCAATGATGGATAGCACAAGGGAAAACGGGGAATGAGTGCATGCTTCAGAGGGGAATGAGTGCACGGCTGCTCCCCCAGGGTGGAACCTGGCCTAATTCTGAGATTCTGGCATGAGCTCAGGTGCTTTGGGACATTCCCAGATCCTTCTTCACCTGCGATTGAAGCATCGGATTTCTAGAACCTAAGACTACACAGAGTCGCTTTGCTGTAAGAGAACAGCCTCCTTCCAGGCTTCTTCAGACCTCTGGTAAGGGCTACAAAGGCCATGTCTGAAGGGAGGGAATGCTCTCACTTCAGGGGTGAGGGGGTGGGGAGAAGTGCATCAGCAATGATGTACAAAGAGGGCGGTATAAGCCCTCCAAATTTAAAACAAAAACTAGAGATTACATCACAAACTGAACAGCAATGCCAGGGGCCTGGTGAACGGGCCTGCCGTGCTGCAGCCCCTGCTAGGCCACTCCCTGGCCCCCCGCCCTAAGACAGAGGAGGAATTGCCCCCACGCTTCTCCCTACGACCCCCCCTTCCCTTCCCAATGTGATGGGGTCAGGCCAAACCCCACTCGGGGTGGAGCCGAGTGGTTGGAGATGAGTCAGAAGGCACTAAGCCCAGCCCGCCCCCTCTCCCCTCTCCCTCCCAGCTCCTGTCGCTGCAGGTCTCCCAGGTTCCATGGGTAAACAAGGTTCCTGATGCATCTATGCCCAGGCAAAGGGTTGAGCCAGCAGGCCGTTCCTTTGGCCCCCAAACAGATGGGAGCACAGCTTCTGTCCCTGGTTGGGCCAGGAAGGGAAGTTGTGTCGAGAAGCCTGGAGACTTAACAAACCTTTATGAGATGCGCCGGGCACTGAGTGCTAGGTGCTGGACATACAGAGACCAAGACTAAAGGAACGCCTCTCCTTGAGGAGTTTACTTCTTACTGTGGCACGTCAGAGCTGAGAAGGGCATCCGCAAAACTGGGCCCAGAACTGGGATGTGACTTGCTTCAAGACCACACAGCTTGAGTCAGAACTAGAACCCACCTCTTGATTCCCCACCCTCTGCACTTAACCATGCTGGGCTGGGGACAAGGAGGGCTCCTTGGAATACAAGAAGCTTGTGTTCCCAGACTTGGCCTCAGTCCTGCCACATGGGCCTCAGTAATCACGTCACTTGGGTCCCAAGCACATTGGGTCCTTTTGAGCTAACAGGAGGCAAAGCCCTGTAGATTTGGAAGAAATAGGAAGGAGAGAGAGCCTGGGTGCCCCACCAGCTGACAAAGGATGTTCTCCTGCCTCACTCTGTGAATCCAAACTACAGATTGGCATGAGCCCCTGACGGCCCCCTGGGGCAGGTCAATTCACTATGATAAGAGGTAATGCCTGGGGTGAGGCTACTGGGCACAGTAGGGGACCATAAGGGGACCAAGGGGGGGTGGGAATTAGATCCTGACTCTCCCCACAGTCTTTCTGATCAACCTGGGGCTATTACAGACCAATGGTGCTTCCCCCCAACAGGAAGCTAGGGAACACAGAGGCTAGAGAGTTGGGCCTGGAGTTGAGAAGACCTGAGTTCAAATCTGGCCTCAGATACTTGATAGCTGAGTGACCCTGAGCAAGTCACTTAGCATCTCTCAGCTTCAGTTTGCTCAGCTGTAAAATAAGTGCAAGGATCCTGAGAACTTAGAACCAAGCAATCCAATTTAACAAGCATTTAGTAAACATTCAGTTTCCTCAACTGTAAATTGAGGGTAATAATTACATCTACCTCATAGGTTTGTTGTGAGGCTCAAATGAAATAATATTTGTAAACTGCTTAGCACGGTGTCTGGCATAGCAGGTGCTCAACAAAGCCCGTCTGCCTTCCCTCTTCCCTCCCTCCTGCCCTCCTTTTCTTCCTTCTGCCATCCCTTCCTTTTCCTCCCTCCCTTTCTTCCTTCCTCCTTCTCTTCCTTTTTCTTCCTCCCTTCCTTCCTTCCTTTCTTCCTCCCTTTCTCCCTGTATTCTCTCCTTCCTCCCTCCCTCCCTCAGTGCCTTTCTTCCTTCTTCCTTCTCTCTCTTTCTTGCTTCTTTCCTTCCTCCCTCCCTACTTTCTCTCCTTCCTTCCTTCTTTTTTCCTTCCTTCCTCCCTCTTCCTTCTTTCCTCCTTCTCTTTCTCCCTTCCTCCCTCCCTGCTCCTTCCTTCCTTCCTCTCTTCTTTCCTTCCTTCCTTCCTTCCTCTCTCTCCCTTACTTTTCCTTCCTCCCTTCCTTTCTTTCTTCCTTCCCAGAGTAGGTGACACAATTCCATGAGCCCTGGGTTGCAGAGCTGAGATTCTGTCAGTGAAATGCCCTCAGGATCACAGATATCTACTGCATATCCAAGAGGTAGTGTGGTGGTGGTAAGAGGAAACAAGAGAAGAAAACAGAGTCCCTGCCTATAGTCTAGAGGGGGAGACTGGACATATTTGCTTAGCTGAGTAACAATACAAGAAGACAATATGAACAATGTTAGCCAGTGATTAACTGCCCAAAAGTCAAGGTCTTGCAGAAATCCAGGAATATGAGTGATCCCTGTGGGCTGATATAGTCAGGGAAGGCTTCAAGAGGCAAACAGGGCTTAAGACAGGTCTTAAAGGACATGCAGTTTGAGGCAAAGAGGATCAAGGAGGGCATTTCAGGGGGGAAAAGGATCAGCAAAGACTCATAAATGCAGGAAAGTTCAAGGCATGTTTGGGACATGGTCAAGAAGAACAGTTAAGTTGGGACACAGGTTCATTGCAGTAAGGGGTAAAGTTGGAGAGGAGATCTGGAAGACTGACTAGCATAAAACTGAGAGGGCCTTGAATGCCAGGCTGAGGAGTTCATCCTTTATCCTACAGGCAATGGGAAGCCTTTTTAGGCAATGGTTACTGATGGTGGTGATGAAGAGGATAGATTAAAGAAAGGAAACCCTGGAGGTAGAGAAACAAGTTAAGAAGCTAATGCAAAGTATAGCAGGACAAAGATGGTTGCAGTGGCAATGGAAAGGAGGGGGAAAGGTGGGTTTTAAAAGAAGAATTAATGGGATCTAGGGACATATAAATAATTCACAAGAGACAGGGTATAGTCAAAGTTGATGTCAATATTTCCAGTCTGGATGATTGGGAGAACAGGAAGAGAAAAGGAAGCAAGACGGGCTTGGGCAAGATGATAATGAATTGTTTTGGGCACATTGAGTTGGAAGTACACACACATTCAAGGGGAGATGTCCAATAGGGACCTGGAAACAGGGGACTCAGGGAAGAGGTCAGAGGAGGGCTGCATAATGTGGTTCAGAGAAGGGAGAGAGATCTGTGTATTCTGTCTACAAGATGGTGTGAAGGGGAGAGGGAAGGCTTCAGGAAGGACACAGGGCTTGAGTTGGGCTTGTAAGAAGCAGTAGGATGTGAATGGGTAGAGAGATCCTCTCCAAAGAAGACACAAGAAGTGTAAGCAGTGGGGCATTGACTGAAGCCAGAGATTCTTGGACTTTTCTACTCATTCCTACCTCAATGCCCAAGAGGCCAGAGTTAACATCCAAATGTGAGTGCCAAGGGATTGTCCTCCCAATTCCACTATTCCCACTCCAGCTTGCCTCCTCCAGTCCTCTGAGAGGAGAATGTAGGAGGCCTCCTGTCAGAGGACTGCTCCCCCAGTAAGCGATAAAACAAACACAGGGGTAGAAAAATCAGCTCACACTCCAGTCCAGGGGGCCCAGTCCTGACTCCCCCAGCTCCGGCTCCTGGCAGTCGAGCCACCCATAATTGCCTTCTAAAAATATCCCTCCCCCACCTATAGATTTCAAAATATTTAGTTTTCAGGGTATTTAAAATGTGAGCCGGCAGCTTTGCCAGCTCTAGATAACAAAGCTAAACATTTATGCTTTAACTGCATTTCTCTTAATCTGCCGAGATCGTTATGTTTGATAGGGAGAGGGAGTGCGAAGCAGAGTGCAAGATGAATCACGTGCCAGGAGGCTCCCCAGCAGTCCACAGTGACTGGAAGCCCCCCGAGTCTTCCCAGCCCAGCCCCCACCTCCCTGACTCTCCCAGAGACGTACCGCTGTTCACATTCAGTTTGCCTTTGGCTGTGTCCTTTCCGAGAATGTTTTCTGCCTCACAGACATACTCCCCAGCGTCTTCCACCTTCACCTTATTGAACTGCAGCCTGGAGTTTCTTCTGTTTGGGGGAGGCAGAGGGTGGAGGGGTAGGGAGAAAGGAAAGAAGTTTTGATTGAAGGTGAATTGTTCTTCCCCTGACTGCCCCCAGACAGCCTAGCTTCCAGAAATGGAAGAGGAGGGACGTGCACAGCCTATGGGCTGAATATGGCTGTAAGGGATGGAGAGATGCTACTGTTTTGGAGGGTGGAGGCCCTTGACTTGAGAGATCCTAAACTGGTCAGGGAACCTACAAATGCTTTCTAGGCTGGGGCCCCAGAAGCAGATTAAATCCCTCTCCACCCCCACACCAAACACCTCCCATTCTGTTCCCCTAGTCTGTTGCTGTTCATAAGCACCACAGGGGTAGGGGCAAGGTCAACTCAAGAGGGAATGGAGAAGAAAAGAGTTTATCAGAAAAATGAAGAAAAGTCAACTTAGAAGGAAAAAAAGTTGGCACTGCTTATCAGTTGCTGTGACCTGTTCCAGAAGAGATGAATGTGAGCCCCACTGAGACCCTAGCTTGGGGAGGGGGGCACTTTCTGCAAGTGTTAGAGGTAGCACTCTGAGAGGCAGATTATTATGGTGAAATATATTCTCATGAATTCTAAAGGTTCATGAGGTTAAGATGGGACTGGGTGCTCCCCAGCACCTCGGAGAGCAGCTACTTTGATGACAGTTTTCAGAGCTGCTGAGTTGACAACACCAAACCTGGAGTACTGTTCCTCATCCATCCAGCTCCCAGCCTTTCTCATCAGGTGGGTTTGGATTCGAATACCACCACCACCACCATCACCGTCACTACCACCATGAATTTGTATGAGCACTTGGAATGTTTTCCCCCTACATATATTCCCTCATTCCTCCGAGGAAAGTAGGGGTAAGGGAGAATTAGCCCCATTTTACAGATGAAGAAGTAATTGAGTTCCAGGGTGATGAATGACTTGCCCAAAGTCACCCAGGAACTTAAAGGTAGAGCTGATCCTCTATCTTCTGACTTCTAGGCTAAGTATTTTTCCCTAGCAAACTCTGTACTTCCTTTCCTTTCCACATTGGTGAGTTAGTGAGTATATGCCCCTTGTGAGGTCTATCACAAGGGAAGCCAGATAGTGACAGATGCTGTATCTTGTTAGGATGTAAAGTAATCCTCCCTCTCAGGGGTCCCTGCTTGAGACTTCAAGTCTGATCAGACAGAGGGCACTTCAGCTGCACGAGGTCATCTCACCCTGACAAATCACTCCCTCAGCCTCAGAAAAGGAAGGAGCCTGCCCTTCTCTTTGTAATCTCTTTAGCCTTTGGAAATAGTTTCCAGAAGGCTAGCTCAAAAGCAGTAGTTCTGAGTGGGGTGGGGAGTGTGTGTAGTTGTTCTATTAATTAGATGCTGTTCATTGATATGGAAATATAAAGAAAATTCCCCTATGTTCCTGATCCTTTGCCTCCAGTATCCTTCTTGGCATAACCTCACCCCCTTCCCAGCACCAAAGTGGGCCAACAGCGAAGGTACAGACATCCGATTTTTTCTTTTAAGTTCCCTTTTCTATATTTTCTGCTCTGTCCCCTCCATCTCCAATTCCTTTGGGATTATTATATCGCTATTCCTTTATCATCCCCAACCCTTGGGAACCCCCTTGACCCTACCTAGAGAATAACTACTGAATCTTTCCACCCCCTGACCTCAGATTGGTCAGTCTTCTGGTTGAAAGCAAAAGACAGAGGCCTGTCCCCTGGGAGAAACAGGACAAAATAGGAAAATCTCCTTATACAACATGACTTCTTCGCTTCATTATTGAATAACAAAACTAATTACCAACTTGCCAGAATATGCCTTGCCCAAGGCCCCCTAGCTATTGCCATGAGCAATGTGTTCGAGGGATGTGGGTGGGAAGGGAAGCAGATTGGGGGGGACACAACAACAGGAGATGGGCAGGGCCAGAAGCCTAGTGGGATAGGAGGAGGGAGAGGGGCACTGGTATGGAGATGAAAGGAACATATCAAACAAATCAAACTGACAAGCACCACTTGTTTCTTTTCCAGAGAAATCTCCCCTTTCCGTGAGTCCAGGGGCCTCTGGGGACCATCCTCCTCCTGGGACCCTGGGGGACAGCTCCGTCCAGTTGTCTTGTCAACACTTTCTGTTGCTATAGAGATCCCCAGTGATGCCACAGCTATTACTACTTCCCCAAAGCACATTTTCAGCTCCTCGGCCCAGCTTCTGCCCATAGCCTTGGAGCTCATTCTCCTTGTTGACTGCAGTTGATTTCCTTCATTAAAAATAGGAAAGGACCCTTTGACCATCTTACCATCTCCTCCTTGGCTCTAGCTTAATCATAAACTATGTTCGCCTTTGTCAGGAGTCTGCTCTTGTCACTCCTCCCCTGAAATCTCACCCCAGAAAAAGGGGGGTATGTGGGGGCCACTGAGTCACACAATGTAAATCTTGAACTTTCAGGACCTAAAAGAACAGTTTTGCTCCCTCTCCCCCTTCTCCATAACCCAAACTGGCAAGTTTCCTTTAAGCTCCATCATGGTTCTTTAGAAGGGCAGGGCAAGGGGGAAGAGGTCTAAGCTTCACCTAGAGGAATAGTAGAGAGACAGAAGGATGACTTAGTGGCAGGGGAATAGGCAAATGTGCAATCAAGGAATCTCCTTCCATGGAAATCTTCAGGAACAACAGCATAGGTACATTAAAATTGTTTTCTCTGCAGTAGGAAAGGCATATGTGATGCCCTTTGGAAACTTCTGTTAGTTCTAGGACAGAAGTTCTTAACTGGGGTCCATGAGTTGTTTAAAAATTTTTTTTGCAAATGAACTTCAATATATTTGGTTTCTTTTGTGATCCTGTGTATTTTATTAAAAACATCATTCGGAGAAGGGGTTCATAAGCTTCATGAGAGAGCCAAAGGGATCTATAACAACAACAACAACAAAAGGTTAAGAACATCCATTCTAGCAGGCTTAAATTGTCAGGCATTTTCTAATTGAATTAGAATCAGAATTCTAATAATTCTAATGGACCCATCCCATTGGCTCTTCACTAGAAGGGAAGGGCTCAGAGGGAAAAACTGAGGCTTACAGTATGGTCTCAGCTCCATAGAATAGAACAGAGGAGAGAGTAAGGCCCCCTGGAAAGCCTTTGGAGTATGGCTCCTGTCTTCTCACGTCTCAGCAGCTTTGTTTTCTCACTGCTCTTCCTCTAGCTAGCCTATCACACTGAGTCCTGTCTTCCACACTCCCCTGCTCCCCCAATTTAACATCCTCTCTTCTCAGTGGGTCAGGCTGTATCTTCACATGTTGTGTCCCCTTAGTTCTCCCTATGTGATCTGGCACCCCCATTCGCTTACAGTGACTCTGGTAGGAATGCTCCACCTTTCCACCCACCCCCCTCCAATCCCCATACTTCCTCTCTGAGCTGCCCGCCCGCCTGCAGGGCCTGTCCTAGCCTGCTTCTCATTAATGATAGAACATGTAGTTCTCCAGGGGAGGGACCTGGATCCTGAGCTGGGGGGAAAGGAGGTGGAGATTAAAAAAACTGTGCCTGGGAAAGAAGGAAGGAGAGACTATAGTGAAGACTAGAAGACACAGTGTGACAGAGGAAGAGAGACAGAAAAATGTAGCAACACAGGCTTGCAGATGGAGAGAATAGAGAGACAGCAGCATAACCAGAGAGAGGGAGAAAGAGAGATACAGTGACATCAGCAAAGAGAAAGATACAGTGACAGAAGCAGAACAAAGTATTTGCTACAGATGTACTATGTGGTAAATGGGGCAGAAGGTCTCTATTGTTCTTCCTTGGGATGGAAGGGAAGAGATACTTGCCTCTTCCTCCATAAGGTCAGCTAGGAAGTTAGGGAGGGGTTGGATGTACAAACAAACATGTGAAAGCCTGACTCCATGGGGTTCGAAGGCTCAGGACTAGGGGTAGCTCCATCTGAACTCCTCAATGTTACAGGCCCAGGAGTCCAGTTGGGCTACCTCCATGGGGAGCATTAGCCACACACAGACATTTCCTGATCACTATGTTGGCCCCTCACCCCTCCTTCAAATAGGGCTGGGATGGGGAAGGAACAGAGGGGCTTCATGATGAGATAAACAGCATGGTGTGGTTTGGGCGAGTCACTTAATACTACAGAGTGCCCAGGAAAGAATGAACAGGGGAGTCTCCACCTCAGTTCTAGAGAGCAACTTGACAGAGGGAGAAATCCAGGGCCAGACCAAGATAGCAGCTGTTTCAGGAAGAAATGTAGAATGGGGAGGGGCCTGATTCCCAGTTCAAGCATCTCAGACCTAGGAAAAAAGTGCTGCTTTGCCCAGAGGGTTGTCAGTCACATAATAACATCATCACCCCAAACCTCAGTCAAGGAAAGGGACAGGGTCAAACTGGAATCCTCTTTTCCTCAATTCTACTTTGGGGGTCCTACCAAAATGGGGTAGAGGTGGGTCAGTCTTAGATCATTCGGGAGAGTTACCTTTATTGATGCCATCCACTGGCTTCCCATTCATCAGTAGCTATGTCCACAGTCGCCATGTCCAGGGTTTTAAAGGACCCTCACAATAAAGCCTACAGCGTAAAGTCTGCAGATCATTCTGTCTGGCCACCCCTCTAGCTACTACAAGTGGTACTGACCACAGGAGGGTGGTGGAAGGGAGGAACTCAGGACCATCTGAAACCTGCCTCAGTATTATTAACCCCATGGCCTCCCTAGGCTGTATGCTTTTTCCTGAAGGGACGGTATGGATTTAGGAATAGAAAGGGGGGAGGTTGAGGGAAATGGCTTTATGAAGGTCTCCAGTGGTGGTGGAAAGGAGGGAAGGAGGGAATGATATGGTACTGCCCACCATTAACTTTATGAGAGCGAAAAGGGCAGGGGGCAAGAGAGGCACTGGCAGAGGGCAGAGAAGGTATAACATGGGATCACTGGCTGGAGTTGTAAGGGGTCTTGGGTGGGTGAATGTTATCCAAGTGGCAACATAGTAGCTAATTGAACAAAACAAAAAAATCGAGTCTGGGATAAAGGAAGAATCCAGGAGGACTATTATTTTGCTGGTAGTAAGGAGCTTTTCATTAATAGCATCCTCATTCTCCTTCCCCACCTACCTAGACTGACTTAACTGACTTTAACGGCTGCTATGGATACAGGTAAACTCTGAGTTGTTACTTTTTCTGATAGGCATAGACAGAAAGGGGCTCGTTCCTGGGGTCTTCTCAATGCTGCAGCTGGTTTTCCCCAAAGTCTCC
Organism: Pseudochirops cupreus; assembly: GCA_028627135.1. Classification (NCBI taxonomy): domain Eukaryota; kingdom Metazoa; phylum Chordata; class Mammalia; order Diprotodontia; family Pseudocheiridae; genus Pseudochirops; species Pseudochirops cupreus. Next base: position 320,906,358 of record CM053581.1, on the reverse strand, counting down.
CTTATATACACACTTGCCCAAGGTGGAAGTATGGTGACATTGGTCCAAGATCTCAAAAAGCCTCTAAGTTACTTCCCTTAGGCCAAGACTCAAATAGATGTGGCCAAAGGCTGAGCTTTCAGTAAAGAGATGGAATGGGAACCCAGAGGCTCAGGAGAAAGTAGAAAAAAAATGACCCTGGGCTTCTTTTCCCACTGGAGAAGATAGGGAGAGATATTTTTGCATCCTCTTCAAGCTCACTATTACCACTGAACATGAACAGACAGCACCCCCAGATTTCCTCTTCCTAATTCCCCCCTCCCTGCAAACACCGAAATTCAGCCACTTCTAGGGAGAGTAGGGGGGCTACATTGCTGTCAATAAGGCAGAACTGTAAATTAGATGGTTTATTTTGCTATTTCCCCTCCCCAACATGCTTTTGGTGGTCCTACCCAAGGGTATATTTGGTACTTCTCTCATTCTCCTAGCATCCTTTTAAATCACATCCCTTCCCCTTGGGGCTTTGTTGTCTGCAAAGTGACAGTCAGAAATCTAATATAAGTTAACCATCTCTAATGGATACATATGGTACCTCTCAGAGACACCAGGTTCTTTTTAACAGAAGTGTTATAAGGATAATACCCCAACCTAATGCAATGACTAATGGTGTGGATTTCAGGCACTGTAAGGTAAGATCCTGAGGAGAGGGGAAGGGTGGTCTCTTCCATAGCCCCTGAAATCATACTATATAGTTAGCCTCCTTCACTTATGATTTAAAGGTGCCTCCAGAGAATCACAAAAACTTCCTGAGCATTTACTAGATCCTCAGGATCATGCCGGCACTACATGCTGGGGCTCTATTCAAAGCCCCGGAGGCAAGGCAAACAGAGGGGTTAGTGAAGAGTAGCAGGAAGGCGCTATCTGAGGTTGGCTTTGAACCACTGGGGTGCCACTAGCTAACTTTAGGGTTTAGTGCAACCCCCAACTGTCAGTTTTGCCTCTTGCTTCTAGAGGTTTCCTGTCTCTGTGAGGCCAGCTGGGGTTTCAGAACCTGGATTCCCAGCTAGCTCTCTGCTTCCTGGAGGTCACCCAGAGGGTGCAGGCTAGGCTGCCATTGTCTGGGAAAGCAGATACTTACTTGCCATTCCCATATTTAATTCGGATATCTTTGCTCCTGTTGAGTTCCTTCCCATCCTTGTACCAACGGTAGGCGGGCTGGGGATAGCCGGCAGCTGCCTCACATTTTAGGGACTGCTTTTCCCCCACCTGGACCGTCTGGCTCTTCATTTTCTTCAACTTGGGTGGGACAGCTGAAAAAACACAAAACAGAGGGAGTCATCAGTCCTAGCTCTGAGGGTATTGAGTAGCAGATGGGGATTCCCCACAAGGCAACAGGGTGTGCATTGCCTGGTGCGGGTTGGCCTATAGCCGGCCAAATTGTTATTTTGGCAAAGTTTATCTCAGGTGCCCCCAGGGTTCTTTTTCTTTGCCCTTTCCCTTTTTCTTGGAGCATGTTAACAAATCTTTCAATGGGCCAGATCTTTCCTATTCTCTTCTTTTTTCTAAACCTGCTTTCAGGAAAGGATCAGCTATCAGCCATTTACACTTGAGTGTGAGCATAAATAATTGTAATAATATTAACTGACATTTATATGAGCACTTTAAGGTTTACAAAGCACTTTAGATACATTATCTCATTTGCCTCTCACAACAGCCCTCTGAGGTAAGTACCATTGGTATTATTAATTCTATTTTACAGTAAAGGAAACTGAAGTTTTAAAAGATGAGCAAATTAAAGCAGCTCTGAGGTTCTGCCTCATATGCATCTGATGATCATGTCATGAGGCAAAGATGACAAGAAGGGGAAACGATAGACGTCAGAGGGGTGGTGGAAAACGAGACACACGTTAATGCGTTGTTGATGAAGCTGAGAATTGTAAAGCAATTTGGAAGTGTGTCCCCAACATCACTCAATTGTCGTGCCCTTTGTCCCAGCTATATAGCATTACTAGACCTACACCCCAGTGACATCAAAGAAAGAGGAAAAAGGATTTACATATATGAAAATACTTAGTGCAGCTCTTTCTGTGGTGTCAAAGAACTGGAAACTAAGGGGGTACCCATCAACTGGAAAAGAGCTGAAATGAAGAAATACTCTTATTCTGTAAAAAATGATGAAAGGGACAGTTTCAGAGAAACTTGGGAAGACCTGTATAATGATATAGAGTGGAGTGAGTAGGACCCAGAGAATGATTCATATGGTAACAACATTGTCTAGACAAAGAACTTTAAAAGCAAGAAGACTTTTCTGATCAGCACAATGGCCAGTTAACCTTCCAGAAGACCCATGATGAAGCAAGCTAACCTCCTCCTGACCGAGAGGCGGAAGGTGCAGATTGAGACATATATTTCTGGATATGGCCAACGTGGGAATTTTTGTTTTGATACATATTATTAGAATTTCCTTTTGTTTTTTATTTTTCCTAGTGGAAAGGGAAAGGTGGGAAGGAGAAAAAAAAGGATTTTTAATCGAAAAAAAATTTAAGGTTGCGATTTGCCTATGATCATATAGCTAATGAGTATTTAGATTCCAGATTGGATTCCTGATCTTCTTGACTCCAAGTCCTACTACTCCTTCCATTGTATCATGCTGCCTCTCTGTGTTCTCTCTCAGGAGAATTTAGTATCTCATATTCTATTTCAGGTGTGTAGAACTTTGTGAATTCCTTTCCCATCTGTTTCTTTGATCCCCACCACAACCTAGTGGATTGTGGTCTATGTCCTCATTTGACAGATGAGAAAACAGAAGCTGAAGAGATGAAATGACTAATAACATTTTAGAGTAAGAAAGAATTTTAAAAGGTGTTGTCTGTCTTTGTATCCTCAGTGCTCAGCAAAGAATCTGGTATACAGCAAGCACTTGATAAGTGCTCGTTAATAGACTGACTCCTTATTTGAAGAATGATGAACCTGGAGCCAGGAGGCTAAGTGATTTTATTTTATTTTTTGTTTTTTGTTTTTTTTGGAGGGGGCAATTGGAGTTAAGTGACTTGCCCAAGGTCACATGGGAGGCTAAGTGATTTTATATAAGGTTCCAGTAAGTGACAGAGTTAGAATTTATATCCAGGCCTCCTAACTCTGAAATCCAGTGGTCTTCCCTAAAGCCCAGTGGAACATGGCTAGGCTAGAACTAGTCTTTTGACTAGCAGTTCAGCGATCTAACTATGCCATAGGTTGCCTTTGTGGTTACTGCATCTTCAAAGCTGCTGGCCCTTATTCAAAAGGTTAGCTGAGGTCGGGGATGATAAAAGGGGATGCTCCTGGTACCTACAAAATCCCATTCTGTAGGAAGTATCCTACTCAGAACCCAGTCAGCATTGTGGGCTCTACCCAGGAACAGGAAGCATTGGGGATAGAGTCCTGTGTCACTCAGCATAACAAGGCTGATGTCCTAGGGCCAGCCTGGCTAATTTAAATGAGAAATTCAGAGAGGGGACAGCAGCCAAGGATATGTGGATATGTGTTCCTATCCTAGGCTGAACCTGGGCCAACACTCAAGGTCTGAGGGGAGGGGGAAAGCATAGAGCTTCTTCAATAATTATTGGTCACTAATACAGCTGAGTGGTACCAGATAGCACTTTGTTTCTTTCTCTGACTTCTGTGTGACCTGTAGGGACAAAATGGGGGTCAATCTTATTGTTACTGATGGGGAGAGCACAGAAAAATATCAATGTTGTCCCATGAGAACTTACTGCTTCCCAATGCTTCAGACTAGGCTGTAAGCGGAGGCCTAGTAGGGGAAGTCAGAGCCCAGGGGCATGTCAGGGTGAGGAGAAGGTAGGGTCCTTTCCATTTACTGCTTAGGAAATTATGTCAGGGGCAGTTTTTGGGGTCCAAGCAAATTGGAGGAGGCTACTTTTTGGCATTCTCACTCTGGACTAGAGCTTGTCTGGTTTGGAGAATACCGTGAGATGGTATAAGGGACCTAGCACCTACACAGTGACATTGAAATCTCAGGCAAGGGAAGGATTTACCTCAGATTTTATTCTCATTGTTCACCTCTGGATCAGAGAGAGGGGTCCCCAATGGAGGGGAAGCTTTAAAACAGTAAGCTAAAGGCAGCTCCAGGCCCAAAGAGAAACTGTGTGCTACAGAGTCCAAGTCACGTAACGTAAGTAAATGATACGGCAAGTGGACAGATATACAGGGGTCAATGGCAGAAAGTTAAGAGTTTTATACGTAGCACTGGGAACAGAACTTTCCCCATGAAACAATACAGATGCCTCGTTCTGAAAATCTTGGGGTGCCCCACCCCAACCTGGAGCTAGATAGCAAAAGAAGGAAAGGAGCAAGTCTCAGGGACCCTCCTTTCTTAACTACCATCAAGGGTCCCTTATCTATCTCAGTTCAATAAGAATGCATGGTGGGAAATCCAGGGGTTGGAAGAGTTCTTTCTTGGGTCCCCCAAATTCAGAGACGCCTCTCTCTTTCTGAAAATTCATCCCTGAAACCTCAGTTTTCATGGATTTCTTGAATCTAGAAGGACCTCAGAAAGTTACCTAGTTCATTTCTCTGCCTCTGAGAAGGACCTCATTGAAACTTCCACAGGTTGCTGATGTCTAGAGACAGAAAGGTTCTCCTTTGGCAGTTGTGGTACATACGATAAAAAGAAAATGCCTTAGAGAAACCTTAAGTCACCAGAAGCTCTTTTCACTGGGGCTGGGTTCAACAAAGCTGAAGGAAAACAGACACACCGCAAAGGTCAAAGGCCTCAAGGCCCCTAGGAGTGGGGAGCAGGGGAGTTTGCTGCCTTCACCTGGGGTTCGACACCACCCACCTGCACCCAGGCGTCCCTCCTGTGTCCTGGTACCAGCATAAAAACAGTATCATCAACAAGTTATTTTCATTTTTAGCATTCTGGGAGGCGCCTCTGATGCTGACGGCCCAACCTCATTAATCTGAGGCGGGCACCAGGCCTTCAGAGATCTGACACAGGAGGCCCAGCTTTGACACCCAGGGAAAGCCAGACCCCCCCCCCCAACACCCTCCCTTCCAGGCTCCGCCCATCAATAACCAGGGGATAGGTGGGCAGGGCCAGCGGGTTCTTGAAAGGACTAATGATCCTCACCCTCCTGACTAATGCTGAGCCAGCCCCTTTGCTGGGAAACACCCCGAAACATCAAAGTCTCCCACTTCCCATCTGTCAACCAGGCCCCAGCATCTCAACAGCCCCCCTTCAACTTCTCAAGCAGCTTCCACCTGCACCCCAGCCCAGATGGAGGTGTTGTCTCCAACTCCCCTCTTCCCACCCCCGATCCTGCTGCAACCCATAGGTTAGTAATTATAGACTCCAAGTTCAAATGGAAAAGAAAAGAAATGGAAATTAGAAAAAAAAATGCAACAGACGTAAGAGAATGCTTTGGTGGGTCCCTGTCCCTTCCCCCTCCTCTGTGAAATGGGCAGCCAGGTGGTCTCCCAGCCCTGCCTCTGATGGGTCTGCAGAAGAAGTGGCTCTCTCCTCAGGTATAAATGGGCGCAGGCATCACCGTGAGGCCTTGGTATGGAAACTCCCAGTTGAGCCAATTTGCATCCCCCAAGGGCAAGGTTTCTGATGGCAGCCTGGCATGGACCTAGCTAGGTGTTTGTATCTGCCCCTGCCTGGCTTAGGCAGCTAGATGGTGCACTGGAATCTGGAAGATCCGAGTTTGAATTCTGTCTCACTGACTGCCTGCGTGACTTCTTTAGGCCTCATTTCTAAAATGGGGTAACAATAGCATTGAACTCACAGGGTTGTTGTGAGGCTCACAATGAGACAACATTTGCAAAGCTCTTCCCAAAACCTTAAAGCACTGTATAAATGCTTCCTGACGGAACCTAAGCAGAGCTGTTAGAATCTCAGCTGAGCTCAATTCAAGGGTTAGATGACAAACATTTATGACTGTCCGCTGCCAGAGAATGGGCTGAGGAAGCCAGGGAACAGGAGAAGTTAGGCAGGGGCCAAGATTGGAAGGGAGTGAAAGAAATGGAGAAAGTTGGGGAGGAGGAGGAAAAGGGGCCTATCAGAACCATGGCTAGCATCCCTAGCTCCTTTGGGAGAGCATTCCCCCTACTGACTCATTGGACATTTTTTTCTCTCCACCCTCCATTACATACACAGCATATAGAACCCAACCCTGGGGTTCAGCCATCTGGGGGTTACGTAGGCATGCAAAGCAGGCTACAGTCACTTAGGGGTTCAGTTAGTGATGAGGAAAAAACTACAGCATCTGAGGAATCATACAGGCAGGCTCTAAAATTAGAGAAAAGTAACATAGGCACACAGGGCAGAGAGCTACAGCATCCAGGGTTTGAGGAGGGGTGTCACAGGGACTCAAGACAGGGACTACAGTCGCCCAGCTGTCACAGAGGTACATGGGTGTATATTATAGCCATCCAGGAGTAACACATGGGTCAGACGTGGTCAGACCTCTGGAGCAGACGCAGATCAAAGGCTCCACACCCCATCCATGAGAGGTAGGCGCCACTCTTGTCATGCTCACTGGTCTTGCTTCCTGCTGCCCCAAAGCTGCAAACGTACCGCATCTTTACCTTCAGCTGCTGCTCACAGGCAATCCCACTGCTAACTGGCATAGAAACTTTGCACTTTGCCCTCTCAGGGCCTCCACACATTGATGTCTAACTTAGTGTAGGCACCTGATTGGTTTTAACCCAACTGCAGCTCAGAAGTCCCAAACTCAATCTCTACTAGCCTCAGTGCCCTCAGTAACAGGGATTAGAGGCCTATTCCTATAGTCTAGGCCTGTGTCTCCACTCATCTCCTCCCTCCAGAGGGCTTGTTTTACCTCATTAATGGTGTGAGATGGGAGATGCCCCGTCCTACTCTACCTCCAGATGGACAAGTCTGCTCTCTTCCTCTGCCCTGTCTCTGCTGAGGGGGCAGGAGGTGGGGAGCGGGAATAGGAACGTCAGGCTGTCCAACTTGGTTTAGTTACCTGTCTATTCAAAGCCCCAAGAGCCTCCTGAGGTGACTATTCTTTGACAACCCTTTCCATGCCTGCCTTTCTCCAGAGTTTGGCCAAGGTTTCGGTGAGGGTGTCCTGGACCCCAGGAAGAGAGGAAAGTCCAGTCACCTTTAACATCCTCCTGCACTAGACAGTCAGAGACCTTGGCTCATGCATTCAGGATGAATGCCCCCTGGAGTTTCTCTTCAGCTCCCTTCAGTAGAAGGGCTGTTTCCAACATTTTTACCATGATTTGGGGATCTGCTTAGAATGCCAAAGAATATAGATATGAAAGGCATAAAGTTAACCTCGAAACCTGAGCTATGAGAACAAGGCAACCTGTCCTTGAAGGATTAGAAGGAAAGTTTTAAGAAAAATAAAAGGGAGCCCTACTTGACTTGGTGGGGATCTCATTTCCCTAAGAAGTGAGATGGGCTAGAAATAAAACCAAGAGCACCATTTTACTTTGATTTTCTTCTCCCCAGAACAGGCTCTGTGAGGAAGGCAGGGAAGACATCATCTCCATGCTAAGTGAAATTCACTTGTGCAAGGGCAAGGGAAGAGATGTGGGCCCAAAGTCAGGCCTCCCTATGCTTTCTTCTACAACATGAAATAGGTTTGAAAAGGTGGGAGAGAAATCTATTCATGGAGTCATAATTATGAAAAACTCATTTATGCTGGTAATTGTGGTTATTTGGTCATTATATTAGGAACACACTCTACAAATTGGAAACCAAGCTCTCTAACCTATCAGAGAGAACAATCATAACCTCCCCAAATCCATCCTTCCATGACAACTCCCCCTCTCCACTACCCCTCTCCACCAGAGGCAGAATCCTTGGTAGTGGGACTCTGGGACTGATACTCTACATTTATGAGTATCCTGAACTTCTCTGTCCCAAATACTAGAGAAGGATGTGTTCACCAGCCACTTCAAACAATCCCAAACAAAGCTTCAGCCAGCTTAGGGCACTACCTCCCGCAAAAGGCTAAATAAATAAAAATCAGTGCCTTGACAAAAAAACCAAAAAACCACACACACAAACAATTTACCAGGGCCCCAGGGATGGGGTAGGTTAAGGGAGAGATCTTCCTCTTTGGGAAAGAATCCTTTTCTCTTCACCCTTTGCCAGAGATGCCTCCTTTTCTTGGGTGCCAACAAGCAGTCTCAAACTCTGCCCACTCAAATGTTTTTTCTCCATCTCAAGAGTGCTAGTTGAACAGAGATAACCCTGGGTTGGGGCCATCTTCCTTGACTTCCTCTCACCTAGCCCAGCAGGGCCAGCTTTACCCTACCAGGACTGGCAAATCCAGAGGCCATGTGGGTGAGTCGGTACCAGATTAACCCTCTGCCTCTCCAGTGTTCTCCTGCTATAATGCCTTTCCTTTCATTCAATTCAACAAACATCTGCCTGTGTGGCAGACTGGGATGATAAAGAAATTAATCCCCTCAGGGAGCTTAGGGTCTAATTGGCTTCCCTGATAGATTTCTTGATAAATAACTAGAATCCAAGGCAGAATGGAATAGATGCTGTACAAACGGTTCAGGCAAAATGATCTACAGAAATATAAAGAGAGAAGTCATCTTCAGCTGCAGTGATCAGGCAAGGATTTATGGAGGGCATATGATGTAAAATATAGGTAGGATGTGGAAGGTAGTAAAGAGGTAAGGCGAAGAAGGGGGTCAAGCCAGAAGATAGGTGTATCCTGTGTTCAGAAGTCTTCTTCTGGAGCAGAAGTTACATATAGAAAAAAAGGGGGAGAAGGCAGCAAAAGTTAGTTTCAGAGATTTGAGGTGCTTGGGAGGGTGAGGCACTATTTCCCCTGATACCAGGAGGCTGTTAGCTGGATACTGAGGCTAATGAGAACTTGGACTATGTATGCAGGGGTGAGAAAGGGGAGCAGTATGGGTCTGATCCAGAGAAAGGCAGAGTGAATGGAACAATTCCATGAAACCAACTATCGACCAGGAAATTTCTGACCAAAGGCAGGAGTGAGATGCTTGTTTAGCACTGAAAGTGAAGATATTAAAAACGAAGGAAAAAATCATCCTCTATTTGTCTTGAGAGTGGGGATGTATCTCCACCTCTGAGTGAAGGCTCCCTAAGCTATATGTGTGCAGAAGGGATGGGATAGAAAGGGACTAGAGTCCCTTTAATCTAAAACATCCCCAACTCAACTTGCTGAAATATGGAAGCCCTTAGGGACCCTTGATTCTCTGCAAAAGGTTGCTCTCAAACATCGACTGGGTGATAATGCCAGGAAGTTTAGTGGTTAGAGCTAGGGTTTTTGCTTTTGTCGTTGTTTTTCTGTTTTCTGGTTGTTCGTTTGCTTTGTTTTTTGGCAGTGGGAGTGGGATGGGCAGGGACAGAAAGGACACCTCAGATAGGGCCAGAGGTTCTGGGTGCCACATCCTCCTCTCGTGGCTGACAGCTGAGCACACTCTTTGGCTCTGTTCCCCTTCTCCCCAAAGTGGGTGAGGGTTCAGGAAAATCAATATGGGCAAGGATTGGATCAACTTAAGAACTTTTCCCAACATCCTTCTGAATTTCAGTCCTCCTTCCTACCCCACCTCCCTCAAGAATAAAACCTGTACTGCTGTCTCTAATCTCTTTCCTCATTCCTAGGCCTAAAGCAAGAGAGCTCCCATCCCCTTCCAGAGCCTGGGATGACTAGAGAAGGCCAGAGGGAGACCATAAGGAGATGGGCAGAGTATAGGAAAATAATGGCTCCTGTCCTAGAAGGACTGAGAATATTTCCCAAATTTTTTTCTGACTTATCATGCAGTCCCTCTGTTGGCAGTGGACAATAATAATAGTAAAAAGAGGGGAGTTGGACTAGGTCATCTCTAGCAGCTTTCTTTCCAAATTCTGTTATCTCTAAAGGTTCTCTCCTTCCCCACTTTCATCCTTCCTAAGAGGGCCAGGCCTTGGCTACTGGCCACCAGGGGGCACTGCACATGATGCACTGGTCCAAACCTATCTATGTGAAGTGTCTTCTCATACAAGTCCCTACTTAAGAGGGAAAATGCCTAGCTAGGGCTCTTAGTTGCTCCTTGACTCCCCAGGCGATCTCCTTTGTACTTCTCTGCTAGGCCCATCTTTCCTTTTACTACCTATTCCTTTTAACCCCTCTACCCACTGACTCCTCTGGTTCACCCCCTTAGTCCTGAATGGACCACTCCAGATTACATATTCATCAACCTGGCAGCATCATCTATTTAAAACTCGGAGCATAGGACCTTGCATATAGGGATAGGGATAGGGACTGGATCTGTGATTTCATGAAGATAGGAATATCCTTCTACCAACAAAGGGCATAATTTATAGGCTTAAGCATTGCCTAGAACACTGAGAGACAAAGACTTATCTAGGGTCACTCAGACAGCATGTTCCAAAGGCAGAACTTGAATCTGCATCTTCTTGCCTTCAAGGCTGACTTTCCACCCACTATGCCACATGACCTCTTGGGGCTCTGAACATGGCAGCACCATCTTATATTTATGTGATGATCTGTACAGTCGACAACCCACTTATTGATCATGAGCAAGAAGAATACTGGTCTGTGAGTCAGGAAACCTGAGTTCTCTTTAGTTCTAATTCTGTTACTTATTAGCTATATGACTTTTGGCAAATCACTTAGTCTTACTAAGCCTCAGTTTCTTAATCTGTAAAATGGTTATAAGAATTCTTGCCCTGTCTATTTCACAGTCCTGTTGTGTGAGGAGCACTGTTTACTGTAAACTATCAAATTTGTACTACAAATTTGGACATTTTTTTCTAAGTCCAGACAAGAGGTAACAAGGGCCTGGACTGGGGAGCTTGTAATGGAAGAAGGGCATGGGTTTGAGAGATGTTGAGAATACGGAAGTGACAAGACTTGGCAAACTGAATGGATTAGGGAGAATGAAGGAAATCAAAGAGCTAACTTGTGTAGTACAAAGTCCACTGTAATCGATCAAATTCTATCCATGTGTAAGGGATTAATAATCTGGATGGTTAGATCAGCAGCTCTTGGAGGTCTAGAGGGGGAGGAGCAAACAGAACAAAACAAAAGGCCACTCCTTTTTCCCATTTCCATTCATGCTCATTCCAGCAAATTCATCAATATCAAGAATTTAGACAAAACATGGTTTCAACCAGGCCAAAGTCACAGGCTCACTCCTATGTACGGAGCAGACAGCTTTACCTAGAGAAGACCCTTCATTTCCTGGGTAGTATCAGAGATTTACTCCTGAAAGGGATTGGAAAATCAAATGGTGAATAAGCCTCCCAGGTGTTAGGTACTGAGGTTACAAACACAAAAGTGAGTCAGTCCCTGCCCTCAAGGAGCTTACATATGATTACTAGTACACAACAGGCATACACATTGTTGTTGTTGTGTTCTTTTTCAGTCACGTCCGACTCTCTGTGACCCCATTTGGGGTTTTCTTGGCAGAGATACTGGACTGGTTTGCCATTTCCTTCTCCAGCTCATTTTACAGATGAGGAAACTGAGGCAAACAGGGTTAAGTGACTTGCCCAGGGTCACACAGTTAATAAGTATCAGAGTCCAGATTTAAACTCAGGAAGATGAATCTTCCTGACTCCAGACTTGGCACTCTATCCACTATGCCACCTAGCTGCCCCTTAGGTTTACAGATACGTGCAGGATAAACAAAATAAATACACACAGAGATTTGGGTATATGTGTGAGGGGTGGCACTAATAACTGGGGAAATCAGAAAAAGCCTCTTGAAAGAGATCATCTTGATTTGAGAGTAGGAGGGAGCCTGGGATTCCAAGAAGCAGAGATCAAGAGGCACAGTATACCAGACACGAGGAACAGCTTGTCTAAAGGGACAGGGTGGAAGGCAGCATGTTGTATATAGGGAAAGGCAAGCTGGCCAGTTCGGCTGGAGCATGGAATACATGACGGAGAGCAAGGAGCAGTCACCTCAATCTGAAAAGATGGATAGGACCCCAGAGTGTGAAGGCTATGAAACGCCAACTGGGAGCTACTGAATTTTCTAAACTGGGAAGTGACATAGCCATGCCTGTGCTCTAAGAATATCAATTTGGTAGCTGTGTGAAGGATGGACTGGAAGAGGGGGAGACGAGATGCAAGGAGACCAAGCAGGACATTTTTTTCTAAGTCCAGGCAAGAGGTAATGAGGGCCAGGACTGGGGTAGTTGTAATAGAAGAAAGGCATGGATTTGAGAGATGCTGAGAATATGGAAGTGACAAGACTTGGCAAACTGAATGGATTAGGGAGAATGAAGGAAATCAAAGAGCTAACTTGTATAGTACAAATTGATCATTTTATGAAGGAGAAAGTGAGATTCAAGGAGGGTGATGAGACTTGCCCAAGTCAGGTAATGAGTGTCAAAGCCTGAATTTGAACACAGGTCTTGATACTCAAAATCCAGCAGTCTTTATGCTGTCCCATGCTTCTCTAGTTGGTTTGCAAAAGTGCGGATCAGGTCCCAGTGAAGGCAGAAGACTGTTAGAGAACAGGCTGGATCTCAGTGTCATCTTCTCTGCATTTCAGGAGTAGGTATGTCTCACACTTTGAGAATGCCCAGGGCTCAGTGTTGTTCTGAGATGATGATTAGAGGGTCTTTGAGAGGGATGTATTTGGGGCCACTGGCCAAGGTTGTCAAAGGGAATATCAGCCAATGCCTGATCCAAGAGGACTCCCTACATCTTCTTCTCAACACTCATACACATAGAGGCAACATGGCCTCCAGATCTGGAGTCACCCAATCTGAGTTAGAATCCAAGCTCTGCCACTTACTACCTGTATAGGATCATGAGCACATTACTTTACCTCTCCCCATCTCAATTTTCTTGGATTAGGTGACTTCTAAGGTCCCCCTCAGTCCCAGATTTATGATTTCACTGGGCTCAGAATTGGCCTCCACGCAAACACTAGGTGTCACATTCTTCTGAGAAGAAATGTCAACACTGCAGGGTCTTTTAACCCTGTACTCTACCACATGCAATCCAAACTCAAGACTCAGTTTCTCCCTTCTAACCTCCTCTTCTCTCCCTCTAGCCCCATGGCCACCCCTCTACATTCCCTGGGCCTGGTTTCCTTGGTCCTGACTCATTCTGTCCCCTCCCCTCTCTCCCAGGCTGATGGACCTGTCTGATGGGGCCAGGGATCTGAACAGGTACATAGCCTCCCTCCTTTCCCAGGGAGGTATCCTGAGGACGGATGAGTCTCCTTCTGTAAAATACTTTGAGCTCCTCAGATGAAAGGCACCCAGAAAGTACAAAGTTGTCACCTTCCTCTTGTGATTATTTCTAATGCTGTTCAGGGTGCCAGTGAACTGGAGCTGAAGATTAGGCACTTGCCCCAAACCCAGGGCAGCCACGAAGGCTGCTAAAGGAGGAGGGATAACTGACACCTAAGATCAGAAATAATACTGCTATTCCCTCCAATGAAGGTCCTGAGTAACCCTATATGCTGTCTTCACCCTTCACAGGGAAATCACATACCCACTGATATATTTGATCCCTGAGACAATTTAGGGGCAAATGTCTGTGGTGCTTGGTGTAGGACCGGAGGCAGATGGCCAAGGCGACCCTGAAAGGTCTATTCTAGCTTGGAGAACCTATAGTCATGGTCATAGAAGTATCACTGATACAGCATCAAGGCCCAACAGGATATTAATGCTGGAAGGGATCCATCTAATATTCATTTTATAGATGAGGAAACGGATGCACTGGAAAGGCAAATGATCATGTCTGGAGTGCCAGATCTGGAGTCAGCAAATCTGAGTTTAAACTCTGCCTCAGTTACTTACTTCCTACAACATAGGAAGAAGCCAATCAATGCATTTCTCTAGGCCTCAATATGCTCATCTGTAAATTGAAGGGGTCAGGTTGGATGACCTCTAAGGTGCCTTCCAACACTCTATTCACGATCCTGGGCCTCACCCAAGGACACCGTCAGAAAATGGCAGAGTGGGGCCTAGAATGAGGTCTTCTGACCCAGATCCAATGTTCTTTTCACTCCCCCAGGCTGTATAAGATATTTATAGGAAATCTCAGGGGAACAAGAGCTAAGTCTCCCATAATACCAACATTCTCCCCCCTTCCCCCCAGATTCCTAAGGGATCCAGGGTAGGATCCCAGGCGTCAGCCCCATGAACTCCTAGTGAGTCATTCCACAGAGCCCACACCTGCAGCTTGCCCCACCCAGGCCTGGGGCGTCCATGCCCCCACTGCTGGTGAGGTAGGAAAGAACTTTTCCCCCACATGGGGATAAGGAAGCCAGCTTCTGGGGGCTGTCAGAGAAACAGAGGAACCTGTTTGCCGATCAAGAACTGGAGTGAGGAATGACAAGCTCTGTGATCAAGGCCTGGGATAAGCCAATAACTCCTGCGAGATCCCCTCTTCAGACAGTATGAGCCACGCCCTCGTTTCTCTCTCTCTCTCTCTCTCTCTCTCTCTCACACACATACACACACACACACACACACACACACACACACACACACACACACACACACACACACACACACACACACACACACACACACACACACACCTGGAACCTGACCCTCTCAGAGACTCTAGTTTAAAAGAGTCAATCCCCTGCCTCCCTTCAGTTTCTCCTCCCTCTCTTCTACATGTTGCATGGCACAGCTGGGCAGCACCCATACCTACTCTCACCCTAGAAAGAGGAGAGAGAAGACTTCAAAACAGGGGTTCTTCACTTCTTTTGGGGTCACGGCCCTTTTTGGTAGTCTAATGAAGCCCATGGAGACCTTCTCAGAATAGTTTTTTTGGTTTGGTTTGTTTTTAAACCTCGATAGAAGGAAATGCTAAATTTCAGTTAGAGGTTAATAAAATTTGAGATGTAAAGGTTTTCCCATCTGAGTTCACAGACCCCCTGAAATCCATATACGGATCCCTTGAGGGCTTATGGACCTCAGACATAGAACCTTTGTAATCAGGCTTTGGCTTCTGACCTCAAACCTCCTTCTCCCTCCCTCAACTTGTCCCCTACACTTACACGGCAAAACTTAGGGGTAACAATGATACAGGATTGTAATACAGCAATATAGGGAAGGATACATATTGGAAGACTTCAACCACCTTACAGAATGTGAAGCAAGAAGAACCAGGAAAACTGTATACAATGACCCCAACAATGGAAAAAACAAAAATGAAACCGAATGCTAATTATGAAGAGCTTGGCCCCAAAGAAGAGAGGAGAAAATGGAGCCCCTTTTCTTGTTTGCAGAAGTGAAGCACAATGGACATACTCTTGCGTGCACTATTACATTCAGGGTTATGTGTGGCTATTTTTGAACTGTGGCTCCCCCCTCCCCCACCGCCTTCAAAAAAAATTCTCTATTACAAGTGATAGGGGAAGTTAGGTTGTACGATAGATAAAGTTCTGGACGTGGAATCAGGACATGAATTCAAATCCAGTCTCAAACACTTCCTAGCTATGTGACCCTGGGCAAGTCACTTGTCTCAGTTCCTCTGTGAAATTAGCTGAAGAAGGAAACGGCAAACCACTCTATTATCATTGCCAAGAAAACCCTAAATGGAGTCATAGAGTCAGACTGAAATGACTCACGGACACAAGTGATAGTTCTCTGGGGAGGTGGGGGAAGCAGTACATCTGGAAACAAAGTGATATCAAAACAAAAGCTATCTATCAATCAGAAACATCTCTTTTAGTGGCACAAGGTTCCTTTCAGTAGAACTGATCTGACAGAGGATGTTGCCCTGATAGCTAGTAATCACGTTAGCACTTATTAACCTGTCCTGTCTGGGTGAAATCTTATTCTCCAGGCCTAGTGTTTGATTTGTGACTTTTCACTGAGCTCTGATTTACTGAATTCTCATGACTAGAGGCAATAAGGATCCCCACATTCCCGATCATCTTAGAATCCAGAATTAGAGTTCACGCCCAATCACTGTCGTATGGGCTCTTCCCACAAGGAAGGACAGATATCCACAACTACCTCCTTTCCAAGAGTTACTATGGATATTATGATGATACCTACTGGGGACGGAACAAGAGTAACAAAGCCGAATGTGTAGCTGGAAGGACTTTCTGACATTGATTAGAGGATGCTGACCTGGATGACCAAGATAAGCTACCATATTTACTTCCCAGGAAAGTATTGTCACCCTGCCAACTCTATTCCACTTTCTAAGTGACCCCTTCTTTAACATGGCAGAATCCCAGTGCTGCTTGGACTAGGTCAAGCCCTAAAAAAATGGTTTTTTTTTTAATTGGTAGGGTACTTTGAGATCACCCAGTCCCCAGTATTCTTAAGCTAGCTCCCCTTTAATTTGTTTTTTTTTAGGTATTTTGATAACTGTATTTCAAATACATTGATTTCCTTTTTAATCCTATGTTATTTTATGCATTAAAAACATTATTCTGAGGAGTTCATAGGCTTCAGCAGATTGCCAGAGAGTTCCTTGACACAAAAAAAGTAAAGAACTCCTGACTAGTTACAACTCTCTCATTTTACAGATGAGGAAACTGAGGCTGAGAAAGGTAGTGATTTGCCCGTTACCCAGTTAGTGGCAGAGCATGGGAGCAAGGACTAGAACTCAGGTCTACTAATCCTAGGCCAGTGCCTTGCCTGCTGTAGCTGCATGGTCTCCAACCATGGTGGGAGTACTGAGCCTTCAGCTAGGCAAGTATTCGGATACTTATCTATAGACTGCACTGGCTAACCCGCCACATTCAGTGCTAGGGTTAGATAGGTTGCAAGAGTTAATCGAAGTTCACTGATTGTTCTGTTGGCCCTGTCGTGGCTTCCAATGCCCAGCCTGGGACTTCTATTACACACACACACAGTATGGTGTTCATCAAAACTGGTAATCTTGGGGAAGACCAACAGTGGCAATTTGCCCAAGACAAAGGAATTCCCAGAAATACCCACCCAGTGACGAAAAGATGGATATTTTTTAAGTGATAACACGCAAAACTTTGTACTCATATAGAATCTTCTTTCTAAAGAAATCTTCTGCACCTAAACATGGATGCAAACACAAATATAATGTCCTAGATGGGAAGTGATTGCTACCAAGGGTGTGCTGGTAAGTGTTTAACAACCAGCTCTCTGGGGAAAAAAAAGTATAACCACACAACACACTAGAGTACAATCTGCATTCCTAACATTTTCTCCATCACCTTCTTAAGTCCAGACAGTCAACAAAACAATAAATCAAGTCCATATTTGTAGTATTTGCCCATTTCTGAAGTGTAAATACTCATACTAAAAATTTAACAATCAGTTCTAGAAAGAGGCATGAGCTGACTCAAGCACACTCTTGATTATTTCCTTGGGGACACTGAAGTACAGAATGGGACAGTGATTTGTCTATGTTTACACAGTGAAGTAATGATAAAATCAGAAATCATTTCCTTAGGGCTGTCTATCAATTATCCCTTCTCCAATGGAGGGATGCTATTTCAAGCAGCATATCTAATAATGGAGGAAGGGGGGAAGGGAAGGAATATGGCATTTATTTAGCACCTACTACAAAAGTCAGGCACTCTGCTAAGTGCTTCATTAGGTCTTCTTGACTGCAGGCCCAGCACTCTATCCACAGTATACCTAGCTGCCTACAAAAATCAGGAATGAATGGGAAGTGAAATCTGGACCCAAGAAATGCTCAGAATCCACTTACATCGAACTTCCCCTACAATGGGGCTTAGAGGCCAACCTGTTGCTACATGATCCCCTTCTTGGCCCCACTGTAGTTCCCTCCACCACCTCCCCTCACCTCTAGGGGAAGTCCTAGCCTAGCTAGCCTTCTCAGCTTCCCACCTGAGGCATGGGTTTAGGGAAGAGAGCTTTTCCCTGCTCCTCCCATCCCCTAGCTCCAAAGGACAAACTTCAGATGGAACTCTAGGTGTCTGTCACGGTGAAGTCCAAGGTGTGCCACTCCCCTCACTTCACCCCCATCCCCCAAGCTCAGCCTGGCTCAGAAGTAGTTAGCGGTTTGCTCCATCCCCAGTGTCTTGTCCTGGCAACCTGACACCAATTCTCCACTGGAGAAAGCCCAGCCAGCAAAGGAGGAGAGAGAGAGAGAGAGAGAGAGAGAGAGAGAGAGAGAGAGAGAGAGAGAGAGTGTGTGTGTGTGTGTGTGTGTGTGTGTGTGTGTGTGTGTGTGTGTGTAAGGGAGGGGCGGGGGTAGGCTCAGGGCCAGACAAGGTGGGCCAGGGCACAGAGAGTACTAATCCCCCAGAGGAGAGCCAAGAGAGCCTCAGGTCACCCGGGCAGCGCAGAATCCCAGTTTTCCCACCTGCCCAGCTCAGGATTCTGCAGAAAGTTGCTTTCCTTTGCCTGGGGGAGGGGTGGCACAAGAGGATGGGCGAGAGGGATTCTAATCTCAGCTGTGCCGGGGGGGCCCACCCGTGCCCATTTCTCAGGCTTTCCTCCAGGGAAGTCCCAGCCCTGACACCGGAGTCGAGCCAGGAGGAGACCCTCGCTTGTCCCCCAGGATCCTTGCCTCGGGTCTCATCAGCCTCCCCTCACTGGGACTTACACGGATACACTCCCAACAGACACATGCCCCCCCCAGGGGCGGGGTCTAGCTGGCTGGTTTCACACGTGGTCAAGAGTGTATTATTATTATTATTAATTTTTTAAAGAAAAAACCAAAGTCGTGTACCTTCATCTCCGACCTCAGGAGCTCTGTCTCTCTCCCGCTTTCTCCCCTCCCTGTGCTTTTTGCCCCGGCCTCTCCCTCTCCTCTTGGTCTCCGACATGCTGCTTGGCGCTAGAGTCAAGAGTCCCAGGCCCATGGGTCCCGGAGGGAGGCACGGGCTGGCAAGACCCACAGCTCCGTCGCCTCCAGCTGCCTGATCGCCTGCTGCCGCCGCTGGCCTTCTTATAGCAGAGGCCCCAGCAGGCGGGTCACACCCACCGCGGGGAGGGGAGCTGAGAGGAACCTTTAACTCTTCCTCGCCTGCGGTTGGGCCGGCCCGCCTGCCTGCCACTATCCTAATCCCTCCCCTCCTCCCGACGGGGGCCTTGGGGCTGTGCGAGGGGGTCCAGGCAAGCCCTCCACTTTTATCTCTGCTTGCTCCTGGCCAGGAGGAAGGACAAGGATCAGAAAGAAGTCCTGGAGAGAGAGCCCTTCTCCAATTTACTAGAGAGGAGGAGGGCTGTCCAGAGTCACACATATGGACCTTTGGTCTTTCCTAAACTCTCCGGGAACTTGAAGAGAGCCCTTGAATGTTGTTGTTTTGTTCCTGAGACCCCCAGGGTTTCTTTTCTCCTTGGATCACAGTCCTTCATGGTCTGACTTCAGCTCCTAAGCCCTGAACCCCTTGCCTGTAAGGTACTTAGGAAGCCTCCTTGGTCTTTGAAGGTTTCTGGCTTCATTCTTTGGAGGACATCAGAAAACCCATAGGTGCTCCCCTCCATGGGGGAATTTGCAGGAGAAGTAGGAGGGGAAGTGAGTCCAAAGCTGAGAGCTTTGGTGGTATTGTGGGTGGTATTGTCATAGTTAATTCAATTGTGATAAGGGGTTGTGGAGCATCCCTACCCTGTAAAACATTCCCTTTCCACCTCAATACAGAACCTCAGAGCCAATTTCTGCTCCAGCAGCCCCCCGGCCAAGAGTGCAGAGTGTAAATGGAATGTCACACCCCCACCCCAAATGCCAACGCTCCGGTCTCCCTTACTCTAATTCTCCTGGGGTCTCTGCCTCTGTGGAATCACCATTTGCTGTTTGAGCTTATGAATCTGTCCATCACTACCCTCTCCCAAAGTCATTCTGGCCCTATCCTCCACAAACTACAGCAGAAAAACAGATGTTTATTTGTTAAATGAGACCACACTCCCACTCTGGTAACGAATAGTAGCTTCCAACCCTGGGGTACACTTCTGTATCATATCCCAGCTTAAAATGGGATTAGCCTTCTCCCCTCTCCCCCTTCAGGGGAAGAAAGGAAACTCATCTCCCCCAATCCAGGTCCAGCTGCTGGAAATCAAAATCGAGACTCTCCCAACGCCCAGGATGGTGCTGAAAGGGTTACAGAGGGAACGTTTTCTACTCTCACTCTCCTAACCTAATGCCTCTGGTTTGCCAGAGGTGTCCACTTACAGAGATCCCCACTGGAATCAAAGAATCAGAGTCAAAGATCATCCCCACCGTACCTCTTTCTCCAGGCGAGTTGGGGGCTCCCCCTTCTTATGCCTGTTCTGACCTTAGTGCCTAAGGTTTTCTGCCTATGGGGGTGCCGAGACCAAGCGGGCTCAGTTCAGCTATCTCAGGCTGGGATCAGCTCTAACCCTAGTGGAGAAGGCTATGGCCAGACTGTAAAGTGGTATCGGGGAGGTGAACAAATGATTCTGTGCCCAGAGAAGAGAGAACATTTTACCACTCCTTAAGTACTCTGCGTGGGTCAGAGGACCAATTCACAGAAATATGGGCTGCAGGGAGGCCCGGTGCCCCATCCTTTCATCACTGATGTAGTACAGAAGAGTGTGGTTAGATCTGGAATCAAGAAATCTGGGTTCAAATTCCACTGCTGACACTTAGGTGTGTGACCACAAGAATGTCACTTAACCTGAGTCACAATTTCTTCATCTGTAAAATGGGGCTAATAATGCTTATACGACCTACCACACAAGGTTGTTGTGAGGAAAGCACTCTGTAAAACTATATAAATATGACCTATTATGATCATTATTGTTGCCAATATCTAATCAGGCACGACTAGATAAAAAGGATTCCCGAGCTACCACCCCCCATCAACCGACCCAGACCCACTCAGATCATGGGAGGATGATAACTACTAATAAATAGAATTGTAGAGGCTTTAAAAAATAAAAAAAGAAAAGTTTTGGAAATTCATTATTTCATTTGATCCTCACTCTAAGGCTCTGAGGTACACAGGACTCATATTATAATACCCATTTTACAGATAAGAAAACAAGAGACTCAGGGAGATAAATTAACTTGCCCATAGAAAACTAGGGGCAGAGCTTTTTACTACACCACATCGCCTCCTAGTGCGGGATGGTTACAATTCACCTCCTCCATGGTTCTGTCCATATTTTGTGCGAGGCATAGGGCAAGCATGGACTGATTATATGGCGTTCCTGGGCAATGTCAATCGTATCCAGTCCCTTTTTGGGACTCTCTCCATTCTATGTCCTTATGGTCCTTAGAGGGAGGGCACTGGGGGGGTCTGGGAAGCTTATCGGACTGTGCCATAGTTGGGGGAAGAGGTCTGATGGGGAGGGGAGTCCTAAAAATATCCCCTGTGGACAACGTACGTGGACAATCGCTATGGGAACTTTTTTCTTTCTAAAGGTTGTGCAATTCACTCAGAAACCTAAGGCGTGGGGGAGGGGGCCCTTTTGAGCATAAGGACAAAGAAAAGGCTAAATGGCCTAAAGAAGCAACTTTTCTCCTCCCCACCAAGGTTACACAATGGGACACTAATCATAGAATAACATGTTAATTCAATTCCTTTACGGAGCAAAGGCACAATGTTTTGCTGGTCTGCAACCTTTTTCTTTTCTTTTTTCTTTACTCTTTTTAATATTTTCTCTTTAGATTTATATAACAACTCTTCTACTTTGAGGCTGTGCCATGGACACACTTTGAAGTCAGGAAAGTTTAGACATGTTTGAGTCATGTGCAAAATGCCTATGAGTGTAAAGGGGAAAAAAAATCCCTCCTAATGCCCCCCCTCCAAACATTATGGTTTACAAAGAAACATTCCTCAATCTCTCCCACAAAGGGAAATCAAGGCTGATCTCAAGATTTCTTTTCCCCCCCCCCCACAACCTGTAACTCAGCGGAAACCTTTGGGGAGAGTCCTAGAGAGAGGAGAGCCCTTCTTCTTACCGAACAAGACTGAAGGACAACCAATCCATCCCCCATCCATCTACCCTCTGGGTAGAAACACATCGAAGCCATTCCAGAGGCATGGAGATTTACTCCTGTATAAAGACCTTTAGAGAAACTGATACTCCATTCTGGATCTGGATAATTCCTTGTCAGAAAGTTCTTCCTGAGAATTTATCCACCCCTCCTTATCCTGCTGTCCGAAAAGGGAAACAGAGAAAACTTCCTTTGGCTGCAGAGCCAAAGAAATTCATGCAGACCATGAGAACCCCATTCTTCTGAATCTGAAGGAAGGAGGGACACAAGCATACTGCCTACTATGTGCCAGGAACTGTGCTAAAGGCTTTACCAATATGATCTCATTTGATCCTTGAAGCAACCCTCAGTGGTAGGTAGGTACTATTATCACCCCAATTTTATAGTTGAAGAGACTGAGGCAGACAGAGGTTATAAGTGACTTGCTCAGGGTGATACAATTAATAAGTCTCTAAGTTCAGATTTAAACTTAGATCTTCCTCCCCCTAGGTAGAGCTGAAGAGCAAGAGACACAGAGTTGACCCAAAGGAACTCCTTTCAAAACCCCAGGGTTCTCTTCCTCTGGTTGGCGCTTAGTCCCAGGCCTGCCCTGAGCCCATGGTAACTGTTGGCTTTGTAGCCATAGGGTCCAGGGCAGAGTTTGGTGGGTTGTGGACATTTAGAGATGGAAGGGACTTTAGAGGCTGAGTCCAATTCCCTCATTTTGCAGATAAGGAAACTGAGGAAAAAACAAAGATGAAGTGACTTTTCTACCGTAACAGAGCTAGTAAGTATCTAAGGCAAAATTTGAACCAGATCTTCCTTGACTACAAGTTCAATGCTCTCTCCACTGCATTATGACCATTATTATGTCTGTTTTCTCCAAGGGTCAGAGCTGAAATAATAAGGCCCATGTTCTAAACCTACCTTGTCTCTGCCCCCTTACTGCTGCAAAATGTAAGCTTGTACATGTTAATTATTTGTATAAACATTATTTCTCCAGTAGAATGTAAGCTCCTTGAGGGCAGGTACTGTTTGGTTTTTAATCTTTGTATCTCCTTTGTATCCCCAGTGCCTGTCACAATAGATCTTAATAAATAATAAATGCTTGTTGAATTGAAAGCTTTCCAGAGAAAGAGAGACAAACAGAGTAAGAGACAGAGAGACGGAAGCTGTGGCATGTAGAC
The DNA here is from genome assembly GCA_028627135.1 of Pseudochirops cupreus. Lineage (NCBI taxonomy): Eukaryota > Metazoa > Chordata > Mammalia > Diprotodontia > Pseudocheiridae > Pseudochirops > Pseudochirops cupreus. The sequence goes on along the minus strand of CM053581.1, from coordinate 320,883,338 downwards.
AACAAGGTGAAGAGGAAAAGGGACTGAACTGAGAGTTGACATTTGAGGTCTGTGTCCACATTTGCCCTTAGAAATGTGGGTTCCTGAGTCACTTTCTGGTTTTGTCTGTCTATAAAATGGGGATAATCATAGCAGCTCTTCTCTCCTGCCTGTCCAGGGCTCTCACAAAGTTCTGAAAGGTAGTAAGATGAATGGAAGAGAGGCATTTGGTTCACCGAGGCGATAGATAAAATATTCCAAGGATTCTACATACGAAAGCTCAGGAGAGGGGTACCATAAACAGTCAGTTAGTTAAACACAAAAGTGTTCCTTCTGTTCTACCCACTTCCTTTTCCCATTTCCTTAAGTGTAAGTAAATTTAAGTAATTTAAAGCTCATAGGTAGGAGGTCAGACTGGAAATTAGGATTCCTGGCTTCCAATTCAAATTTCTCTACAGACTATAGGTTCTTGGACATGATTCAGTCTCTCCCTCAGTAAAATGGGCCTATACCTCTTTCTCACCAAGCTCTTGCAGGAAAAGTGAGTTTCTATCTGACCTCCATTAAAATGGGTAGAAGGTCTGTGTCCAGACCAAGTTGTAGTGGACATTCCACAGCAGAGCAGCCCCATCCTTCCCAGAGGCCTTCCCCCAAACCACACCCTAGCTCCTGTGGGCATGAGGAGAAACCTAGCTCCTGGCTCAGTTTCATCAGGACCCACAGAGCAAAGCTTCCGCTGTGAAAGGCACCCTCTTGTTGCCATTCCTCCACTATTTCTTAGAGAGAGAGGAAGGCAGGGCTGTCTCAGCAGGAACAGATGGAGCAAGAGGCCAAGAGGAACCTGGAAGAAAGAGGGCAAATGTCAGGCTAGAGAGAAGAGAATGGAGATCCCTCTCCTGGCTGCAGGGGCTGCAGAGAAAAAGGGACAAGAATGGGAGAAGGAAACGAGGGGAGAGGTGAGGTGACAGGCAGGCCTGGGCAGAGCAAAGTGTGCAGGATGGGGAGGAGGAGGAAATAAGAAACCAGAATGGTCAGGGAATGAAAGATACGGGGAAAAGGAGATGGTTCTGTGCTGGAGACATTAAAAAAAAAAAGAAGGGAATTAGGAGTGGATGTGAAGGGAGAAGTACCTCTCCCACCTCTCCTTGGGCTTCTATGGGGGCATTTGGCTTTCTCAGCCACGTGCTATGCCCAGGTCATGGAGCCACTGGGAAGAGGGGTGTGAAGCTGGAAAGAGCCTGACTGGTTAGGAAACCTGACCCTGGAAGTGTGCTACTGTGCTGTTGCAGGAAAAGAAGCCACTTCATTGATAGTCTATGGCCCTTCAGACCACAGCCCTACCTTGACAGATATTGGGAGACCAGGCAATTGTCCTGTGACCTAACAGAATGTGCCCCAGAGCAATCAACCCGCAGCAGGTGATTGTCTTCCCCTATGGGGAACCTTCTCACCTAGCTGGAGTGATTCAACCCTGTGGCCTCCCTTCCTCTCTCCAATACTAACTGCATAATTACCCTGCAATGATAATAACTGACACACATTAAGTCCTGTGTAAGTACATAATTTATTTATGTAACGACATAATGACTTGTTTGCAGGCCTGGGGGTGGGTGGGTTTGGGCAGAGGGATTTTGCTGCTGTCTACACCACCCCCTAGCAACCCTGCCCTTCTTTTGGGACCACCTCCACCACCAGCATGCCACCCAGTTTATCCCTGTTCTTCTTGGACCAGCACAGCTGATGGGGGATGCTCTTAGCTGAAGTTTGAAATATAAATATTTTCATTTATGCTCATCTCAAGTCTTATATTCTCACCTCTGAAGGGACTCAGAGTCCAGGTTTGGGGGGGGGGAGTGGTATGGATCCTTCTGGGAGAGTCCAGCCCCCACGGGAATCAATCCAGAATTCAATCCAGCCTGCAGATTGGGAGAGGCCTACAGAGGCATGTTCTTGGTCCCTGGTCACCGCCTCAGCCCCAGGGAAAGAAGAAGCCTTGCCCAATAAAGGCATCCACCCGCCTTGGAGGCAGGAAGATTCTCGCCTGAGAAAAGAGTAAGTAGAGTAAAGCCCAGCCTAGCCCAGCCCAACCCAGCCCATCTACCTAGGACTTGGCATCTCATAGGACCACATCCCTACTTTCCTGGCTTTGGGCTCTGGACCTTACAGCCATCGCTCCATGTGAAATCTCAGAATAGGATGGTTTCATAGAGACATAAACATGGGAGCTTTGATAAGGACCTTGGCCAGGGAAAAACCCAGGGACCTATAAATATAGTCTCTCTCTCTCTCTCTCTCTTTCGCTCTCTGTCTCTGTCTCTGTCTCTCTTTCTCTCTCTGTCTCTCTGTCACACACACACACACACACACTTGCTCACTCTCACTTACTTCTGCAACCCTTTCCCATATCTTGCAGCTCAGAGCTCAAGGAAACTTCTAATGACCACTGAAAATAGAGGAAAGGATGCTGATTCTGGGCATAACCTTGGTTTCGTTGATGCACCCCAAACTGGTAGAATGGGAAAGTTGGAGGAGCGAGGATTGGTGCTGCCAAAGTCACTAGCACATTCAGAAATGAGCGTGACAGAAAGGGAGTCAAAAGTCTTGGTTCAAGATGCAGTTCAGAGGCCAACTTTTATGGGGCTTTGAACAAGTCTCTTCTCTGCCTCAGTTATCTCATCTGGATGATGTGATCTCTCAGATCTCTTCCAGATCTAGAAGTCTATGAAAAATTGTATGACTATATTTGTCTTGGGGTTTAGTGAGTCTGCATCATATTATCAGCATTCATCTACTGATGCTTCCTGATCCTCCAGAAAATGACACTTATTGGTCTTCAGCATGTGGAAGCTGCTGTCTCTCAATCTCCCTTCTGTGCTTTTCCCGCCCCCTGATGTCCCAGTCCAGACCATGACATCCCTCCCCAAGGTTTCCTGAAGACTTTGGGTCTTTCAGTCCTAGGACATGGAGACACACACACGACTAAACACAAGTGTCGTTTACTTGCACACATATGAGTATGCCCTTTGTATACACATTTGGACACGGTTGAGCACCTGGAACCCACTCGTTCCTCTCATGGCTATCTATTCCATGTGGTCCTGTGTTCACAACTGAGATTGTGGCTGACCTCTAACCCCTCAGACACAGCACAGAAGATTCACTCCCTTGCTTTCCTCTGGCCCACACACAATTTCTCTGATCCCTGTTCTTCCTCTAGGTCTCCAATTAATCAATTCACAAGTATGTAGTAAGCACCTACTAGTGCCAGGCATTGAACCGATGCCCACTAAATGCTGATCCTGTCTTCTGCTCCCATCTTGTTTTCCAAAGTGGCAGAATCTAAAATGTATCCATGGTTAAATCCTCACCACAGCTCTCAGTCTAATTACCCATCATTGTTCACTATCTGTCTGATGTCCAGCCAAGAGTTTCTTTTACGTAGTTTCATTTCCCCTTAAATCAGTCTGAAGCTCTCTCTCTCCTTACCTTACCTCACCCTAGTTCCTCAAGGGACCGTCTGCAACTACAGCAGCCCAGCTGTGGGAGGACATCTTTCACTTTCACGTTCTCCTCCCCATTCACAAATAAGACAGAATGCTCCTCCCCTCAACATATGCCCTGGTTAGGTGAGGAACATCTTCACTTATTATAGAGTGATAACACTATGTGTTGAACTTGGTGAAACACAGAAAAAGGCATAAGGTCATGAAAGGTATCAGTGAGGAAACTTAAGTTGTACCTTGATGAATGGAGATAAGCAGAGAGAGAGAGACTGGAGACAGGGGCAGGGGGACAGATTAAATGACCTCAGAAGGATTTTGCCCATTCTATCTACAAGGCTGTCCTACTGACCTTTCCATTATTATCAGCATCCCCTCTAGGACCAAGACTGAAGAAAGGGACCTGTGAGCCTCCAGGGACAACAGCCTTCAACACTTTCCTATCTGCAGGATCTCTGTCCTCGGTTAGCTGACAACCTGGCCTCTTCCACATCTTTATCTCTCCAGGTTTCGCTATCTGGACTCCACAAATGAGAATGACAAACCCCTCATCCGGTCCTACCTTAAAGAAAATAGCTGCTTGATAAGCCAGCGACAATAGAAGACATGTCCACTGTCTCCTCCTCTGCCCACCCCCAACTCTGCCCAATCCCTTCTATCACATTCCTCTCCCCCATTATATAACACATTATTTTTGCCCAAAGGTATGAGCTGCATTTCTGCATATTTAAACCGCCCTTGATTCATTCCTGCCCATTTCCTTGCTCTGTTTGCCCAGGTGCCCGCCCCACCCGCTGGCTCTGAGGCCTCTGGGAATGTGCCCGAGTTCAACCTGACTCCTGACTATCCCCTGAACTCCTAGTCCCTCCTGAACCCCACAAGAGCCAACCCAGCAGTGTGCTCACTTCCAAAGAATCTAGTCCCAGGGACCTTGAACTATGTTGGAGCCAACAGGCCGGGACCTCTTCTTCTCTTCTGCACTCTTGTTCTTTTCCAGTTATGGGAACTTAGCTTGGGTCTTCACCACCTCCCTGTCTGCACACTGGCATCCACTATAGTGCTGGACTTGGCAAAGCATCCAAACCAGAGTTGGGGGGGTTGGTGGGGAGGCAAGCGAAAATGAA
>CM053581.1:320837224-320878235 GCA_028627135.1 Pseudochirops cupreus | reverse complement strand
GACTACACTTTGTATGCTCCCCTAAGATGAGCTGGCTCTCTTACATTATTACCTCCAGACTTTCGCTCATCATCCTGTTCTCCTCAGTCTAGAAGGCCTTCCCCTCCTTTATCCTCACCCACCAATTTGTAGCCATCCTTTATTCATTTCCACCCACTCCAGTGGAATAAACTAAATTAGTTAACTACTTAAAAGGTCAAGCAATTCTAGGTAACTGATGAATCCATTAACTTGAAGTTCTTTAAATGCTTTAACTTTTTAAAAAGTAAATAAAGATTAAGGAGGAGGTAGGTGGCTCAGTGGATACAGCACCAGTCCTGGAGTCAGAAAGACCTGAGTTCAAATGTGGTCTCAGATCCTTACTAACTGTGTGACCCTGGGCAAGTCACTTAACCCTGTTTGTCTTAGTTTCTTCATCTGTAAAATTAACTGGAGAAGGAAATGGCAAAGCCCTCCAGTATCTTTGCCAAGAAAACCCCAAATGAGCTCATAAGGAGCTGGATAGGACTGAAAACAACTGAATAACAACAATTAGGCTTTACAAGGCTTCTGTGATAGGCCCTGCAGCTCTAACAAACCAGCCTACAGCAGTCTCTCCCCCTTCTGAACTGCTACAGCATTGATTATCTGCACTATTCATCTGTCACTTCACAGCCCACAGACTTCCTTGTGATAACTCTTTTACTACTGTCTTGCATTGTTGCCAGTTAAGTGTCTGAGACCAGATTTGTCTCAGTTGCTACAAAAGTATCTCAGGTCGAATTTGAACTCAGGAAGATGAGTCTTCTTGACTCCAGGCCTGGCGCTCTGTGCACTATGGTGCCACCAAGCTGCCTGTTGTTTTTGGATAACTTTGTGCTAAATGTTTCAATCACTGTAATACTATAGGGTCTCCTCAATGAGATCCAGATTGAAAAGAGATTTGGCTAACACTCTACATTTAAAAAACAAAAACAAAATGGATGAAATTGCATTCGATTCAATTTTAAACTATTAACTATATTAACTATGTAAATGATTACTATATTCTAGGTAATAGGGATACAAAGACAGCCTTAAGGAGAGACAGCTAGATGATTCAGTAGATAGAGCAGTGGGCCTGGAGTCAGGAAGAGCTGAGTTCAAATCTGACTTACTAACTACGTGACCCTGGGCAAGTCACTCAACCTGTCTTCGCCTTAATCCACTGGAAACAAAAATGGCGAGGAACTCTCATTCTATTGGTGGTATATAAGACGTATATAGGTAAATACATACATATTAATATGAAGTGGGAGAAAGCACTGATAACTTGGGAGGTCATGGGAAGCTTCATGGAGTGATGAGATGATCCTGAGAGGAAGAGATGAGGAAGAAGTACATTCTAGGCATAGAGGATGACTCTCAGGCCATCCAGGAAGGCAGGAGACAGGCTGTCAAGTTCGTGAGACAGCCATCTGTTTTGGTTGGAAAGTAACTTGGGAAGGAAAGTAATAGAAAATAAATCTGGAAAAGCAGGTGGTCGTCAGATTGTTAGGGTCTTGAATGCCAGGCTGAAGAAGCTGCCTTAGAGGCACTAGAGAGTGACTCAGTTTTTGAGCAGAGAAGTGTCCTGTGTCTTGTGTCCTGTGTCCTGTGTCTTAGGAAGATCTATTTTGGTAGTTAAATGAAGAGTACATTGAAGAGGGGAGAAATTGTAAGCAAAAGGACCAGACTGGGTGGTGGCCTAGGCCAGGGTGGTGGGGAGGGTCTGAAATAGAGTAGAGGTGATGGAACCAGAGAGAAGAGGGTGCATGTAAACATATGTGCAGAAGGTAAGGTTTGGTAAGGCAAGGTTTGACTAGATGGTAGAAGGTAGAGTAATGAGCCAAAGAATTCTTAGGTTATGAACTTGGAATGAGAAATGTTTATTGCCCAGATTCTGAGGTACAGTTAGATGGACATTTGATGGAATTAATCCACCAGTGCCTATATTTTAGACACTGAAAACAGACTAAGATTGGGGCCAGAACTAAAGTGAAATGGACTTGAATGCATTTGGGAAATGGCATAGCATTTCAACAATTTCTAGTTATTTCCTGACACACAAAAAAAATCTATTTTAAAAATATGAATATTCTCCTGGGGATATGTGTCTGGGAATCATGGAACAACATAACCTTCAAAGAAGGAAAATTGTGAATTGCTCAAAGGGCAATGGAGAGACATATGGTGGGCATAATAAGTAAGCTGCAGAAAATTACCAACAATGACTTGGGGACAAAAACGTGGTCATAAGGGATGTGCAGGAAATTTATGCTTGGAAAAGAAGTGGGGTCCATCATGTAGTGAGAGTAAAGGAGAACAGATGGACAGCCCAAGTGTGACACTGGTAACCATGACATGTTATTAGATCTAGGGAAAGGCTGCCAAGACAACGGTTTACTCCTCTGGGGAGGATTTATGGGATGACATGGAGAAGAATCATGGATGGTGGGAAGTGTCACTCTCTGTATTGTGGGAAAGAGTACCTGATTCAATTAAATAAAAATAGTAGCCAACATCTGCATAATACTTTAAGATTTGCAAAGCACTTTATATATGTTAATTCATCTGATTCGCACAAAAATCCCTATGAGGGGTTATATTATATATATAATATTATTATATATGCTATTATATAGCATATTGTTATATGTGCTATTATATATTATATTATTATATATATGCTGTTATACCTATGATGACAGATGAGGAAACTGAGGTAGCCAGTGGTTAAATGACTTGCCCAGGGTCACAGAGCTGAAGCAGGATTTGAATTCAGGTCTTCCTGACTCCAAGTCCTATGCTCTATCCATTGTGTCACCTAGCTTATTAAGAACCTATTTATATGTAAGACATATACAAGACATGAAGATAAAACCAACATACTACCTGCTCTCAAGGAGCTTACATTTTAAAGGATGGGGAGAAGGCTTATATCATATGTACACAGACAAGTATGATATGATGCAGTGGGTGATGAGAGTTAGGCAAGGAAAAGACCCAGTACTTTCCAGCTATGGGGAGCAAAGAAGGTTACATGGAGAAGGTAGCATCTGAGATTAGCCTTGAAGGAAAAGAAGGATTCTGGAAGATCTAGATAAGGAGGGAAGCTATTCCATGAGGATGACTTGTACAGATGGAATGTCAAATTTAAGGAATAGAAAACAGTCCTGTTTAATGGAATGTAGAGTGATTTAAGAGAAATAGTGTGAAATAAGCCTGGAAAAAAAGGTTCAGCTAGTCTGTGGAAGATGTGACAAAAAGTCGGTGTCGTTTCATAAAGTACAGGTCATGCTAGACTGACCTCATTTCCTTTTTTGACTAAATGACTAAATAAGGAGGATCCCAGGATCATACATACTTAGAGCAAGAAGGTACCTTGGAGATCATTGAGCCAACTTCCTCATTTTACATATTAGGAAACTGAGGCCCCAAAAGGGGAAGGGATTTGCCTAAGGTCACGGAGGTAGAAAATGAAGAAGGCAGGTAAATGCATAGGAGAGTTTGCCTGATGCTTTGCTGAAATCTAAGTATACCATAGACAAAATGTAGGCAGAGTATGCTTAGATTTTAGCAAAATGTGTTATAAATGTCCTCATGCTCCACTTGTGGATAAGACGGAAAAACATGGACTAAATGACAGCAGAGAGAGGAAAATTTGGAAGCAACTGAATGATGACCAAAGTAGTTATCAGTGGATTGCTGTCAATTTTAGGAAAGTCTCTAGTAGAGTGCCACAGAAATATCTATCCTTGGTCCTGTGCTCCTCTCTCTCTGTCTCTCTCTCTCCATACATACATATACATATATATACATATATATGCAATGACTTCAATGAAGACATGAGTCGCATGCTTGTTCAAATGCAGATTACATGAAGCTTAGACAGATAGTAACATGATATAGACTCCAGAATGAAAATGATCTCAACAGAATGGAAGGATGAGTCAGACTCAAATATAATGGATTTTAATGAGGAGAAACTTAACATTCAACAAAATCAGTTTCACAGGACAAGGGAGATGAAACGAACCAACAGTTCTTGGGAAAAGATTGGGTGATTTTAGAGCCAATTCAGTATCAATCCATGCTACAACATAGAAGTTTAAAAAAAAAAGATGGCGTTGTCCTAGGCTACCTGTAGATGGGCACAGTGTCCAGAAAGTGACACTGGAGTGGTTCTATGGTACTTTCTTTCTGGAGTGCTATGTGCTGTTGAGGATACTGCATTTTAGGAAAGATAGAGACAAGCTAAGGCATATACAGAAGAAATTGACCAAAGAGAGTGAGAGGGGAGAAAACTTGAATCTGTGGCCTGGGAGCAATAAGGTAAGGAGTTGGGATGGTTGGCCTGGAGAAGGGAAGACTTTGAGGAGTCATCAAAGCCATCTTCAAGTTTGAGTGTTTGAAGGGCTGTCAAGGAAAAGAAGGATTAGATTTGCTTTGATTGGCCCCAGGGGGCAGAACAGTGAACAATGGGTGAAAGTCGAAAGAGGCAGATTTAGGCTTGATTTCAGGAAGCAGTTCCTAACAATTAGAGCTCTCTGATGATGGGCTGTCTGGGCAGGTAATGGATTTCCTGTTGCAGTAAGTAGTGCCTGGAAGATCACTTTGGGGGGATGTTGTAGAGGTGATTCTCGGTCAGATTGGGATTGGACTAGATGTTGGCTGAAGGGCCCTTTAGCTCTTAATTATGTGGTCTTATGAAATGCCAAGCCAAGAAATTTCTCAGGCAGACACTGAATGGTTTTGAGCAGAGAAACAACATGGGCAGGCCTATATTTTAGGTAAATGATTCGGTAGCTTTTTTGAAGAATGTATAATAAAGGAGAGAAACTGGAGGCAGGAAAAGCAATTAAGGTATCAGAAAAAGCAGATGATGAGATTCTGAAGTAGGCAGTGGCAGCATGAGTGGCTGGGAGGGGATGAATAGGAGAAATATTGTGGCACTGGAATCAGAGAACATGGTAAATGGTTGGATAGTGGGGATGGAAGATGAGAGGGAGGTGTCAGATGACTGAAGAACAAGGTAAATGACCACAAGGACGATGGCAACTCCAACAGAAATAGGCAGTTTGAGCAGTTTTGAGGAGGTGTAGATTTAGTGGGGAAGATGCTGAATTCATTTTTAGGTATGCTAAATTTGAGGTGTTGAGGGGATATCCAGGTGGAGATGTCCATCAAGTATTTAGAGATTTTTTGGTTTGAAGGTCAGGAAAGAGTTTTGGGCTACATATAGATTTGGGAGCCATTTGTTAAGAGATGATAATTAAAATTATGGAATAGATCACCAAGGGAATGGATACAGAGAAAGAAGGGGAAAAGTCCCAAAAAAAGAGCCTTGGGGGACAGTCATGCTCAGGGAGCAGGAAATAAATACTGATCCGCTCCATTAGGGAAGCAACACCGTGTCCTTGAAAAGGTTCTAGTCTTGAAATCAGGAGGAAACTGGGTTTGAATATAGGCTCTGTGACTTAATAGTTTTTATGTCCTTGGGCATATTGCTTAACCAGTCAGCCTCAGTTGCTTCAGTGGTAAAAATGGGGATAATAATACCTGTAGTACTTACCTCAGAGAATTGTTGTGAAGATCAAATGAAAAAATATAGTAAAGGACTATATAGCTTTTAAAGCTTAAAATATCATTTAGAAGCAAGAAAGAAGTTAAGGAGTTGAATAGAATTTTAGAAACCTTAGACATGATAGACCTCTGAAGAAAATTAAATGGGAATTGAAAGGAATATTAATTTTTCTCAGTGGTACATGGCACCTACACAAAAACTGACCATGTATTAGGACATAAAAACCTTACAATCAAACGTAGAAAAGCAGACATACTAACTGCACTTTTTTTAGATCACAATGCAATAAAAATTACATTCAATAAAGGGCTGTGGAAACATAGATTAAAAATTAATTGGAAACTAAGTAATCTAATCCTAAATAATGAAGCAAAAGAACAAATAGCAAAAACAATAAATAATTTCATTAAAGATAATGACAACACTGAGACAGCATACCAAAATTTTGGGGATGCAGCCAAAGCATTACCTAGGGAAAATGTATAACCCTAAACACATCAATAAAGTAGAAAAAAAAAAGCGCAGATCAATTAATTGGGCATGCAACTAAAAAAAACCGAGAAAAAGAACAAATTTAAAAAATCTCTAATTAGACACCAAATTGGAAATCCTGAAAAATCAAAGAGAGATTAATAAAATTAAAAGCAAGAAAACCATTGAACTAATAAATAAAACTAAGAGTTGATTTTATGAAAAAACTAATAAAATAGATAAATCATTGGCTAATTTGATTTAAGTAAAAAAGAAGAAAACCAAATTACCAGCATCAAAATTAAATGGGTGAATTTACCATCACTGAAGAAGAAATTGAAGCAATTATTAACAGATTTTGCCCTACTATATGCCAACAAATATAACAATCTAAGTGAAATGGATGAATATTTACAAAAATACAAATTGCCCAGGTTAACAGAAGAGGAAACAGAATTCTTAAATAATCCCACTTTAGAAGGAGAAAATGAACAAGGTCCCTAAAAAAAATATCCAGGACCAGATGGATTCACAAGTGAATTCTACCAAACATTTAAAGAACAATTTATTCCGATACTATTTGAACTATTTGGTAAAACAGACAATGAAGGAGTCCTACCAAATTCCTTTTATGACACAAATATGATGCTGTTAACCTCAAGAAGGAAGAGTGAAAACGAAGAAAGAAAACTATGGAACAATTTTCCTAATGATTTTTGATGCAAAAAATTTAAATAAAATACCAGCAAGGAGATTATACAATATACCACAAAGATCATACACTATGACCAGGTATGATTTATATCAAGAATGCAATTGACCGTATCAATAACAAAACCAACAAAAATCACATGTCAATAGATGCAGAAAAAGCTTTTGACAAAATACAACACTCATTCCCGTCAAAAAACTCGAAAGCATAGGAACAAATTGAGCTTTCCTTAAAACGATAAGAAGTATCTGTCCAAAACAGTGGTTCTCAACCTTCCTAATGCTGCGACCCTTTAATACAGTTCCTCATGCTGTGGTGACCCCCAACCATAAAATTATTTTCGTTGCTACTTCATAACTGTAATTTTGCTACTGTTATGAATCTATCTGATATGCAGGATGTATTTTCATTGTTACAAATTGAACATAACCCACAGATTGAGAACCGCTGATCTAAAACCATCAGTAAGCATTATTTACAACGGAGATATACTAGAAGCCTTCCCAATAAGATCAGGGGTGAAGCAAGAATGCCCATTATCACCACTATTATTAAATACCATACTAGAAATGCTAGCTCTACAAATAGGAGATGATAAACTGAGAGAAATAGAACAGTCAATGAGAAAACAAAACTATGATTATTTGCAGATTGTATGATAGTATATTTAAAGAACCCTAGAGAACCAACCAAAAAACTAACTGAAATAATTAACAACTTCAGCAGAGTTGCGGGATATAAAATAAATCCACATAAATCATCAGCATTTCTATGTATTACCAACAAAGTCCAGCAAGAAGAGATAGAAAGAGAAATTCCATTTAGAATAGCTGTAGACAATATATAATACTTAGGAGTGTACCTGTGAAGGGAAACCCAGGAACTGTATAAACACAATTACAAAACACTTTTCACATGAATAAAGTCAGATCTAAACAACTTGAGAAATATTAATTGCTCATGGGTAGGCCAAGCCACTATAATAAAAATGACAATTCTACCTAAATTAATTTATATGTTCAGTGTCATACCAATCAAACTACCCAAAAGATTGCTTCATAGAGCTAGAAAAAATAATAAAATTCATCTGGAAGAATAAAAGGTGAAGAATATCAAGAGAATCAAAAAAAAACATCGTGAAGGAAGGCAGCCTAGCAGTACCAGATCTCAAACTGTATTACAAAGTGGTAATCATCATAACAGCCTGTCATCAAGAATTAAATGGAAATTTTGGGAGATTTGCAGTGGACTGTGGAGAATCACACACAATGCATGCATGTCTAGAAAACTAAAAAAAATTAGTAAATCATAAATGCATAAACACTATATGTTATTAATCTATTTTATCATTTACTACCATAAGTATAAATAAATAAATAAATAAAAATATATGCATATAAATAAATAAAAGAACTATGGGCTATATCCAGTCTTTGGGAACGCCTCTTATTTGTCTCTCTCATTCAGACTCCCTCGTGGGATTTTGTCCCACGCTGATAGTTTTATCTAGTGTTTTTCCTAAGAGAAGGAAATCCATGGAGCAGTTGCTGCAGCTAAACCAGTGGCTGCAAAGACTCTTCATAGTGTGCAAGATGCTAATGGCTCTTGCATAGAAACTACAATGTTTTAATGGGTAAAGTGTGTTGTTTTACTTGTTCTTGATGTTAAATCAATATGAACAGAGTTATTAAAAATAAAGGTTTGTGAAGGGGTCTAGAGTTATTTGTATTTGTGGGGCGCCTGTGCCCCTAACCCCCACAAATGACGAGGGGTGGCTGTACTAGACAAAAATTGCTGAGAAAATGGAAAGCAGTTTGGAAGAAATTAGGTATAGACCAGCATCTCACACTGTATACCAAGGTAAGGTTAAAATAGGTACATGATTTAGACATAAAGGGTGATATCATAAACAAATTAGGGGAACATGGAATACTTTACCCATTAGATCTATGGATAAAGTAAAAGTTTATGACCAATCAATATAGCAAGCATTGCAGGATATAAAATAGATACTTTTGATTATGTTAATTTAAAAAGTTTTTGCACAGACAAAACCAATACAGAAAACTGGGGAAAATTTTTTACAGCAAGTTTCTCTGATAAAGGCCTCATTTCTCAAATATATAGAGAACTGAGTCAAATTTTTTTTTTGCCTTTTTGCTTTTTTTTGGAGAGGGGAAGGCAGGGCAATTGGGTTTAATTGGGGTTAAGTGACTTGCCCAAGGTCACAGGACTAGTAAGTGTTAAGTGTGTGAGGTCACATTTGAACTCAGGTCCTCCTGACCCCAGGGCTGGTACTCTATTCACTGCAACACCTAGCCGCCCCATCAAATTTCTAAGAATACAAGTCATTCCTCAATTGATAGTCGAAGGATATGAACAGAAAGTTTTCAGAAGAAGAAATCAAAGTTATCTATAGTTATATGAAAAAAATACTCTCCATCACCATTGATTAAAGAAGTGTAAATTAAAATAATTCTGAGGTACCACTTCATACTATCAGATTGACTAATATGACATTAAAGGAAAATGACAAATGTTGGAGAGGATGTGGAAAAATTGGGATATTAACATACTATTGGTGGCATTGTAAAATGATCCAAACATTCTGGAGAACAATTTGGTACTATGCCCGAAGAGTTCTAAAATTGTGTATACCCTTTGGCCCAGAAATACCACTACTAGGTCTATATCCCAAAGATTGGGGAAAAAAAGGAAAAGGGCCTATATGAACGGAAATATTTATAGCAGAAATATTCTTTGCAATGGGAAAGAATTGGAAATTGAAGTAATGATCATCAATTGAGGAATGACTAAATGAAGAGCAGGATGGTTTCGGAAAAACTTGGGAAGACACATTAATTGATGCAAAGTGAAGTGAGCAGAATCAGGAGAACACTGTACACAGTAACAGCAATATTGTACAGTGACCAACTGTGAATGTCTTAGTTATCCTCAGCAATACAATGCTGAAGGACTTATGAAGAAAAATGTTATCTACCTCCAGAGAAAGAACTGGTGGAGTCTGAATGTAGATCAAAGTATATTTTCTTTGTACTTTTTTGTCTTGCTTCTTTTTTTCATTTTCATCTGTTTTCTTTCACAACATGGCTAATAGGGAAATATACTTTGCATGATTGCACATGTATAATCTATATTGAGTTATTTGCTTTCTCAAAGAGGGGGAAAGGGAGATAGAGAGGAAGAGAACTTGGAATTCAAAAAATTTTTTAAAAGAATGTTAAAAATTGTTTTTATATATAATTGGAAAAATAAAATATAAAAATTTTCACTTGAAAAAAATGTCCCTTAGACTTTGGGGACAATTTATATAGAATAATAATTTACGGAGATGATAGGGTCAAAATAAAGTTTTGGGTTTTTTTGTCATTGTTGATTAGTTGGTTGGGTTTTTTCCTTTCTTTTGTTTTTTGGGGGGTTTTGTTTGGTTCTTTTTTAGGATGGGGGAGACCTAAGCATGTTTAAATGCAGTGAGAAGAAGAAATGGAAGCTAGGAGAAGGAATCATGGATTTCCTCCTAGAGATGGAAAGGAATGGGATGAAAGGCACAAGGGCTTGTTTGGCCAGAAAAAAAAGGCTACCTATTCTTCTGAGATGGAAGTTAAGGAGATGAAAAGCAAAGATTTATAGAATCTTAAAATCTTAGGGTTGGAAGAATCCTCAGAGTTCACCTGGTCTAACCTGTACCCGAAGTACAAATACTATTTCTAATATCTCCACCAAGTGATGCAGCCTCTGACTGAAGATCTCCACTGCTTGGAATATCAGTAAACTCATTATTTGCAGAGGTGGACAAGTTCACTTCTAGACAACCATCATGCTCCTTTTCGCCTTTCCTCCCATCCCTAGCATGGTCAGAATTGACATTCCTGGCTCCAGTTCCTACATGTATGTGGGTGCTTTGTTGCTTGCTTCCAGACTTGTAGCAGATCAGTGCTAAAAGAACTGCATTTTATTTAATATTTTATTTTCTCACAATTACATGTAAAAACAATTTTTAACATTCTTTTTTTTTTAATTTTGAGTCCTAAATTCTCTCCCTCCCTTCCCTATCCCCTCATAGAGAACTATTTGCAAGCAATTTGACATGGGTTATACATGTATAGTCATACAAAACACATTTCCATGTAACTCATGCTGTGAAAGAAAACGCAGACAAAAAGCCCCCAAGAAATATAAAGAAAGTTAAGAAAAACATCTTCAGTCTGCATTCAGGCTCCACCAGTTCTTCCTCTAGAGATGTACAGCACTTTTCACCATAAGAATTGTCTTGGATCATTATATTGATGGGAACAGGTAAGCTAATCACAGTTGATTATCATACAATATTGCTCATTTCGCTATCAGTTCATATAAGTCTTTCTAGGTTTTTCTGAGAACATCTGCTTGTCCTTTTTTTATAGCACAACAGTATTCCATCTCAATCATATACAATAACTTATTGAGTCATTCCCCAATTGATGGATGGTCCCTCAATTTCCCATTCTTTGCCACCATTAAAAGAGCTGCTATAAATGTTTTTTGTACATATATCCTTTTCTTTTTTATCTCTTTGGGATACAAACCTAGTAGTGGTATTGCTTGGCCAAAGGGTATGCATGGTTTTATAGCCCTTTGGGCATAAGAACAGTAGGGCCTCTTTACTTTGATTCCTCTTTGTTGTAAGAGGTACACTTTCTGCTTTGACTCTCCTGGGCAGAGGAGTGGGGAGTGAGGTAGCACAGTGAACTGAGCACTGGACTTGGGAGTTGGGAAATCTGAGTTGAAATCCTGCCTCAAACAGACACATACTAATTGTGTGTGACCCTGGGAAAGTCACTTAACCTCTCTTTTCCTCATCTGTAACACAAGGATAGTAACGATACCTACCTCACAGGGTGGTAGTGAGGATTAAATGTGATAACGTATGTAAAGCGCCTTCTAAACCTTAAAGGACTATAAAACGGCTAGTTGTTGTTCTTGTTCTTTTCTTCCCACTGAACTACAGAATCAGAGGCAGAACAGTTTAGAACAGCGGTTCTCAACCTGCAGGTCACAACCCCTTTGGGGGTCGAATGACCCTTTCACAGGGGTTGCCTGAGACCATCGGAAAACACATATTTCCGATGGTCTTAGGAACCAGGACACTGATCCTCTATCAGTCTCCAGGCGGGTCTGCCCACATGCAGACACGCCCACATACGAGTATTAAAGGGTTAGAAGGTTGAGAACTACTGAGAACCACTGATGGTGGTGAGGTCTGTCTCTGTGGGTGGTTGGAAAAGAATGGAGAGGGGAGGAGCCAAGATGGTGGAGTAAAAGCAGGAACTTACTCAAGCTCATCCCCAGTTACCTCAAACACCTGTAAAAAATGACTCTAAACAAATTTTAGAGCTACAGAACCCACAAAATGACAGAGTGAAATATGTCTCCCGCTGAGGAAAGTCTGGCAAACCAACAGGAAGGGTCTATCGCATCAGGCTGGGAGCGGACCATGGTCTCGCGTGGGCTGTGCTGGCACAGACCAGCAGCACAGACCTGCTGTAGCAGAGCTCAGGGGATCAACCCACTGGTAGCTGTGGTGGTTTCCAGACTCCTCAATCCATAAATGTCAGAAAGAAAGTATAAGATCAGTGGGGAAACTCTGTTGGACCTGAGAGAAGAGCAGTGGTCCAGTCCCTGCCCCTGGGGCAGCATAGGTGGCAGTGGCAATGGCTGCTGCCACAGTGGCTGCTTCTAGAGCTCCAGGCCCACAGATGGTGGAGAGACCAAGCAACTGACCAGAGGGCAATCACAGGAATCTCTTTGCTGGTGCTGAGGCAGGACTCTCTTGCTTTGCCCTCCTTGGATCTGGGGCACAGTCTTGGGTGGTGATCCTGGGGTGAGGAGCGCTGGTATGGCAGAGCTTGTTGAGACTGTGGAAAGGGCATCCTCCTCACAGTTCTGAGGTAGGTCCCTAGAAGAAGTTCTGACAATATCTGCAAGAAACCCCAGAAATTTGAGATACAGCACTCTCCACTCTGAAAGGAGAGTTCTACCACGGCAAAGTGCTCAAAAGCCAAGCATTTGGCTGGCAAGATAAGCAAATAAAAAAGACAAATCAGACTATAGAATCATTTTTTTTTGTGACAAAGAGGCTCAAAACATAGAACCAGAAGACAACAAAATCAAAACTCCTGCATCAAAAGCCTCCAAGAAAAATATGAATTGGTCACAGGCCATGAAGGAGCTCAAGAAGAATTTTGAAAAATCAAGTAAGAGAAGCAGAAAAAAAAACTGGGAAGAGAAGTGAGAGTGTTGCAAGAAAATAATGAAAAATGGGTCAACAGCTTGCTAACGGAGACCTGAAAAATACTGAAGAAAATAACACCTTAAAAAATAGACTAACTCAAATGGTGAAAGAGGTCCAAAAAGCCAATGAGGAGAAGCATGCCTTAAAGAGCAGAACTGGCCAGATGGAAAAGGAATTTCAAAAGCTCACTGAATAAAATAATTTCTTCAAAATTAGATTGGAGCAAATAGAAGTTAATGACTTTATGAGAAATCAAAATATTATAAAACAAATGCAAAAGAATGAAAAAATAGAAGGCAATGTGAAATATCTCATTGGAAAAAACCATTGACTTGGAAAATAGATCCAGGAGAGATAATTTGAAAATTACTGAACTATCTGAAAGCCATGATCAAAAAAAGGAGCCTAGACATCATCTTTCAAGAAATTATCAAGGTAAACTGCCCTGATATTCTAGAACCAGAGGGTAAAATAGAAATTGAAAGAATTCACCAATTGCCTCTTGAAAAAGATCCCCAAAAGAAAACTCCTAGGAATATTATAACTGAATTCCAGAGTTCCTAGGTCAAGGAGAAAATATTATAAGAAGTAAGGAAGAAACAATTTGAGTATTGTGGAAACACAATCAGGATAACACAAGATCTAGCGGCTTCTGTATTAAGGGACTGAAGGGCTTGAAATATGATATTCAGAGGTCAAAGGAGCTAGGATTACTACCAAGAATCACCTACCCAGTGAAACTGAGTATAACACTTCAGGGGAAAATATGGACATTCAACGAAATAGAGAACTTTCAAGAATTCTTGATGAAAAGACCAGAGCCGAACAGAAAATTTGACTTTCAAATACAAGAATCAAGAGAAGTATGAAAAGGTAAACAGAAAAGAGAAATCATAAGGAACTTATTAAAGTTGAACTGTTTACATTTCTACATGGAAAGGTATTTGTAACTCATGAGACTTTTCTCAGTATGAGGATAGTTGAAGAGAATATATATGTATATATACGTATATATGTATAGGTGGGTGCATACGTGTATATGGTGTGTGTACGTGTGTACTTGTATACATAAACAGAGGGCACAGGGTGAGTTGAATATGAAGGGATGATATCTAAAAAATAAAATTAAGAGGTGAGAGAGGAATATATTGGGAGAAGGAGAAAGGGAGAGATAGAATAGGGTAAATTATCTCACATAAAAGAGGCAAGAGAAAGTTATTACAATGGAGGGAAAGAGCAGGAAGGTGAAAGGGAATGAGTCAACTTAATTCTCATTGGATTTGACTTAAGGAGGGAATAACACACACACTCAATCAGGTATCTTACCCTACAAGAACGTAGGGAGGAAGGGGATAAAGCAGGGGGGATGATAGAAGGGAGGGTAGATTGGCGGAAGGGGTAGTCAGAAACAAACACTTTTGAAAAGGAGAAAATAGAACAAAGGAGGGATGGGATAGGATGGAGGGAAATATAGGTAGTCTTTCACAAGATGACTATTATGGAAATGTTTTGCATAACTACACATGTATAACATATATTGAATCGCTTGTCTTCTCAGTGGGGGTGGATGAGGAGGGAAGAAGGGAGAGAATCTGGAACTCAAAGTTTTAAAAACAAATGTTAAAAAATTGTTTCTACATGCAACTGGGAAATAAGATACATAGGCAATGGGGTATAGAAATCCATCTTGCCCTACAAGAAAATAAGGGAGAAGGATGTAAGGGAAGGGATATGGAGGGATATATGAGAGGGCAGACTGGGGTAAGGAGTAATCAGTATGCTTGCCATCTTGGGGTGGGGGTAGCGGAGAGAAGGGGAGAAAATTTGGAACTCAAAATCTTAAGGAAATGAATGTTGAAAACTAAAAATAAATAAATAAATTCAGAGGAGGGGGAAATAATTACAGAAATAAAAAAAATTATACCAAAGAAAGCATTGGTCCTATATCTATTTAAATAAATATATATTCTTTCAAGCAAAGAGAAAAGAATGGAGATATAGGTAATGTTAAGGTCTCTAAGAAGGAAGGGACTAGCATAGGGAGAATGTGAATCATGTAATGAGCTCCTTGAGAAAGGGAAATCATTGATGTTCTACAGATGACAGAGAAAGATCTGGAAGTGCGCTATAAAGGGATGGGGTAAACCTCCAAGTAGGAGAGAAGGTTGTAATGTGTAAATGAACTACTGTGTGGGAATGTGGATTAAAGCAGATGAGCTCCTGCCTAGGTCCATGCTGGCCTTTTCTCAGTAGATTCTTTTCTGAGTTGATGACTAAACATGGTTCTAAAGGTGGATATACTGAGGATGAAAGACAACTTGTGAGTTCAAAAGGCGTGGACATTATACGTCCAATTAAAAGAGCAGATAGTTATAACATCGCCATAAAAAGGGAAAATTTCAGTATCAGATAAGATGATGACCCATGAGAAGATTGTGGCCTGAGCCCAGCTGTTTTAGCAGCAGACACGTACCAGGAGTAGTCTGGACATGATAGCGTCAAGGTAAAATGTAAAATCCCTAATTAGCACCCATGAAAACTATTTTGTTTTATTGTTGATCATGGATCATGATTTCAGTCATGTCCAACTCTCCATGACCCCAAATGAGGTTTTCTCGGCAAAGGTACTAGAGTGGTTTGCCATTTCCTTCTATATCTCATTTGACAGATGAGGAAATTGAGGCAAATAGGGTTAAGTGACTTGCCCAGGGTCAAACATCTAGGAAGTGTCTGAGACCAGGTTTGAACTCGTGAAGATGAGTCTCCCTGACTCCAGGTCTGGCACTCTTTTAACTGTGCATGCACATACACACACACACACACACACACACGCACACACACACATTTGCATTTTTAAAATTTATGTTGTATGTCTATTTTTATATGTACTTCTCTTCTCCATTAGAATATAAATTTATAGCAAGAAGACATTGTTTCATTCCTTTATTTGTACGCCCAGCATCTAGTACAATGCCTGAAAGTAGTAGGTGCTTATCACTGATATCCTGATGAAGTTTAATTATCAAACCTAGACAATTTTAACTACTATTACAAGTCAGGTTAGAAATAGGTACTAGACCATGATTTGGTTTAGGGAATTCCCAGGTGAGGAAAATCCTTCTCCCAATACAGGTCAGCACCCTTAAAAAAAAAAATCAGTCTTAGTTTCCTGGAACACTGAGAGGTCAAGTGACAAGCCCAGGGTCATCTAGTCAGTTTATATCTGAGACAAGTCTTGAATCCAGGTCTTCTGGGATTCAAAGCAGCTGTCTATCTACTATACCACACTGCCACTCAGTTACAAGTTAGCTCAACCAGTAAAGAAGAATGTGCCATCTCCCATGCAGTCCGTTTCACTTAAGGGCTAGCTCCAGCATAGAGGGATTTTCCTTATATCAAACCTGAATTGGACTCCTTGTAGTAACTTCCACATCTACTGCTTACCAGTTCTGTCCTGTAAGGCCAAGCAAAACAAACCTAATCCCTCTTCTCCATGGCAGCTCTGTAAACATCTGAGGATAGCTAGCACGTCGCCTCTAAATCCCTCATCCATGAGAACAACTCCCAGTCACTTTGATCTCTTTTTATATGCTATGACCAAGAGGGATCTATCATTGGCAGCCTTCATCTGGATATTCTGTAGTTTATCAATGTCCTTCCCTAAAGTGTGGCCATGAAAATGAAGTATAATCCCAATTGGTCTGACCAGGGCAGAGACATGGATTAGGGAAGGCCAGGGAACTCAGAACAGAAGGCCTTGATTTTCTCAGTAAAGTTGGAGACCAGCTTGTCTGCTGAGATGGAAGGGGGCTGGGGGGTTGAAAGAGGGAAATGTTGGGAGTGGTTGCTTCAGCAATTATGATAGAGTGTCTAACTGGCAAAAATAGGAGACAGTGTGAACCCAAGGATATAGTAGTGAAGGCCCAATTCAAAGCAAGTTAACTCAACTGTATTCATCAAGTGTAAGATAAGGTGATAAGCATATAAAGCCAAAGATAAAAAAATCTGTGCCCTCAAGGAGTTTAAATTCTTCTGGCAGAACATAACACACACACACACACACACATACATACACAAATACACAACACATACACACGTACATATACGTGCATGCACACACACATATACAATATACACATACATACACACACAAAATAGAAGGTGGGATGTGACCTTAGTCCTGAAGAAAGATGGGGAGTTCAAGATGTGGAAGTTAAGGGAGAGAGGCTATTCCAGGAACGAGGAGCAGCTGTTGCAAAGGCTTGGAGGCAAGAGATGGGTTGTCCGGCACAGTAAATACCAAGAAGGTCACTCTGGTTGGCTGAAACATAGTATCTGAGAAGGAGTGGAATGGAATCAGTCTGTAAGTTGAAGCGTGCTCTGAAGATGAGATAACATGAATTTGTTGTGGATCCAGTCAGTGTGCTCGCATAACTTCCTCCAGTACTGCTCAACAAGTCAGGAACAGAAGCAGAGAATCCTGGCAAGTAGTGAGAATGACCTGGGTTGGGGGCTTGTCAGGGTATGAAAGCTGACAGGGAGAGGGATTCAAGGGTGGAAGACAGTGCAGAATTGTAAGGCCACCATAGAGTGTTAACACTGGGAACAGAAGAAAGGAGGACAGAACAGGGGTGATAGACTGGGAGAACAGGGAGGGGATGAGGGTGTGATGGGAATGAATAATAAATTTAGGAAAAGTGTGACAGAGGGAAAATAGGACAGAGGATTATGGTCAGAATGAGTAATTTCATTGTTCAAAATCAGAGGTAGAAAAGTGTAGAATTATGGTGGTGAGGCCTGTCTCTGTGGGTAACTTGGAAAGAATAGAGATAAAGGTAACGTTGAAGTCTCCAAGGTTGAGGGGAGGGCTTAGGATAGAGAGATAATGTGAGCCAGGTACAGCTCCTTGAGAAGGGAAGATGACGTCACATTCTGCCGATGACAGGGACAGAATCTGGAAGCGTGCTATGAATGGACAGGGTAACCTCCGAGTAGGAGAAGGATGGTGCCAGAGAGAGGGTTGGGAAGTGTCAGTGAAAGCTATGAGGTATTGCTCTTCCTCTTGGGCCAGGGTGTCAGCCCTCATGGGTGGTGTGATAACAGAAGGCAGGGCTGGCATCTTCATAGATGGTTATTTTGGTCCAGAGGGCCCTGTGGTGAAGAAGTCTCTCATCCCAATATTGTCTAGGGGGATGGGAGTGAAGGAATGAGTGAACTGGTTCAACAAATTCTTAAGACTTGGACCACACAAAGGGCTGGATTGAATTCATGCCTTATACACTTCCACAGAGGTAAAGGATAAAACTTTTCCAAGAGTTACTCTGAAGGTAGAAGGAATACTTAGCTTTCAGTTGGTCTGGGTGATGAGAGATCATGTGGGAAGTTAAAGACAAGAGTGAAGATGAAATAGAAGAAATGACTGATAGGGAAAACTTCTTAAAAAGACTGGAGGGATTCAATGACACAAGGGGTTAAACTCTTCGGCAAGAAGAAGGATAAACCATGGTGGAGTGTGAGGGCATATCCCTGTTATCTTGGCTCACAGGAAAGCTGAGGCTACTGGATCTCTTGAGCTTGGAAGTTCTGAGATGCAGGGGATCAGGTTCATCAGGTGTCCATACTAAGGTCAACATCAATTATTATGGACCCATGGGAGCAAGGGAAGGAGTACCAGGTTGCCTAGAAAGAGGCACTTTGTCCTTGGCCAGAACAAAAACTCTCATGACAATTAGTGGCCCTCAAACTGCACTTCCAACCTGGGCAAGATAGGGAGACTCAGTATTTATTAAAAAAAAAAGTCAATCTCATTATCCAAGATTGGAAGAATAGAGCAAAGGATCCATGAATCTTTTGGTTCAATGGAGATTTTTGAAGAATGGAATAGTGGACATGAAGTAATCATATGGGAGGGACTCAGTTTTCTCAATAAAATAGGGAGTGAAGTCAACTGCTGAAAGAAGGGTATTGGGAATAGAATTAGGGACTTGGGAGAGAGAGGAGAAGGTTTAAAATCATAGAATCAGTGGAATTTAGAACTGGAAGGAACCTTATTATAGATCATTGAGTTCAATCCTGTGTACATACTGATGAATATGGGATCGCAGAAGCAGATCTGGAAAGGACAGAAGTCATCATTATCTAGTCCAAACCCTTCATGTTATAGATGTGAAAACTGAGGTCCAAACTAGTGACTTACCTAAGTGACAAAGATCATAAGTGGCAGAGATAGGATTTGAACCTTGGCCGTCTGACCCCAAATCTAATGCTCTTTTCACCAGACCATATTACTATCAAATTGTAATTCTTTTTTGTCTTCTGGTTTCATTTATAGAAAGAAAATCAAGGTTAATATGATTTATTAATTTTATGGTTAATATGATTTATTAATCCTCCTGTAGGAGGACCACTTCTTGGTCCCTGGACAAGGATCTTACATTCAGAGTACCAAGAGTTAAATTAGAATTTACAGATGGTTTCCAAACTGTGTGATTCTTAGCTTGCTTTCCCTACCCTCTTTTCTTCCATTCTGACATTGTTATTGCAAAAGCAGAAGGCTATAGAGGACTGAGAACTCAGTCATCAATCATCTTTAACATAGCCCCCTCCTCTTTGTCATGGGTACCAAGAGACCATCCAGGAGCTGCTGGTCACACTGTGGTCCACCGGATGGATCCTTGATTCCCATGACAAATGGGAGAGAGAAGAGCTACACTTTCAGTAGACTACATAGAGAAGTGAGGGGCTTCTCTCTCATTCAAGGTAGCCTCTTTCTTGAGATATAGCCAAGGTCAGCTCTCTCTTGAACTTCTAGCTAGGGAGGAGGGGGATTTCTCTCTCTTTCCTCCCCATCAGCAGCTAGGGCACCTATTCATACATGACAGTGGGTGTTTATCATGTGAGCCTAAGACTGAGTTTTGTTTTTCTTTACATGAACACAGCAATACTGAGATACGTTAGATAAATGCCTTAGCATTTACCTTCTGAGCTCAGGAGTCAAGGAGTTCTAGAATTTTGTGCTGGCTATCCAGCAGGAGATTCTCCCTTCAATGATACTTTTCTCACATAAGGAGGATGAGCTGATCAGGCCTGGCTGGCCCAAAGAACTGGACCTTGAGTTATTGCTTAGATAGTATGAACAGAGGTCAAAGTGAAACCTGTTGAGCAATTCCACAAATCTCCCAGGAGTCTTTCCTATAACCCAGAAGCATATAATATAACAATGTGTTATTGTTTCCTGTATAGAGCATCTATCAGTGTACAATTATTAGTATTTTGTGTTTTAAGAAGTTCTTTGTGCTAGAGGAAATAAATAGCTGTCCCATACATGAAAACTACACTAGTCATACATAAGCTTAAAAGATTTTCCCCAAGTTTCTAGCCCAGACAGAGGAGCATATGAATGAGCCAGAGAGTACAAAAAAGTCCAAATCCCCTTTTTTTAGAAATCAGCTCCCCAAGAACCAAATATGGGCCATATGAGTCCACAACAGATACTGCTGTGTGTAGCTGGAAATCTTTATGGGAAGGGGTACCCCAAGGACTGCAGATAATGTTTGTTTCATAAATTTCAAGGGCCAAGGAATAATCATCCAGTAGTCAACCTATTTTTTTATTTCAAAAAATATTTTTCAAGCAGCAAAAAATCTACTTTCTTGCTCTTCCACCTCAACTCTGCCAGTTGAGAACTAAAAAAAAAAAAACAAAGCCCATTACAATCATGTACAGTCAATCAAAACAGAACTTCACATTGATCATACCCAAAAATATAGGTCTCATTCTTTAATAGGAGTCCCCTACCTCTCTATTAGTCAGTAGGCAGAATGTTTCATCATTAGTCCTCTAGAATCATGATTGGTCATCATGCCAATCAGTTTCTAAGCCTTTCAAAGTTGTTTGCTTTTCCATATTGTTGTCATTGTATAAATTGGTTTCCTGGTCCTCTTTACTTTACTCAGCATAAGTTCATTTAAGTCTGTCCAGGATTCTTGGTCAGCCCATTGTTAAGTATCTGTCTGTGCTGGCTGATCCTTGGCAAACTATCTGTCAGTCATTGGGATTGTACTTGACATGTTTTCATTATAGAAGAACTTCCCAAAGCTTGTGTTCTATTGTCCTAGCCCTCAAGAACCCACAATCACCTCCAAGCCATAATCAGGTTTCAGAGTGTGAGTGGGTGAAGGGGGTGAAGGGTTAAGAGAAGTTCTAGGAGAAAACATTAATATAAGACAAAGAGATAGTCAGTCCCAGGAAATGCTGGGACAGAATTCTCCAGGCTTCTAATTTGGGGAGAAGGAGGTTCTGTAACTCAAGATTGAGTGAGAACACTATGTATCTGCAGAATAAGTATACAAGGGACACTGGTTTGGTCAGGGAAACTGACATGGGCATCTAGGTGGTGTAGTAGAGTGCTGGACTTGGAATCAGGAAGACGAGTTCAAATCCTACATCGTACACTTAGCTATGTAACCCTGAGAAAGTAACTTAACCTCTCTGTGCCTCAGTTTCTTCATCTGTAAAATGGGAGGGTTGGACTCAATGTCCTCTAAGGTCTTTCTAGCTCTAAATCTATGCTTCTATAATCCACAAGAGCGTAGTACAGAGGGAATGAGTCTAACAAGAAAAAAAAAAAACAAATTACAAGCTGAAACTATACCAAGATCTGAGCAGAAAGATGTGGATTCTGTGTCTAGGTCTGCAGATGGAAGGGAAATCCCATGTTCTGGGAAGTGTTCCCAGATAAAAGGGATGTCTCTAGTTATACCAGGTGAGGTGTAGCAGTATCCTAAGATGCTCATTTCTGCAGCAGATGCAACAGCCCTGTTGGGAGGCTGACAATTTCTTGAGACCTGAGGTAGTCAGTGAAAACCATTCATGCCTGCTGGACAAAAAGGAAAACCTACACCAGGGCTGGGGAACTACATGTGGCCCTATAAGTCCTCAAGAGCAGCCCTTTGAGTGAATCCAAACTTCACAGAGCAAGGAGCTAGGCAACAGAGCAAGGCAAGATTATAATTGGGAATATCAAAATATTGAGATTATCTAGAAATAATAAGAAAATGTAGAAAGGAAAGGGAAATGGTACCTCCAGATATTAGCTCATATTGTAGGTACTGGCTAAAAGGTAAAAAAGCAGATTAATGGAACATACTAAACAAGGAAGAATTTTTAAAAATAACTTAATGAATAACCTCTTGTTTGGTAAACCCCAAAATATAACTTACCTTAAAAAATGAGAGGATAAGTAAATTATGAAACTTTCACAGCTAGGGGTGGGGATTGAATTCTTAAACAAACAAGGGATAATGGTAATTATAAAAGACTTAAATAGTTACTTTTGATTCCATTAAATTGCAAAGCTTTTGTATAAGCAAAATGAATGTATCTAGAGATAAGAAGGGCAAATGGGGAAAATCCTTTTATCAAATATCTCTGATAAAGATTTGATAGTAAAGATAAATGGATTTAGTTAGTCAGTAAACAATGTGCTGGGTACTGTGTTGGGAGCACAAAGAAAGACAAAGGAGAATCCCTGCTCTCAAGGAACATGGGATCTAATGGAGGAGACAAGGAAACAACTATGTACCACAAGATATACATGTACATAAATATTACAAAATACAAACGATTCATAGAGGACAGGCGCTAGAAGGAAAGGGGATTGAAAAAGCGTTTCTGTGGAAAATGGAATTTTAGCTGGGACTTGAGGGAAGCCAAGGAATTCAGATGGGGAGGGAGAGTGTTCCAGGCATGGGGGATAAACAGAGAAAATGTCTAGTCAGAAAATGGAGTGTTTGGAATGACAAGAAAGTCAGTATCACTGGGCTGCAAAATATATGGTGGGGTATGTGTATAAGGCATAAGAACACTGGGAAGGAGCAGAGGGTGTGCCGAGTTATGAAAGGTTTTGAACAGAAAACAAGATTTTATATTTGATTCTGGAGGAAATAGGGAGCCACCGGAGTCTATCGGATGGTAGTGAGGGTGTGTGTGAAATGGTCAGATCTACATTTTAGGAAGATCATTGCGCAGTTGAGGAGAGGACAACCTAGATGGGGAGACACTTGTGATGAGGTGATGAACCAGCAAACTCTTACATATCAGTCAAGGAGATGCATCAAGATGATGGAAGTGTCAGAAGAGAAAAGGGGGTATAGGAGAGAGATGTTACAAAGGTAAAATGAACAGGTCGTGGCAGCAGATTAGAGATGAGAGGTGAGAGAAAGAAAGGATTCAGGGACAGCATCTAGGTTGTGAGTCTGGGTCACTGGGATAATGGTGGTACCCTCAATGGTCACAGGGGAATTAGGAAATTCCTAAGAGCAAAACCCATTCCACAAGAGACGAACTATCCAAAAATATGAATTAACAGCTCTGAAAAGAAAAACTATTAATAATCATATTGAAAGGATATTCCAAATCATTAATAATAAGAGAAACATAAGTCAAAAGAGCTTTGAGGTTTTGCCTCACTCTCAGAAAACTGGTAGATGCCAAAAGACAAGAAGATGGAAGAATACAGATGCACTGACGCATTGTTGGTGGTCCTGTGAATCATTCCAACCATTCTGGAAAGTAACTTGGGATTATTCATATAAAATGACTAAAATGCCCATATCCTTTGACGAAGACGAGTACTGTCAGGCATAAATCTAAGGAAGCCACTAACAAAAACAAAGACTCCATTTAGACCATAATGTTGATAGCAACACTTTTGAGGAAGCAAAGAAGTGGAAAACAGAGTAAATGTCCACTGATTAAGGAATGGATAAAAAATATCCATACATGAATTTAATGGAATATTACTGTGCTGCAAGAAAAAACAAATATGATGAATAAAGAAAAGCATGGAGAGCCATGCAGTTGAACTAATTCAAAGTTCCATACTTGTGAAACCCCTGCCTCTGCTGAGAAGGGAGTAGAGATAACTTCTAACATCTATTCCTAGGGTCCAAGTCTGGTCTTTACAATTTTTCAATATTCAGTTTGTTTTGTGGTGATTGTTCTTTCCACTTATAGTCATCGATTGTCCAGACTTCGCTTACTTCACTTTGAATCAGGTTGTTGAAATAGGCTAGTAGCAGGATCGAAAAGAAAGCACGGTGATGAGAAAGAAATGTAAAATTCTATTCTTGAGCTAAAAAAAATCAACTTTGTAAGTGCAGGATGGGGAGGTGTGGTTAGACAGAAGATTGTCTGAAAAAGATCTGAGGGTTCCAGTGGATTGAAAGCCCAAAGAGTCAGCAGTGTGGTGTGGAAGCCAGAAAAGCTAACGCCATCTTGGACTGTGTTGAGAGGCAGAGCATCCAGGAATAAGGAGGTGACTTTGTTGTTGTTCAGTCATTTCAGTTGTATCCTATTCTTTGTGACTCCATTTGGAGTTTTTTTGGCAAAGAAAAAGATATTGGAGTGGTTTTACAAATGAGGACACTGCGGCAAACAGGGTTAAGTGACTTGCCCAAGGTCACATGGCTAGGAAAGTGTCCGAGGCTAGATTTGAACCCAGGAAGATACATCTTCCTGATTCCAAACTTGGCACTCTATCCACTGTGCCACCCAGCTGTCCAAGGAGGTGAGTCCCTCTGTAATCTCTTCCGATCACAGAATATCTGGAGTACAATAGATTATCTGGAGTACTGTATTCAGTCCTGGGTGCCATTGATAAGATGGAGAACATCCAAAGGAGGGCAACCAAGATGAGGAAGGGCCTTGATTTCTTCTCATCTTGTTGTTGTTCGTCCTTGATTCTGAAAGAGGACCAACGACATCACAAGTTCAAAAAACGTCTTGTCATCTGAGGACTAGTTGAAGGAGCTGGGGATGTTTGACCTGGACCACAGTGCGGGGTACAGTTTAATAAATGTTTCTTGATTGGGATTGGAAGAGGAATTTGGTTTGTTTTGTTTGGCTTGAGAGGGCAGAAACAGAAGCAATGGGTCAAAATTACAAAAAAGGCATCGATTTAATGTTAGGAAGAACTTCCTAACACTTAGAAGAAATCTAAAAGTGAAATGGGCTAGCTTGAGAAGTGGTAAATTTTCCTTCATTGGGGTTCTTCAAGAAAAGGTTGGAGGGCCATTTGTCAAGTATGTTCCAAGGGGGATTTCTTTTAGGTATGAGTTGGTCTAGAAAGCATCCCAGAGGTCTCTTAAAACCTTAAAGTTGGTGAGTCTACGACTCAGATGGAACACCACAGGGATTTGTCCTTGAACTTGAACTAGCTAACATTTTTAATCAATGAGTTAATGGAAGGCATTGATGATATACTTAACAAATTTGAAGATAACACAAAATGGAAAGGGGAATAGATTCAGAATCCAAAAAGACCTCAACAATTTAGAACAATGAGTTGAATCTGGGGATTAAAATTTAACGGAGATAAATATAAAGTCTTAAATTTAGGAAAAAAATTAACTTTACAAATACATGACAAAGGAAGCATGGCTATACAACAGTTCATGTGAAAAAGCTCTGGTGGCTTTTCTGGTCTCCAAGCTTGATCTGACTCAATTGGACAATATGACAGCTGAGAAAGGCTGCTGTAAGAGAAGCATGTTGTCTAGAACCCCAGAAGTGATAATCTTGTCACACTTTGCCGTAGTCAGACCATAATGGAGTGTTGTGTTCAGTCTAGGCATCCCATTTTAGGAAGAGAATGGATGACTGCATAGTGTCCAGAGGAAGGTGATCGAGATGGCAAAAAGCCTCGAGATTGGGCCACAGAAGTATCAGGGGAAGGAACTGGTGATATTCAACTTGGAGGAGAGAAGATTTATGCTGTCTCAAATACCTCAAAGTCTGTTGGGTGCAGGTGATTGTATTTATTTTGCTTGGTCCCAGAGGGTAGAAATGGGACCCAGAGGGTAAAAAGTGGGTGGAAACTGCAGAAAGGCAGATTCAATCTGATATAAGGACAAGCTTCTGGATAATTAGAGTTGTGCCTCTGTAGAGGCCTCCCAGTAAAAGCTAGGTGTCCACTTTGGGGCATGTTGTAGAATTGATTCTTGCTTAGGTACCAGTTGGACTAGACAGCTGCTAAGGTGCCTTCTTTCTCAGAGATTCTCTATGAGACGACACATGGGGCAAAGCAAGAGTCACCAGAATTCAGTAGCTGATTAGCCATTATCTACACCATAGCCAAGCTGTATAGTCTGCCTGCTTCAAGTCTCGACTTCCTCCAAACCATTCTCCATTCAGTCATTAAAGTGATTTTCCTAAAGGCAGGTCTGGTCATATCTCCAGTGGCTCCCTATTGCCTCCAGGAGCAAACACAAAAGGCTCTGTTTGGCCTTCAAACCCCTTCGTAACCTAGTCCACTCCTACTTTTCTGGTCTTCTTACACCTTAATCCCCAGCACTTACTCTTCGATCCAGTGACTCCATGAATGAGACATTCCATCTCTCAGCTCCAGGAATTTCCTCTGACCACCCCCCATGCCTGGAATACTTTCTCTCCTCTGCTCCAACTACTGACCTCTCTGGATTCCTTTAAGTCGCACAGTCTCACCTTCTATGGGAAGCCTTCCCTAACCCTTCTTAATTCTAGTGCTTTTCCTCTGTTAATTATTTCCTGTTTATCCTGTATATAGCTTGCTTTGTTTACATCTGTTTTCTTGTTGTCTCCCACGTGAGGTTGTAAGCTCCCTGAGGACAGGGACTGTCTTTTGCATTTTTTCTTAATCTCAACATTTAGCACAGTGCCAGTACATAGTAGATGCTTATTTATTGAATGAATGAATGAATGAATATTTAGGACAAGAGGAGTGTAAAAGATGATTCAAGATTTTAAGCCTGGGTAAGTGTTGGGAAGTCAGAGGAACGGGCTTGTTTGGGAGGGAAAGAGAGTGAGTTTGGAGTTAGGGAAATTTGGGTCTGAGCCCTATCTTAGACTAGCTCTAGGATCCTAGGTTAATAAATCACTTATCATCCCTATGAAGCAGTTTCCTCATTAGTAAAATAATAGCACCTACCTCACAGAGTAGTTGTATGGATTAAGTGAGATAATGGATGCAAAGCACTTTGTCAGACACATCTCTAGTGGCCCTACCTGTTACCATTAGCATTGCTAATGACTGAGTTGGAGGTGTGGCCAGCACTGACTTTGATCTTAAATGGATCTGATCTCATGGTTGTGGGCATTCCTTTCAATAGTCAGTTTGGTTTTTGAATAAATATAAATTTTTATGCATAAGATTTGTTTAAATCTGATTGTACCTGAAGATGGAATTATAACATGCCTCCACTATGATTGCCCATCTGAGATTAGGGAAGTACACATCCTCTCTGGCCTGTTGTTCAGTCATTTTTCAACCGTTTCCAAATCTTCATGTTCCCCTTGGGATTTTCTTGGCAGAGACACTGGAGTGGTTTGCCATTTCCTCCTCTAGATCATTTTACAGATAAGGAAACTGAGGCAAACAAACTTAAGTGACCCACCCAAGATCACTGAGCTAGTACATGTCTATGGCTGGATTTAAACTCACAAAGATGAGTGTTTCTGACTCTAAGCTTGGTACTCTATCCTCTGTACCGCCCAGCTTGGCCTAAAGGCAATATTTTCTGAAGCACGCTCATTGTACATCCTGTAGACATAAGCAGAGGAGAAGAATCAGTCACTAGAACCCATGGTCCAGTGTGCATTGCTTGATGAACCAGTTTGTGGATAGCTTGCGAGTTAATGGAGTTAGGGAATGTGAGGGGGAATAGAGAGGTCTCTGATTCCCTCCTCCTGAGTAATTTGTATATTTTGTAGCTAAAGGGACTCATAGAACCATATATTTAGAACAGGCAGCTAGGTGGCGCCATAGTGCACAGAGCGCCAGGCCTGGAGTCAGGAAGACTCCTCTTCCTGAGTTCAAATCCAGCCTCAGACACTCACTAGCTGCGTGACCCTGGACAAGTCACTTAACCCCATTTGCCTCAGTTCCTCATCTGCAAAATGAGCTGGAGAAGGAAATGGCAAACCAGAAAATTATCTCTGCCAAGAAAACTCCTAAATGGGGTCTCAAAGATTCAGACAGGACTGAACAACAACAACAAAAAGAGCCTCGGGGGTCATCTTTGCACCTTTGTCCCACTGACAGTCATGCCTTGCTAGATTCCAGCCCTGGACTGCTGCCACTGTCTAACCGCCCTGCTTCTTTACACACACTAGACAGAGTGGGAGGAAATCGTACAATCGCCTAGTACAAATTTATGTTGTCTAATCTCAGCTGGTCCCTTTTACTCCTCCCTAATCGACTCTCTAACACCCTCTTCACAGAGACCCTTCCAAACCTCACCACGATCCCCTTGTCCCAAGCCTCCCAGCCAAGAACTTCGTTCCATACTTTCTTGAGAAAATGGAGCTCACTGTGGTCTCTCTCCTCTGCTCTCTACTTTAAAATCCCTTGACAACATTCCTTATTCCTTCCTCCTTTATTCCAATTTCTGATGAAGAGATTACCCTTTTTCTCACCAAGATCAGCCCTTGTACCCCCAATCCCCTCCTCTCCCTAGCTGCTTACAAATATGCCCAAAACTTGCCCATTCTTTAAATACCTTTACTAAACCCTACTACATCCTCAGTCTATCCTCCTATACCTCTCTTCTGTTTCTCAGTTATCTCCTAGAAAAAGCTGTCTCTACTCAGTTTCCCCATTTCCATTCCTCTCATTCCTTAACCCTTTACAAACTGGCTTCTTCCTCATTCAACTGAAAGTACCCTTGTCAAAATCACCTCTAAATCTGCAAATCTGACTGACTTTTCTCAAACGTCCTCATCCCCATTAGCCTCTCAGAAGCTCTGAGAATTGACTGTTTTTCTTCTGGATGCCTGCTCTGCTCTGGGTTTTCAGGACCCTGCTCTCTCTTAGTTTTCCCCCTATCTTTCTGACTTCTCTTTCTCATTTTTTCCCCTAGTTCATCATTCATGCCATATCCCTCACTGTAAGTATTTCCCAAAGTTCTTTTCCTGGGTTCACTTCAATCTCTATTTGGTGATCTTATCAGCTTCCATTGGTCTAAAGATATCTACATTGATGACTTCCAGATCTACATATAAGCTTCACTCTAGGCCTGCACAACAAACTGCTTACAGCAGTGATTTCCAAAGTGGAGGTCATGGCCTGACCCCAAGAGGGTTGATAACTAACAGGTCAACCAATTTGAGGGTAGGAAAATGGGTTGCATGTCCCCCTCCCCATTTTAGCCAGTTGTGGGGCTTGTTTTTAAGGCAACCACACTTACCTTTATGTCACAACAGGCCTCTGCTCTACCCCCTCCATGGCACAAGCTATCACCCTCTCCCATTCTAAGCCAGGTTTTGGCCCCTCAATGCAAAAAGAAACTAAATACTCGTTGGGTACTCATGGTAGCAATTGCGCAGGTACCACGGAGAGATTCTGTACGTCCATCTCAATATAGCCTTTCTCTTACCTCCCAGACCACTTTATGACGAAGGTAGCTGACCCTCAGGTCTGTGCTTCAAGACAATGACTGGTAAGTAATATCCCTTTTCCATTTTGGGTGGAAAGTCCACCCAGGATGAGGAAGCATGGATGGGCTGATTAGATTGCAGATTTTATTACATTATATTTTCCCTAGAACCACCACATATCAAACTTTCCTCTTTCTGTGAAGGGAACTACCATCTTTCCAGTTGCCCAAGGTTGCAGTTTTGATGTCTTCCTCAATTCCTCACTTTCTTACCCCACATAGCCAATCAGATGACAGATTTTGTCCATGTTTCCCCTTCCATCCACCTACATGTCCACCATTCTAGCGCAGGCCCTCATCACTTCTTCTCTAGCCTACTACAATAGCCTCTAATTGGTGGCCCTGCCTTAACCTTCTCCTTAATTTAATTCACCCTCTATTCAGCAGCCAGTCATTTTCCTAAAGCTCAAATCTGACCATGTCACTCCCCTACTCAACAAATTGCAGGGGCTTCCTATTGACTCAAGGATCAAACAATTAATCTTTATCGTCATCATTTTTAAATTTCTACTTTATTTATTTTTAAATTTAAATTATTTATTTATTTTATTTCTATTTTTCTAATGGGCAAAATTACTAGTACAGTGATACATGCATGTGCTCTATAAAGAACTAGACATCCACATGTTACTGACATGGGCTTGAAATCTTTTTATGGATAGGAATGTGCTATCAA
Source organism: Pseudochirops cupreus (assembly GCA_028627135.1). Lineage (NCBI taxonomy): Eukaryota > Metazoa > Chordata > Mammalia > Diprotodontia > Pseudocheiridae > Pseudochirops > Pseudochirops cupreus. The sequence continues at coordinate 320,848,028 of CM053581.1, read as the reverse complement.
AAAATTTGGGAGACAACCGGCCAACTTGACATTTCCAACTGAACATTCCATGGGTCTCTCAAATTTAGTATGCGTCAGACAGAACTCATTGTCTTTCTCCACAAACCTACCCCCACTATTTGAAACTTTCTTATTTCTCACACACTCACATTGCCAAATCTTGCTGGTTTTACCTCCCCATTAGTCCCCTTCTTTCTGCTCCCACAGCTACCACCTCTAGGCCCTTATCTCTTTTCATCAGGATTATTGTAATAGCCTCCCAATTGGTTTCCCCAAATCCAGGCTGTCCCCATTGCAATCCATCTGCCATGAAACTGCCAAAGTGACTTTCCTAACGTTCAGGTCTAACCATGCCATTGTCCTACTCAAACTCCAGTAGCTCCTTATTCCTTCAGAGATCAAATATAGACTGTTAGACATTTAAAGCCCTTCATGACCAGGAGCCAACTTACCTTTCTAATGTTTTTATATGTGACTCCTTTTTCTGATCTCCCTGGTCCAGTCAAACTGTCCTTGCTATTCCTTTACCGTGACACCACAGGTCTCTGAGTCTTTTCACTGCCTGTCCCCACCCCTACCCCAGATGCCAGAAATGCACTCCTTCCTCTTAGAATCTCTTGGTTCCTCCAAAGCTCAGTTCATTGTCCCTGAAGACTTTCTAGACCCCTGCCCAATTAAAAGTGTCCCCCCATTTTACCTTGTATTTATTCTACATATATCTATTTTTGTACAGGTTGTCTCCCCAATAGAATGTAAGCTCCCTGAGGGCAGGCCTGGTTTCATTTTTGTCTTTGCATCCCCATTACCTAGCACAGTACTTTGTATATAATAAGCACAAAATAAATGCTGAATGAATGAATGGATCTAATCCAACAAGTTGATTTTATAGAAGAGGAAACTGAGGCCCAGAGGGTCTGAATGACCTTCACAGAAGTATAAGAGCAGGAATTTAAACTTAAGTCTTCTGATTCCAAATCCAATGTGCTTTCCACTACCCCATGAGCAAACAAGGCACATGAACAGAAGCTGAACAGACCCTTGGAACAGACTCCAAACAGCGGAGAGAGCTAAAAAGGGTGCTGTGCCCACTCTCATTTTTACCCTGCAAGGTCTTGGTCCTCCTACTGTACATTAGGGAGCCTTCATTTGTTCAATCATTTCAGTTGTGATCGATTCTTTGTGATCTCAGTTGAGGTTTTATTGGCAAAGATATTGGTGTAGATTGCCATTTCCTTCTCCATTTGACAGATGAGGAAACTGAGGCAAACAGGGTTAAGTGACTTACAAAAGTGTCTGAGGATGGATTTGAACTCATGAAGATGAGTCTTCCTGAATTCAAGCTGATTTACATGAGGATAATTCATGGCTTTAAAATTACTCAGTTCAGCAAGTATTTGTTAAACATTTTAGCTGGAGTAGAGAGTCTGTGCTTTAGAACCCATCAACTGATAAGCTTTTATTAAGTGCCTATAATGTTCCAAGCACCATGCTAAAGACAGGGAACATGAAGGGAACAACGAACAGAACAGAAGGGGATGAGTCTGGAGTCAGAGCCAGAATGCACAGGCCTTGAATACCAAGCTGAAAAGTTTGGGCTTCCTTTGGTAGAAAACGGGGAGCTGCTGACAGGTTCTGAGTAGGGGAGTGACATGATGACAGTGGATCCCAAATACTTTTCACATGCCCATATCTCTTGCCTCCCGCATGAAACTTTGAGGGGATTGTGAGTTATGTGACAAGAAGGGAGGTCCTGACTAATATTAGGAGTGTATATGATGTGGGAAGTATTAGGTTAGAAGTTTTTGTTTTCAAAGCAAACAACAAGCTAAGACATTCATAGTCAGTACCACACAGTCTGACAATTATCTGCTGTCTTGTATTGTTCTTTGTGTGTATGTGCACACGTATGTGCATTCTGCCTTCCCAACAAGCCTATGAGCTACTCAAAGCAGATACCATACACTAGAGCTTTTTTCTTTAATCTCCCCCAGTGCAGAGCTTATACACAGTAAGTGCTTAATGCATAGACATTCCTCCCCCTACACCCCCCAATTTGATTCAAATTTTTTGATTGAATTCTATGTTCAAAGCACTTTCTTAGATGCTAAGGGAGATAGGATACAAAGTCAATACAGACTTATTAATTATGAATAGGTCTGTGAGACATAAAGTTGTTGCTTGCACAACACATGAAAATGAACACTACAATGAAAAAGTTCTGGTCCAAAGCAAGTTGTTCACGTTTAATATTGCAAAAGACTGAACAGATCAACAAAAAAGAAAAAAAAGAAAGAGGAGCGAGAGGACCAAGGACTAAATAGGAAGGAATTGAGCTAAATAGGCCAGAGTTGAGCTGCATTAACATTAGTGATATTGCTTTTGCCTTATCCCCTAAGACTATGGCAGAGTACATCGCTGAGGACTTAAGAGCAGAGACTAAGTAGCTCCTATTAATTATGGGATCCATGCAAAGTGACAAAAAGTGTCCTTATGCTCCAGAGTAGGTCTACCCACCATGCCTACTTGATGATGCTAATTCTTCCTACCCCGCCAAAGGCAGCAAAAACATGATACTCGTAATCAAATGTGGGGATCAGGAAGCATCTTACATGTGCTGCTATCCCATGACAGCAAAAAACTGAAATCCCCTTCATGTTTCCTCCTCACACTGGCTGCCAACAAGCCTGGAAAGATAGGTGCTGACAACTCCAAGGAGCATGCCTGTCCTGCGTCCCTGCAGGATCATGAGATCTAGTGGGATTGAAAGAGGAGCAAGTGATTTTAACTCTTCCACGTGATGGAGAGGGAAAGATGGGGTCCCCAGTTTTCATATTCCATCTATTAGTATCTCACAGACACCATACTGGAACAGTAAAGGAATCTTCTAACAAGACCATTTTCCAAGGAAGCTCTTCCTGACCTGGGTGTCACTAATAACATTTCTCCTCCATATCCTCTCTTTAGCTCAGAAGTGAACTCTCTTCTAGCTCATTAGTCACTGGTGCTAAGTTAATCAGGCCTTGACAAGAATAAATCTCTCCGGTTGGGAGACAAAATCAAAAGCGCAGAATTTCTGGTAAACAAGCAAAAGGAAGAAAAAAACCCAAGTATTTTTCTGAAGGGTGATGAATTATGCCTTCCTTATTGTGTTCTACAGACAAAATTACTCAACTGGCTTGTTCTGTTTTAATTAACCCAGCTAATAACTTCCCTGCTGGATCCCCTGGTTCATAACTTCTTGGTTTAACATAATAACGTGTTTGTTTCTCCTTCTGTGTCCTAATGAAATGATAATGACCATCCCTGGCATCCATTTCACCCTTAATATCCGGAGATTTCATGAATATAAACTCTCTTTCCATCTGCTCTTGTTCCCTTTTAAAGGAAATATTTCTATCTTTTCTTTTCCACTTCTTTTCTTTGGGGAGAATAAACTAATCTCTGTCTTCCAGAAAGAATCTTTCAGCAAGGCTTTCCTGAGCAGACAGTGTTTGGCACAGGCTGCTATCCATTCTCTCCCCTCCCATGGCCTCACATGTTTGCCATGGGGAACAGTGAACATATTTCACCTGGCACCTTTCTTCCACCACCACCCCCCCCCCCAGCCCCCAAGTAATGCAACAGGGTTAAGGTCCCAGCTCTCTCTCACACAGAGGGTCTAGGGAGAAAAAATTAAAGAAATACTGGCTACCAAAGAATGTGTTTCTCCTCCCCTTCCATTTGTCCTTGACTCTGCATGTGCTGTGAGTGACACTACAAGGCACAGTCATCAACCCACCGTCCAGAACAGGAATGTCATTCCCTGGATACCCGTCAAGGGGAAGTGTTTCTAGGTAAGGTGAAAGACATAGCCAGTCAAGGGACGAGCTCTGTTCCCAAGACTGTGAAGCAATATGGCAGAACGTAAAGAGGGAGAAATAGCCAGGAGACCTAGCTTCACATAGATAAGGCATAACTTCCAGGTATTTGATTTTGCATCTGTAAAATGGGAATGATAACATTTGCACTGTGATTTGTAAACCATAAGTATATAATGAAAGTTATTAGCATTATAAGATGTACCCTGGTTACATAAGGAAGAAAAAGTGAGGATGAGGGGGGGATTTGTTATCATTTTATTCAGGCTGTTCATTTGCTCTCTCAGCCAGTAAAGATCAATTCGTATCAGACAGAATTGCTGTGATTATTCAAATGAAGCCTGTGTGTTAGTCCCTAATAGACAATTTAGTTCTTAATTATCTATTTTCTTCTATTGTTCTTTGCCTTTTTTTAAACAAACACTTATTGAGTGCCTGCTTTTTCAAGTTCCTGTGCTAGAAGTGGGACATTAATTATGGGAAGTGGGGAGATTAATAAGACATTGTCCTTGCCCTCCGTAAGCTTTTACTCTGGCCTAGGAGACAAACTATATATACAAGATAACTACCTGTACAAGATATTATGTGACAAGTGCCAAATGAGTGGTAGTAACACATGTTATAAGAGTTTGGCTTCTAGCTGAGGTGGTCAGAAAAGACTTTCATTGTTTTATGGGTCCTGTGTTCTCAAGCGTCTTCCTTACTATTTTCCTCTAGAGAGGGCTCATACTTGTCTGTGTCCCACAGCACCTACCACAGAGCTTGGCATAAAGTAAATCTTCATACTTATACATATTTGCTGGCTGATCAACTGATTGGCAGAAGGATGGGCCCTTGACCCAAGATGGTACCTACATAAGGACTCCTATGCTACTACCCGATGCCGTAAGTCCCTCTGTTCTGCACAGTAGTCATTGAATGTGGGCAGTGGAAGCAGAGTGGCAGGATATCCTCTTGACTGCTGAGTGATATGAGAACCGAGGGTGTGGCTCCCAGCCCTAGGCTCTGCAGATCAAGCTGGCAAAACACAATGACAACGAGAAGGTCACAGGAAGGGCCAACCACAAGGCAGTTTTCCCAGCCAGATATTGCCTCAGAGAAATGCAGAGCACAGAGCCCCTCTGAGATCTGGCTGAGGTGCCAGTGGAGATGGCTTAAAAGTTAGGAATTGGGACTCGTACCTGGTTCTAACCTATTTTGCTGTTTGTTGTTCAGTCATTTCAGTCGTGTCTGGCTCTTTGTGACCCCATTTGGGGTTTTCTTGGCAGAAATACTGCAGTGGTTTGCCATTTCCTTCTCCAGCTCATTTTACAGATAAGGAAACTGAAGTAAATAGGGTGAAGTGACTTGCCCAGAGTCACACAACTATTAAGTGTTTGAGGCCAGATTTGAACTCAGGAAAACGAGTCTTTCAGACTACAGGCCAGGCTCTCTATCCAATGCACTGCATAGCTGACAAAAAAATCCCTATTTTAGGGGCAGCTAAGTGGTACAGTGAATAGGGTACTGGCCATGGAATCAGGAGGGTCTGAGTTCAAATCCAGATTCAGATACTTAATAGTTATTAGCCGTGTGATCTTAGGCAAATCACTTAACCCCAATTACCTTGTTTTCCCCCACAAACAAAACAAAACAAAACAAAAAAACAAAACCACAACATATTTTGTCTTAGCCAAACCCAAGAGAAAAATCTTTTACCTGGGCACCACAAAGTACCAAGACCCTTAAACTCTTCAAACTGAGTACCACTGAAATTGGCTTCCATGGAAAATCCTTTCCATACTGGGGAGACCAGGTAGATCCATATCTCCTGCTAGAGAAGGGCCAGCTGTCTGGCCGATAAGGCAAAGCAAGTGTATACATCATGGAGGGGACATCTTCCTCTTATTCCATGCCACCACATCCATGCCCATCAATACAGACCCCAATAAATGACAGGTACAGGACAAAATGGTCACTATAAGGGTAGGAAACATGCCACTGACATTGGAACTACCACGGTGCTAGGAGCATTGACAAGTTCTGGCTAGCTAAAGAACAGCCTTCCTGAGCCTTTGCACCCACAACCTCTTTGCAGCATCGAGCCCGGCCACGCCTTCACTGGTTACCACCCTTCGTAGACACTGGCAGGCACAGCACAGCCTAGACTGGAACAGAGGTGAACATGTTGGCTTGTTCAGTTTGCTGCAATGCTGTCTGGGTCCAGTGTGGACCTCAGACAACAGAGCAAAAGAAAGCAGAGGGGTGCCTGGGGAGCAGAGAGGAATGTCAGCTAGGGCCAGGTCGCTGAATGAACACACACACTCACACTCGTACATACCACACATATGCACACCCACAGAGAAATCCACAGCCACACAGAGAGATCTCTGAGGATGTCTGGGGTCAGCCAGCTCCCATTCCTCATGCGTCTTTCTCTTCCCCCCTGCTGGCTGCAAACAAATGATGGCGCCACAAGTAAGACCCAAACATTTTGGCTCCCATCCTTGTGGTCTCTCCACTACACTTGACTGCTTCTCTTCAGACGAGATTAACCAAAGCATTTGGTAAGTGGGGAACTAGCCCAGGTGTATGGCAGGACCCTCTGGCATGGAATGTTCTCAGTGCTCTCTCATGCTGTTCTCGTTTCACAAAACTAGAAGGCTAGATGCATAAGCATAATAACATTTAAGCATAATAACAACACAATAAATAATAAATAATAATTGCATTTATATGCTTTTGTTGTTGTCATTTAGTCATTTTCAGTCGTATCTGACTCTTCATGGCCCCATTTGGGGTTTTCTTGGCAAAGATACTGGAGTGGTTTGCCATTTCCTTCTCCAGCTCATTCTACAGATGAGGAAACTGAGGCAAACAGGGCTAAGTGTCTTCCCTGGGTCACACAGCTAGCAACTTTCTGAGGTCAGATTTGAACTTCAGTCTTCCTGATTCCATGCCCAGCACGCTACACTTGACCCAGGGCCATCTAGCTGCTCCCACCTAGCTGCCAGCAATTTGCAAAGCACTTTACACAGCCTTTCTTATTTGATCCTCCCAACAACCCTGCAACATGAGGGCTTTTATTATCTCCATTTTACAGATGAAGAAACTGAGGCTGTAGGGAACCTAAGTGGCTAGTAAATGTCTAAGGCTGGATTTGAACTCAGGGATTCCTGACTCCCAAACTGAGCTATGTAGCTGTCTCAAGAAGTCATCTTGCTTTGTTCCCTACTCCCAAGCAAGAGAGATGAAAATTTACTCAATTCCTAAATGTTTCCAGGGATGGAGAATCCATGTTCTTTGAAAGTCTGTTCCAATGATATCATTTAGAAGCAAAGGAAAGAGGCTGAATTTTGGAGCAGAAAACCTGGATGTGAACCCTGCTTCAGACACTTGCTAGCTGTGTGAACTTGGACAAATGACTCTACCACGAGATTCCTCTTTTAATCATCTATAAATTCAGAGGGTTGGACAAAATGACCTCTATTGTTCTGTCCAGCTTAAAGTCTTATGATCTTGTGAATTGTGTAGCCTATTGATAGATGCTGCTTCCTAATTCATCACCTACAAAAGTGCTCTGAGTTGCGTATGCTAGACTAATTTCTTGTAACTCAGGGCAAGGTTGGACAGGACACATTTTACAAATGGAGCAAAGCTAATGAAATGACCCAGGATTCAGATCCATGACCTTAGTCTCATGAGAGCACCATATTCTATCTATCCGAACTGCTAGGCTGACAGACCCTGTGATCAACTGCCAGGAGGTCCTTCATCAAATCTAACTACAATCTCTTTTCTGGTGTCATATACCAAAACAATTAACCTTGTTAAAACAATAATGATGCAAAGAAAGGGCACTTGGGTGGCTTTTGGCATAATGGAGTGGGGTAGTGATTGTTACTTCCTCTAGGACTTTGTCCTGGGATAGTAGGAGCAGTTTTCATACTTCCTACCTGATGTTCTTTCTCTTGTCTCCATCTCTGGCTCATCTTTGTTCTATTTACTCCATCACACTGGAAATCTTCATTACCATTCACTCAAAATTTACCACTCTCCCCAACCCCATCCTCCCAGAAACTCTTTATCCTTCTCCTCCCTGTGACAAGTGCTGTTCACTTTCTTGATCAATGCTAGAAGCTTGACTGGCAAGGGCTTTAGAGGGTAGTCCCCAAATGGTAGCACTCAAGAGAAAAAAATTTTTTTAATAAAATTACAACCTATTAAAGTCTGCAGGATGGATTTTACTCATTCTTCCAGGTCCATCCTCCCCACTAATTCCCAAGCTAAATTTCCCCCAGGGAATACTGGTTTTGGCACTCAGCATACAGGTTCCCAGTTCTCTTAAGTTACTTTGAGGAAGACACATCCCAATGTGGCCAACATTGCACCCCATGGAATGCATATGGGAATGGACCCGTAGGGAAGCTTGTAGACACCAGAGGAACACATGACATGGCACCAAAATACCTTTGTGCTTTGAGATGACAAAGCAATCCCATTATTGGCCTCTGGATGGAGAGGGAGAGGACACAATGCCCCAGTCCTACAGCCCAGCAGCAGATAGTTATTGTTATACTTGGGGACCTCATCCAGGATCTAAGGGATTGATTTCAATAAAACCCAAGTACTTAATTCCTTTTTGGGAGCCCCACCTATGTTTGAGGCACATCTAAATTTGTTTGCTTTCTTTATCTAAGCCTCCTTACCCAATCATCAGGTGGGTTCAGATCTCCTTTTGTATTGTTCTAATGGAGGAATACCATTGGAGAAAGGAGGGGTACCCAATGTGTTTCAGGGATAAGAATTTGAACCCAGGACAGGACCCAACTGATTTCTCACTTGAGGGTGAGTCAGTATCTTCCAGTTGACCCTAAGTCTCTAATTTCAATTACGAGAATCTCACATGTTCTGGAAAATCATTTGAGACAAATTTCCTTCTGAAGGAAAAAGCTCAGTTTTCCATTTTCTTTATTTTTTCCAAGTTTTGTTTTATTCTAGTTTTCCATCTCCCTGCCCATTTTCTCTATCCTTATAAGGATCCAATGAGATAATGTATTAGCAAAATTATCATATTAATAGGTAATATATTAGTTAAGAGCTTAGGACAGAGTAAATGCTTAATAAATGCTTGCTTCATTTCCTTACAAAGCTTTATAAAATGTTATCTGTGTGTCAGATTTGTGTGACTTTGTATTGGGAGATGATTATTCATTTCTAGGTCCATCAGCTAGAGTAGACTTGGGTCCTCTCTAAAGACTGTCAATTTGGGAAGACGGTGGAGAGAGGGAAATGACTCACCTGAGCCCTCTCCCAAACCTCTACTTTCCAGTCAAATAACTTTCTGGTCAAAGATAACTTAGAAGGTCAGCAGGAAAGCTCTGTCACACAATCCAGCACAGGCCACACTAACACAGACCCAGCCCTGGCAAACAAGGAGCCAGCCTTGGGAGCCGCTGAATCAGCAGCAGCAGCAGCTACCTCCAGAGCTCTCAGTCCACAAACAGTAAGGAGTTCAAACAGCTGGTCAGAAGGAGATTACAGGGGTCTCTTTGCTAGCACTGAGGCAGGACCCTGTTACTTTGCCCACACTTGGATCCAGGTCTCAGTCCTAGGTGGCAATCCCAGGGTGAGAAGGATCACTAGCACAGCAGAGCTGCAGCCACAGTGGAGTGGTGATCCTCATGGTGACAGTTCCAGGGCAGAAAAGAGTACCTGTGATCACTCACAGACCAGAGCACAGGCCAGGAGAGTAGCAAACACACTTCTCCTTACATCATACCATCTTAGAACAACTGAAAACTTACAGGTCTCTAGGAGTATATCTGAAAACAGCTGCAGAAAACCCTTGAAGTTTGGGAGAGTAGGGCACTGGAAGCAGTGCCCTACTTTAACAAAGAGTTAAAAGTCAATAAATAGGCTGGGAAAATGAACAAACAACAGAAAAAAATTCTGACCATAGAAAGTTAGTATGGTTACAAGGGAGATTAAAACACACACTCAGAAGAAGATAAGTCAAAGCATCCAAAACCTCCAAGAAAAACATGAATTAGTCTCAGGCCATGGAAGATCTCAAAAAGGATTTCTGAAAATCAAGTAAGAGAGGTAGAGTAAAAATTGGGAAGATAATGAGAGTGATGAAAGCAAATCATGAAAAATGAGTCAACAGCTTGGTAAAGGAAACACAAAAAAATACTGAAGAAAATAGTGCCTTAAAAAAATAGACTGAGCCAAATGGTAAAAGAGGTACAAAAAGCCAAAGAGGAGAAAAATGCCTTAAAAAGCAGAACTGGCCAAATGGTAAAAGAGGCATTGTAAGGGAAAGCACAGAAGTAGTTCATATCTTGTTTCAGCTATTGAATTAACACCTTGTTTCAGTTCAAGTTTCTTTTGAGCCTTGTATCAAGTCTGTTAAGAAACAAAATGTGTGAACCCCACAATTGTGAACCATAGAACTTGTGAATTCCTGGGAAGGAGCTAATGACCATATATAAGGAGAACTCCAGGTGGAAGACAGCAGAACTGAGAAGACTCTTATGGTGGCAGAGTCAAGAAGAAAAAAACTTGTGGTATCCTAGCACTCTGTTTGTCTGCTCTGTCTGTGTTGATGTTTGTTGGTGATACTTTGTACAGAAGCCCTGGGACCTTACTGGAAGCCCTGAAAGAGGATTTTCTGGTGGTATGTTTACAAAGTCCTGGAGGAGGGTTTTGGAGGTCTTGGGACATTACTGATAATTTGTATTGACCTCCTGGACCTTATTTGTGGGTCTGGGTTTATTTCTACGTTGATGATTTGTATTGAATTCTCAGACCTTGTTGGTGGGTCTGAGTTGATTTCACAGGCAGATAGTGAATTGATAATGGTGCCAGCAATATGTATGAATATTATTGTGGTTCTGTTAAGCTTTGTCTTCCCAGAAACAGGAACTGTGAAGGACTTGAGGTGGACTGGGCATTGTGAGCTTCAA